>VDFB02358134.1:122507728-122523998 GCA_007258455.2 Sequoia sempervirens
AATGGGTAGATGAAGCTGAAAAGGAATGGTTGCAAGAGAGGTTGTGGATGTGAGAGCAAGGAAAACCAACACTTTATTTAGGAAGGAACAAGTTCTAGCCCAATCCACCCTTTGGCAACTAGCATGAGCACACCGCAAGTGAAAAATTTAGAAATGGAAGGCAAAGGTATGATAGGGGTTTGAGGGCCTTGATGTTCTAACAAGAGTGAACATAATTACCATTGGACCCAAATGCATTAGCACAACTCTAAGCAACACAATCGGTTCATATCTCAATCAAAAAGAAGAAACTATGAATGACATAAAAAATATAGCACACAAGAAGTAGATTAGATTCAGAGACATGCAAAAAGAAAAGTAATGGTGGTGAAAGATAGTAAGATCAATCCAATCCAGAGGTTTCTATAGGAATTAGGGTTATTGGTGAAATGGTTTAGGGGGAGTTGTAATCTCGATAGTCCGATAATTTGGTGGCCCAAGCTTAGTGGGGTGAAGACTTTCAAATAAAATGCTACAAAATTCTTTTTCCTAGTTTTGTGTTCAACTATTGAAAAAATAAATCTAAGAAGTGTACAAATTATAGATGATTTTGGATTTTATATCATGGAATGGGAGGAAAATTTTAATCATGTGCATCATAAGATGGAGAAATCTCAAGTTTGGTATTCTCTTTGAAACCTTCCTATGGAGTATTGGGATGGTGAAATTGTAGTAGAAATTGGAAATAAAATGGGAAGGTTTGTTTGTGCCGAGGAGAGACTATTGAGTAATGGATGAAGATCCTATCTAAGAGTATGTGTCCAAGTTAGGTCAATTGGCTTAAAGTGGAGTGAGCTAGAAATAATTTATCAGTAGATAGCTCACTTGGTTTCATAAAGTCCTAGTAGATTAGAACCCCAAAGGTGTTAAGATGCAAACCCTCACTATGAGAGGATCGAAAGGAAAGGAAACCCTACTGGATACTGCTACTAAAGTCGACATAATGGAAGATGAAGGGGGCTCTTCAAAAAATAAAAACATGATTGTCTCTCACCATCTTGAACTGAGGCAATTATGGGAGGATACAAAACTGACCAAGGAAAAGAAGATATGCAACTAGAAGAGATTTATGAGGTGCAAAGAGTTGAATTGAATGATAGGCTACCAGAGATGCAGTTATAATTAGGAATAGCCTACAATGGGAAGAATTGTAGAACAAGATCTAGTATGTCCTCACCAACCTGAATTGAGGCCATTATGTGTGGAAGATAAAATGCCTTAGGAAAAGGTAGGCACTCAACCAAAATATCTAACTAAGGAGCAAAGGGCTTAGTTGAATGTTAATCTCTTTGAAATGATGGATATAATTAGGAATAGCTTGCAAGGGGAGGAAGTATGTAAAATCCTTCTAGAAGTGGACAATGAACTGAAGGAAATTTCCAATCATTCCAAAGCAATCCCATTGGATGAATCTCCCAATATAGAGGAAGGAGATCTAGATCAAGTGGAGGAGGTCCATGCAGATGAAACCCTAATGATTGAGGAAGGGGAGATCCTAGCTGAAAAAGTCAAAAAACTTGAAGCAGAGGTGCAAACTTTGATCTACATAGAAAAACTTAGAATAAAACAAATGAAGGTCACTAGGAAATCTCTAGATTGTGGTGAAAGAAAAAGGTTAGGAAGGAAAACGAATCAGGAAAAGTGTAAGATTGATGGTGAGGTTGAGGGGAAGGTTAAGATTACCACTAAGATGTTTAGATCAGGGAATGTAATTACCCTTCTTAGGGAACAATGAGGGTTATAACATGGATTTTTAGGGGTTTAAACACCTCTAACAAAAAACACTTGGTGTGGAATCATTTGATGAAATCCTAGGAAGATATTTACATGATCCAAGAATCTAAATTACAACAAGTAGATGTGGAAGAATTTAGAAAAAGTTTAAGATATTACCAATGTGAGGAAGTGATTTGGTAGGGGGCATTGGGAGGTTTAATAACCCTATGGAGGCCTCAAGTAGCTTTTTGGAGAAGATTACTTTAAAAAAAACTATATTTCTTGTTGTTGGTGTGAATAAGTCTGGTACCAAGTTAATTCTTTTACTAGGGACATAGGGGACTTAATTCACATGTTAAGTTTACTTAGGATAAAATATTATTTCTAGAAGTCTTAGTTGTCTTATCTAGACAAGTCATAGTTTTCTTATCTAGACTTTACATCATCCTAGGTAGTTATGAGCTAGTTGTCTCATGTGATAAGATTAAGACACTTGCCATGATCTTATCTTAACCTATCTCTCATCCTTGCCTTTATAAGCAAGGAATATCTTGCATATTTTGCATCATATTCTATTGCATAGCATATTGATCATATTGTATCATATAGCAATTCCTGTTTGGTGGAATAACATCTTCCATTTTTGCTTCTCTCTATTTCTTGTGGAGGTTATTTGGTGTTGCAGATTGAAGATCTTGGTTGCTCACTTCAACATCATATTAGAGCTTTGAATCTTGCAATCCCCTTCTATTTTTTATCATTAGAGATTTTCTACCATAAAGTTTTCTATTATGATTTTAGTTTCTTGTATGATCTTGCAAATTGCCTGTATGCTCCTCTTGAATTTCAATACAATCTTGAGAATCAGAAAGGGTTTGCAAAAAAAAATTAATCATATATTGCATGTATGCATTTTGGTGAGATTTGGTGATTGCAGCAATTTTGGCTATAGTGGCTGTATTTTTTGCTGTCCCATTGTGTCCAGGAGGCTTGAGAAAGTTAGATTTGGCTTTTGTTTCACTCAATTTAGTCACCATTTGCATTTTTGGCAAATAAGGGTTTCAAGCTTAGATCTGGTGAATAAATTTTTACAAGAGAATTTTTGGAAAAAAATAACCTTTCCATTGCATCCAGGTGGCCATTTGCAAGAATTTTGATATATAATTTACCTATATTCAGAAAAAGTTGTTTATGGGCCAAAATGTTTTACTCGGGAGGTCGTATGGTGGCCCCTAGGTCACAGGTACGATGTTGGTATAATTTTTTTTTTGAAATTCTGCAAAAAAAAAGGCTTTTGGGGTAGTATTTATTAAAAGTTTTAAAAAATATAACACATTATAAAAGCGCTGATTTAAAAAAGAAACCCGTGGCTTTTATTAAAGTAGCAAACATTATAAAAGTTTGTGGACTTTTCAAAGCCTGCGCGGCTTATAACCCACCTACGGTTTTGGGAGGGTGGTCTGTAGGTTAGCTGCCAATGACTATCACCACGTCCAACATTTTTACTAACTACTAGCATTCAAGCTTCAAACTACTAGGAGTGGTGGGTAACCAACAAACTGCCAACAGAAAATGTGACTGCCAAGAATTCAAGCCGTGACATGTGACCGGTTCTATAGTGACCACTACTAGTTTGTTAACTACAAGTTTTTTTTCCATTGAGCAGTGTGGTCACATGGAGGACCAAGGGCCAGTGCCAAGGAGCTAAAATTTTGCGCCCAATTAGTGTTCAATTTTGCACTTGTTTAGCCTTGGAGGTGCCTTTTTTAGGCCTTTTTTTCAATTTTGCATAACTTTTCACCATGGAGTTGAACTTTTGAAAACAAGATATCATCAAAAAGTTGGTTTGATGAACTTTGCAGTTGTCCAAGTGATTTTTCTAGATTTTGAAAAAAAAGTCTAGTCTTTTAAGCCTAAAGGTACATGTGCATTTATTGCTTGTAATTGGAATAACTTTTACATGTACAAAGTCAAAATTTGGAAAGATTTGTTTTGAAATTGATCAGAAAATCACAAGGAATCTATTTGTAGCCTTATTTTTTAGTTTTTGAAAGCTCTTTTTTTTCTAAAAAAATTATAAAAATCACCATGTGTTATAAACAGTTGATTTGAGCTTGTCACTTGTACAAACTGAAAAATTTCTTCATTGTAATTTACTAGGGGGTTGCAAATTGAGTTTTAATGCATTTTTTGGGGGGTGGGGTGAAAGGCACAATTTAAGTGTCACATTGTCTTCTTTATTTTGGTGTTCATGGTGGGTCTAAGGAAAATTAAACCACTCACTCCACACAAATATCATACATGGAAGCTAAAAAAGACTCAATTTTAACAATCTAAGGGTCTATGGCCAATGTTAGATGCAGAACAACCTGATTTCACAAGGGATTATGAAAAATTTGTCCATAGATGCAAAATGGATGAAGAAAAAGGGCTCACTAGATTACATGTATTTGATAACTTGTTGTTTCATATTTTAGAGTGTAAAACACCTAAGAATGTTTGGGATAAACTTGAAGAGTTGTACAATAAAACCAATCAGTTCAGAGTCTTGCAACTTCAAGCGGATCTACAATCACTCTCTCCAGATGCATTTCCTTCATTTCAAGATTTCCTTGGACAATTCAAGTTGATTTTGTCATAGTTAAAAGGGTGTGGACATGAAAACTCTAGTGATGAATGTATATTCTTGATTCTATCTAAGTTAAGAGGCCCTTATCAAGTATTCTCTTCTACTTTGTATTCAACTATGGATTCCATGGGGAAAGATTGTAAAATTCCTTCATTTGAGTTGTTTTGTGAGCGTCTTACTAGGGAGGAGGCCAAGTTGATTCAGTTGGATGCACTATCTAGTTATAAGAATCATGCTCTAATGGCTCAATTATCCAAGGGTAAAGGAAATAATAAGTAGAAGCCAAAGACAAAATCATCTTCAGCTAGTTAGACTCCCTCCAAACCAAAGTCAAAGAACAATCAAAAGTACACTCCATCTCCATCTTCTTCTACCTCTAGAGATTCATCTTCCAAGTCCAAGAAAGAGAAAGGAGATCCTTGTTCATTTTGTTGAAAAATTGGGCATGATGCGGCTCATTATTTCAAGAGACTAAAAGCCTTGGAGGAAGCTATGAAGAAACACAACATTTCATTTTCTAAGCCTTCTTCCATGGGAAAAGGAGCAGCTCTTTCAACACGTGCCATTCATTCATCTTCAGATAATTGGATTCTCGATTTGGGTGCTTCACATCACATAACCAATTCACGTGATCCTCTTGATTCCATTGTCCATACTTCTACTTCCTATATTGTAGTTGGGAACTCTTCACAGATTCCAATTTTGGGGATAGGCTCTATTCAAATGCTAGATGAGTGCATTGAGGATGTTCTTTTTCTTCATATTTCATCGAATCTACTTTCCATGTATCAGATTTATCATTCTCGAGATGGGAAGTCAATTGAGTTTACTCCATAGAATGTGACTATTAAACAGTTGCAGAATCCTAAGAAGGTTGTTGCTATAGGGATAGTTGATCATGAAAACCATTTGTATCAATTTGATGGCTTTGAGTCTTCATCAGGTTCATGTGTTTTTGCTCATGCTAATTCAATGAGCAAGATTTGGTATGACATATTTGGGCACTTGAACTCTAGATATCTTCAGCAGATGTAGGCATATAAATTAGTGGTTGGTCTTCCTAAAAGGAACATCAAGATTATTTTCTAAAGGGTCAAGCTACGCATGCAACCACACCCCTTGAGTTGATACATAGTGATCTCATGTCATTCACAACTCATTCTTTTTCAAGGGCTAAGTATGTGCTCACATTCATTGATGATTTTTCTTGATGCACATGGGTCTACTTTTTGAAGCTCAAGAGTGAGGTTCTCACCATCTTCAAGACCTTCAAAACATTTGTGGAGAAGCAGTCAGGTTTTTCTCTTCGACAGATATGCATAGATAATGGTGGGGAGTATGTCAATCAGGAATTTGAGTATTTTATAGTGAGCATGGTATTCTTGACCAACAGATGGTTCCTTACACTCCTCAATAGAATGGTGGGGAAGAGAGAAAGAATAGGACTCTCAAGGAGATGGTTGATTGTATGATTTAGTCTATATCCATGTCTCTTACATTTTGGCCTGAAGCTATCAATTATGCCAACTATATTCAAAATTGTATGCCTCACAAGGCAGTGCAAAATATGAATCCTAAGGAGGCTTGGTCTCATCGTAAACCTAATGTATCATTCTTCAGAGTATTTGGTAGTGAGGCTTGGGCATTCATTCTGGATGATCGGCGTAAATCAATGGAGAAGAAGAGTCAGCGGTACATTTTTGTTGGCTATTGTGAGGATGTCAAGGCATATAGGTTGTTTGATCCTAACACACGAGAGGTTAATTTTTGTCATGATGTTCAGTTTGTTGAGTCCTTCACACATACAAATCCTCCTTTGAATTCTTGTTCATCACAACCTACTCAATCTCTTTTAGTTGATGATGTTTTGCTACTTGAGGAAGATTTTGATGATGGTATTGATCCACCTCCTCCTCATTCACCCACTAGGCCATGATGGGATCGTTTTACTCTTGAAGAGGCTAGTCCTCTTGTTGGTGATCCCACAGACACTTGCCACACTCATTTTCATACTTCAGGAATCATTCTTTTGAGTCATGCTATTTCAGATGATCCTAAAAAGCTTTTAGATGCTTTAGGTATTCTAGAGTAGGATAGTGCTATAGGCTAATGAGTATTCTTCCTTGATGAAGAATCATACTTGGTATCTTGTGCCTCTTCCTAAGGGAAGAAAGTTGGTTCGGTGCAAGTGGGTGTATCATACCAAGTATGCAGCAGATGGTTCCATTTATAAGTACAAGGCCCGTCTTGTTGCAAAGGGGTTCTCTCAGGTTGAAGGAAATGACTATTTTGAGACCTTTGCTCCTGTTGCCAAGATGGATTCTATTTTGCCTTGTCCTTGCTATAGCTACATCACAGGGATGGTTAGTGTAATAGATGGATGTGAAGAGTTCTTTCTTGCATGGGGATCTTCATGAGGAGATCTATATGGAGTAGCCAATAGGTTTTGTGTAGGACTCTTCACTTGTTTGCAGACTTCAATGTTCATTGCATGGCCTCAAACAGGCTCCTCAGGCTTGGTATGAGAAGATGGATAGTTTCTTGCTTGCTTTCGGCTACACTCCCTACCATTCTGATCCCACTATTTATACTCAGAGACATGGAGAGGATCTACTCATACTTGTGCTCTATGTGGATGATTTGATTCTCATAGGGAGTTCTACTTCCATGATCCAGAGTACACATAGAGCATTGATGGAGTGATTTGAGATGATCGAACTTGGTCTTTTGCATTATTTCCTTGGTCTTTAGGTTCATCAGACTTCTAGGGGGATCTTCATTTTCTAGCCAAAGTATGCACTTGATTTGCTTCAGAGATTTGACATGGCTGATTGCAAGCCTACCCCCACTCCATTTTAGTCACGTGTTGTATTGTCTACCAGTTGCTCTACTACTACAATTGGTCCTACCTTGTATCAGAAATTGGTTGGTAGTATTTTGTACTTGACACATAGTCATCCTATTATTTCATTTTCAGTTGGACTTGTCTCTCACTTATCTTAGAAGCCCCATGAGAGTCATTGGAAGGCTACCAAATGTATCTTGAGATACATTCAGGGAACTACTCATTTTAGTATTCATTACACATTAGGTGCATCTTAGATAGTGGGCTTCAGTTTGATTGAACCAATCATGTCAATGATCAGAATTTTACTTATGGCTTTGTCTTTTACCTTGGTTCTGGTTCGATTGCATGGTCATGCAAGAAGCAGACTGCTATTGCATTATCATCAACAAAGTAAGTATGGAGGTGTATTTTTGGCTAGTAGGAGGTTTTGTGGCTTCGTCAGTTGATGACTGAGTTTGGATTCCCTTCCACTCATCCCACTACTCTTTGGTGTGACAATCAGAGTGCCATTCATATCTCTTGCAACCCAGTGGAGCATCAGCATACTAAGCATATTGAGATCCACATGCACTTCATCAGGCAGCTCATCTAGGATGGTGTTCTTAGCTTGGAGTATTTTCCTAAGATCAGCAGGTTGTAGACATCTTCACTAAACCTTTGGCATCACCTCATTATCTTCAGTTGCGATCGATGCTTGGGGTGAAGGAAGTTGTCCTTGGGGGTCTTGAGGAGTCCTCCTTCCTTCTTTATTTTTCTTTGCATTTTTCTCTCTTTTGGAGAAGAGTTTTCTCCCATAGGGTTTTTCTCCTTTTCTCCATTTATGAGAGTTTTTTTTTGTTTTGTACATGGGTACCTCATCAGGCCTTGTTGTTGGACCCATCTTTTTCATTGGTTTTTTCCTCCCTAAGTTGCACTTAAGGGGGGGTGTTGGTGTGAATAAGTCAAGTTGTACCTATTTAATTATTTTACTAGGGACTTAGGGACTTAATTCACATGTTAATTTACTTAGGATAAAAGATTCTTTCTAGAAGTCTTAGTTATCTTATCTAGACAAGTCATAGTTGTCTTATCTAGACTTCACAACATCCTAGGTATTTATGAGTTAGTTGTCTCATGTGAGAAGATTAAGACACTTGTCATGATCTTGTCTTATCCTATCTCTCATCCTTTCCTTTATAAGCAAGGTATCTCTTGCATATTTTACATTGAATTCTATTGTGCATAGCATATTGATCATATTGTATCATATTGTAATTATTTTTTGGTGGAATAGCATCTTCCATTGTTGATTCTCTCTATTTCTTATGGAGGTTATTTGGTGTTGCAGATTGAAGATATTGGTTGCTCACTTCAACACTGAGTAAGGATTATATCCTCTAAACCATGTTTTAACTTAGTGAATGTGTATGGTCTGGGTTCATGCATTCAAAAAATAACAATTTGGGGTGAGATAGAATTACTATGTAATAGCTCAAGGGAAAAAATTATTTCCTTCTTGAGGGAGATTTTAATGCAATTTTAAACTCTCTTGACAAACAGGGAGGTGTTAAAAGGAAGTTGTAGTCTCAATTAGACTTTGAAATTTTTGTGCAACAAAACATGCCAATGGATATCCAATTGGGGAATGGAACATATACCTAAATGACTAGCCCTTCATCACCTCTATGTAGCCCTTTGATCACTTCTTACATCGTTGGTGTGGAAAGCGACCTTCGTTCATGGGCATAATCAAAGAAGAAAAGCTAAAATGATCAAATGTTCAATGGAAGAAATTGGCATGTGGAATAAATGCATATTTTAAAGTGTTCATAGGATATCCATCAAATAGAGTTGGTGTAATTGTCCACATGAGGGACTCTCTCTCTAAGAGCACAAATAAAGGGTTGAACTCTCTTGGTGGAGTATGAATTGTTGGATGATAACTCTCATTTATTGTAATCTCATGGGCAATGTTATTATATTGTATTGGCTTGTTCTTCCAAGGTATTATTTTGAATGTGGGTATGTGCAAGATCATGATGGGCCAAAAAGTGGCGATATGATGGGTATGTGTAGGGTATGTAGCAGACGAATTTTTTTTTACCCAAAATTGATGAAATGAAAAGGGTTTTTAAAGGAGATTCTCAGCTTTCCACCAATATAAATTATGCTTTACTTTGAATTTAATAAATAAATATTATTCATTTTCTATTTGAATTACGACTAAAGTCCTGATTGATAGGCTAATTGAAAAACATCTATAGCTTTCAAACGGTATCAATTTGAATATGACACATGCATCACATTCTATGCTTTGCATACTATAGGATTAAAAAGAAAAAAAGAATTTCATGAAGTTTTGACCAAGTTAAGGTGGTCAGACATACAAGTTTTTATATTTTTTAAAAGTTGTAATAAAAAATTCATAATGAATTATTTACTTGGAAAAAAATTACAAAAAAATATCCATCACATTGGGACATGAGTCCTCTACTTATATCTAAAATCTTATAAAAATATATTATCATTTTATTGTGGTTAGGGTGGTCAGACAGACACCTACTTATTTTTTCCCTGAAATTTAAGTACTACTACATTGAAATTTAAAATTTTCACCAAATAGTTTTTTGTTTTTTTAAATAAACCTAGTATTTTAGAAACTACATTCAATTTTATATAGATTCTATTCTTACATATTTTTAAATTAATATAGATAACTTATTCAAATTTTTACGTCAAGTTTCCTAACTCTGATTTTTCTGAATTTTTTGCCACTTAAGGACCTTTTTTTTCCATGATGATCCTACACATACCCATGTGCAATAGCAATGGTGATATTGGAGACTTCTATTAGGTTACCCTCCTCTCACAAGAAAGTTGTATTTCTTGGGAGGACTACAAATCAAGACTTGAAGAAGATTTTGAAGCTGGACGAACCATGGGTTTTGGAAGTGGTAAAGTTGGTCTTAAGGGAGAAGTACATTGATTCTGGTTAGGTCTATCATGTAAATTTTGATATTGCCTCTTTTTTTTTGCCGCACTTCCAAAAATTCATCTACCAAAAGCTATGGTACAATACATGACAATAAATTTGTTTAGCATTGGCCTACTTGTAGGTATCAAAGACGTGATTGATTTGGCTCTACTTGGTGTGGGTATTCCATGCCTTAGGGAACTATGTCATCTTCTGGAGTTGGGATAGAATTTGAATCACTACCCTTTCCTTTTGGACATTAAGGTGATGGTTTATGGTGCCACAACGAGAGGGCCATTCACGAAGTGAACTTCCTCAAGCACATCTTGTGTTATGAACCTATTGGAGGCTATGAGTGGGTTAGGGATTTCATGGAGTACGTGATGTACGAGTTTTGGATTCCTCAATGAGCCTCACATCTCGATGGGTTTTGTGTCTTTTTTAGCATGGCTAGATCTATGATGTTTGTATTTCCGCTATATGGTTACAGCTCCCTCCACTTGTGATTTGTAGCTCTTCTTAGCACAATGTTTACTGTTCTTAACCTGACCGATTTTGGTCTGGTTGGTTAGGGTTTGGTGGTTTTGCGAAATGATGGGTTCTCATGCTAAAGAAAAGAGAGCACCTCTCAGAAATGTAATGTAGTGCAATGATCTTGTTGGATTAGATTCTCTAAGATGTAATCCTCTCTTTTTTGATTAATAATATTATTACTTACATATCAAAAAATATATTATATATGATTTATACTACCTATTATTATAATATATAGACTATAATAATATATATATTATTATAGTATATAAATTATAATAATATATATTTATTATTATAATATAAACATAATATTATTTATTATATAATTTTATTATATTTTAAATGATGTATAATATCATAATATATTATATGATATATATTGTAGTATATTCTATATGTCTTATATGATATATATAATATCATAATATATGTTATGTATAGTGGATATTTGTTCTATGCAAGAAATGGATATCCAATTTTTTTTGTGTTTACCATAGAAAATTGTACTTTTTACCAATCCAAGTAAAAATTCAAAGTTGATTTTCATGATTTTTCCTAGCTCAAATCATGATTTTTTCCCATTGCCACTATTTGTCCCATCATAATCCTACACTCACCCATCCTAGGGGTTTGAAAAAGGGAGAAGATCCTTGATTAGAAAAAATATAAAGGTATTAATCAACATCACCTATATTTTATATTTACAAATTATAGAAAGTGAGATGAGTATATTCCTAGTGCCTAGAAACACATAGTTTATTTCCACAAACATGTGTCGAATCTACACACATGGTTCATTTCCTTAGGCATGAAGATTGGTTCCATACTTACATATTCAAATTAGAACATAGAATAATTTAGTCAAGTATCTATTAGGTATTCCTAGCATCATATTTGATTACAAATCATACTTTGGGTAAAATCCTCCAAGTCACACACAAAACTAAGTCCTAATCCCCTTGTTACTTAAGAAAAAATACTTTTATTTCAAGCACTATCCCAAATCATAACTCAATGGTATTTGTTGATTATTTCTTGATTTCCTTTATTAACTCTAGGTTCGTAATTTGAAATAATACTTCTTTACAAACAAACATTCTTATACTATATTAATCTTTGAAAAAGCTTGAGTTTGACAACTTTTTTATCAAAAAAAAAATCTACCATTACTAAGAGTTGATAAATGTACCTCTTTTTCCACCTTTACTTGGCACACATATGTTTTATATAATTAATATATGTAGCCAATTAGTAGTGCAATAGTGAAATTTGCATAGCCATACCAATTCCCATTTATTATTGAGCTCATTTTTATGGAATGTCATAATAGAATTGTCTATCAACAAGTTGCACACTCTTGTGCTATGTTTGAATGATAACCCAATGCTTATTCTTATTTATTTTACATTCATTTAAAGCTATTTCCATGCATTCAACCCTATCATGTCCCTATTTATGCACATTCTCATATATTCATCATTTACATATCATTTATTAGCCCGCATTCACAACCATGTCCACATATTCATTCATTCCTTGAATCTAACACTTTTTCTCTAGTTCAATCTTGAGAGGTGGGATTGATCCCAAAATTTAAATTCTAAAATTTCAAACTCCCACCTTTTCCTACTAGGCATTGACTTAATTCTATGTCTTGGTATTTAAAGATAATCATTTATGCCATTAATTCATGGAGGGAAATCATATGTTTCAACAAGGAGCAAATCATTCTAGAAATATTTGTATTTGGAGCTTAAAAATAATACATTTGACAATAAACATGCTTTAGAATATAGCCATATACATGCTTTAGAATATTGTTTGACAAATAGGGAGTTGATATAGGAGAACTCGACCTGACAAACTCACCTAAGTTGTTTGTAAACATTGTTTGTAAGTGTGATACCCCTCATGTTGTTGTTACTCTTATGGACAGATCTTGTACTTGGTTGCATGGGTGATCAGTTCACCATTTTGGTTGTGCATGGATTTATGGCTTGGTTGATTAGTTGCATTAGATTTTACATATGTTGTTAGATGATACTTTTTATGGTGATTATGTTATATGACTTTTTGTGGTGTTCTTTAATAATATATATATGATGATGTTGTGAGTTTTATGTTGTCATATTGTTTGGTGTGTTTATTTGTGAGTCTTGGTGAAAGGACAGAGTGGCATCACTTGCTTGCAAGTGCCCTGTCACCCTGCGATTTCCTTTCACGGTGTGTTTTCTATGGAGATTTACATGCTTCACGACATTTGTTTCTATGTAGGATGCAGGTACAAAGTCTCGATTCCACCTGCTTCAGCAGGACAGGGCGAGCATCAAAATAAACTCAACGGGATTGATGTTGAAAAAAGGAGTGGTTAGGAAAGAATTCCTGTCCCAAGTCCGTCTACTGTGAGTCTTTGGTTGTCTTTGTTCTTTTTTTCCTTGTGTGATATTGTGAAGTGTCGATTAATTTTTTAGCCTGAAATTTAATTGATTTTAGTTAAGTGTATTTTATTTGATTTTGGGAAAGTATGATCAATTAATATAGTTAATTGATAACATTATTAAAGTTAATCATAGATAAATTGATTAGTAATATTATTGTTTAAAAAGGATTATTTAAATTAAATTTTATGTTGCTTCGTTATTATCTTGAATGTTAATTTGCCATTGCATTGTATTTTTGTGTTAATCGAAATAGTTTCTAAATTAAATTATTATTATTATTATTATTATTATTGGAAATAAGATAAATAAAATAGAGAAACATGTACATATAAATAAATTTGATTTAAAATTATTAAAAAATTTCTTTCATTGGATTTTTATGGGAAGTAGTGGGAATTAATGAATTTTCTATTAAGGAAATTATTCCCCGAAGAAAAAGAGGCATGGGTAACAGAAGCTCTTCATGGGAAATTTTGGCTGTGTGATGAGATTTTGGGTTTTTGGTTCTGTTGATTATTGGGGAAAGAAATTGGAAAAAGGCTGCAGGGTTTTCTTGAAACTGGATTTTGGGTGGAGGAGAAATCTTCTAGAGGAAAGAGCTTTACGGCTGGAGGTTTCCGTGGCAAAGTTTGGTGCAACTCTTACTTCTATAGCCTACAGGAAACAGGTATTTCACTGTATCTAATTTGTTTTCTTTGTAAAATAATATGTCTTCTTTGTAAAATGCTTTCTTCTGGTGTATAAGAGGAATTGTCTACTTTCTTTGAGGAAATTAGAATCTTACTATAGAAAACCTTGTTCCCGGCTGTTGCCGTTAAAACTTGTGTTACCTCTGTAGATTTTAGTCCAAAACCTCGTTGTTGAACAGAGGAAATTTAGAGTATTTTTGTGCAAGGAAAAATGGGAATAAACACAGGAAAACTAAAAGAACTACTGTGCAAAACTTCTTATTGCCTGTGGTAGTTGGGGTGTTTCAATTTCTTTGTATCCTATCCTTTGAAGAAACAAAATTTAGTTTCCATTTGTTTCTTTTTATTTTGGTGGAATAGTTGTTCCTCTGTGTATTCTTAAGATTGTTGAATTTAAATTAAAATATATAGTTAAATACAAATATATATATATATATATATGTACTAAGCGTAAATTATATTTGACAAATTTTTAAATAAATGCAGCCAAAAATAGATTTATATTTTTCCGATGCAGAGAAGAATTAAATTCCTTATTTTTAAAAAAAATAAAAATATATATATATATATATATAATTTAAGTTCTCGAAATTAGTCAAAATTATATATAAATAGTGATGATTTTATTTTTATAAGTACCAAATTTAAAAAAAAATTAAAAAAATTATTGGAATTCATATATTTATGGGAGGGGATAGCTGGGCCAAGTAGCACACTGCGCATCCCATAAAGGAGCCACACACATGGAGTCCTTTGGGGCTGCGTCCTCCCCTATGGGGAGGTACGCAGCTCCAAGTGGGCTTGCATTATTATATTTTTATTAAATTTTTTGTTATATAAAATACGAAATTTTATTTCATATTTTATTTTAATTTATTATTTGAATATTTAGAATTATTTAAATTAATTTTATGTTGATATATATATAAATATATATATATGTATATATATAGATATATAATTAAATATATATATGTTTTAATTGGGGAATATTATAATTTAGATGATTATTTAAATATGATTGTACATTTTATTTTGGTGAAATTTGAAATGAAGGATTTATTAAACTTATTTAATTGTCTTTCATTAGAGTAGTTAATTGAGAAAATTATTGATTTGATTTTGTAAAGGAAATTCTTGTGTGCGATGATGATTGTTTGATTTATGGAATTATGTTATAAATCAATTCCTTGATTCTGAATAAATAGTAGGTTTATTTTATGGTGTTCGTTATGGAGACTTTTGTGTTGAGATAACATGAGTGTTTATTTATTTAATTAACATTATTATGGGAGATAGGGTTGTCGTTGGACTTCCAGAGGTTAGGGAATTTGGTATATTCAATTTGTTTCTTTTTAGTTCTGTTTTTCTTGTGGATGTAATCTTGTGATTACTTTGAGTTTCGTTCTTTTGATAAGTTATTGTGTTATAAGAGTATGGCGAGATGGTTTTTACCTCGCGAATCTCTATTCCATGTTTTTTGAACTTGAGAGTTCAATCCCTCACATTTTGTGGTATGTTAGGGAATTCTAGGGAGAGTGGCTCTATGTGGGCGCCGGCACACAAAGGGGCTATCAGGATAACCCATAGTAGAGTTAGTGTAAAAAGTGAAAATCTAACTAATTAATTAGGGGATGGGTAGTTAAACACTAAAAGATAATGATAGATACCTCGCTCACCTGTTAGGGCTACCAAAGACTAAAGGTGGTCGAGAAGGCCGTGGTTGGCATAATCGTGATCTTGTTTCCACTAGTAATGCATGATTCCACATGAGTCACCCTATGGGGCGGCGCCTTGAAATAGGTAGTCAGGATAACCATAGATGGAGGTGGCACCTTGTGATAGGATGTCAGGATAATCCATGAAGGCCATGCGATGACACTCTCCTCTAGCTTTTCCCTTAGTCATTTTAACTGAAATCCTCTGGAAGTAATTTATTGTTTTGTCTTGGAATCATTTGTTGTTATGTTATGTTAGTAAACCTTTGTTGTCACATTTCTTTTGGGTATGAATTTATTTTCCATGATTGGTGTTGAGTCATATGTGTTACTTTTGACGTCTTGGTCGGGAATCCTTTCTTAACTACTCCTAGCACGGGGGTGGTTAGGTGGAACGTGCTTCGCACCCTGTTGGGTTTCCCATGCTACAGTCATACCTTCAGTGCAGGGATTGTGGTGACAGTTTGTACCAGATTTATGTACCATCTGATGTAAACAGCTATACTTTATTCATATCATGTAAATTGTATTGTAACTCGCCCATGTGTTGGGATAATGTATCTTGTAACTTGGATAATTGGTTATTGGTATTTAGCTTGTATCATGATGTATTGTTATAACTCACTTTGTAATTCAAAAACATTATTCATAGATGTAATTATATATATATATATATATATATTTGATATTGATATGTTGA
>VDFB02358134.1:122524098-122585641 GCA_007258455.2 Sequoia sempervirens
GGTATTCCATGCCTTAGGGAACTATGTCATCTTCTGGAGTTGGGATAGAATTTGAATCACTACCCTTTCCTTTTGGACATTAAGGTGATGGTTTATGGTGCCACAACGAGAGGGCCATTCACGAAGTGAACTTCCTCAAGCACATCTTGTGTTATGAACCTATTGGAGGCTATGAGTGGGTTAGGGATTTCATGGAGTACGTGATGTACGAGTTTTGGATTCCTCAATGAGCCTCACATCTCGATGGGTTTTGTGTCTTTTTTAGCATGGCTAGATCTATGATGTTTGTATTTCCGCTATATGGTTACAGCTCCCTCCACTTGTGATTTGTAGCTCTTCTTAGCACAATGTTTACTGTTCTTAACCTGACCGATTTTGGTCTGGTTGGTTAGGGTTTGGTGGTTTTGCGAAATGATGGGTTCTCATGCTAAAGAAAAGAGAGCACCTCTCAGAAATGTAATGTAGTGCAATGATCTTGTTGGATTAGATTCTCTAAGATGTAATCCTCTCTTTTTTGATTAATAATATTATTACTTACATATCAAAAAATATATTATATATGATTTATACTACCTATTATTATAATATATAGACTATAATAATATATATATTATTATAGTATATAAATTATAATAATATATATTTATTATTATAATATAAACATAATATTATTTATTATATAATTTTATTATATTTTAAATGATGTATAATATCATAATATATTATATGATATATATTGTAGTATATTCTATATGTCTTATATGATATATATAATATCATAATATATGTTATGTATAGTGGATATTTGTTCTATGCAAGAAATGGATATCCAATTTTTTTTGTGTTTACCATAGAAAATTGTACTTTTTACCAATCCAAGTAAAAATTCAAAGTTGATTTT
Organism: Sequoia sempervirens; assembly: GCA_007258455.2. Taxonomy (NCBI): domain Eukaryota; kingdom Viridiplantae; phylum Streptophyta; class Pinopsida; order Cupressales; family Cupressaceae; genus Sequoia; species Sequoia sempervirens. The sequence continues at coordinate 122,525,000 of VDFB02358134.1, forward strand.
CATGATTTTTCCTAGCTCAAATCATGATTTTTTCCCATTGCCACTATTTGTCCCATCATAATCCTACACTCACCCATCCTAGGGGTTTGAAAAAGGGAGAAGATCCTTGATTAGAAAAAATATAAAGGTATTAATCAACATCACCTATATTTTATATTTACAAATTATAGAAAGTGAGATGAGTATATTCCTAGTGCCTAGAAACACATAGTTTATTTCCACAAACATGTGTCGAATCTACACACATGGTTCATTTCCTTAGGCATGAAGATTGGTTCCATACTTACATATTCAAATTAGAACATAGAATAATTTAGTCAAGTATCTATTAGGTATTCCTAGCATCATATTTGATTACAAATCATACTTTGGGTAAAATCCTCCAAGTCACACACAAAACTAAGTCCTAATCCCCTTGTTACTTAAGAAAAAATACTTTTATTTCAAGCACTATCCCAAATCATAACTCAATGGTATTTGTTGATTATTTCTTGATTTCCTTTATTAACTCTAGGTTCGTAATTTGAAATAATACTTCTTTACAAACAAACATTCTTATACTATATTAATCTTTGAAAAAGCTTGAGTTTGACAACTTTTTTATCAAAAAAAAAATCTACCATTACTAAGAGTTGATAAATGTACCTCTTTTTCCACCTTTACTTGGCACACATATGTTTTATATAATTAATATATGTAGCCAATTAGTAGTGCAATAGTGAAATTTGCATAGCCATACCAATTCCCATTTATTATTGAGCTCATTTTTATGGAATGTCATAATAGAATTGTCTATCAACAAGTTGCACACTCTTGTGCTATGTTTGAATGATAACCCAATGCTTATTCTTATTTATTTTACATTCATTTAAAGCTATTTCCATGCATTCAACCCTATCATGTCCCTATTTATGCACATTCTCATATATTCATCATTTACATATCATTTATTAGCCCGCATTCACAACCATGTCCACATATTCATTCATTCCTTGAATCTAACACTTTTTCTCTAGTTCAATCTTGAGAGGTGGGATTGATCCCAAAATTTAAATTCTAAAATTTCAAACTCCCACCTTTTCCTACTAGGCATTGACTTAATTCTATGTCTTGGTATTTAAAGATAATCATTTATGCCATTAATTCATGGAGGGAAATCATATGTTTCAACAAGGAGCAAATCATTCTAGAAATATTTGTATTTGGAGCTTAAAAATAATACATTTGACAATAAACATGCTTTAGAATATAGCCATATACATGCTTTAGAATATTGTTTGACAAATAGGGAGTTGATATAGGAGAACTCGACCTGACAAACTCACCTAAGTTGTTTGTAAACATTGTTTGTAAGTATTGGTGTTAGCAGGCCACTAACAACACTTAAACAATAGATAAACAATAGAACAAAACAACAACCAAAACAAAAAATAAAAATTAAAAAAATTAAAAAACCAAACCAAAGAGACAATTAAGAGGGAGAATTCTCCCCTTCCTCTGAAATTATTTCTAAAAGTAGTATTCCAATTTATCAATTTGACTCCTAATTTAATTTATTTAATTGTTACATTTATCTATTAACCTGTAACATTATTTTTGTAAAGCAGTTTATTCCTTTACAAATAGAAAGTGAATGGCATATTATAATAATGAAACACAAGAAGAATTCAAGATCGTAAAATAGAAGTCAAGAATTCAATTTGTAAAATTATAATTTGTGGTAAATCCCTGTATACATTAAGAACAACTTTACTGGTACTAATGAAATATATATATTTTTTGTTCACTGGTACTAATGAAATAGATTTTTTTTTTGTTTTATTCTAATTACAACATTTTGTTTATAAAGATTTCAGATCCCTTCAAAACCTATTATGTATTTTCTTAAACCTAATCAAAAACTTTATTTCCTAAATGTATTTTCTTAAACCTAATCAAAAACTTTATTGTGAAAGAAACAGGTTTGAATGTGGAAGTGGAGAGACAAATTTGTAATAAAGGCGTATCCATTAGGTAGCAGAGATACCCGACCGCTCTGCCATCCAAACAAATTCTAAACTAAAGAGTGGCGGCATTGGAAAAGTAGAGGCGAGGAGAAAGAATGGAATTAATGGAATAAGAATAGTAACTGGGCTGGTGTGGTGGAGATGATTTGGACAAGTTTGGAATGTTGAGGCTTTGCATGCTCTCCTTTTAACTATTTTCTCCTCTTGACTTCCCCTGCAAGTTTTCCTTCCCTCACGCTCATAAAAGTGAAATGATCTCGTTGCTTGCTCATGTGAAGGATTGCTTCAGAGGTCGAATTCACCGAAATCTACTCTGTTTCAAAGGATGCTCGCGTGCATGTGAAGCTGGAGGCCTGGAGCAATAAATGGCAGCCTCAGGAGTCTCTCGCCTTCGTCATTGCTCGCGACGGAACTGCCAATCAGATCGGCACCGATGACCGGTTTGGTGACAAGGAGAAACCGCTCCGCCTTCCGCTCAGGAGCCTCAAATCCAGTCTATTCAATCTGGAGGTGTTTGATTCTATCAAGGACGGCGAGGTCCCGAGTTCGAAACCCGCTCCCACCGCAGCAGCCGTTGAGGAGAGCGGGAAACCGCCAGAGGTAAGAAACGGTACCATTCTGTCTGTTGAATCTGACAATTTCGATGAGGAACTTAGTAATGTTATTGTGAGCGAGAAGTCTGCGATTTTTCGTTCGTCGATTCCAAGGGCTTCAAGGCTTGAAGCATTAAATAACATGGAACCCCATCCTCTAGTCCCAGCTGTGGTCAATATGGCGTCAGATGACGGGAAAATTGATCCTCCTGCCAGTCATTCTCCGATACCCTGGCGTTCACGTCCCGATCGGAGTGTTGAGGAACTTATTAATGTTACTGTGAGCGAGGGTTTTCCCTCGCCAATTCCATTGGCTTCGAGGCCTATTGTATTAAATAACATGAAACCCCCTCCGGTACCCTGGCCTCGACCCCCACCGCCTCCCCCTGAAATGCAGAAGAAATCTATACAGAGGGGAATGTCACCTTCACCATCGCCATTGCCATCCCCAAGACCTCCACCACCTTACGGAGACCACACATCATATTCTCATGATGAGTTAAATTGTGGAAATGCAAGTTCTTCATCTGAGGTGTTATATCAAAAGGAAGAGTCAGAGGAGGAAGTTGATAAAAAGGCTGATCAATTCATTGCTAGAATTCGTGAACAATTTAGAAAGCAAAGGCTCGATTCCATCAGCCAATCCCGAGAGCGCCTTGAAAGGAAAGGTGGTCAATAGGCAAGGTTTACAGGGTGCCCTAATTAGTTTACTGTTTCAATAAAAACTTGCACCTTGTTTAACTTATACGTTGTTAAAAGTGTTCTTTTGTATAGGTTTTGTAGAGTGTTCTGTTTGTGTAGAATTCTGCAGAGGAGTCACAGTTCAAAGGATTCAATAGGAACAAAGAAAACTCAACAAGAAGAAGACATGAGCTTTCCGTTCAAACAAGAGGCTTCTTGCAAAGTTTGGACTACTATATGCAAGTGTATGTACTAAGAAGCTTCTCTCAAACTATTAACAATGTGTGTAATTGGTGTAAGGACCATTTGAGCGTGGTGAAACTCTCACCATTATGTGTGTGTAACATTTGAATCCGCAATAACTTTCCCTGCATGGAGAGGCAGATGCCATCTCCATGTTTCTATTAGAATCAGAATTAAAGAATATTGTGTGCCTTACCGCTTCTTTCTAATGAGAATAAATTTTCACAATCTATATTGTTGTATAAGTTTGTTTCTGGATTTGATTGTGTTAAAGCTTTTTTCATCAATCTTTCGGATCACACTCTGTGATCCATCATTTTCTGTTCTTGATCTCTGCCATCTGATGATGGATCACGGAGTGTGATTTGAAACGTTGATGAAAAAAACTTCAACACAATCAAATCCAGAAACAAACTTATACCACTTCTTTCTAGTTTTCCTTTTTCTGATTACTATTTGCCTCCATATTTATTGGATTTTTTCTCATTTGTATTTAGATTTCAGAATAGTTTGCTCTGTTCTTACAGAGACGTACATAATTGTTCCAGTCGAGCAAAACAGACAAATAGTGAGCCCCTAAATAATCCTCTGAGAAAAGATAAGGGATCTATATTTTTATTTTTATTTTTATTTTTGTTGACTAGACATGGTCCAAATCGCTAGGATGTTCTGGCTTTAAGGACTAGGTGGTATGAGAAATATTAGAATGGTAGAATCAAATGTCATGCTGCCCTTTAAAGAGGGATTGTTACAGCCCTGTCATCCTTGATAGTATTTTACATCAAATAAAAATGTTAGGAATGCTGGACAAAGAGAAAACATGCCAGTCAATGTTCGCATTCTCACAGTGTTTTCTCTGTTATATTTCAACTTGTGCATTTTCGTTAAACTGTGAATTGTATTAGTGGATTGTTTTAATGAAATTTCACTAAATGAGATTACTGGCAACAACATTTAGGACTGTGACATCCGATTTCCGAGTGGAAGCCTTGCTATTTTTGTTTATTTATTTCTCTCGCTTGGATGTTGCTGTTGCTAAATGATGATTATGTAGAAACTAAATGGTTGGATACTAAATGGTTGGAATTTGATTAATATAAATATATTTAGTTCTAGATTTGATGTAGAATATGATATTGTTAAGTCTTTTAAAGCAATTAGTTACGGTTGTAAGAAAAAAGGATTAGTCAAATGAATCAGAGTTTCTAAAATCTGTTTTTCTATCAGAATCATTTTTGTAAGTGTGAGACTGAACGAAATAAGAAAATTAATGCTTCCTTGCAGATTCTATTTTTGTTATTTTTAAAAACTTTGCTTCTCACTTGTCTTTAAGTATTTTGTTCATTTCTGCTTAAAAATAGGTTCCTATGCTTTTTGGTTTTGTGTGATAAATACTTCTTTGTGTCAACCATGTAAGAGATGTTTTAACAACTTTTGAGTGAGGTTGAGGATAAGTAGGGGCATATGCACTCCAAAATACTGATGTGGTGTTGATATCGTTAGATAATTATTTTTAGCCTTTTAGGCCTATGATGTGTGTTAGAAGATGTCTAATTTATGCATTTAACAAATATCTTATATAAAATCGGAGTTTTTCATAAATACAATACTCTAGCATGTAATTTAGCCATTTTGCATTTCACATTGACTCATAATGCTCAATTTGAGGGTAGGTAAGTAGTCCAAAATTTGAAATTGAAATTGAACTAAAGGGATTATTTCCACAAGTGTAGAAGTAATCTACATCATTTCCATGACTTCAAATATGATTTGGGACATGAAATGGACAAACTGAAGATTAGGGTTGGACCTTAGGAATGAGTATAGATGGCAACAAAATTTAAGGTCAAATTATTTGCCAACTTCCACATGAAAATCATCATTTTTCCATACTAATTATTGCAATAGGGACAACCAAGTCAAAGTGAGTATAGATGGAAACAAAATTATTTGTCAACTTTCATGTGAAAATCATCATTTTTTCATACTAATTGCATTAGGTTCAAATTGGTCAAAATGAGTCTAAAATGAAAGGCAAGAATAAAAAATATGCAATTTTTACCATTACATTTTATCCCTACCTTGACTTGCATGTGAACTACCATTAAAGTGCATGTAAAATAAAAGCAAATACAACTAACATGAAAGAAAATTTATTTAGACATCCAAAAAGAATAAAAAATGAATGTAGACATCATTTTGGTATATGTTCCCTTGAGTGTCGAAATTGACAACTTATAAGCATGATATAAAAATATCCAAATACTATAGCATTGGTAAAGCAATCAAAATAAGCATAAAACAACTAGTATTTGTAGAAAAAGTAAATGGTACTACCTATTGGTAGTTGAAGTTATACCATAAAGAGAATGTCATGTCACAGTGTGAAAAATATAGTAATGATATTCTTATGAAAGTACATATAAAGATGGGAAACAATATACCTCCAATACTACCCTTTAAGTAGGGAAGTGAAAGGTGGCCTAGATTTCTAGTAAAAAATTTAGAAAGAAGTATCATGTTAGTAATGTGATAAAAAAATGCTAAATGTAACTGTTGACACCAAAATTTGACGAGGTAACAATGTCTTATGGGAAACTCAGTTTATGGGGGACCTTTTGCACTAAATTGAGTGACCTCTGGGTTTTTAGAGAAGTCGACTTCTTCTATAATGGGGGTTTGAAAAGGGAAAAGGAAACAGATATAATAAAGTCTAACCTAAGGCGATGTGCCAAGACTTAATGATAGGCATGATAAATCATAGATCTAAGGGCCTGAATGGTGTTTGTAGTGTTCCAGAAAATTAGAAACTGAAGATTATAGCATAGATAATCCATTCATTGACAAAAAATAATATTGCATATATTCCTACTACTAGGAAGAGTCATTAGACATGGTCTAGGTCAGCAAAGTTACATTCAACATATATAAAAGTTCTCAAATGAAATATCTAGACAATAAAAAACATAGTTTATAGTTTGATCAAATAACATAAAAAAAATAGAAAGGCTGAACAATTGGCATAGTTTGAGAGTCTTTGCAATAAAATAAAACAACAATAAAAGCCTGGTGTCTTTAACTGAAACCAATGTTTCCTCCATATTTCGGATCCTTTTCTTATAACAAAGAGAAGTATATATAGCAGGAAAATAACCCCCACCGCTTTAGAGAGCAACAACATATTAGATTTCGCAATCCCCTAGCAATGATACAAAATTAGAATATTCCTCAAGCCATTACAACAGAATCGATCTGGAACCAAGCATCTGGTCACTCTAGGCATAGGTGCATCCTCTGCAAATGATGGTGGTGGTCCTAGTAAGGCTTAATCAGACAAGTGTCATTGTCTCGTGCAAATGATTATGACACGTAATGGCCAATAACATCATTATGCTCATCTGGTCTATCGTTTGAATATGAGATCTGCTAGCTAGGCATGTGGTAGCCTTTCGCTGCCCATATGAACCTCTCTCTTCTACTGCTAAAGACTTGCATTAAGGCTACACGTATCAAATGGGTAGAGCACTTCATTAATAATGGAGGGAATGATCACCAGCCAGGTGCAAAAGAGACGCGTGGAAGCATTTCATTGCCCACGGTTGTTACTTCATCTCTATGCTGAAAGATTTGTGAATAGTAGACACGTAGCAAGATTACACCGCAAATAACAACTGTAGGGCCTGCCAAACCTTTTTGGGAATGAGGGCTTCATGGAACTCGAGCGGAGCCTGATAAGGAAGCAAGAAAGAATGATCAAAAGTATCCCATAGCCATGACATGTGGAAGCATAGCGGGGTTTCCCAGGATGCAAAAGGAATGTAGAAACTTGGGGTTGTGAGGAGTAGATACATGGAGTGGGAAAGTAGAACTTAGATAATAGGCCGAGTTGATCACTTGTGATGCACGAGCCAATGTATAAGGGAAAATACACCTGAAGGGAGCTAGTTAAATATTTATTAACAGCTTTTGGTGACTAGCAGGGGTGTTTTGCCTTAGGAGCGGAGAACCCAAAATTTCTCTGGTTTACAGTCCAAAGTGTCATTTCATTAGATAACTAAGTCAGAGATTGGAAAGAGTCACCTGCAGAGGCGACTATTCATCCTTAGATGGCTTCATTATGTTACAAAAATTCTCTTGTGCTCCACTTAGATTAATAGTTTCTTTGTGACGCAGTGCATTAGGTAAACTGGCCCCTGCTTCACAATGAAATAGTAGCTATGCAAGTGGATGAATCACTCCCTCAATGTCGGTCACCATGGGAGGATGACTGAAATTCTTGAAAGCCTCCAGATCATTTTCCTTCTCTTCTATCTTTTTTGCAATCTACTCGGTCGTGGCAATAGAGTCATTTTCAAGGAACGGGGATGGCAAACCCATCCTGTTTAACTTGGAGAAACACCCCTGTATGTTGTCCAATGTCTTGCTCAGAGTAGTTGCAGTTGCTTTAGTGTGCTGGAAGGTGGAGTGGCTATGGATGAACTTATTTTCCATTTGAGCAGCAACATCCTGATCTTGAATTCCCGCTCTAGCGCAGTTTTCATCAGAGACCGAGTATAGCTCGGTGAGCAGATCTTTTGCTTCTGGAACCTTCTCCAAGATGAATCATGGGAACTGCTCAATCGTATCATGAGCCTCCTAGCTCAGCTTCGATGCCTTAGTGATGAATCAGAGGTAGGCTGCAGTGTTAGGCAAAAGGCTTTAATCTTTTCCTAGTGAGAGATGTACAATTTCCTTACCAATGGAATAATGTTCGGCTGTGTAGAAGAAGATAGGAGAGAGCTTTTAAGAGAAGTAATCTTTGCGTCCTTTGAACTAATCACCTCAGCCAATTCTACCCCTTTTCTTTTCTCAGATGCTAGCTGTTCCACAGAGCTGCTCATTTCTTTATTCCAATTCTCCTCGGCTCTGGAGTGATTTGCTAAGTGCACGTCTAGAGAAGACTTCGTCTCTTGGATCTGTTTTTCTAATTGAGCTTTTAGGCCCTTAAATTCAGCCTCTTTTTCTTGTATTTTCTATTCATATTAAGCATGTTGGTGCTCCAAAGATTCATTCATTTGCACCACTCCCTGACTATACTCAAGGCGAAGTCGCTCCACCTCTTCATTCTTCTGTCACAGACCCTGCTTCGTCTACTGATTCTTAGATTGTAGCTCTTTTACCATGGCAGGGTCATTAGCCTAAATCTTTGCAAGTTCACCCTGAAGTTTGTTCTTCTCATCTTCCACTGCCGGTGCCCTTTCTATCATGTGTGCAACATCCGTCTCCAGAGGTTTCTCTTTATTCTCCAAAAAACTAACCCTTTCCCTTACTGCTTTAAGTTGCTCATCCTTCTTCTTTAACTGGTGGCCAGTTTTAAGGAAGTCAGAGGTGAACACCTGCTGTGTTTCCTCCATGATCTCAACCTTATCCTATAGTCGATCCACCTTCATGTCGAGCCCTACCGCATATAACTCATAATCTTCTGGGTTCATCTCCCCCTGAGACTTGGTTACTCTCAGGTACATGGTTGCAAACTTTAATTCTTGTCAAGCCTCATCATAAAGAGTTTGTATTTGTGGCTCAACTAAAGCACTGCCATATTTTTCCTTGTGCTTTCACATTCTACTTGCGCATGCCTCCTTTTTATAATCAATCTATGCCATAAATTCGGCTGGCGATGAAACTAGTCCATCTACGAAAGGAGTACCAAAAGGTAGGGCATAGGGATAGGTAACCCTCATAGGCGCGGGGATTTGTTTCTTTTGGAGAGTGACAGTTTGTGGAGAGAAGTGGGGCATGTTCCAAAGCTTGGTTTGAGGACTAGAAGTGGGGCTAGTCACTTGAAATGACTGAATTGGTGAATCAGGCGAAAGACTCATAGGCTGGGGTGGTGGAGTTGTCATTGCTATGTCAGCCTGTTGTGATGGAAGAGGATCTGTAGTAATAGCGGAAGAAGGTGTACCTACAGAGGGTACATTTTTGGAAAGTGAGGCAAGAGAGCTTGAGTAGAAGTAGTGGGTGTAAGGGTCACTGATACATTTTGAACCATTTTTTGATGACAGCGGATGCCGGGTCAGAATTTCATTGTTTCAAATGTCATCAAAATTCTGATGCAAAAATAGCAACAAACAACCATTGAAATTCTGATGGGCTATCATCAAAAAATGGTTCAAAATGTATCAGTGGGTCCATGGAGGAGTAAGGTCGGGTGGAGTGGTCTATGAAAAGTGGGTGAAACCTCCCGAATATGTTGGATTAAAAGTGGAAGGTAGAGGGCCAGTACTCATGGTAATGATCATCATTGAGGCAAGAGTTGATACCAAGGAATGAGAAGCAAGGGAAGAAGGAGAAAATTTTACCTATTGACTGGTCGATGGCAGCTCTAGAATTGTCAACGACTCCTCCTCAGCCTCAGGCTCTTGGCTAGATGCAACCACTTTTCTTCCAGTGGGTTCTTACGAACCTTCTCCAATAATGCTCTATATGCATTGCCGTTTTGTAGGCGAGGTCTTCCGAGCTTTGGAAACTATTGTTGTTTGCTACTATGATACCCTGGCTGGCTTAGTGGCCCAAGTGAGTGTATGTGAGGCTCTTGATATATTAAAATACACATTCGTGGCCACATAGGCGAGTTGTTCGGGGCCTTTCTCCTTTGGCACAGAGGAGGCAGATGTTGCCACTTCCTCTTCCTACTCTTCGGACTTGTCCTCCAGGTCCCTGCTCTTATTAATACTAGAGCTCAAGCTAGGGCGGCCCTCATTCCAACATTTTTAAAATTCCTTATCATCCTTTAGACTATCATAAGGGGCATCCAATTGCCCTGTCTCTTGGCGATACTTCCAGAAAGCTTCTAATTTTTTTAGTAGTCCACTCCTCATCTTTCTTCAACTTATTGTACATGGCACATTCCATGTGTACATTATCTTTGGCCACCACCACAACAAAGTAGAACTTGTGCCATGGCCCTCTAGCATCTTGCATAGGAATACGCACCAATTCAACAAAATTTTCATCCTTGTCTACCTGCAGGTTACGCCGCTTCTCCCAGTAAGGTCAGGAATCATGTGTAACTTTCATGTGCTGCTCTAGAAAGTCATTGAAAGGGTTGTAATCCCACTTATTATTTACTAGAACCAACCCTAAATAAGTTATTTTTATCCTACAATTACTAGTTTGATTGTTTCTTTAACAGAGTCATCGACTTGAAATTCTTCGGACAAGTGAAGAATATTTTTTTCTTGACACTTTTGTTGCTGCAGAAGGTAAAATCAATGATACACACCTACTATACATTTCAAGTGTGAGCACCCTATTTATGATGCAGGCTAGGAGAAAGAAAGGTTGACTAGTGAAGCCCCACATCCAGAGAATTGTGAAATATATTCTTAAGAACCAATCACAAGTGGGAGCGAAACTCTGCATATATCCAGTTTGATCCCCATCAAGCCAGATTATGTCACCTTCTCCTCATAAATCATGCAAGATCAGAGTTATGAAATAGTCTAAAAATGCATAATAATCATACGACATGGAAAGAAAAGGCGTCCACGTGGACATTGGCTTGCTCTTACCCCGTTCATCAAAAATTGATAATTCAAAATATTGGGCAAAGAAATCAAGGCTTTGATGTAGAAACATGTAAACTAGGAAAGAAAGAAATCTAAACTTTCCCTCTGTTAGGTAATTCTTTATTTTATGTATCGTTTCATCTACCATGAACTTAGCAAAATCATACAAGAAGGTATTATGCTACTTGTGGAATTGGAAGGTTGGTCCCAGTTGAAAAGTTTCCACCATCTCATCAGAGTTTCGGCTACATACAAAACATAGCATGGACATGCCATCTTGCAAATCCTTGTGTAACACACCATGCGGCAATGGAATACTTGGTAGTTTAGCACTTGGGATGCCTTTCTTATCAATCTCCTCCAACAAGAAATCTAAGTTATTTTTCATCACCCTCCATGTTTTTTCTCCTTTGCCAGGGTTAAAGGACTCAATATTCTCTCTTCTTTTACTTGGGTCTAGGATGCATAGCATATGCCAAATGGCCTATGGGGTGATGTAAACTCTTAAGTTTCGGCCCTCGATGTACTGAGTGTTAGGGTTATAACACTAGATGGCAACATCAACTATCTCTAGGCAGTAGTGCACCAGCGGGACCATTAATTGTGGAAGACCACTGTACCAAACCTTCCTTGTTCTAGAAGTGTCTGCCTTTGGTGTCGTCAACCTTGCGCAAGCTACTTCCCTTAAGGATTTAGGGTTCTTTACGAGCTGTGGGTCATAGATATTATCCCATTTCTCCTCAACCCTTTTCTTATTTCTGCAATCTTTAGGCTTGGTTAGCTCTATTGTATAAGCCCTCTTCGGCTTGCTTGGTATACCAGGTGTAGCATATGCCAAATCCTCATAGACATACACATCTTTAGATGACTATATGGTTGTAAACAAATCTTAGCCAATTTCCTCTTGTATTGGCTGAGATGAACTCTCTGACATTTCTCTTTAGATGAAGACCTCTGTGAGTTCCGGACTCTGCAATTTTTCTTCAGCTCTAGATATGCTAAAAAAAAACTTCTGCACCTTTAGTTTTGGTGTTTGTGAAAATACTTTGAATCATTAAGCATTTTCATGCAATATTTGGCTATATTTTCTCAAGGTGGTAGAGGAAAGCATGCCTTTTTCATTTAATTCGACATGTACCATTAATTTCGCAATTCATGGAAAATGAACTACTTGCCATTTTGAGGCGGCAAGAGTTCATTATTGCGTTTGGAAACCGTGTGATATGTTGTGATTCCCTTGAAACTTGAGCCAACAATTTTCTTTCTAACCTTGTGTTAGTATGTACCAGTAATTAATATCTTGGCTGGAATGATTTAGCCAAAGCAAACGATCACGGCCTAAAAAGATATGAATATTGTCTTGGGCTCTAGGAAATTCCTGTGAGATGACACAATAGCCTACGACTGTGCAACTTACTGTCGATGAGCACCACCTTTGTAAAGATAATTAATTAGGCCCTATTAATCTTACATGCATTGAATTGTACCTCCGCAAATGCAACTGGTCCAGAAATGTGAACAAATGCAGACATGCCTTTCAAGTTGGCATCTAGTTATCATCACATTTTCTCAAAACATATTAGCATGCATCCTATCATTTTTTCTATAAATACGCTGGTAAGTAGTGAGGAAATCATACTTAGCATTTAAGCAGTGATAGGTTGTTAGCATAGTTTTAAGCAAGTTTTCTCATAGGCTAGGTGATAGGTGAATTTTAGTATTGGCTAGAAGGTATAAGCATAGTGTTAGAACCATGGATACTCCTATTAGACTCACCTCTTATAAGTCGCAGACAGTGTTCCTAGGGGAATTTTCTACTAGGCGGCTGAAAAGAATGACCAAGAATAAGCATTCCTTGGTCTTGATAGCCATAAAATGGGTTTTGGGTAAGGACTGCATAGAATACAAGGACAAGTATCATGTGAATAATGATATATGTTCCCACTTTGTAGTGTCTATGTTAGACATTGGCATCCCCAGGCCTCTCATCCTGAAGCTGGTCAAGGAAATGTTTCCTAGAAAGTACCTGAATAGCCTTGGTGAAGTTGTTGCTCACGCTACATATGGGGTAGGTCTGCCGTTAGCCAGCGACCTCCGTTGCTATATCGAGGAAGAAGCGGTAGTTGTATGGATGTTGTTTCTTAGTGGATTCCACCTTTAGACACGCAACGAGCATTGACAAAGGGTTACACAGGCCTTGCACTTCATGTTCAACTATTACAATGTGATACTGTTCTACGACATAGATTGGTATACCGACTTCAGGAACCTGGTGTTTCCCCTACTAATGGTGGTTGTTCCAAAGGATGTTGCTTCTACTACCGAAGAACCTGCTGATGAGGAAGAGGTAGATGCTACCATTGATGTGTCAATTGCTACCTCCCGTGCCCTTGGATGAAAAACCCTCTCTCCTAAAAATTCCTCTTAGTTTTCTTTATTTTCTATTGTTGCATAGACCACCTGCCCTACAGTTTTGTATATAAGCCTGAAAAAGGCTATAAATTTTGCATATATGAAAGAATAGCTCAAATAGTTGTATATTTTTTGGATTATGGCTTTCCTAGCCATTTTGCAATGTAAAAACCAAATAATATATATAAATAGATATATATCTTTATAAAAAATTCATGGCTCTTTCTTTCATTCTGCATTTTAGTTTTATGGGCTCTTTTATAGCATATGTGTTTATTTCTTTGCACATAGGTGTGTTTTATGTAAAGCAATCCTGCTATTCCACCCTCCATAATAATGGGTTAATTCCGCAGAAACATAATCCAATTTCGAAAAAGACTAGCCAAAGAAAGGGAAAATAAATAAAACATTATTCACATATGTACAAAAATAGCACTCGACATTTAATGGAACAACTTAAGATGAATCCCATTGACCGGGATTCCTAAGGGTTCATGTTCCATATTTTCTAATTCAAAAGCGTTATGTTCCTTGCATTGAATGATTTTGAAGGGGACTTCCCATAGGCTATCAAATTTACCATGCTGACCTGACTTAGCAGCCCTTTTATCATACTTCACTACTAAGTCTTCACACTTTAGGCCTTGGTTGGAAGCCTTCTTGTCAAACCATCGCTTGACCATTTGTTGACAGTTTGTCATGGCTATTAGGGAATTCTCCCTTTTTTCCTGTACTTCTAACATTTCGGCAAGCCAAACTTCCATGGCACCATTTTGTTCTATCTCGAGGGATTTCAACAATTAGAGTGTCAGAATCTCCATAGATATAGGTAATAGTGCCTCTTTCTCGTATACCAACTCATAAGGAAAAGTCTTAAGGACTTGGTTAGGAGTTATCTAGTTTTCCTAGACCACTACTCAGAGGTTTTTATGCCATTCCCTCTGGTGTTCCGAACTGATTCTTTTAAGGAGTCGAACTAGGTTCTTGTTTGTTGACTCTGCTAGGCTATTTCCCTGTGGGTAATAATTTGATGATGTCTTGAAGAATATACCATTCCTTAATGCAAAGTGACATACCTTTGTGCCTAGGAAAGCTCTGGCATTATCAAAAATGATAGTCTTTAGAGGACTGAACATTGTCACCAGCTCTTCGAGGAAATCCTCAATCTCTATTTTTGTTGCATTTTTAAGCGGAACGACCTTCATCCACCTTGTGAAGTAATCTGTGCCGGTAAGAATCCACTTGTGTCCAGCACTAGAAACTGGATTAATCATCTTGATAAAGTCCAAGCCCCATTATGCAAATGGTTCATCTGCCACTATAGGTTTGAGAGGCATTGCATAATTTTTTCTTCTATTAGTAAAGAACTGGCATTTTTTGCAAGATTTTACCAAAAAGTGGGAGTCATTAAAAAGTGTAGGCCAATAGTAACCGGCGCACATGACTATAAAGGTGGTGGTCCTAGCAGAGAAGTGTCCTCCCACAATGTTGTTGTGGAACGTGTCAAGGATCCTCTTTGCTTGCTCTGAAGTAACACATCGCAGGAGAAGACCATTGAAATTTCTTTTGAAAAGGACCCTCTCCACTAGCGTATATCCACAATTTTGCAACTGATAGTATCTCCTCTTTTGGGATGAGAGACCTGGCGAATACTTTCCAAATTGCATAAACCTCATTCTATCAATCAGCCATAAACCCTCCAATTTTGGCTCATTTATAAGGACAAGCCTCGATTGCTCCCCTATGGTGGGTATCTCCTCGTCATGTGTCATGTATTCACACAGTCCTCTTCCTCTGATGGTTTTAGTGTGTTTGACCTCAATATCATATTCAAGGATCTTGGTGATCCAATTAGCTCTTTTTTCTATGATTTCTCCTTCCATGATATATGCACGCACACTGGAATGTGTGACATAAAAAAATACCTTGTTACAAGAGACTAGATGGTGGAAATTTTTAAGTCCCTTCACTATTGCAAAGGCACGTCTTTCAACCAAATTATAATTTGCCTCATATTCCTTTAGGGTCCGGGGGTAGAACGCCACTGGATGTTCTCCCTTTCTTTCATCATCTTTTTGGATTAGGATAGTAGCGATACTGGACTTGCTACTGAATGCATACATTATAAAATCCTTGGATAGATTTGGATTAACTAGTACCAGAGTTGTGGAAATAGCTTCCTTAAATTTTTCAAAGGCTTCTCGAGCTTCGATCGTCTACTTGAATGTGTGATCCTTCTTAAGCATTAGGGTGATCGGCCTAATTATTCCAGCAAAGTTAGAAATAAACTTGCTAACAAAATTTACCTTGCCCAGGAAGGACTGAACACCCTTCTTATTCACCAGAAGGGGAAGTTACTTGATAGCTTTTACCTGTTCGGGGTCGATTGAAATTCCTTCCTTAGACACCACATGTCCTAACAGCTTGCCTTGCGATACTCTGAATATGCATTTTTTCGGATTTAGGGAAACCCAGAACTCTTGGAACTTTTGAAAAACTATTTATAAGTGGTCAAAATGATCATCCTTAGATTTAGAAAACACAGTAAGATCATCTAAGTAAATTATAATAAACTTATTGATTAGCTCGTTGAATACGATGTTCATCGCCCGCTAGAATGTTACCCCTGCATTGGATAAACCAAAAGAAATTTTAGCATATGCAAATGTTCCTCACTTTGTGGTGAACGTAGTCTTTTGTTGATCCTCTTCCTTAATTTGGATCTGATTGTAGCCGGAGAAACCATCTAGCAGAGAAAATATTTCTGATCCTGCAACCATTTGTAGGATTGACTCCATTGAAGGCAACGGATAATGGTCCTTCAGGGATGCTCTATTTAGGTCTCGAAAGTCCACACACAAACAGATATCTCCATTCTTCTTTCAGACTGGGACTAGATTGGATACCCAAGTACTATGCTTGATTGGGAAGACAATGTGCGACTCAATAAGCTTAGTCAACTCTTACGCCACTAGCGCTTCAATTTTAGGGTTTACTAGCCTTTTTTTTTGTTGGACTAGTTTTGCACCTTCTGTTAGCTCGATCGTGTGTTGAATGATATCAGGATCATACCCCTCCAGATCATCATAGGATCAGGCCACTACTCCATATTTTTGGCAAAAATTGATGAGTCTTTCTTTATCATGGTGTGAGACATTTTTCCCGACTCGAAGATTCCTCCCATCTACGACCCAAAGGTTCACATAATCACTTGTGTCTGCTACAGACTTTCGTTTATCATTTCGGACATCATCACGATCAAAATATTGTTTGAGAGTAACTAATCCTTTCAGAAGCTTGTTAGATTTGAGTTGCATAATTTTTCCTTCATAAGCTTCAACAATCTTTGGTTGAAGTTGATTAGAAAATTCCCCCAACTGCTGGATGAATGAGGTGATGTGTTCATCACTTTAAAAAAATTGCCAACTCAGATCATTGTCGAGGATCGCCAATCAAACTAGTACTCATACTGAATGTTCGTTATGTATAAGGTCAGAGGCAGGATCAAACTAAGCACCAATCATGGCCATGTGCTCTACATTGCTATTTTGTCCTCGGGGAATAGTCTGGATGTTGAAAGCTTAAAAACCATCAACCAGGTCCTAGACTCAGTGCTGATAGGATCTCATGCAGACATTCCTTGCCACAAAAACTCCTCGAACTTGGTTGACTATCAATTTAGAATCTCTGAACACCATTAATTTCTTAATAACCATTCATTTCGCAAGGCTTAAACCTTGAACTAATCCTTCATATTTAGCCTCATTATTTGAGCAAGCGAAATGAAAATGGAAATACCTTAGCAATTTTTCATCTTGTGGAGATATTAGACATATCCCCGCTCCAGCACCTACTTTGCTTCTTGCTCCATCAAAGTATAATGTCCATAGCTTGCTTACTTGGCTACCTTCAGATTGTTTGGCAACCTTTGGGAATACTTGGTCTTCATCATAAATTACATAGGTGCCAAATCCTGTAGCATGATAATTGTCGAAAGGATCATTTTCCATGTGTTCACTCAACATAGCATCTTCTTTGTCATTCCAGTCTCCACTCACCTTTTTTTCCTCCAATAATTCAACGCAATAAATTTCTTGCTTGGTGATAGAGGTATGCGCAACTTCAAAATTGATCAGGGCTTCGTCCGCTACATGTTCAGAATGCAGAGCCTCTGACTCTATCTTCATTTTTGTGCCATGCTTGGTTATGAGTATTAGATGTGACCAATCCAAGGATAGGTATCCTCCCACCTTTGAAGTAAATTCTTGGGATAGACAGAGACCAAACATAGGAGGAACATCTATGATCATAGTGTCTTGCAGCACAATGATACTAGGGCAAGCAAATAGAGTTAAAGGAAGTTCTTTGATGACACCTACGGTTTCAACTTTGTTCCCGTCAAACTACATTAACCCCCTTTTCATAGGTTCATAGCTAAGTCCTAAAGCTTCAGCTATCCGTTTAGGCATAACCGTGGTACTAGTGCCAAAATCAATCATAGCATTGTGCAATAACTTATTTCCTATAATGAGAGTCAAGAAGAAGGGTTGGGGTTTTAACTTATCTCTAACTTCAACAGGAGATTCCTTTGTATTTTTTGTAAAAAATTTAGCCAACAGTATTTGATTAACCACCTTTGCATTGGAAAACTGCTCTATTGGCACTGTATTGACCTCTTCTTGAAGCACCTTCTATAATAGCGTCTTTTGCTCTGGGATAGCTAGAATATCCCATAGAGATACATTAGCGGATGAATTCTTCAATTTTTTGACCACATAATTAAAAAGTGAAAAACATGGAGGTTTCTGCTACTTGGCTCTTGGTATAATAATTTCCTTCCATGGTTGGGATGGTAGCAAGGCAGTAGAAGTGCCAAGAATCTAATCGAAAGCATCTTTGAGTTGCGGGTTGGCTAGATGCAGAACAACTGACTTGCTGGTAAATCTCCTCTTTGATTGCGTGTTATAATCAAATTGCACTTGCTGTGTTTTGGATATGAACACGTCATTAGCAAAACTGTTTCTTCTTCCTCCATCCAGGAAAAAAACACGTGATCAGGAGCAATATTAGATTCTTGTTCTAAAGACATTCCTTGCATTTGCGCAGTAAGAACCACACTCTCCATTTGTGGTGAGGCATATATATAACCTCTGTGATATTTTATCGCACTTTGGTTGCGTTGCTCCATCACCTTTTGTTGCAAGTTGTCACATGGACAGTTCCAGGGCATATGCGCATCGCTGCAAGGGAAGCACCATAGATTGATATCATCAATAAGGTTGTTCTGCCCTGCAGTTAATTCCCTATTTGAGCTTGGTGAAGCACTCATTAGTGGAGTAGGAACTGGCACCATTTGGTTTGCGGTCGGAGTTGGTGGATTAGTGCGAGGCATGCCCTAGTACTGATTCTACTGATATGAGGACCGCCCCCTTGATAGTTTTGATATGTAGGCTTCAGAGGTGTCGATTGGTTCCACTTAAGAGTGGTTATATAATTTTCCATGGTCTACAACATTTCTTTGAGGTCACTCATTTCATCTTTGGAAGAACCTGATGTAGAGGTTACATTTTGTGGGGCTATCGCATATGTGTACATCAACTAGGTAGTTGTGGGTGCGCTAGTTGATGCAACTTCTTGCGCAGGGATCAATATTTTAGGAAATATCGACATAATAGGTCGAGGAGGAAATTTTCTGCAATCTATTAAACGATTCTCGGCTTTGACAGTGACACCGTAAGCATCTGGTAGAGTAGCTCCTCCCAAAGACTTGATCATCATGGAAATGTTGGAATTGATGGACTTTAGATAAAATATGAATGCCAACTCAGGAGTCGGGCGTATAGTAGTAGGAATCCTTTGCCAATTTGTGCGAAATCGGGCATTAAAGTCCATAAGAGCCTCTTGGGGGACTCATTTTATGATAGATAGTTGATAATACAGTGAAGAACAATCTCTGTCATTTGAGAACCTCTCATAGAATGGATCTCTAAGCTCATCCCAGGTGCAAATAGTAGTAGGTGACAGTGTTCGGTACCAATCCAGCACCTTGCCTTTAAAAGACGCAGCAAGAAGCCTCAGAGCTACATTCTGCACTGTAATCCCGTGTACTAGACACACATCTGCCACATTCAACAAATGTTTTGCTAGTGTTCTTGAGCCATCTCTGGTAAAATTAGGTATAGCTTTCATGGCTGAAACCAGGATAGCGGCCCAGACAGTGGGTGCTACTGGGGTTGCTAGGGGACTTTCAGTGTCCCATGCCATGTAATTTCTATTGGGAGCTGACAACATGGTGAGAGGAACGAGTGGTGGGAATGGAATGGTTACCAACTGATTTGTGACAACAGAAACAAAAATTATTTCACAATCCCCTAGAAATGATACAAAATCAAAATATTCCTTAAGCTGTTACAATAGAATCAATCTGGAACCAAGCATCTGGTCACTCCAGGCATAGGTGCATCCTCTCCAAATGATGGCGGTGGTCCTAGCAAGGCTTAATCAGACAAGTGTCACCATCTCATGCAAATTATTATGACACATAGTGGCCAATAGCATCATTAGGCTCGTCTGGTCTATCATCGAATACGAGATCCGCTGGCTAGGCACGTGACAGCCTTTCGCTGCCCATATGAACCTCTCTTCTGCCGTTGAATACTTGCATTAAGACTACATGTGTCAAATGGTCAGAGCACTTCATCAATAATGGAGGGAACGATCACCAGTCAGGTGCAAAAAAGATGTGTGGCAGCATTTCACTGCCCGCGGTTGTTACTTCATCTCTATGCTGAAAGATTTGCGAATAGCAGACACGTAGCAAGAGTACACCGTAGATAACAACTGTAGGGCCTGCCAAACCTTTTTAGGAATGAGGGTTTCGTGGAACTCAAGCAATGCTTGATAAGGAATGAAGAAAGAATGATCAAAAGTATCCCACAACCACGACACGTAGAAGCATAGCGGGGCTTCCCTGGATGCGAAAGGAATGCAAAAACTCGAGGTTATGATGAGTAGATACGTGGAGCGAGAGAGCAGAACTTAGATAATAGGTTGAGTTGATCACTTGTGATGCACGAGCCAATGTATAAGGGAAAATACACTCGAAGCGAGCTAGTTAAATATTTATTAACAATAATCATTATATATTGAATGCCCCATTAGTCCTTTTTACATCCTAGAGAAATTGCAATCATTAGGAAAAAGAATATTGTTAATACAACCCATTAGCAAAAAATACTATTGTTAATCATGAAAACCATATGGAATACCTTTGGTAGAATGTGTCATGCTATATTACTTATCATAGAAGAGATGCCTTGATAGCCATGAGATCCTATAAATTTGTAAGAAAATTTCTATGTATAAAATATAATGAGTGTAAACATATAAGAATGTGAATGTACATGGATAAAGCACCTAACATGTCCCAATAGTTGAGGCACCAAAGTAAGACAAAATATGTTTGATGCTAACAAGATTACATAGAGGCTTTGTCATCAATAGTGGTGTAAAAAAGCACTTGTTCGAAACTTTGTATACTTAATGGTCACAATCAATTGAGTTGGAATTTTCCTCACAATTTATTTTCATTTGGATTTTTAAGATTTGTCTAGATAATTGGGTCACTAAGCTTGAGAACACATTGTATAATGCTTTTTTTTTTATGTTTTCTAATCATGTTTGGTAGATATGCAAATTATCTAAGTCATGAACATAACCTTTCTCCAAAGTTTTAAGCTCTTATAGGTTTTGTTCTCTACATGAATCATTATCAATGATACCTTCAAAGGATAATCATAAATATGAAATTTCAAACTCTAATGACACAATGGCAATAGTACCATAAACTAGTAAGTTGTGTATCCAACAAGAGTACACATGTTATTATACTTAGAATAAGAATGATGCCCAAATTTTACTAGCACATTAGCAAGGTGAATTTGGTTGAATATATTTTTCACATTAAAATATAATACACAAGTGTTATTGTCATGTCCCCACATATTGAAGGCCCAAATGCATTGGTGGCAAAGGTGTTTTCGAACACCATCAACATCCAAATTTTAATTATTAAATAATAGTAAATAATAATTAATAAATTAAATTATTGTTAAATAATATTTAAATTTATTCTAGGCCGACCTCTTGGAAGGCTCCAAAATTAATATTTGAATTTTAGTTTTCCTCTGGCCGACATCTTAAGTTGGCATGCTAATGATGTATTTATACTTGGTCACTGGCATTGCTTTGTCATCACGAATTGGACGATGCTCTTGTTAGAGTGCAGAGAAAAAAACCTCTGTGACTCAGCAGCCAGGTGCAAATAGGACTGAAGGCAAAAGGGAGCTAAGAGACACCATCATTTAGCTTCTTCATGATTTCTACTTGAGGGAACCATCACAATGTCGAAACTCTCTAGGCAGTGATAATGAAGCATTATGGGAGCTCTGTTACCCATCGACGCCAACATAATATTCTATTGAAGTCACCTCGAGTATTGGCACCATCATCATTGCAGTGAGCTTTGTATTATCAATTGACCCAGCTATGACATCCTAGACGGGTGGTTTTCTGTGCAGATCATTCACATCAGATTTAGAGTTGTCTACTGCATCTAGCCCGACTTCCAGTTTCTAGAGACCATGATTTAGTCGATATTTGCAATTGGACTATGACTAGTCCTCCGAGCAACAACTTTGTATGTAACAAGTGAATCAATCGAATACCATCTGATTTCTTTGTTATTGGTATGGGGTTTATTTCTGGTCCTATGACCTATATTTGTATTTATGGTTGTGATTAGTGAGTTCCAGGGTGCTATGAAATTCAATGATTTTGTTATCTTTTCATGACCACTACCAGTCTATTATTGTAGTGTGTGGTATATGATCTCTTTTCTTGCATTTAGTATTGTCTATGATTTATTCTAAGCAAGTGTATTTCAAAACATAGATTGTTTTAAATCTTTATTGGACATTGTTTCTATATTATAGTGGTATTAGCTAGCCTACCTTTCTTTCCATGTGTACAATTCATTTATTCATTTGAGCCAAAGAGACCTAAGGGAAATTGAGAGAGAAAGGAAGAAGGCTGAAAAATTCTCTTAGGATGAGAAAAGTGGAATAGGAGGTAGAGGTAAGAGAAAAAAGGTGGCAGATCCAAGTGATGAGTTCAAATCATTCCTACAAGAATAGAAACAGGTGAATCAGATGTTAGTACAGATGATGCAGACCCTCACTAACATGATCACCAGCAACAAATCATAACCCAACAATGCTGACGAGGGCTATTCAGAGGGATCTAGAGGAGGGAATTATAGTAGAACATCAAATGGAATGACTTTCAGACCCTCCTATCCAGCTTTTTTACCTAGAATAGAGGTACCCTAGCACGAAGAAGGACAAAATAAACATAATTTCAACAACATTATGGATGAGTATTTGAAACTTGATGCCCACACATGAGCTGAAATCTCTTTTGATCAGTTCAACAATGCTAGGAAGGGATTTAGAAGTGATGGAAGACAACATTCATAGTGAAATAATAAAGATCTTCAATACAAAGTCAACAAGATTTCACTCCCTACTTTTGGTGGCTCAAGGAAATTTATTACACATGCATGGGTACAAAATTTGGATGTACATGCTTCTCTCTCAGCCTTATGACTAAAGATGAAGTTGTCAAATTTTCCATCTTGCACTTGGAAGGTGTAGCTCACAAATGGTGGCACCATAGTATTGTGACTCAAGGGTTTGATCTTGTTGCAACATATGTAGATTTCACATAGAAGCTTATAGAGAGGTTTGATAGAAAGGATCCTAAGGTGTACTTCCAAGAGCTAACAAGAGTAAAACAACTTGGAACCATGGATGATTATGTTTTAGAATTTCAAAGGTTAGCTATTATGGTACCAGATGTTTCAGATAAGAGGCTCATGTTCCTTTTCATTGAAGGGCTATCAAATTCTTTTCAAGGTTTGGTAAGGGCTTTAGAGCTAGCTTCATTGGAAGAAGCTATTTGAAGGACCTTAAACCTTGAAAATTCCACCAAGAAGGATAAACCTATGACCAAAGGTACATCAATAGGGAAGCAAAGGAAACCTTTTCCTAGGGCCACTCATCCACCTAAGATCTTTCCTCCAAGGCCTAATGGAACAAAGATGTCTAAGAATGAGCTTTGTTGGAAATTCTTATGTTTTCATTGCAAGGAGTCTTGGAAAAAAGGCCACATATGCTTGGGGAAAGGCCAACTCCACTACATTGAGGTAGTCTCTAATGATGAAGGGGAAATTCAAGAGGAGGAATTTGAGGAGGCCACTAAAGAAGTTGAGCAAGAGATAACCATGGAAGGACTCATGGGAGGCACCCTTGCAGCACTTTCAAGAGCACCACGATACTACTCTCTCCATCTTAGAGGGGTTCTTTAAGGACAAAGAGTAACCATATTAATAGATAGTGGAGATACTCATAATTTTATTGACAAGAGAATTGTAGCCAAGATGGGTTTGTAGCAAGAAAACTTCGAGGGATTTGATGTTTCAGCCGTAGGTGGTAACATCCTTTCTTGCTCTAGTCAGATTCAATAGATGGAGTTGATCCTAGGAGGACATAGGGTGAGATGTTTTCTATGTTGCTAACATCTGGCATATAGATGTGGTCTTGGGGGTGGAATGGCTACACTCATGTGGGGAGTACACCACCAACTACCAAACCATGAAGTTGAAGTTAAAATATGAGGGGAAAGATATTTTCCTTTGAGGCCTTTCTATAAATGGCCCAATGGTGGTTTCAGCTAAAAGAATGGATCATTATTTTCAGATAGATGAGGTGCCTTGGGTAGCAGAGTGTTTGATCAAAGATACCAGCCCTCCAAAGGAAGGAAGAACCTACTCCAACATCTAGTCCATATTGGATAAGAAGTGCAAGGTACTCCAAGAGATTCCTTCTAGGTTGCCACCTGATAAAGGATTTCAGCATGTGATTGAGCTTGAGGAGGGAGCCAAGCTTGTCATCACCACTCCTTACCAACATCCTAGAATGTACAAAGAATAAATTGAGAAGGAAATCAAGGAATTGTTGAACATGGGTCACATCCATCCAAACTCTAGCCCCTGTGCTTCATCCATAGTATTGGTTATGAAGAAGGATGGGACACTAAGGATGTGCATTGATTATAGAGAACTCAATAAGAAGAAAATCAAGAACTGTTATCCCATCCCCAGGATTGATGAATTGATAGATGAGCTCCATGGTGCAATTTACTTCTCCAAGATTGATTTGCACTCAAGATATCACCAGGTTAGAGTGAGGGAGGAGGATGTGCATAAGACAACTTTTAGGTGTCACTTTGAGTTCTATGAATTCTCTGTTATGCCATTTGGGTTGATCAATGCCCCTCCTACTTTCCAGTCATGCATGAATCTTGTATTCTTTCTTTAGTTGAGGAAATTTGTTCTAGTTTTCTTTGATGACATTTTGATCTATAGTAGGACATGTGAGGATCAGTTGAATCATATAGAAGAGGTTCTTGATATACTTGAGCATCAATTTGACTAATTATATACTTGGGGCATAAGATTAGTTCTCAGGGGGTTAGTATTGATGAGGAGAAGATGAAGGAAATTAAGGATTGGCCTAGACCCAAGAACTTGTCACAATTGAGGGGATTTGTGGGCCTATGCAATGATTACAAAAGGTTTGTGCGGTGTTTCTCACAACTTGCATCTCCATTGACCAATTTGAAAAATAAAGGAGCATTCTATTGGAGTCCTCTAGAATAGCAAAATTTTGATAAGTTTAAGGAGCTAATGAGTTCATGTCCTATTTTGGCTATCCTATATTTTTCACTTCCTTTTGTACTTGAGTGTAATGCTTCAGGAGAAGGAATTGGGGTAGTCTTGATGAAAAATAAGCATCCCATAGCATATGAGAGTAGGAAGCTCATAGATTCAGAGAAATTATTCTCTATCTATGACAAGGAGATCTTGGTTATCATGCATGGCCTTGCCAAACTCTAATATTACTTGGTTTCTAGGAATTTTGTGGTAAAGATGGACCATAACAGCCTCAAGTTTTTCCTCAATCAACATGATTTGAATGATAGACAACAAAAATGGGTAAGAAAGCTCCAAGCTCATGATTTTGATATTGAATATGTGAAGGGTAAGAACAATGTGGTCACTGATGCACTCTCTAGGAAGCCTTATTTTTGCGCTATGTCTAATATATCTATTGATTGGAGGATTGCCATAATAGTTGAATATGCCAAAGATTTCTTTTCTACTAATTATTTGGAAGGGAATTTACTTGATGATAGGTACAAAGTGGTTGAAGACCTCATTCTCTACAAAGAAAGGCTGTATTTTGTGCTAAATTCTAAGTTCATGGAAAATATTGTAAGAGCTTGTCATGACACACCTCTTGTTGGTCATACAAGGTCCTTTAAGACATCCAAGCAAGTAAGAGAACATTTTTCATGGAAGGGATTAAGAATGATATATTGCAGCATGTTAGAGAGTGTGTGATGTGCCAACAAAATAAGACCAAGCATACCTTACTAGCTAGCTTATTGCATCCCCTACCCATCCCAAATCAAAAATGGGAAAGCATCTCCATGGATTTCATCACTAGATTGCCTAAGGTGCAATGTAAGGATTGTATTTATGTGGTGGTGGATAGGCTCACAAAGTATGTTCATTTTCATTCCATTACTTCTAAATTTAAGACACCTCAAGTTGTTGGTCTTTTTTGTAGAGAAATATTTAAGCTCCATGGGTTGCCGAAGAACATTGTGAGTGGTTTGAGCTACATTGCATTGGCGATATCCCTTAAGATTCCAAAGTGCAAAAAGGTAGCAATATTTGACGAGAAGTTACTCGAACACCGTGTCACTTAGAAACAATTTGTCTAAGTCTACAGGATCACATGGGACCCCTATACAATAACCTCTATCAGTTTTTTATATCTATGAGGCATTTTCCTATGGTGTCGACTTTTTAGTTGATGGAAAAAGGGTCAAATGCAAGCAATGTAAAGCTGCAAAGGGGTGTAATTTTTTTTTCTACAACTCGTGCAACCAAAACAACAACTTCAACATGTCTGAATGGGTACATTTAGGCTAGGAATGGTCCTATTTTGCACTCAAACATCCAAAGTTGTCTGAGCTACATTGCACTAGAAGCATGAAGCATATAAGTGAACACATGAAGTATGCACATAAAGCATGATGCATACACATGAATACACATTATATATGAAGTATACATAGTAAGCATGAAGTGTACACATGAATACATGTAATTCATGAAGTATATGTATGAAGCATGAAGCCTGCAAGTCAATACATGTAATATGTAAAGTATACACAAGCATGAAGCATACATGTGATTACATGAAGTATACACATGAATCATGAAGAATACACATGAACACATGAATTATACATTGGAATGCATGAAGCATACATGTGAATACATGTAATATGTGAAGTATACATAAGAAGCATGAAGCATACATATGAATGCATGATGTATACACATGAATCATGAAGCATACATGTGAACACATGAGTTATACATCAGAATCATGAAGCATACACGTGAATAAGTGAAGCATACATGTGAATAAGTGATTCTTTAAAAAATTATAACAATGATGGCTACATTAGCTACATTAGCTATGAATAGTTCATAATAATTATGGCTAAATTGTCTATGAGGAGTTCATAACAATGTTTAAAAAAATAAAACAAACTAGAATAAACATTACAATGATTCTTGCAAATAGTTTTTAAAGGAAAAAATGTGACAAAAGATAGGGGTTTTGAAATTTGTTGAAGCCATGGCATAATGGTCGTGCATCAATACAAGTATAAAGCTTATTAGAAAAGCTTAGTTTATATTAGAAATGGACTCTTTTATTCTGACACTACTGTATTTGACTACAAATTCTGATGAATGTTTGTCAAAATTTTGACAAAATATTGTCAAATTTTTGAAGAAACACTATTTTAAATTTTGTCGCTTTAACGACCAAATTTTATTCGTCGAAACCATGACCTAGCATCATCGGTCAATGCCACAGAAAATGGTGATGATTTTCATTGCAAAATCGACGGTACTTCATCCATCTATCGACAAAAAAAACACAAAAACTTTGCAGAGTGCCATTTGAAAGTGTCAAAACAAAAAAAATTCATCATTTTTTCTGACGAGGGGGAATTGACATTGTGACGAAAATTGTGTCAGAGGTATAGCAACCTTGTTGCAATTTTTTTATTTTGTCAGACTGGTTCGTCGAAATTTAGACGAAACATTGTAGTTTAAAAAAATATATTATTTATTTGCCACCATAGTGAAAAGTTAGCAATTGCATTTGGTTTTTTAAACATGGCCCTTGGTACAACTATTAGAGTTTAGGGTTTAGGGTTTAGGGTTAACTAGTTTTTTTTTGTTAGACTATGAGCACCTTACATATCAAAAAGGAAGGCACCTACAAAAAGAAGGTGACCAACCCTTTTAGTATGGAAAATGTGTATAGTCCTACTTGAAAAACTAAAAAAAAAAAATTCATAGTTCACGAACATGTTGTCTATCAAAATGCCCATAAATCAAAGATTCACTTATATAATTGGCACATAATGTTTTCTAAAAGTTGTTCAGGCTCTTCACATTGCTTTGCTAGTGACTAATCAATGTTTGATGTGCTACTGCATTGGCATGAGACCTAGAAGACCCTTTGATCAAACCTGCTCTAGATGTTCTTGGTCCCTATATACAAAACAAAAGGTAATGAAATTTGTAACTGAGTGTAATATCTTTTCCATAAAAAGTAGTCGACCTTCAAATAATCTCCATATTCTAGTATTTGTTAACATTCCTGACTCCATCCATTGCAGAATAATATAAAAGACATTAATAAAAGTTGATGGTCTCCCATTTCTAATAGTCTAAAGATATCAGGGGGTTAAAATTTTAAATTAACAAGAGAAGTTCATAGTAATTGTCATTATTTATTTTTTCAATCAACATTGAAACAATTCTAATTAAGAGATGTCAACAAACCTGAATGCATAATCCAAGTAAAGGAAAAATTTCCTTCTTCAAATTATCATAGATCATTCCATAATTTTTTTCTACATAGGCTGTAAGTTGTTTCTTAAAAAGAAAAGCTGGATATTTTTCTTTTACTTGTCGTGAAGCATCAAAACCACCAATTGTCACACCATTTCCCAATGAGAGCCTCGTGCTTGATGGAATTGTTTGAAAACCATGTTAAAACAATGTAAAATATGTTAAATGTAACTAAATACCAACCATAGTGGTTCAATAATATGGTAATTAAACAAAAAAAATCTTACACTAGCCATCCTTCCAAATAAACTAGATGAAGATGATCTGCAATGTTGAGGGGTCATGCCAGCTGCACCACTTTCTTTTAGTGTGCATTGTAGGAACAAGAGTAAAGTAGATGCATTTGATAACCAATAAGCCAAAACATCATCGCTCTATTGAGTCTTTAAATACAAAAAACATTATGTCAGCATTAAATTTTTTTGGAAGAGTATTCATGGAGAAATCCAATAATATTTTAATATGATTCATTCATAAGTGATACCTAATAAGAGATATACATTCTCACATAAACTACTTAGAATTGGGGAAATGCATAATCAATGATACCTCAATTGTTGAACCAATCATTTGAATGATACGATCAAAAAAACTTGTTCTTTCAACTTCAAATGAACCCCATTGTAGAAGTGACTTATAGATGATACATGCAGCTAGAGGTCTTCCATTACTAAAGCCAACATCTTTTGTGATACAATTGATCAATGCATCTTGATTTTCTTGAAACCAAAATAACAAAAAAATGTAGTGTAAGGGAATAAATTTTTTTCCAGAGCTTTACAATATAATGTGCCTAAGCAAAAAAGTGATATAACTAGAAATAAAAATAGAAGAGATAGATAATCCTCTAGAAGGTCAGAATCATATACTTGCTACCTATTAGTGAGAATCTTTTGTGGCCTCTACTCTCGATCAGTGAGCTCTTTCAAAGCACTATGAATAACAACTAAAGGATTTCTTCATTGCATTTTTTTTGGGTCTTCCTTATCATATCCAGAGGGTTTGCAAAATATGTGATGTCATCATCACATAATAGTGACTGAAACTCCCTATGGATTCTCTCCTCTACTGTTGGTGCCTTTTCCAGATCAACCAACTGCAACAAGAATGTTAAAAACATTATTGAAATTAACCCAATAAACTTATGAAAAAAACATAATAATAAAACATTTTGCTCGTATCTAATTTGTACAATTACAATGGGGTAAACCTATTAGGTAGAAGCGTCTCAAGATGCATCATGATCTATGCTCTAGGCTAGAGCCTTCCTCGTACAATCAATTTCATGTTATGACAAAAATTAAATATAAAAAAAATATTACCGAAATAAAACCAATAGACTTACGAAAAAAAAACATAATAATAAAATGGTATATTGGAACTTCATTAATTGGAGGTTGGGTAAAATGGTATATAGTAACTATGTTTGTATCTATGTGATTCAAATTGTAATTTATTAGCAACTCTTCCCCTATAGTTATTGATTTTATCGCCCATACGAATACACGATTTCCCTCGTGTGCCTCAAATATGCAATTGGGTTGCTTATTTGTTGACCTAGGTTGTGTACTGTTTATAAACCCTGCAATATTCCTTGATGCTTTTGGCCTTCCATCAATGTACCTAGCGACTCCTTTATTTTGATCCTTATCTTTTAGTTGTATATAATTTTCTCACAGTGCATACCTACACATACTTCGTGTATGTCAATCTAGATGTATCCAATCTTTGTAACTGTAATAGGGTTTGACATACTCCATCAATTCAGTAAGTTTTTCGTAACAGACCTTTATGTTGTCCATGAAAAATAGGCCCAAACCATGTAATGACGATGGTGTTATGCGATATATCCTCTTGTTGACAAAAAAATTAGTGTTTATTGGAGGAAGTTCCTTGTGTACCCATTTTTTCTGTAGATTTTTGTACCTCAAGGGCACCTTGATGTCACCTATGCTCTCATCTTCATAGGAACATGACCCCCCTTCAGCAAGAAAAAATTCCATGCATTTACAAAATTTTCTTCTAATCTTTTGACCTCTAGTTGATCTCCCTCTTTTAGACCTACTACATGTCTCGCTTTCCTCTTCTCTTCCTAAATTTCCCTCGCTCGAGGAAGACAACTATGAAAAATACCTATTTGGTGGTACCTATACTCATAAGGATGTTGGTTGAAGTTCTTTCATGGTGACGTGATCCCAAGGTGACATTATGATTAATCTATCATTTCATCGCTAGAATTTGATAGTTTATAATGTAATCAAGTCTTGATAGTTTGCAGGTTATTGTTACTACCATCCAAATGTGTCCATCACAAATCAAATCAATGAATGAAGGAGACTGTCCCTTGTAATTAATGACTTTAAAATGTCATTATTTTACAACCTAAGACAAACATGGAGTTTGGGAGATGCAGTTCACAGTGGCTGAGGCTATGGAAGCCTAAAAAACCTAGACTCAGTGATGAATTTTCCTACATGAACAATGTATGGCAATGTTCCAAGGATTTTTGCATGACAATTAAAGGGAAAAGGTAATGAATGATAGTCATTATCAGTCTCACAGTCTCACAGTCTTAATCCAAGTTATTTGATTTACTAGACTTCTACTTAACATTTTAACTCCCAAACTTTGTAATGAGAGTTAAATGTGACTATGGTCCACCAGTTACACAACCAAGGCCTCCAATGTATTCTCCAATTGTAATCAAAGGACTTTTTTTCTTCATTCAAGTAAATAAACTTGAAGGGAAACACCACGAAGTGGTTTATTGGACACCTACATGACTAAAAATAGCAAAAAATTTACATTTAATGCAAATTTAATGCAAATTTCCATTGAAATTTTTTGTAGTGCGCAGAAGAATGGTT
Source organism: Sequoia sempervirens (assembly GCA_007258455.2). NCBI lineage: Eukaryota > Viridiplantae > Streptophyta > Pinopsida > Cupressales > Cupressaceae > Sequoia > Sequoia sempervirens. Next base: position 122,556,479 of record VDFB02358134.1, read on the forward strand.
TCACCATACATAATATTTTAGTTTAACTTTTCTTGAAAAAGATGAATTAGAAAACTAATAGACATAATTTAGGTGCATGTTTGAGGTGGTTTAGTTGTCCACTGATAAACTCCATATGTCTAAGTGGTTAACGGGGAGGGAGTGTGTACTAGGCTTGGTTAAGTTATCATAATTTTATGCTTTGGCAATAAAAATTGTTTGTCATCTTAAATCTTCCTATATCTAATTGCTAGGAGAATTTTGGTATGTTTTAAGGTAAGATGATTGGTTGCATCAATGTTCTAGTTCTCTATGACAAGGTTTCAACATCTTCAAATGGTGAAAGTTAGTGCTCATAGTCATTTGAAACAACCAAATTTTGATTTTGTATGATGGAAGGATTTGATAACTTAAAAGAATTGGCTACCCAACACACTTAAAGTTAAAAGAAAAATTTTCAGTTTAAGGGGGTTAGCACTTTCTTTCATCTTTTCATATTGGTTTGATGCTTCAAACGATGCATTTCTAATCCCACTTCTATCATATTTTATTCCCATCCCATTGCAAAGCAAAAAGGTTAAACATTTAGCAATCTATCATTCTTAAGCTCAACCCTATGGAAATTCATCTATAATCTTTTAAATTCCTAGCAACATTTATTTAGATTTAGCTATATAGTTTTAGATTTATGTGACAAAAGGGTATGTGTAGGATCATGATAGGCCAAAAAGTGGTGATATGATGGGTATTTGTAGGGTATGTTGCTGACAACTTTTTTTTTACCCAAAATTAATGAAACAAAAGGGTTTTAAAGGAGATTCTCAACTTTCCACCAATATAAATTATGATTTAATTTGAGTTTAATAAATAATTATTATTAATTTTCTATTTGAATTATGACTAAAGTCCTGATTGATAGGCTGATTGAAAACATCTATATCTTTCAAACAATATCACATTTTTGAATCCAAACATGTGTCACATTCTATCTTCACATACTATTGGATTAAAAAAATTAATTTCATGAAGTTTTGACCAAGTTAAGGTGGTCAAACATATGAGTTTTATATTTTTAAAAGTTGTGATAAAAAATTCATAATAAAAATTATTTACTTGGAAAAAAATTACAAAAAATATGCATCACATCAGATATGAGTCCTCTACTTATATCTAAAATCTTATAAAAAATATTATCATTTTATTGTGGTTAGGGTGGTCAAACAAACACCTACTCTTATTTTTTCCTTGAAATTTAAGTACTACTGCATTGAAATTTCAAATTTTCACCAAGTAGATTTTTTTTTTTTTTAAATAAACCTAGTAGTTTAGAAACTACATTCAATTTTCTACAGATTCTATTCTTACATATTTTTGAAATAATATAGATAAATTATTCAATTTTTTATGTCAAGTTGCCTAACTCTAATTTTTCTGATTTTTTTGCCACTTAAGGGCCTATTTTTTCCATGATGATCCTACACATACCCAAAATGGTTTTATCCATATCTATATGAGTTATATTCAATTGAGAAACTGTAATTTCTCATCATAATAGTTGAAATCTTAGAAGAACAACATTGGATTTCAATCCCATTTGGAAATAGGTATGTATGTAGTCCTTGGACAAAGGATGCTCCTATGACCCAAGTTCGTAGGGGAAGGGTTTGGGAAAAGCTCCAAGGTTTGAAGTGTTCCCAAATTTGATCAATCCTTCTTCAATATGTTTCAACTAGAGGTTGAATTATGCATTAGATGGTTGTGAACTCACCTTTCCAATTAATATGTTCCCACTATGTAGATTTGAGTCAATGAAAGGAAACCTATCATCATCAAGCTTTCCTACTTTGAGATTTGTGGTATTTAGCTTTCCAAATTCTATTCCAATCTTGAATGAACTTCTAGAGGCATTTTCATTGTGGTTTTCCTTGATGTGAATGTGTGAAAATGCCTCCAAACCTACCTAAACTAGAATAATCAAAGTTTGTGTGTTAAACAATATGACCATATGCCTTGAATCAATGACAAGTAAAAGAGGGTATAAGTTAGCCTCAAGAGATATTAAGGTCTATTATTCTAATAAATAAGGTCATGATAAAATTGACCATGACTTGGCTATCACAAAGTTAACATCACAAGTAGGGTTGAGAAAGGGACTCTACAAGAGAATTTCAATCCTGATCAATGGTAGAGGCATCTGTAGCTCTAAGTGGGAAGGTTCGTTGCTACATTTTGATCCATCTATAGAGTTGAAGACTACAAAAATTTCTTTTGCATGCATTCTAGTCAAGGTATGGCTGAATACAACTATTTTATTTTTTTGTCTTATCTTATACCATTTTATGAGAATAGGGGTGCCAATGTGCGAGAAGATCTTTGGAAAGGCATGCAAGTTGTAGGTTAAAGAGAATGGGGGTGCCAATGTAAAATATATAAATTACTTACAATACTCACTATCCTTTGGTCATTGAATTTCCCTGAGTTCCCTCAACCTTGTCACTCTGGCTTTCCTCCTACCCTGTTGCACTAAGCTATGTGTACTCCTACACATGTGTATTGATATGCAGGGTTTTTGCTCCTCCAAACTCTTCCTGATTGCTGGTATTGACCTTTCACTTCTCCAGTTCGATGAGCTACAACTTGAAAATAAGGTTTTAGAGTATGTTAATTAAAATGAAAATTATGGCACCATTTAGGTTTTAATATCCTACATAGTTAAGTATATATTAGCTATATTTTACATAATAAATAATATAATTATTCTACTTATTATAATTATATATTATATTCTTTAACAAAATTATTAAATACATATAAAATTATTATAATTAATAATTAATAATAATTATATTTTTATATAATACAAAATATAATTAATATAATAGTAATATTATATTAAATTATATCTAATATAATTATATTTATTATTATATAATAGTATATATAGGCTTTTACCTGATATTTTAGAGGATTTCACCATTACACTACAATTGGTTTACCATTAAATGGCAATTGAAACTTGTTTTCCAATGACACAATAGTGGTTTCCAGGCATGAGATTTGTTTCAAGCTCAAAACTCACAATATATGTAGCTTATTAGCTAATACAAAGAGAGAAACTAAAAAGATAGAGAATGAGAGAAAGAGATGAACTTAGATAGATAGGGAGAGAGAGAGAGAGAGAGCATGAGAGAGAAATATAAGAGATACAAAGGAAAAGATAGAGAGGGAAAAGAGAAACTAAATTTTGATTTGTTGTTTCATGTCAACAATCCAAGGATGGCATGTTTCCTTGGGGAGTTATGCTCAAGGTAGCATGCCATTTGATTAAAGATATGATAATTCTCCTTTAAGACCTCTTCAATGTACCCATTGCACACTTAAGGAGACAAAGATATGGAGAGAGAAAGAGAGAAAGAGAAAGGAAGAGAAAGGGGAGAGGGAGATAGAGATAAGATATAGATAGGTGGAGAGAGAAAAAAGAGAAAAAGAGCAAGAGAGAGGAAGAAAAATGAGACAAAGGAGGAGCAAAGATAGAAATAAAGGGATAAAAAGAGGGATATAGAGAAAAAGAGAGAGAAGAGAGAGAAACAAAGATAGAAATAGAGATAGAGATAGAGATAAAGATAAATAGAAATAGAGAGATAAAGATGGAGACAGAGATATAGAGAGATAGATATAGAGAGAGATATGTAGAGAAATAAAGGAATAAAGAGGAACAAAGAAAGGTACAGATAGTGAGCTAGATAGAGAAAAAATATAGATAAAGAAAAAGAGAGAGAAAAGAGGAGAGATACATAGATAGAGACAAAGTCACATAAAGAGATAGGGAGATAAAGATAAATAGAGGGAAGAAAATATAGACTAGAGAGAGGGAGATAATGAGAAATATACAAATAGAAAGGGAGAAAAATAGATAGAGAGGTGTAGAGAGATAAAGAGATAAGGATGAATAGATAGAGATATAGGGAGGGTGATTTATATATCTCTCCCTATCGCTCTCTATCTCTCTATATCTCCCACTATCTATGTCACTCCCTCTTCCCCCCTCTATCTATTGAGCTATCTCTCCCTCTCCCCCATTTCTCTCTCATTCACTCCATCTCTCCTGTTCTATATCTCTATCTCTATTTCTCTTTTTATCTCCCTCTCACTTCTTTTTCTATCTCTTTCCATCCATATCTTTCTCTACCTCTATCATGATCTCTCTATCTCTTTAACCATCCCCCTCTATATCTCTATATCACCCCCTTTCCATGTATCTCCCTCTCCCTCTATATATATATTTATCTATCTTTCCCTCTCTCCCCTAGCTTCTTCTCTCTCTCCCTCTCTACATATCACTCTCCCTCTCCCCCCTCTTCTTTCTCTCCTTTTTTACCTATCTATCTCCATCTCTTCTCTCTCTTCCTCTTCAACCTATCTCTCCCTCTCTTCCCCTCTTCTCTATCTCTCCTCCTCTACCTATCTATATCCCTTTCTCTCCCTCCCCCTCTCTATCTCCCCCTCCTTATCTCTCCCCATCTCTCCCTCCCTATCCCCCCTATCCATCTCTCTATCACCACCTCTCTTCCTCTCTCTTCCCATATATCTCCATCTATCTTTCTCTTACCATATATCTCTATCTCTATCTCTTTCTCTCTCCATCTATCTCTATCTCCCCATGCTCATTTCTCCCTTTCTCTATCTCTCCTTATTTCTCTCTCCCTCTCTCCATCTCTATGTACTTATATCTAATTCTTTTTGTTTTTTTATCTCTTTGTCTCTCTCCCTCCCTCTCCTCTCTCTATATCTCTTTATATCTCTATCTCTCTATCACTCTATCTCACCATCTATATATCTTTATCTCTTCATCTCCCTCTCCCTCTATATCTCTCTATCTTGTCCTCACTATCTCTCCCTAGTCTATTTATCCCATCTCTCTGTATATTTATCTCTCCCTCTACCTACATCTCTCTATCTATTTGTCTCCCTCTTCCTCTCTCACTGTATCTTCATCTCTACCTCTATTTTCCTCTCTCCCCCTTTATCTCTATACATGTCTCCCTCTCTCTATCCATCCATTTATCTCCCTGATCTCTATCCCTCTTTATATAGTTATCTCTTCCATCTCTATCTATCCCTCTCTCCTCTCTATCTTTATATCTCCCTATCGTTCTCTCCTCTCCTCCTCTCCATATCCCTCTTTGTCTACATCTCCATATCTATCTCTATCTTCCTCTCTATCTCTATCTCCTTACCCCTCTATTTCTCACTCTTCCCCACTCTATCTCTCCCTCTTTCTAGCACTACCTCTCCATCTCTCTCTCTCCCTCTCTCCTTATTGCAAGCATAACATGAGCCTGTTGGTAATGGAGCTTGATCATCTTCCTAATTCAAAGGTTTTATTTCAATCATGTTTGGATCCCTTTAAGTGGATGCATAGTTTATTTGAATCTATGATTTCTCCATTGAAACCTTTGTTGCACAAACAACATCATTTGCTAAATGTCCTACCAATTGACCTCATGTACTGCATAAATGTATGCAAAAAATAGACCAAAATTTATCCTAATTGACATTCCACACTTTTTCAGTGTACCCATTGCACACTAAGGTGTGATTGCTAGTTAAGTTTGATTTGTATGTTTTATTTTAGAACTAGAATGGTAGAGATAGGATAGAATAATACCTTTGGTTGAAAATTCATTGTAAGAACCTTAAATTCATACCTTAAACCAAGAGATGGTCAAGTAGCACAAACCAATGCAAGATGATATCATTGGATGAGTATTAGTTGGCTAGTATATTATTACTAAATAAATCAAGAGAAAATTGATAGCTAAGTACTTGAATTTTATTTTATTGACACTTGATAAATGCAAGATTATATAGGTATTATGTTTCTCAATTGAAGTAAAGAAAGTGGTTGACATGGAAGTACAATATTTTAGAAACTCATAAATGATACATATATAGATATATCTTCTTTATATTATCCTTGTAATTAGTTATGTATCTTGAAATATAAAAAATTAAAAGGAATCCAATGTGTATCATCTAATAATAACTTATAGAAAATATAAAAAATATCAATAATAAAAAATACATATATTAACTAAGAAGCCATGCCGGCATACAATAGTATATGTTGGTAAAACTATAATATATACAAGAAAAAAATATATGCATACAATGTCACATGTTAGTAATACAAAACACATGTCACTATGCAGGGTCAACATGAGGAAACACTAATTTTTTGGGAATGAAATAACCAAAGATATGATCAAAAAATATCTAATCATAAATATTCGTAGAGTAATTAGGATTTGATCATATGGAAATTTCTAGGAGAGCTACAATAGTTGTAACATCATGAATTAACAACATTAAAAAGTACATCATGAATTAATTATGTAATGGCATAAAAATTAAAAACATCATAAATTAATTATGTAACCATATAATTCAAATATAATTCTATCAAGAAATCAATATCAAATAGATAATATAATCGCTTAACTCATACATCTCAATGTAATTGATCTTCTTCTTCATCCAACTCTTTATCTGTATCATCTAATTCAGATTCGACATTGTAAGGATTGGTCATATAATCATCATCATCATCATTGATATCAGTTTCGATAATGTCATCATCCACATAAATATCATCTTCATGAGCATTAACCCCTACATCATCATGATCTAGTTCCTCTTCTTCAACATCTTCATCAGGCACATCATCAACTAATTGTTGATCCTGATAATCATCTACATCATATTCTAGTTCTTTAGTATCTTATTCATCCACCACATTATACTTTACTGGCCTTCCTCTTGGATCATGTCTAACAACAAATGAACAACCCAGTTTACCTGGAAACTTTGAGTAAAATATCTGCTCACATTGGCTTGGAAGAACATAGGGCTCATTTCCAGCTTGCTTGATCAACCTTGTACTAACCATGGTAAATTCATTATCATGTTCAATAACAGTTCTCTTAGGATCATTTTCATTTAATCGTAGCCTATACCATTTGACGACAAACAAAAATAATTTGAAGGACTTAAAGTCACACTCAAGTATATCATCCAAAATCCCAATGTATCGATTTTCTGAGACTTTTGGATGTATGTCACTTCTAGATGAAACATTAGTCACCTGAAAGACTATAGTTATCCCAAAATCACAATTTTTCTTTGTGTCATCCAACTTTTGATTCAAAATTTATGACCATTGCACCATGTAGCCTTGTGGTGTTTCAGCTACAATATGTCAAACATGTAAAAATTATTGCATCATCAGTTGATAAGCATATTTATTCTTGGTTGAATGTAAGCAAAGAAAAACAAATCAACATATATATACATCAATATAATGGAGAATAATTAAATAATATGGGGGATTAATATATTTATATGTATCTATTTATCTCTTAAACCATATGCTAAATCAATTTCCCTTGGTGTAACATTGGAATCTCCATTACGATGAGATTCTTTAACCAATGAAGCCACACCTTCCCATGTTAATGCATGACCAAATTGTTGACATTGTTCAATCCATACCATCATCCAATCAAGATTGTTTGTGACATACAAATGTAGTGCATCCCACTCTCGACCAACTGTATAAAAAAAATGAAATTCACAAATGACATATAATTAGTTAATTACCATGGTATATGACCTTAATTTATAATTGATGTACCTAAAAACCTAACATCCCACTAGCAATGGTCTTATTATCTTTTGTAAGAAACCTCTAAACTATATCTATCCAAGACCCATTGTTCACACATTTTAAATTGAAGAGATATAACATATTGGCCAAGCAATATCTATGTCACCCCGATCATGTTTTATGTTTATATTGGTAGGATACAATATATCGGCACAACAACTAGCAAGCTTCACTCATAAAAATATTGTAGGAATGGCCTACATGTGTTGGAACTAGAAATTTCATTTGAAATTATGATGGTCCTTTCATATGAAATCAATTTTCTTCCTTAAAAACCATATTTTTACCATCCACAAGGTCAAAATTTCCTTTTACCGCATTACCACAACCTCCAATAAAGCAACTCATGGTAGCACAGTGGGTAAAGGAAGTAATACACTATATACCACAATACCATGGAAGGTTGATGTCTTGCCAGTGGTAGAGCAGGGTCATGGTTAATATTAATAGAGGGAATCACTATACTGCACGAGGGGTTGAAATGAAGCCTGTGGTATAGTGGTAAGCTAAGAATAGAGGTAATAATGCATCACCATACCGTGGAGGGTTGGAATGAAGCTTGCAGTAGAGCGGTAAGCTAAGAACAGAGATAATAATGCACCGCCATACCATAGAGGGTTGGAATGGAGCCCGTGGTAGAGCGGTGAATAAAGAATAGAGATAAGGAGGAACCGCTATACTACAAGGGGTGAAAAATGTCATGCAATAGTGCGGTGATCTATCGTTGGAGCATTAAATGAAGGCTAGTCACATCAATCAACATCAAAGTATGAAATTCAGCTCTGTATGAAATATTTGAATGATGAAGAACTTAAGATATGAAATTAATGTGGTATGATATCAAAATTTAACAAGGAAAATTGAGAATTCATGCACTTGTGCTAGCAAAAGCTAAATACAAATGAACTCAAAGTATGAAAATGGAAGAATTCTACAGAGTGAGCAAAATTCTAGGTAAGTCTACTTATCATTCACTAAAATTTAAACAATGGTGCCAAAGAAATCAGAGGCAAGAACTAAAAAGGAAGAAAAATCTAGTAGAATTTCATTGCAGTCAACATTACTTGCCCTATTACCTAGTTTAGTAAATAAGGGTTATATGAAAGTCTTTAAGGATTTAGCTCAGGGGTGTAGGGACCCAATAATTCCATAGTCTACGTGGAATTTATATTGGTATTTTTATAGTAACAGAGATGAAAGGGTTTCAGTGTCAAACCCATGGACTTTTGACATAGGAAAATTAGTTGTTCCTAATGTTTTTGTTGATGTAAAGCTAATTAGAGGCTTGGCCAATCGATATCATGCCCCATAAAAAATGTTCAAAATTCCAAATGGTCAATGTCTGGCAGATATCTCAAGGGAAGCTATAATTAGGTGTTTTGACCTAAATAGGCAGGTTGTCACTGAAATTGACTTGGGGAAGTTGGAGCAAGAATATAGAAGGTTGAAAAGGACCTATAGAACTAATGAACTCCCCTTACACATGAAAAGGGGTGACAAAAATAGAGTCTTGACCATTCACTCTTCAAGACTTGAACCCTTTCCAGTGTCTGACTTTCAAACCTATTTCAAAAATACCTACGATGGATTATGTCAAATTCTTCGAGTTGATGCAAAGGAGAATATGCCGATAGGGTTGATGAGAATGGCCATGATTATTCAACATCTTGAATCGAATGTGGAGTTTGATTTTGCTTCATTCATTAAGGAACATATTCATGAAGGTCTGATACAGGTTAGGTAAGCCAAGGCCGCCATAACTTTTAGAAATTACTCCTTATTATGTCATTTGATTCTATCTCAAAATGAAACAAAATGGACAAAGAGGATGAAATTGATAACACATGAGAATGGAGTTATGCTCCCAGTACAAAATTGGTGTTATATTTGGGACAATAAATGCAATGAAAGTGATTATGTTGTATTTAGGGATGATTTTTTCATCAGACTGATTGCTCAACTTGGTTTTCCTACACCAAGATTACGACAATCCCTAATGGATGTCATGAGACCCTTGCAATACAAACCGGATCAAGTTTTTACACATAATTATGTTGATTGGTTTTTGATGGAACAACACACCATCATTAGGGTATATGGTTGTGATTAGGCCCGTCATATTTTACCAAGATTTGTGTCTAGCAAAGTATTGTTTTTAGAATTTATGTGGAAAATTCTCTAGATGGAGCATGAATTGATGAAAAATTAGAAAAAAGGAATATTTCTACCTAATTTGATGGTATTTGAAGAGTTGTCAATTGGATCAGATATGTTGGAGGAATTGTAGAGATTTATAAATGCTAATTTTGCTCCCAGATCAGGGAAAAAAAGAATATGTGATCTAGAAGGCCACATCAACAATATCAGAAGAACCCTACTCACAAAGAGGGCAATAACACATGAATTTGATCCAGAAGAGGATGTAATAAGAAATCTAGTCTATTTTGTAGATGTGTTTGAAAAAAGGAAAATATGGTTAATGATGATGAGATGGGAGGATCAGGAGAGAGGAAAAGATAAGAAGTTTAAGGGGTTTTTTGATGAGGAGCCAGATTTGTTGAAAATAATGCAATTAGTCCTTGGTAAATTTGATGAATTATATAAAAAGGCTCAAGAAGAGAAATCAGCCCCACTTCCTACACCCAAGCCACCAGCATCCATATCCTCTACATCACATGCACCACCTTCATCACCAATTCATCCATCTCCTCCATCTCAAACGGATGAGCCTCCTACCAAGAAACAAAAGATTGGGTCACTAGTCGACTATGATTCAAGTGATGAAGAACAAGAGGTAGTCTTAACTTTGGTTGAGATGAAAGAGGTTGTAGAGAAACAAAAAATCCTTGAGGCTCATGATCCCAAGATGAGAATATCATAGGAGGATATTGATGAAATGCAGGATGATGAAGGAATTATTTCTTCCTTGAGATTCATGGAGGATGATGACTTTATCCATACTAGGGAGTTCAAATATTTTCTTCTAAAAATGAAGATGAAACAATTTGATGATAGACTTAAAATTAACCTCATTGGAGCTGATGATTCAAAACATGTAGAAGTGTAGAAACAAACAATGGAAGAGTTAAATATTGACAATGTCAATATTACTCATAAAGAAGCAAGGGAGTTAGTGTTGAAAAGTAACATGCTCATTATACTAGGAATGGAGCTCTCCAAAGTGTTTATGTTGGATCAAATTAGAGCTCAAGATGATCCCAAATTGGTTGCATAATTTGATTCGGAAGGAGTATCAAGGATAGGATATAATCCAACCACCCAGACCCTTGCCTTATGCACGAAACAAAAAAGCACAAGGAAGCCTAGGCTTCTAGATGTGGTGCAGGAAATGAGAGGGTCTGCTCTGGTCAGAACTATGAAGGACACTACTCCCATAGAAGCAACAACTGTGACAATGAATTCAACAATGTTTACAAGAGATGTAGTGGAAAACATGTAAAAGAAGATGACAGAGTATGAGAAAAGACTCAAACTATCAAATGAGGAGATAAATAAGATTCATTGAAAATGTCAAATTGAAACAACAATTGCAACAAGCCATAGATGTAAAGGGGAATGAAATGGTTGTATATCATCCACCTACTTCAGTTGAAGATCCACAGATTCAACAATTGAAAGAAGAGGTTGAGAAACTAAAGAATCATAATATGGATGATATCAAATGGCACATCTTGAGTACCTTGGAGGAAATACTAAAACATAGAGTTGAAGTTTTAAAAGAGAAAATAAGTGGAGTTCATGAGGGCTTCAATCATTTGGTAAAAGCTCTAGAATAGATAAATACTAATTCCCCTATCTTAGAGGAATTACAAAAAAGATGGCAGCCCACTTACCATATCTTAACTACTCTGTGTAAAGGCCACACAAAGAGATCCTAATGCACCCCCAAGGTTAAAACCTACTCAAGAAATGGTAAAAGGAATCATTGATGAGCATAAGTATTTGATTGATATGAAGAAGAAGGTAGAAAATAGAAGGAATTCATTTGATTCAATAAAAAATAGTTTTATCCCTCTAATCATTAAAAGTGATGGTCAACTCAGGGATGTGGATGAATGGAGAAATAAATTTGATCAAATGGTTCCACACTATTTGAAACATATATAGGGTGATGGTAATATCAATTTGGAAAAATTTCATGCTTTGCTTGATGGAATTATTGCATTGGATAATGGTTATACAAAGTTCGTTGTAGATGCCAAAAACTTTCTCAATAGCAGATGGAAAAGCCACCTGTCAAACTTCACTGCTGCATAGGAATACAAGTGGCCGAATGATTTAACCATAAGCAAGTGGCAGGAGAAATACCTTGGTTCAGATGAAGATTAATCACTATCAATGATGATTATCATAAAGTAAAATCTTTGCATAGGTCTTTGGTGACTTGGGTTTTTACTTGGAGATTAACATAATTTTCATGTGTTAGTTGTTAATTGTTTCAGTTATATTTTACATGTTAGTTAATTTTTGTTATCAAAAGTCATGTCTTTTGGTTCGAAGCTTGTTGCCTCTCCTATAAATAAGAGAGACTAGGACCAAGAAAAAATTATTAAGATAGGAGTAGATAGAATTAGGAGAATAGGGATTGATACAATGTTTACTTCATAAAGGACCAAGATGCATGTGTAAATTTTTTGATGAAGTTAATGGAAAATCTCTAATTCGGTGGCTCTATGTTGGTATCAATTGTTTGTTAAGTTAATTGAAGATATTGCCGGTTTGTCTTCATACTTAATATTACTCTGTTGTTTAAATTGATATATCAAGCATGTTTTCAATTTATTAGTGCACAATTGTTGTATCTATGTGGCATGATTAATTGGGTCTTTCAAGTAAAGATTAAAGTCCTCTTGATTATTCACAAATTAGGAATATTATTTTGGATTATTAAAGAAGAATCTAATAATTGCATCCCTGCCTGTTTATACAAATTATAAACATAGAAGTTCCAAATAGTTTGAATTATTGCCAGTCATAAGTCACTTGTCTTTGATTTCTACTTGACTCCATATACCCAACAGAGCACTGGTCTTCACATTTCATCACTTAGTTTTATTTCATTTTAAATGTTTTACATTTGTTAATTGAACATATTTCATTGATACTTCTTATACAATTTATGCTAGATTAGTAGTACATATGTTCACTTTCAAATTGCCATTGTGAATAGACTATTGTAGGAGGAATCAAATAGTTCAAGTCTGCTTCATTCACATAGCTAGACCCACCTAGGTTTGGTAGCACCTGAAGAGAAAAAGGTCTAAAACCATTTGGCCTTGTATGTTACCTTGAAATGTACCAAGATTTTGGCAACCTCTTGAGGTATTTTTACCTGCATTTTTTAGAGCTAACAACATGAACGAGGAAGCACAATGTACAATATCGACATAGGAACATTAAATTTAGTCAAGAGAACATATCTCAAGTTATGCTAACAAGGGAATAATCAAAGTAAGACGTTGCGATGACATAGTGGATAAAATAAGGCACTAGTAGTGAAAGACTTATTTTTTGGAGTAATACAATACCAATACTTTTCTATTTGTGTGTGGAAGATTCTTTCATTTGGAATAGTTCTATGTTGTTTCTTTTCAAGCAATTGAAGGAAATGTAAAGTGTATTCTAATTAATCTCCATGACCATCTTATAATTACCTCTCACTTTCCTCAATCTACCTTTCCCCATCAGGTACTCCCCTTCGAATTTTTTAATGGAGTTGGGATCCCAAATGTGATCTACATGGATCTTTGCTATGAAATTAGAAAGATACTCAGTAATGTACACCATGGTTTGGTATACCATATATCCCTCCACCATAAAACCCTCAAGATGTTATCTTTGTCTAACCAAAGCCTTAAAAAATTTCTAGTGCCTCTCAACCTTCCACATTGACCTTGTGCATACGGGTCCACACAATTCAATCTCCTCAACTTGGTGTATGAGGTAGTGTTCTTGTGCATTTAAAATGTCGAAGGTAGACACTTTTACATTTCACACATTAGATGAGGAATTTTTGTCTTCCAATAATTTATATCCTCTTTATGGATTTATTTAGATGACAACCATCTACAAGTGATTCAAGGTGCAAATATATTAATGAGATTTAACAAAAATATACAATATACTATATAACAAGTAAAACAAATGGAAAATATAAGATCTATACAATGAATTGAACAAATATCGCTACTTACCTCATGTATTTTCCAAGATCGTATATAAATTTCTTTCCATTGTTGTCGAAGTTGTCTGGGAGAGATAGAGGTAGAATGTACTACAACAATTATAAAATGATCTTTTCATTATTTTTTCAAAACTAGTAAACATAATAAACTGAAAGGTACATGCAGTATACAAATATATATAAAATGTACCAGAATAATTATCTTAATGAAGCTATGCCAATCATGTGTTTTCGTCCTTGACCCAAATTCACCTTTCTTTGTTATGATATTGTTTATGTTCACAACAAATCCTGTGGGAAATAAAAATTTTTGTATGACTTCTTTTATAGCATTGCTTTGTTGCTCCGTTAATAACCAAGGAAGGGTGCCTATATTAATTTGGTCTCCATCGCTATTTAATTGAATGACATTTTTCATTGCATGATTGGCTTCCTGAATGTCACTACAAATTTTGACAATTTTTTCTTTGTCATAACCTCCATCCAATATTTTCCATAACATTTTTGTTATATTCTTTCTTATATGCATTGTATCAAACAAATGCACAATTTGTAGTTGTTCATAGTAGGGAAACCTACTAAATTGTTTGGGATAACTTTTCAGTCCCTATGGAAGTTGTCCATTAATGCCTTAATGACCTTCATGAAGCATATAGTTAAACAAATTAACAACAACAATCATTGTCAATTACAACATGAGTAAACAAAACACAATATAAAAAGATAAATTCCAAACATATTATATATGATAGATAAAAAAAATTGATCTAATGTATAACCTTGATGATTAATTCTATTATATTCCAACTTCCATAGGCGAGATGTCATTCTTCATGGTTTTGATGTAGTCTCTTCTTTCCCATTGAAAAGATGTTTTTTAGTAGTTCGATACTTATGATTTCTGTGGAGGAAGTGCCTATACTCATCAAACACCTGCTTTTCTAAACCTGTTGAATGATAAGATTTCATCTTTGGACCACAAACTGGACATGCAAATTTTCCCTTTGCTTGAAGACCTACAAGATTATATATAATTGGATAAAATATGTTAATTTTTATAATTATATACAATGAATAGATTATTTAAAAAACATGTATGATATCTACTTCATAAAATTAAATATCGTTAAAGTGTAGTCGAATGTTATAACATACCACAAAAATGTGTTATCCCTAGGGCATCATGAATTGTCCATACAAGCATTGCATGGAATTGAAATTATCTTTGTCCTATTGGTCTAGAGACATCATACATAGTGATGCCATTCCATAACTTTAGTAACTCATGAATAAGAGGCTCAATATATACATTCATATCCTTAACTTGGCACTTACCTAGTTGAATGAACATAAACATTACATAATTATTATAACCATTTTATTGCAATATATATGAATTAATGTACATGACTATTAAATAAAAAAAATATGTCATTATGCAACGAATAAGACAAATGAGATGCTACTACATTTACGAAAATTAATGTAAACAAATACCTGGAACAATCATTGGCAACATTATGTGCTCCCTCTTTATTGGCATCCATGGAGGAATGTTATTGTTGACAACAAAAACATTCCACAGCTAGTAAATAGATCTTAGCTCTCCAAATGGATTGACACCATTTGTTGCCAATGAAATCCTAAGATTATGAGGTTCTTCTTTAAAGTGTGGCCATTTTTCCTCCATGTCCCTAAATACAGAACCATCTGCAGGCATTCAAAGAATGTCATTTCCACTTCTATTCTGTGCATGGTAATCCATAAATTTCACTAAGCTTTCGCACCTAAATAATCATTGCATATGTGGAATAATAGGAATATAATGAAGAACCTTGTGAGGCACCTTTTTTGTTAGTTGATCTATTTGATATATACTGATATGACATTCTAGACATTATATTGCAAATTCATGTTGTTTATGATATATAATATGATCATTGGGACATGCATCTATTGCTTGATACTCCATTCCAATATCTTTCATAATGCCAGATAAATCTTGGTATGAGCAAGGTAAAATATTAGATGGTGGTAACAAAAATTCACCTATCAATCTAAAAAAAAATAAAAATTGTTAATATAAAGAATATTAATTGCACATATTCAATCCTTTATTTACTAGTGATGAACTAACAATAATTAGAATAGATGAAAAAAGATGACACATATGACATACCTTAACATCCGTGAGATTGCTATGTTGGATAAACCATTCATAACCTTCAAGTTCACCAACAACAATACAACAGAGAGAAGAGTTGTTTGGAAGCCTTCATAAAGGGGCTCATATTCCTTCTCAAGTACAAGTAAATCATGAACATCATCAAATTCATCTCAATCAACATGATCAACTGCACCACTAAATGTGTCATTGATCAATGTATTTGTACCATCATCTTCAACTATGTTTTCTAGCGCATGATCTTCTTCCATAGGATCATTAACTTCATCTTCAATATTCACAACTCCATGTTCCTTCAATTGCAAAACTACATTCTTCAGTCCGTGATAATCCATATCATGTGCACTAGGGTGCCCCATCTTTATAATAATGATCGACACAAATAAACCATGATCATGATCAAGTGATTTTTTATATATATAACAAATGTTAAAATAATATAAACATTTACAAATTCAATCAATATAAAGACATATAATGAACAACTTACCAATGGATGATAATCATGCCCCCCTTCAACATGACCATGCTGCCTAAAATTTTTCTCAGTTGTTGTGATTAAAATCCTTCTCGTCTTTAAGGCCTTGCAATTATTGCAAGGACAATAAAATTTCCCATCACCCTTTCTTTTCAATCTAGCAAGTGTCTCTTCATTTTGTTCTACACTAATATTATCTGACCTGATTTTTCTTTACCAAGCTTGAATATTTAGATCTTCAAAAAATATCAAACTCAAACTCCAATAATTTTTAATCATAGTCAGGTAACAAAATCTAATAATTATAATATTCTGCACCAAAAAAATTTGGCCTATAACCTCCACAAACTATCACAAGTATAACAAATTCGCAAGTAGAGAAAATTAGCAAGTATAGCATGAAAACACTGTAACAAGTATAGATAAATTGACAAACTCACTTTTATTTATTAATATTTATGATCATCGAAATTTTGACAAAAATCACTGTTTGTCGAAATTTCAATGAAAATAACTGTTTGTCAAAATTTCAACAAAAATCACTATTCGTAAAAATTTCAATGAACGTCGGCCATAAATTTTTAAAAAAATTAAAAAGTACACATTAAGTACACATGTACCTGATGATTCATCTAATTGTACATCTCTCATTAGAAAGTTACGTTGTATTTTGCAATCAAATGAGTTAGTGTGTGAGGTTTATACAACCACATGGGAAACTTTTTTTGATGATTAGGATTGCCTTAAAACATTGATACACATGTATGAATCCCATTGTGGGTCATTTTCTTAGTGAATAATGAAACACACAAATTCTATTGAAGATAATTGTAATAGAGGTATTGGTGTGGATATCATTGTTGAAGTTTAATTTGAGACATGCATTGAAATATCATGCTTCATCTAGGGCATCTAGATTAATATACATAAACATCCACCCTTACACCCAAATATTCAAAACAAATGGATACAAGGACAGTGGTTAGGACCATAAGATGCAGAGGCATAAGGGTAACTCATGAGTAAGATACAAACAAAGTGTGCAATCACCATGATAGCATAAGTATGAAAATGAGAAGCTATATTTATAGACTTCAAGTGAACTCATTACTTTTGATCACAAGAATATTTGAAGTCATGCATTGTAGTGCAATATCAATAATAGTGGTTGCTCTCATAGTACCTAGGATGGACAGTCATATTCTGCTTGTCTTGAAATACAGAATAGTGGATGTAACTATCCTCCTAGCTTTTTAGGGAGATTATATCAATAATTGTGAAGATATAGATGAGTGTAAAGAAAAGAAGGATTTTCAATGCTCAAACTATAGTTGCAAAAATAAACACACGAGGTAGTTATGAATGTAGTTGTAAATATGACATCCTATATATAATAGACCATGATACTGGCATAAGCAAGAAAACAAGCAAAGGTTGGTTGGGCTGCAATATGGGTGTTTCTATTTAGCTTGGTAGCTATTGTTATTGGAGGTTTTTTTTAAAATATACACTTAGATCGTATATGGAATTAAAAAAAAATCCATCTTGTCCTAATAAAATCCTCTTAATATCCAAGGAGAGACTCCTAATAATGTTCACAAATAATGGTAAATGGACACTAGATGAGGTTTTCCGGTGGTAATGGTAAATGGACTTAGAGATATAATGGTGGATAGTCATAACTAGGAAAAAAATACTATCATAACATGGATAGAGGGTAGAAATTCAACAAAGGGATGAAGATAGTGAGAAGTTAGCTCTAGGATAGAGTAGAAAAGATAGTCAAAATGAGACATCTTCAGGGTTTTGAGAACATATTACACTCAAAAGAGGGTGAGGAGGTTTTGTTTTCTGAGAAGTTGATGCAATAGGGGGAGGCCTACAACACACAAAAACACAATTCCAATCTACAAACACAATTGTCAGATCACAAATCTCTTCAAAACTTCACCATTTCATGAAATCAACTCTTTCCCTTGTAGGATATGGAATCCACTCAATTGGGTTTCTTTTCACTGACAGTTCCTTACAATCCACAATTAACTCACATCAGAGACCCATTACAAAGAACAATAACATATCAAACAATCACCCATGGTCATTTTGTAACAAACTGCTCAAATCAGGTATTTTGCACCTTTTAGGGCTCAAATTGGCCCACTTTTCCAAAGCAACTACTCACCAAAATTGTCCAAACTCTATAAATTATTGGGGAAGAAATTCTAATGTTCCAAAACCACAAAATACACCATTAAATCTCAGGAATTCATTCTTCTAAGGGCCAAACCATAAAACCCTCATCCAACACCTAGAAACTTAGGGTTTATTTAAAATCAATCATCCAGTGCTCCTAAAAACTTATCAATTCTTCAAAAATGTTCAAAATAACCTTCACAAGCTCAAAACACCATTACACATGCATTTCCATTCATATTTTGTCAAAACCTTAATTTAGTTCCTCAAATTCACATGGAAAACTCATAAAACAGCTTGGGACAGCCTAGGGATTTCTCAAAAAGGAATAAGAACATATTTTTTTCCCCTGAAACTTTGAGAATATTGAAGAGTATGTTCTAAAAGACCTTCAAACCAATTTTTAAGAGATTTCAATGGTGGAAAGTGGAGATATGAATTTTTTCTTCAAAACTAGAACCTTAATTTCTGAACAGGGCTGCTAGGAAGATTCGACCATTAGACCACTTAAACAACCTTTCCAAAATTGCTGGTAAGAACAAAAAAATGTCTGAAATTAAATTATCTTTCCAACCATGTGATTTTAGGTCTGTACCATTCCATACATGGTCATACAACACAAATTATGGTCATATTTTGCAAGAAAACAATGAGTTTATTGATTCCAACTTGCATCCAAATGTCCACCAACCATGTGGTCAACCATACAAGTATTTTTAAACCTTTTAAATATTTTTTTGATCAGTTACAAACTTCCAACCAACACCTAATACCAATTGACTCTTCAATTTCTCTATTTTGCAACTTTTACAATTTTGTCATGACAACTTTTGGCAATTTCTGCAATATATTGAGCAACTTTTGTAAAATGACTCAATTACATCAAATGTGGTCTAAATAGACCTTATCACATCTTTAAAACATAAAACTCAATCAAAAACTATAATTTCCTCATGGAGGCTTAAAACTCGCAAGGTGCTCTTGCACCATACTCCCGGCGAAAAGAAATTCAAGTCCCTTGAATACTTTGTTGCTCCATTCATTTGCTTGAAACTTCTTGTCTTCTTTCTCTTCACTTGATTTTGCACTTGGTAATATGTTCCATTTTTTCAAGTATTGGAAATTTTTTCCAATGGTACCCTTGAACTTTCTCACAACTTGCCATTGCTTCTTCACAAACTGTGCTTTGATTTTCTTCTTGCCAAAAACTGATGGTGTATGTTCCTTTGTACCTACAAAAGAACATTTACCTTTTGTCCATAGGACTTTCTTCTTCATCATTTATACTGCATGATTGAACTCACTCACTTTCCTTGACCAAATATCCTCTTTCACTTCTCTTTCTATCTTCACATCAAGTTTCAATTCTTCTGCTCTTGGAACCTCTATGCAATCAGTCTTATAGACCTCTATCATGGAAGATTGTAACTGCCCTCCAACCTCTCGTCCAATCAATGGACAAATTAAGTCTCCCAGTATGACCTCTCTATGCCATTCTTTCCTTTCCTCTAGAAACTCAGTCTCACTTACCTCATACTTTCCTCTTATTAGGATCTAGATGTCTCATCTGATCCACAAACTTTTGCACTATCAGGTTCACTCACTTCTTGTCCCATCAATGGACAATGCACTATCTCTTGCACAATCTCATCTTTCTTTTTTGACTTATCTTGTACCTTCTCAAGGAGTTCTTCCTTAGCCTCCTTTGTCTCAGATTCTAACACCATCTTCTCTTCCTCTTTCCTTTCTATCATTGCATCATGTTGCAGTACTATTGTATTATCATCTTCAAGCTTTGAAATGGCTTAAAATTTTGCTTCCTCTTCATCCTATACCTGCAAAAATTATTTCTTACCACACATAATTATCCTTGTTGCTTTATTTTTTCCTTCTTCATTTACCATCAATGGTTCCAATGTAAATGAAACCTCATTCTTCTTAATCTGATATGTGTTCTACCTTCCATCATATAGGGCATACCTGTCATATATCCATGGAATCCCTAACAAAAAATGACATACAATCATAGGCACTACATTACATAGAAGCCTATCTCTATAGACACCAATCTTAAATTCTACAAATGCTTTCTCCTTAACCAAAAAAGAATGCCCACCATCCAACCAAGAAACATAATAAGGATTCTCATGAGGTAACCTTTCCAAATTGAACTTGTCTACCATTTCTTGTGATACCATATTATCTAGACTACCTAAATCCACCATTGCCTTACATACCTTGCCTTGACATTTGCATTTGGTCTCAAAAATTTCCTTCCTCCATAGCATCCCCTTCTCTTTAATAAACCCTCTAGTTCCTTTTGCCATGTCCTTTCAACTTCCAACTATCTTCTTCTTCAACCTTTAACTCTTCACCTTCAAAGATCTAATCCCTGAAGCTCTGATACCAATTTTATGCAATAGGGGGAGGCCTACAACACACAAAAACACAATTCCAATCTACAAACACAATTTTCAGATCACAATCCCTTCAAAACATAACCATTTCATCAAATCAACTCTTTCCCTTGTAGCATAGGGAATCCACTCAATCGGGTATATTCTCACTGACACTTCCTTAAAATCCACAACTAACTCACATCAGAGACCCATTATAGAGAAAAACAACATATCAAACAATCACCCATGGTCATTTTGTAACAAATTGCTCAAATCAAGTATTTTGCACCTTTTAGGGCTCAAATTAGCCCACTTTTCCAAAGAAACTACTCACCAAACTTGTCCAAACTCTACAAAATATTTGGGTATAAATTCTAATGTGCCAAAACCAAATAATCTACCATTAGATCTAAGGAATTTATTCCTCTAAGGGCCAAACCATAAAACGCTCATCCAACGCCTAGAAACTAGGGGTTTATTGAAAATCAATCATCTAGTGCTCCTACAAACTTATCAATTGTTCAAAAATGTTCAAAATAACTTGTAAAAACTCAAAACACCATTAAACATGCAATTCCATTCATATTTTGTCAAAATCTTACTAAAATAGTTCCTCAAATTCACATGGAAAACTCATAAAAACAGCCTGGGACAGCCTAGGGCTTTCTCAAAAAGGCATAAGAGCGTATTTTTTCCACTAAAACTTTGATAATCTCAAAGATTATGTTATAACAGATCTTCACACTAATTTTTAAGATATTTCAATGGTGGAAAGTGGAGATATGAATTTTTTCTTCAAAACTGGAACCTTAATTTCTGAATAGGGCTGCTAGGAAGATTCAACCATTAGACCACTTAAACGACCTTTCAAAAATTTCTGAGAAGAACAAAAAATTTCTGAAATTAAATTATCTTTCCAACAATGTGACTTTTAGGTCTGTACCATTCTGTACATGGTCATACAACACAAATTACATTCATATTTTGCAAGAAAACAATGAGTTTATTGATTCCAACTTGCATCCAAAGGCCCACCAACCTTGTGGTTGACCATACAATTCTTTCTAAACATTTTACATATTGTTTTGATCAGTTACAAACCACCAACCAACACCTAATACCCCTTTACTCTTCAACTTCTCTATTTTGCAACTTTTACAATTTTGCCATGACAACTTTTGGCATTTTTTGCAATATTTGAGAAACTTTTATAAAATGACTCCTTAAGACCTAAAATGACTCAATTACATCAATTTTTTTCTAAATAGACCTTATTACAGATTTAAAACATCAAACTCAAGAAAAAACTAGAATTGCCTCATGGAGGCTTAAAATTCACAAGGTGCTTCTGCACCAGAAGTAATATGCATCCATGTAGTCACCAAAGATAGCGCAACAAGCATTACAAGCATAATTGGAATAGGAAGAAGAAGAAATTAAACTAATTGAAAATGAAGATCGAAGAAATGAAAATAATGAAGAATTCAAAGGCTCAAATGCAACTCAAGAGTGAAGATAACATCAGGTTATTAATTTGAGCTGAATTCAAATAGAAGTTTGAAGAGTATGAATGTAAGGTAAATGATTTTATGGAGCTTGGGCACATGAGGATGAATAAAATTCATTCTATAACACAAAAAAGATATTGAAAGGCTAGGTAGAAAGCTAGAGAAAAAGGAATTTGAAGTTCAAAATTTTAGAAGTAATCTCCTAACAGAATCTTAGGAAGATATATAATTGAGAATGTTAGTAAAGTAATCAAGATAATCATTGAAACATGATTGGTCAAGACCAATGAAGATGTTGCAACCATGTCAATGGTACTAGATAATTTTCAATCTTATGACATGCCCTTGAGATCTAAAAACACAATCACATAACATAATGAATTATAATGTCTCTACAAATAGATGTCAGTTGAAAGAACTACATGGATTGATCTCAAATAATGAAAATGATAGTTTTTTATCGTAAAAAAGACACTGTCATCAAAGAAAAAGCTATAAGATAGAAAAAATAATATGTGAAAAGGTTTGAGATTGAAAGGAAAGTGAAAACGACAAGTTCAAAGCCAAAATATATGATGCATTATTTAAAAGACTAATGAATTCTCCTACACCCATCACCTTAAAGAATCTAGTTATCTAAGTTCATGTAGTTTCAAGCATTATTTTAGATTTTTCCACACAAAATTACCAAAACTAGCTAACATTGTTTTACAACACCATTAATGAATAAAGGTTACTTAAGTGAAAGTTATTTGAGGATGTGAATAATGAGTTGTTGAGCTTTTAGGTCCATTGGCAAACCCTTTGACATCCAAAGTGTGTTATGAGATAATCATTCAAAGAATATTCAATTGTTCACATGCGATAATTATTTCTTTAATACTAGTTGCATACCGATGGACTCAAAATAGAAAACAAATAAGGGTCTGCAGGAATGGTGCACGTATCATTAACACTTCGACCTTGAATTTTCATCATATTGATTCTACTAACTTCGTTATTCTTACATTTGAAAATAGAATTTAATAAATTAAATTAAATGAACTTGCTTAATTTGACCTGAGTATTAATGTTGAATGTTTCATTTAGTAATGCATTTGTCATAACCATTTTCTCTATAGCCGATGTAGCCTTTGTAGTTGCATCCTGAAAACTTTGATAATCGTACATGCAAAGAACACTGCAAGAGCGAAAATGATGGGGTGTAACTTCGGGTATAGAAGTCTCATCCACATCAAGCTCTACTAGAGGCCTTACACACTGTACACTGCTTTGAGTGAGTAAGCTAATCAACTCTAGCATGTCCACCTCGACATTATCCTTCACAATGGAAGGAAAAATGACATGCTCCACAATGGGTTTGGCCAAGGGTCTTGGTGTTAACTTTGGATTACGTCATGCACCCAATATATCATGTGTGGATCCCCCACCTCTACCCTTAAAATTCTAAAACATCAAAATAATAAGGAACCTAATTGAGTACAAACTCACAATAGAGTTTCCTCAAAAAATATTGTGGTACCTCATAGTTATTGCATGGAGGTTTGTCAAAAATCATCCACCACTGCTCGCAAAAATTATTTTTAGTAATTCATGGCGGCACCAATGGATGGGGAACCTCCTGCATGCATGTGATAAAGGTGCATTGTTTCTTGGGTCTGTAAAAAGGGCACACAAGCTAGCTTTGAATTTTTTTTCTTTTTTCAAATCTACATATGAAAGACCACTAGCATCAATTTTATTTAATCCATTCATCTTATTCAACCAAAAATTAATTCTCTCACTCATTTCTCCTACATGTGATACAATCGAATTCAATGATTCAACAATCCCTCTCCTATAAGGGTGGGTTTCAGCATGCTCAGTTAATCTTCCAATCAATTTTTCAATACATTTTTTGTTGTTTTCAATTTGATTTAATATATTTTCTTTGGTTCCTTGTGGATTCCCTTGAACTGATGAAGGGGTTTGAGGTTGTTCTTGTTCGGGAGGCTCTTTGTGAGGGGGTGATTGTGAATTGTCAATGTTTAGAGCTGGAGATTTATGTCTTGGAAAATTAAAACAAAGTTTCTTTAGAAAACCTATTTCAATCTATATTCTAATTCAAATTTGAAATTAAAAAGATAGAAATGCATACCTCTTCGATCTCTTTGACCTTTTTGATGTCTTGGCAGCATCCTTGCGAAGAATTGTAAGAAAAATTCGATCTCCTTTTGGCAAGCACAAGTTGGAAGAGTGGAAAATGAGAGCTAGGGTCACGAATTTTGAATAAAATGAGGTTGTAATGCCATTTAAAAAATAATAATTTTCCATTTGGTGAGTGCCAAATTTAGCGCTCGCCAAATGGAAAAGTAGTTTGGTGCTTTCCAAATGGTCTATTTTAGGGATTTTCCAAAATGTGGCACCTTTTTTGTGTCACATATTGGTGCATTAACCACAAAGGAAAGCATCTATAGTCACTATCCATTAGTATAGGTAGGAGTGACTAGGTTTCATAAATTTGCTACCAAAACTATAAAATAATACAATCATTGAAACCCTCAAAATAGAGATAGGCTAGATCAAGATCTTTTCAATAAAGGAAAGAAATCTTTCACACCATGATTTTTAGGGTTTAGTGACAAAAATATAATTTAGAGTAAAATGTCTGTAACTCGCTCAAAGC
The DNA here is from genome assembly GCA_007258455.2 of Sequoia sempervirens. Taxonomy (NCBI): domain Eukaryota; kingdom Viridiplantae; phylum Streptophyta; class Pinopsida; order Cupressales; family Cupressaceae; genus Sequoia; species Sequoia sempervirens. Next base: position 122,581,817 of record VDFB02358134.1, read on the forward strand.
TTAACATTTTTAAACTTGCAATATACAAAAGAAAGAGGAAGGAATTACCTAGCCATTAATATCGATCTACCTTTTTCTAGTAGAGATCTCAGCTGTCACTGAGACTCGTGGCCTTTTCTTCCTTTCAGCTTTCTTGTGCTGAAGATCCTTTTGCAAGTTGACCATCTTCGAGAAGCAGCATCTGACCTCCCCTGTTAGATCCAAACACCATTGCTTCGCCAAACTGCTCCATCACTTTTGATCTCAGAGTAAGTCCATTTCATTCACATTATGTTGATCTCCTTCACAAGGGTAGTCAATCAGTCAAACTACCAATGGTTCACCCTTTAGTTCCCTCTGATTGGTTGAACATATGCCATGCAAGATTCCTAGATGGTCAAAAGTTATTCAGATAGAATCGCATGTCGGTGAGACACTAGCCGTGTCTCCCCGATGTGATTAGATTTCATAGCAACAGTCGGCATAACATACAATTGTCGACAAGAGTTCATAGCGAGTTCAAAAGTTATATCGATATCACAAAAAATATCAGAAAGACAATTATTATCGGCCAGAGTCATAGCAAGTGTGCAAGAGTTACACCGCAACATAAATTTGTCACCCAGACTATCACCATCGGGAAGACATCATAGCAATTCGTTAGGAGTCCTACCATTGTGTTCCTCAATCGGTGAGACATATGCATTTGGCATGACATCATAGCGAATGCAAACCATGAGCCAAGAGTCTCAACGAGCCCTTCATTCTTTGGTGAAAGTTTCACCAGTCAGTGAGACTTCCTCGAGTCGGACAAACATTATGTTGAACTCAATATCTCTCAGCAAGCTCATTTTATTTCAGGGAGACTCAATCTGATCGGCCAGGTGTTATACCGATATCATTCCATGTTGGTGAGACTTTCCCCAGTTGGCAAGATGTTACAGCGAAGCCCCCACCTTTTGACGAGACTCTAAATAGTCAGGAAGACTTCTCCCCAAGCAACCCTTCTTTTGCTAAGACCTCGACCACTTGGCCAGACCTCATACTGATGCTACCCCCTTTCGCCGAGACTTCCATCAATCGGGAAGACTTCTCCCCAAACCCAGATTCTTTCAGTGACAGTCGGCGAGACTTCTTTTGGTCGGTAAGATATATAAAAACCCATGGGGATTAAAATTTCTGTTCGACCGGTATATTTCAAATGAACAAAACCAAACTGCCAGTCGGTAAGAGATTGAGCTAGTCTCAACGAATTTATCCATTGAAGAGTTTTATACCAAATGTGACTGAGGTATGCTTCCTAACTGGCTTCATTGAGAAATATCATTAGGTGTATGATTTAATCCTGCAACACAAATGCCTCCATTAGTCCTCAAAGCATATAAAATACACTATTATTCATCATGCCTTCAATTTTAACAAAAAGAAACCCAACTCTGGCTGAAGTAGAACCAAATTAGACAGAACAAAAGAAATACTTCAGAGGAAAACAAAAGAACTCCTAAGACCAAACCAGACAACCAAAGGCAAAGAAAACAAAAGAAAAAGGGGGGACCCATTTTATTCCAGAATAAAATGGGGTGGTTATGGAAGGCATAACAAATGGCGACTCGGCTAGGAAAATGGTTTAACCATTTTCAAGAAACTGAAAGATTCAGCTACCCAGAACTCCTAGTTTATGAACATCACAACTCGAGTTGGGTCAGTTTTAACAACCAAGGTTGAGCTAGAATCTCAAATGTAAGTCAACACTGGTTACCCCTAAATCTAAGTGTGTGCTTGATGGTGCATCACTCTTTTTATAAAATTTTCCTCATCTTTAGAACAACAATGTGCAATATTTGAACTACATGAGTTGATTCCCTTTAGCTGTTGTGCAATGATATCTTGGGCATTGCTTCGCTGCCAGTTAGGCATCCATAGCCCTAACAGAGATACCTCTAGTTTTCTCATAGCATTGCTCTACTACTAGTCAGGTGTCCATAGCCCCAGTAGAGATACTGGAATCACCCATTCATATTGAGTCTTCTCTTCCTTTTAGATAGTTCTCTTTTTTTTTTCTTTTCTCTCTTGGAGTTTCAAATATTTCATTCAATTTTCTCTCAATATGTCAGATGTCAAACATCTGTTCTGGGTTGAAAACTACCATGGACCTCATAACAACATTTGGGAATCAGATTTTTCACTCAAATCTTACAACACTAGATCGCCCTAGGAAAAATATACCATTACAAAAGGAGATGATCTTGATGATTTGTGATAGATTCAAAGGTAGTTAATGAAGATTGCTTACTTTGTACCTTGTTTTCAAGACTTTCCACAACTCTTATTGACAATGGGCATAAAACAACAAATTTAGGACAAAATCATCCAATTAGAACCTGAAAATATCTAAACCACTTCTCTCCTAATAACCAAAGTATACTTTAGATAACAACCCATCATTTCAAGATGGAAAGAATAGAGAAACCCTAAAGAACAAAACAAGACAGACACCAAACAACAAAGGAAACAAAAGGACAAAAAGAAAGAACAAACAAACAACAAAACTATTTACATAGAACAACAAAAAAACTATTTACAAACAAAAAAACAAGAGGACGCGGGAAAAGGAAAACAATAGAACCAAAAGAAAAATAACTAAACCAAAAATCAACACTAACCAATCCTAATCCTCAACTAACTCCAAAGCTAAGATTTACAAACACAAAACTATAAAAATTTGTACATTGACTTGACTGATTTTTCATTATGTGCAACAATCTTAACCTACTAGGCACAGTTCTAAACCTAGAAAATTTATCTTTATACTCAGAAATATGAAGTTTATATGCAATAAGTTCATTCTGAGGGTATAAATCTTGAAATATTATCAGTTGTGGGTTCTCAGTTTTGTCATGATTTACCCACAAGCACATTTTACTATTCCCAATGCCATAATCAAACTAAAAATCATTGAAACATAGAGGATAATAGAAAGACACCTCCTGATTTAGAAGATTTATAGTTACTGATGCAGACTTGTGTTGTATGAAATCCTTCTCTCGAGGTCTCAACTCATGGAACACCACTGAAGCAAGGTTTGTCTTGTAGCTAGGATATTCACTAACCGACATATCTGTATTCATCTCAGGTATAGAGTCAAAAAATTTCTGAATTCCTTGAGATGAAGTCTTACTTTCAACATTCTCTTGAAACATGTCACCCCCAAAGGTTTGGGAATCTGCATCCAACTTATCACCATTGATGTCAGGGATACTGGTACATGGTGAACAAGGATTTCCTTCAAACTTATTTGAATGCACGAAGTCAAAGTCAGGAAAGCACTTTCTCAATTCATATTCCTGCACATCATCAACAAGAACATGCCATTCACCATCAAATTTATTAGTATTAAGATCAAATTCATTAGTGGATGCTAAGCAAGGACTTTCTTCAAACAACACATTTGAGCAAACAGAATCAAAATCAAGAAAATACTCCCTTGTCTCATTCTCTTCGTCATGTTGAAGAGATTCAACTTATGAGATAACCTCTTGGTCCTTTTCTTAGCATTCCTCTACTTCATCCAAATGTACCCCATCATGAATTTCTTTAGGGAACGCTTGACTGATCTGCACATCTACTCAAACTTCTTCCCTTAAAATTTCATTTTGGCATTTAAGTCCTTGTCTTTGACCACAAGATTCATTGCCAATCTCATCTTGAAGTGTGTTATTTGTTTCAATCCGTTCACTACTTAAATCAGTAGAGTCATCTTCTTGTGTTAACCCATCAAAGTGTGTTTCTTCCTCATTCACCATCATGAAAGAATCTATGAATTCATCGATGAATCCATTCTCCACT
>VDFB02358134.1:123332675-123395212 GCA_007258455.2 Sequoia sempervirens
AGATAGCCTACATTTAAGTTGTCTCTATATGAGATTAATACAATAATTGGAATATTTTATGCTTTTGTGAGCAAGAATGGATGATGATTAGATCAACATGTTGCCAAGGCCATTCATCTAATTGGTAGTAATCATCCATCCTTTTTTAGTAAATCAACACATCCATAGTAGACTACATTCATAGGGGGTTAACTTGATCGACTAGTAAATTTGTTTGTCACTCCAAGGGGTTATTATTGGTATGGAAGAAACTAGTGAAACCAAAGAGAAATATACTCTAACGGAGGATTGAAACTTATCCCTTCGTTAAATCTCAAAAACACAACAATATAAATACTACAACTATTGACCAAAAGATGTGTCCATTAATAACCATTTTTTTCAACTATTGAAAAACAAAACAAAGTCTTGTGTAGACAATAAATTAAAACATGATTTACCTCTAGTATTTTTGATAAATGCATAGATTCAAGCTATTTTAATGTATAGATGAAATTTGGTCAAGAGAGAGGAGAGGAGACACTAACCCTTCAACCCAAGTGGCCACAAATAAAAAATTATGACACCCAATATTATACAAAATTGTCTACTTTTGTATTATAAATATAGAATTCCATGTTTGAATAAAGAATTAGTTTATCAAATCTAGAACAAGTTTGTGATCACCAATCTTCACTTTCCTCCCATAAAAAAACATTTGCATTCAAAATTTAAATCTACCATTGCTTCCCATGTCTAGGGCTAAGAGAACCGAGTACATTTTTCTGTCATATATATAAAATATTATATTTTTAATTAAAAAGTAGGGTTAGGGCTTGATCCCATACAAAAAAGAAACAATAAATAGGCCTCACAACCAATATTTCAAACCCACATAGAACAACAACCATAAAATAGGCCACCTAAGCAACATTTCAAAACAAAACCAAGCCAACAAGCCACCCAAAGAGCATCAAAATAAAGGAAAAAGTCTAGAGTAAAACACTAGAAACAAAAACAACATGGAACAAGATGAGATGCAAGCCCTTTGAAGAATAAGCACACAAGACCCAAAACAAAGAAATAGTAGAAGTTACAAACACAATGGTCAGAATTACACCTGTTGTAGCCTTGCTTAGCCATAAAACTATCAAATTTCAAGTACCATTGCCAAGGTACTTGTTTCAAGCCATATAAACTCTTCTTCAATTTGCACATCAATTTATCCTTACCTTTGACCTCAAATCCTTGGGGCTGTTCCATATATATCTCCTCCTCCAAATCACTATGATGAAAGGTGGTTTTCACATCTAGTTGTTCCAAATGAAAATCTTCAACAACAAAAATACTAAAAACAGTACGAATAGAAGTCATCTTAACAACCGGAGAAAAAATCTCAGCAAAATCAATGCCCTTTTTATGTGCAAATCCTTTTACAACTAAACTGGCTTTAAATCTATTCTTACCTCCATCTTCTTTTTTCAACCTGTAAACTCATTTGTTTGGTAAATCCTTCTTACTTGCATGCAACTTGCATAAATCCCAAGTCTGATTTTTTAGCAAGGAGTCCATTTCTTCTTCCATTGCGTGCTCCAATTGAACCTTTGTATCCACCCACATAGCTTCATTATATCCTTCAGGTTCACCAACATCTGTTAACAAAATAGAATACAAAGAGGGAGAAAATATTTCTGGAGGTCTATTTATCCTTGAAGATTGTCTAACATTCATTGGAGTTTGTGGTATTTTTTGTTGCTATTGTTGCGAAGCATGAGGAAACACTGGAACAACACTATTTGGTGTATCATCCAACACTACATAATCATTTTCTTTCTTCTTATGCTACTGCAATTGATCTTTGTACAACACTTTCTCATTGAATATGACATCCTTCTCACAATTTTTTGATTTTTAGAATCCCAAAGCATATAACCAAATTCATCAATGCCATATCCAGCAAATATACATTTTTTTATTTTGCATCTAGCTTAGTTCTATTTTCAGAATCTACATGTGCAAATGCTTCACAACCGAAGGTCTTGAGAAAACAATAACTCCCCTTCTTACATATCCATGCTTCCTCTAGAATACCACAACCCAAGGGAACTGAAGGACCTCTATTAATTAAATAAACAATAGTGTTTATAGCCTCTTCCCACATGTTTAAGGATAGCCCAACATGAAATATCATAGTTTGTGCATGGTCCATTATTGTTTTGTTCATGTGTTCAACCACTCCATTTTCCTATGGAGTCCTTGGAACCATTTTATGCCTACAAATACCATTAGAGGAACAATAATCTTCAAACTCTTTGCTGCAATACTCACCACCATTATCAGATCTGAGACATTTTAACTTTTTACCTCTCTCATTCTCAACCAAGCTTCTCCATTTCTTAAAAGTTTCGAAAACATCAGATTTCTTCCTAAGGAAATAAATCCATACCTTCCTTGTTGCATCATGAATAAAATTGACATAGTACTAAGAGACACTGAGAGAAGATACTTGAGTTGGTCCTCATACATCTGTATGCACAAGCTCCAATTTCTGATCTTTCTTTTGCTTCCCATCCTTGAGAAAACTAAATCTCTTTACACACAACTTTCACAAAAATCCATATTAACACATTTTAGACTTGGTGAAACATTATTTGAATGAAATATTTCCATACCTTTTGCACTCATATGCCGAATTCTATTATGCCACAGTGTTGATTTAGAATCCATAGCAATTGTCTATTTTTTTTCCTGTTGAAATACAACAACTATTCTTCAACATTGATTTTTATCTGCAATAGCTAAAGTAGAAGGAATAGTATGACCTATACAAAGATATAAGGTTCCTACTTTCACACCTTTTGCTACCACTAATTCACCTTTTATAACCTTCCAATTTTTATCGCTAAATTTAGCAATACAACCCTCACCATCTAGATTCCTTGCTGAAATTAAATTTCATTTCAACTTTGGAATGTGCCTTACCTCATGTAGTAGCCAATGATTCTCATTCTGAAACTCAATATTGATTCTTCTCTTTCCAATAATCTAATAGGGTTCATTATCTCCTAAATAAACCAACCCAAAATCCCCTTGGACATAATCAAGAAAATAACTTCTATGGGGCATAGCATGAAATGAAGACCCTGAATCTAATACCCAAGAATCATCAACATTATCAAGGGAAAGAATCAAAGCATCCTCATTAGATTTATTACTTACCACATTTTCCTCTTTATTTCCTTCTTTTGTCTCCTTTATTTTTCTTAGACCAACAATCGTTCTTCAAATGACTTGGTGTGCCACAGTACCAACAATCCCTCTTGTCTCTATATTGGGACCTTATGTCCTTCGATTTTCCTCATGAATCCCCATGACTTCTAGAATTGTTTCCTCTCTCCTTTTTTTCGCCCTTGCTTTTTGCATTCAAAACACTGCCTGATGTGGATATTCCACCTGAGATTTTCCTACGAATTTCCTCACTCAAAATAACACAAACAACATCATCAAATTTCAATGTATTCAAACTAGAAACAAAATTACTAACAGCCATGAGCAAGCTGTTCCAACTTTTAGGAAAAGAACATAGAATCAAAAGAGCTCTAACTTCTTCATCATTTTTTACATTTACAGAAGTTTTAAAATTAATGAGTAATTGTATTACACTCATTTAAATGATCAGCAACTGACCCACCTTCTACCATTTTCATATTAAATAAATTCTTCATGATAAATACCTTATTCGAAGTGGAATGTTTTTCATATAACTTTTTTAGCGTTTCCATCAACTCTTTAATTGTCTTTTTTTTGTAATATTGAATGCCATCAATTGTGCTAGGCATAAATGAATGGCTCCTAGTGCCTTTTTGTCCAAAAGATTCTATTCCTCATCACTCATTCCTGGCCGTTTCTTGCTTGTTCCTCCCAATGGCCTCCATAAATCCTTCTGATAGAGATAATCCTCCATCTGCATCTTCAATAACTAATAGTTCTTCCCATTGAATTTATCTACCTTCAATTTACTTTTGTCTTCCATTTCTCCCACTTAACCATGAGACTCCTACTCAACCATGAGACCTTCCTACAAATGATAATCGAACACAACCCACTTTGATACCACTTGTTAGGAATTATATGCAGAAAATATCAATTTCATGCAAATAAGATTAAACAGAGGAATGAAAAACACAAAAATAATAACAACAAGAGACAATATTTATTGGTTCACCCAAAATTGGGCTACATCCACCAATAGAGATTCCAATATTATTATCCAGTAAATCATGCCAATTACAACTAGTAATCCTTGCAACTAAATACCGCTGCAAATGCTACAATACAAATTGTCAACAAAACCCAAACCCTTAGCCTCCTATCAAGACTTATGTGGGTTACAAAATTAGGGTTTTTTTATGTTGGCCAATAGAAAAAATAACATTTGATTCCGTTATAAAATAATAAAAATTGTGAGAGGTTTTGGGGGCACTACCCCTCGACCCTGCCCTGTATCGCAACAGGGAGCACGCCAGGGGTGCTGCCCCCAAACCCCTACAAATAATTGGGGAGAAATTGTGCTAATAAAAGTGGGGAAAAATTAACCTACGAGTCTGATTAGGCTCCATATACCAGCAAGCACAACACAATATAGTGATGAAATGATAAATATTTAGTGAATTTTTTTCTAACTTTATCATCAGTATGCACAAATTTTAAGGATAAAAAACATATTTGATAAGATGTTGAATGGATTTAATATGAATCTAGATGTGATTTATATTCTTATTCTCAACTTGGTTGCATGAAATGTGAATGAAACTTTGATTATCACACCAAAATATATAGGAAAATAAGGAAGTTAGAAGGTGAAAGAGAAATAATTACTAACCCTCCAAGAGATTGGATGAATGTATAACACTTGGGACAAGTGTGATGGAATGTGTAAATTTTCTATAAAGTGAGACAACTAAACTACTAAGTGAACTTCAACTAGTGTGAATAGGACTAGAAGGTGTAGGATCTAGATAAAAGATAACTAGATTCCTAAAGACACTTTTCACACTAACACCAAAATTTACATGATAATTAGGGAGTAAATCACTAAAAGATGAGTCCTAAAAGTAGGTCTAGATGAGGTACTCATGTATAAAATAAAATTATCTCACAAACAAAGTAAAGGAGAAAACCCATTGCAAAAATCTCATCTCCAAAAAAAGAGAACTATATACAAAGGAGGACTCAAGAATGCCCAAGGAAAAATTCCCTCACCTCAAGCAACTAGTGTAACACAATATATCAAGGTGATACTGAGGGTTTAGTAAATATGTATACAACTTTATCCTTATTACACATATACTCTAAGAATAAAAAACCTTCTTGGATAAGTTGTTGAATGAAGAGAATAACAATCTTGATGTGATTTGTATATTGATGCTAAACTAGGTTGTATGAAATATTAATGAAACTTTGGTCATCACACCAATTATATTTATGACAAGGATGAAGTAGGAAGGTGAAATAAAAATATTTACTAAGTTGAACCAAGATCTTTGAAACATGTAGAACACCCTCAACTTGTGAAAACCATTGGCTATAATATGCTCCATGTATCACTTAGTGGAATAATCATTTGCATACATAGTGTGATACACCCACTTATAGTGAACTACTTTTCTTCCCTCAAGAAGAGAAACTAAAACATGTGAATTATTCTTTATCAACAAAGAATAATCCTCTCACACAACACCATCTAACTTTGGAGCATTAGAAGCCTCTAGAGAAATCTATGGATCTAGATATATATCATGAACAAAAACACTAGTACCAAAAACATATGAGAAAGTGCATCAAGAGGTCATATGATAACTAGCTAAGGAACCAACTTCCTCAATAACACCATGAACCCACTTGGGAAAAACACAAGTTGTAGGAGGTGGAAGTGGTGGTTGAGATAGTGGACGTGGAGGTGGTGGTTCAATACCATCATTTACAATATACTCAAGTACAAAGGTATCCTCATGAGATGAAGAAGTAGACAAAGGATCAATCTATATGAAAGAGTAATAAAATTGGACATCTCTATGAAAGTGAGCATCACTAGTGGTAGGATCAACTGACCTATAATATTTTGAATCCTCAAAATATAAAACAAAAATACTTTGTTGATTGTTATTCTCCACTAACTTATGTGGACCACCTAGTATGAATGCCCAAGCCTCACACTACCAAATACGCTTAGTTATGAAACACCAAGCTTGATTTTATAGTAAGCATCCTATAGAGTAATGTTCTAAACTACCTTGTGGGGAGTGTAGTTATGAATATAATTTTCATAATTGATTACTTCAACATAAAACAATGGGTCTATAGACCTAGATTAAAGCATAGACTTTTGGGTGAAAGTACAAACCTATGTCACATTTTTAGCCAACTAAATAGTTTCTATCGATTTCCTTTCATCTAAAAAGTACTCAATTAAAGGGTTTTTAGATGAAATTTCATGATGACTAAATGGAGCCTATGTGACATATAATAATTGATTTAAAAGGTCTTTGGAAAAATGTATACACCCAAATACCTTTAGTTCAAAACTATTAAATATAAAATTAAAAAAAAAGGCTATGCATATCATTCAGAACCAACTTGTGTAGAAGGAATTTGATTGAAACTCTAGGGAACAGTCTACTGCCTCAACAACCCTATAATGTGCCCAAGCATGGAAAAAAACCCTTTGTTCCCTTCATTTTTATTTCACGGTAAAATTAAATCTTTTTTATATATATTTATGATCCTCAGTAGGAAAGAGGCACCTTCAATTAAATGTTGTTTGATTCCTCACAACTATTGGAGCAACAAATAGTGAATGTAATATTTAAACTACTATGAAATGAATCAAGCACAATACAAAAGCCAAACAAATATCAAATGATGTGTAGATTACAATGATCAAGCCTTGCATATATAGAAAAGGATGAGAATGTGAGAAGGTAGGAGTGAAGCTCTAACTACCCCTCCAAAGATGGGACACTTGTGAGCTCACTTGAAAAGTGGATGAGCAAGTGTCAATAGGTGTCTCAATTCATCAGGACACATGTCTCAATGCTATGAAGTGATACCAAAGCAGAAGAAGCCTAAGTAACCTTAAGCTAGGTGTTAATAGGTCAATCCTATAAAGGTGATTAGCTAACTAGGTATATAATGACATGATTTACACTAACACCCCCCTTAAGTGCAACTTAGGGAGTAATTTATGCAATAATGATGAGTCTCAACTATGATTCCATGTTAGATACTCATGTATAAAATAAAATTCTCTCACAAAAAAAGTAAAGGAGAAAACCCAGTGGAAAAAAACTCCACAAAAAAATAGATCTATATACAAAGGAAGGAGGACTCAAAACCCCTGAAGGACAACTTCCTTCACCCCAAGCAACTATCACAATAGAATATAGTGAGGTGATGATAAAGGTTTAGAAAATATTTATATAACCTAATCATCAGTATGCAAATACTGTAAGGATATAACACCATCCTGGATCATCTATTGAAGGAAGCGCATATGCATCTTGATGTGCTTTTCCCATTGATGCTCAACTAGGTTGTGAGATATGTGAATGGAACTTTTGTTATCACACAAAATTATAGTATCATGATCAAGTGGAAGATCCATTTTATCCATCTTGGCTACAAGGGAAAATGTCTTAGATTAGTTAATATGGTCTTCAACCTATGAAAAATCCTTAGCCATAATATGTGCCTTGTATCTTTCAATAGAAACATCATATACATATCTGGTGTGGTATATCCATTTACACCAAATTGAAACTCTTCCCTTAGGAAGATTAACTAAATCTCATGTATTATCCTTCATTAATAAATAATAATCCTTTTCCATAGCACTATCTGAATCTTGAATATCAAAAGCCTCTGAAAACTTTATGGATCTAGAGATATAGCATGACTCAAAAGACTAGTGTTGAAATTCTATGAATGAGTGTGTTTAGAAGATGTAGGATCACAAACTAAAGAACTATCCTTCACAACAACACCTCTAGCACACTTTGGAAAAACAAAAGTGGTAGGAGGTGGTGGTGGTGGATCAAAACCATCATCTAAACTATCCTCAAGAACTAAGGTACCATCATGAGATGAAGAAGGTAGATTAGGTATTGATGAAGAAGATGATGATGGAGGATATTTCTATGCGAAATAATCATTTAATTATACATCTCAACAAAAGTGAACATTCCTAGCAATAGGATAAAATAACCTACAAGATTTCACATCCTCACAATAACCAACAAAGATGTATTGTTGAATCTTCCTCTTTGTTGCCTTATGTTGACCATCTGATATGAACACCCAATCTTCACTACCAAATAATCTAAAGAAGGAAACATCAAGCTTGCTTTTGGACAAAGCCTTCTCTTGAGTGATATTTTGAAATTCCTTATGGGGAGTGTCATTCAAAATATTTTTGGCATAATTCATAGCTTCAACCCAAAATAATGAAGTCATAGACCTAGAGTGAAGCATATAATTTTCCATTCCCTTTAATGATCTATTCTTTCTTTTGGAAACACCATTCTACTGAGAAGTGTATGGAATTGAATACTAATGTTGAATGTCATGCTCAAAATAATTCTCCATAAAGATTTGGTTCACATATTCCCCCCATTATTTGTGTGGATACGTCGAATAGATGAGTCGATTGCTTCTCCATGAAAACCTTGAAAGTATTGAAAGTGTGGAATACACCACTTTTGTACTTAAGAAAGTATGTCCAAGTGTGATGAGAATAGTCATCAATGAAAGTGGGTACATAGTTGGGTTCTAAAACTAAATTTTTAAATGACATGAGGTCACTATGAACCAACCTAATTAAGGTAGTAGTATGGTGAGCCTTACCCTTTGGAAAGGGTTCTTGATGATTTTTTATAAGCACATAACCTCGACAAACACCCTTTATGCAACATACCTTAGGGATTCTGGGTATGTGTAGGATCATAATGGGCCAAAAAGTGGTGATATGATGGGTATCTGGTTGACAAATTTTTTTACCCAAAATTGATGAAATGAAAAGGATTTTTCAAGGAGATTCTTAGCTTTCCACCAATATAAATTATGCTTAAATACTTTTAATTCAATAAATAATTATTATTCATTTTCTATTTGAATTACGACAAAACTCCTAATTGATAGGTTGATTGAAAAACATCTATAGCTTTCAAATGGTATCACATTTTTTAAATTTGAAACATTCGTCACATTCTATGCTTTACATACTATAGGGTTAAAAAAAATTGAATTTCATGAAGTTTTGACCAAGTTAATATGGTCAGACTGTATACGAGCTTTTATAATTTTTAAAAAAATTAATAAAAAAATTAAGAATTAATTATTTACTTGGAAAAAGTTACAAAAAAAATGCATCACATTGGGACATGATTCCTCTACTTATATCTAAAATATTATCATTTTATTGTGGTTAGGGTGGTCAGACAAACACCTACTTCTTATTTTTTCCCTAAAATTGAAGTACTACTACATTGAAATTTCAAATTTTCACCAAATAGATTTGTTTAAAAATAAATAAACCTAGTAGTTCAAAAACTAAATTCAATTTGCTATAGATTCTATTATGACATATTTTTGAAATAATATAGATAACTTATTCAAATTTTTACCTCAAGTTTCCTAACTCTAATTTTTCTAAATTTTATAGCCACTTAAGGGTCTATTTTTTCCATGATGATCTTGCACATACTCATCTAAGTACCATATTTTTAGTACTCAACTACCAAAGATATCTATAATTGAGGTGTCCAAACGTCTCATTCCAAAGTCTAATAAAAAATTCAACATGGGCAATATGTGATACTCCATAAGATAACTCAAAACCATGAAATTTGTATAACTAAGACCCATTATCTACTCTTCTTGATGCAACAATCCCCTTTAATGATCGATTATTTCTTTTGTCAACACCATTATATTGAGAAGTGTATGGAATTGAATACTAATGTTGAATTTCATGCTCAAAATAATACTCCATAAAGGTTTGGTTCACATATTCCCCCCATTATTTTTGTGCATACATCAAATAGAAGACTCTATTGCTTCTCCATGAACACCTTGAAAGTCTTGAAAGTGTGGAATAAATCACTCTTGTACTTAAGAAAGTATGCCCAAGTGTGACGAGTAGTCATCAATGAAAGTGAGTAAATAATTTTTAAATGACATGAGGTCACTATGAACTAACCTAATTAAGGTAGTAGTATGATGGGCCTTACCCTTTGGAAAGGGTTCTTGATGATGTTTTCCAAGCACATAACCTCAACAAACACCCTTTATGTAAGATACTTTAGGGAGTCTAAGTACCATACTTTTAGTACTCAATTTCCAAAGATACCTATAATTAAGGTGTCCAAACCTCTCATTCCAAAGTCTACTCAGAGAGTCAACATGGGAAATATGTGATACTCCACAAGATAGCTCAAAACCATGAAATTTGTACAACTGAGACCCATGATCTACTCTTCCCAATGCAACAATCCTCTCTAGATGGTGTAGTTGTTGAATAACTACATGTGGTGAAAATTAAACTACCTTTGCATCACTAGTATGATAAATCTAGTAGACTAAAAGGATATTAGCTGAAATATTAAGAGCATAGAGAACATCCTCAATGCTACCCTCTATCAATTGTATTGTACCTGACCCCATAATTGGAATATGTGAAGAGTTTCCCAATGAAATATGAGAAGTAGTGTTGTCAGAATGAGATGCTAGAAGATTCTATGAGTGAGTCATATTGTGTGACGCTCTAGAGTAAACTATCTAAATATCCTTTGATGAATCCAAACCTCTAGCTATAAGGGAATTTCCCTTAGTAGGTTCGGGAAGATCAATGTTGTGTCTTTGCATGGCCTCTTTCAAAGCTGCAATCCTCTTATGACAAACTTTTCTCTCCTAATTTTTTAATCCACAAAACATATAATGGAGTTTCTTTTTAGATTTGTAAGTCTTCTTTCTTGACTGTGTAGATGATGTAGCTTGTGTGTCAATTGGACTCTTCTTCTTAGATGATGAATCATTTTTTGAATTTAATTATGTCTTACGTTTATTATAAGGCTTCTTTCCTTTTCCCTTAGATGGTTAGACAACAAGTGCCTAACTTTTTGAAGAGGTGATAGCATCCATAGAGATAATTTTATATTTTTCTCTTGTAATTATATCACAATTGTTTTTCAAAATATGGCATTACATGTATTGTTCTAAGAGAATCCATGCTAGAGTAAAAGGAAGAAGAAAATATTTGATAAGGACCTCTTAACTTTGACAAAATAAAGAAGACACTTTTTATCTATTTTTCTTACCACAATCTTGAAGTCTATAAAGTAGGGACTTAAATTGAACAAAGAAATATTCAATAGAAGAGAAGTCATCTAGAGATAATAATGTTAATTCAACATCTAATTGTAGAATCTTGAACTCATCAACTTTACCAAAGAGATCATCAAATTAATCCCACATTTTCTTAGGACTTGAACAACTAGAAATTTGAAATTGAAAGTTATCAAAAACAAGAAGACCTAGGATTTCCAATGCTTCATCTAACTTGTTTTGATAAGATAACTAATCGAAATCCCTACTAAATTGATTTTTTTACACAATAACCATTTTCCATAATCCCTTAGATTGATGTAATTGTTTTACTTTCATATTCCATGTGTGGAAGTTTTTTGGAGTTAATAAGTTGATTTTAGGATCTATGATGCACACACAAGGAACCTAAATTGTGCTTTAGAAAAGTGCCCAAATTTGTATTAAATTTTAATGTATACCCCCCCCCCAGAAAAAAAGGTTGCAAAAACAAGAATTACAAGTTTATGTCAAGTTTAGAAGCCAAATTGTTCATTTATAAAGTTCACAAAGACTTTTACCAATTTCACCAATCTACTTGTGATAGATGATTTATTGAGTAGGTACTTTAAATGATCTATCTTTTCTATTAGCTTGGTTTGAAGATTCAACATATAATGTTGAAGCTTTTTTGTTGCAAAGATGAAAACAAGACATACATGCTCAATAGGAGTGTAATTGAGTTCATACCCAAAAATTGTACGACTAATGTTGTATATCACTCTCTCTTTTTTCTTTATCATTCTTTGCTAAGAGAGCTCCTAATACTGATGATGTAGTTGATACATAGAGGATGAGTGGTTTTTGGTCAATAGGAGGCATCAAGACTGGTGGCAATAATAAGTAATCTTTCAGCTATTGAAAATCCTACTGAAAGTGCTTGGTCCATTGGAATGGAACCTCCTTGCAAAGAAGATACTAAAAAGGATGGCATTTTTCTACCAACTAGGCAATGAATCTAAAAGTAGACTATAATTTACCTTGTATAATTCTTAGCTATGTCAAATTGGATGGCGGTGGAATATAAATAATGATGGATTTCACCTTTGTAGGATCAAACATGATACCTCTATGAGAAAAAATGTATCCAAGAATTTTTCCAAAAGTTACTCCAAGGACAAACTTTTTCAGGTTTATCTAACTTTGTATTGTTTCAACCTAGTGAAGATCTCATCAAGTATATCCAGATGACTATCTCTTGTGAGATATTTTTCCAATAAGTCGTCAACATAGTATTCCATCATGGTATGCATTGTGTCTTGGAATATTGTAGTCATAGCCCTCTGTTAGGTAGCTAGATATCATTCTTAAGGTTGAAGGGCATGACATTCCAGTAATAGGTACCCTAGGGACAAGTGAAAGCAATTTTTTTCTTGATCCTTAGGAGAAATTTTAATTTGATTATAGCTGAAGAATCCATCCATGAGTGACAAAATATCATACCTAGTTTTTAGATACACTATCTTGTCAATGTTAGGTATCATTTAAGTGCTTGAAGTATATATATAGATTTGAATTCCTCTTGTTGGTATGGTGATTGGCACAATATTTTGAATCCATTATGTGTATTCTATTGGTCTAATCAAACCAACATCAAACAATCTCTTCAGTTTAGCCTTGACCAACAAAGCAATTTGTGGGTGCATCTTCCTTATATTTTGATTGAATAATTTTTCATTTGGAAGTAGAGGAAAATGATGAATCACTAACTTATGGTCTAATACAATCATGTTAGCATATGACCATGTGAAATTTATTTGTCATTCAAAGAAGAAGCTGGTGAAACTTGGCCTTTCCTCTTCTATCAGAGTTGCAAAGTGTATAAGCTTAGGGTTCTCCATTGTACTGATATTTATGTCCTTTGATTTTTCTATCAACATTAGAGATTTCTCTTGAATTTTAGTGAGTAGATCCAGCATTCCATCCTTGGGTGCCTCAAAGAGGTTTTCACATTCAAATACATCCATTATTGTTTATCTTTCTTGGTCTAGAGCTGCCTTTCAATTTTCACCTAGAGACATTAATTTTTACTTTTTCAATTTTGCAACTATACTGTGGATCAAACTCCCCAAAGTAGATAGTAGTTTCAAAGTCTATAGTAATATAATGTTCTGATCCCCTCAAGGTATGATATCTTAAACTCCCATAAACTCAACTATAGCTTCACTACTTTTGAAAATATCTAAGCTTGGTACACCTTTTTCATCCATATCAATTAGCTATAGATGAATTAGGGGCATGTTATCATAAATATTAGGAAACATCAAGAATGAGGTAGATATGGTATAGATCAAGGAACCATCAGAGTCCCAAAAGGTTTCTATCCAAGCTTGATCATTATTCTACTGGTTCCTAAGAGAATTAGTCTTAGTACTATCCTTATAAGTCTTGACAACTTAAGAAATGTTAGCATCTTTATTCAAAAGTAACTTAGTACAAGGAGCATTCAATTTTAGTGGTTTATAGCCAAGTCCTTTGTTCCTTGGTAACTTTTTAACAGGATAGGCTCTATCATTCCCTATTTTTGTGCTTCCAACACACTATGACCATCATAGCCTTTTTGAGCTTCATGATATCAAATCCTTTTCCATTCTATTCAATAGGTAATTGAACATGTGTTTTATCCTCTTTGTATCTATAGATCCAAGTAGAGAGGTCTTCATCTATATATTTTTTCCTAGTTCACCCCACTTAATGAAGGTAGTAGGAGGTTCATACTAAATGATTACCTTGGTATCTATTTAGATACGACATGGCTTACCATAATGTTTTAGTGAAGCTGACAAATTAACAACATATAATACATTTTCCACGTTATACTTATCACATCCATCATTGTGTAGATAGAAATTTCTCTTATGAAATAATACAGGTGGATTTTGAGAGTTGGATAATGATGTGGGATTGATGTAGTAGGATGAGATGGATGACGAGGTCTCATTATTTATAGGTAGATGATGCTAAGGGATTCCTTTCAGATTGCTATAATATTGGAAAGGATTAGGATCACTTGACATGGTAATCTTAGTTCCATTACAAGGGAACTTAAAGCATTGATGATAGGTGGATGAAATGACTCTATTGGCATGAATCCATGGGAAACTGAGGAGAAGTTTGTAAGGATGTTCTAGGTCCAAAACTTGGAAGACTATATCTTGAATATCAAGGCCAAATTTGATGGGAAGGACAATAATTTCGTTTGAAGATCACTCTACATCATCATATTCTCTTATTATGATCCTTTCTAATACATCTATAAATGCTTTAGAGAATCCCATAGTAGTCAATAATTTTATTGTAGAAATGTTAAGGCATTCTCCACTATCTATCAGAACTTGTCTAATTGTATGCTTATTGATAGATACCTCAACATGTAGGGGTTCATTATGATAGGTCTTATGTGAAGTAAAATCCTATTATTTGAAAGTGACATGGTGTGTGGTAGCTAGAAACCCTACCATGTCCTAAAATTTATTAACATTTAGGTCTATGGGAATGAAAGAATCCTACATAGATTTATCTAAGATAGCTTTTTCTCAAGGGATGTACATAATAGTTCAAAAATGGACCTCTGAGAAAGGGTTTTCCCTAGATGATCCAAAAGGTTGTATCGAGTCATTGATTGGGATCTTGGAATGGCCACTTGCAAAGTCACTTTGGATTGGTGGGTGGTAACCACACACTCAGTATTCTTTTTCTTAATGGAAATGGTAGATATGTTATTATTAGCCTGTCAAATATCGTTCACTATGTATTCATAGGTAACATAGGTGTAATTGGCTTGGTTCTTGGTTCTTGAACTAGAATATTTTTCTAATCCATGATTTCATAAAGGATGTTTGAAAATGGTATGATTGTAATTTGAAGATCATTTTGGATTATCAATCCATATGTTTCTTTATTCTATGAGGTCTTGAAAAACATTCTCGAGTTTTAAAGATGAAGAGGTTTTATGCCCTTTAGTTATGTGGTACTCATAAAATTCCCTATCGTTCCACCAAGACAGCTTGAATGGTCCTAGTTCATAGTGTCTTAATTTAGGGAGTTGTATAATTTTTTGTTGCAACAATTTCTTGAAAATATATTCAATGGATTCCCCTAAGAGTGTGTATTTTCATCTTGGTTGATTAGTCTTAGGAGGACCATGTTGTGTAGTGTTTTGAACCATGTTTTTTTTTTATCATGATTTTCTGGTTAGGTATTACTATTTTATGTTGAATGTCCTTTAAGACTAATGATGGGGTGTCCCTTGTTTATCACTTTAGTATCCACCACCTAGTCATTTGTCACATTCTTGTTTTGTGACTAGAATTTTTTTGTATCATTTATTTTTCTCAGGTAATTGTTATTTTCTTTAAAAAAAATTCCAACCTTTTTTTGATGAGGGATTTATCAATTGAATTCATATAGTTTTATTTTTTTCCTAGATTATAGACTATAGATAGGTACTTTAAAATTTGACTATTTTATAGTCAAGATGATGAATTGCAAGCCATACTCCATCAATTTAATATCTTTTATATATCATTGAATTATTTAATTATGATAAATTATTAAATTATAATGAATTATTGAATTATTCATTCATAATTACTATAGATTGAACTCTCCCTTCTATCTTGTTTTTTTCTTAATTTCATCCACCTAATTCTTAAAAAAATATCTTTCTATTACTCACTCTTTCTTCAAACAATATATCATTCTTTTTAATGAATAAAAAATAGTATGTACCTTATTTATTAAGAAAATCATACGATTAAAAAAAGTAAGCAAAAAAGTGAAATGATTGGTTACAATGACGTGACATGTATTTTTAATCACACTTTTTATGCAAAATTTTGTAAAAAAAACCTCAAATTACTAAAATATCATTGTGAAACTCAACAAAGCTCATTTCACTGAAACACTATATTTAAGCACTCTTAACTTTGCACTTCTCAAAATTCTACATGGAAATTTCAAATCGCTCTCAATTTTTACAACAGATTGCTTGACAAGTCCCATACTTATAACTAAGGTTTCAGGGCCAGATCATCAAATATAATGTCACATCAACATGCTTTTTAGATTTAATGAATACAATGTCAAATATAATGCCCAAAAGAAAGTGAGACCAATAGTTGTGCACTAAGTCATGTTTTATTGGTGTGTTGATATGTCATTGCATGATTTGTTGCTTTTTAGATTTAGTGAATACATTTCATACAATTATGGGTAGTCATCATCAACACTAACAACTTTAAAGCCACAACTATTGGCCCAATATTATTAAAAATATTAGACATTATATCAACAAATGTTATAACAACTATTGAAACATACCGAAATAATGGATCATCTCCCCTACCTACCTTGAACAAAACAATTAAAAAAAAAAAAAAATCCATACAATAATAAAAAGGTAAGCTAGAAAGTTAATTGAATGGCTCCAATAGCATAACATGTGTTTTGATCAGACTTCCCCACAAAAGTTGACGGAAACAGTTCAAATTGCTAAAATATCTTTGTGAAACTCCAGAAACTCGTTTCACTGAAACGCTGTACGTTCCAGAATAATATCAAACTTGGGTGAGAGGTGTCCACGTTGAGGATGCGAGCAATCTGTAGAAACTTCACATTGGGAGAGTAGTAGGTATGAAGAAGCTTCACTTCAACACATGTGCATGGCAAAGGTTTGGAATTTTAATTTTCGTTTTTGTAATTAGAGTATAGTTTTTTCACCGTAGCTTTGCCTTACGTGTTATAATTTGTGACGTGGATCAGGGTCCAAAGGAGGAGGAGACGTCCTCTACAGAAGGCGTTTCTAGTCCTTTTAAAAACACCAAGGCAAGGAACACTTTAAATGCGCAACTCATATTTTGTGATTGTATTTCTATTGGTGGACAATTTATCTAACCTGTGCGATCTGTCATCCAGATTAACACGAAGTTTGGTGAGCTGTTTTCGTTCTCAGGGCCTGTGCCGGAGATCGTGAATGGAAGGGCGGCCATGTTGGGGTTCGTGTCGGCCATTGCAGTGGAGGCGGCGAGCGGAAGAGATTTGTGGTCGCAGCTGAATAGTGGAGGAGTGTCGTGGTTTGTGTTAAGCGCAGTAGTATTGTCAGTGGGGACGTTGGTGCCCCTGTCGAAGGGAATCTCGACGGAGAGCAGGTCGCAGCCAATATTTTCATCCTCAGCAGAGATGTTGAATGGGCGCTTTGCTATGCTTGGCCTGCTCGCATTGGCCTTTACTGAATACATCAAGGGCGGACCTCTTGTATAAACACCTCTGCAGGCGGTGGATTATAGTCAATGTACTTGTTTACTAACACTTTATCACGTCGTGTCTTGACCACAACACACCGACAGTATAAACTCTTCCTATTCAAACAGAAACTTCCGTATTGAAATCTCTCAAATGGCATCCCATGCTCTACTGGAGTTTTCTTGTACTTTTTAGCCTATTATACCATTCAGTTATACAAAGCCTCCTAAAAATTTCACTCTTATACTATAAAGAAAACTCTAGTTCAAATGTTGCTGACCGTAATTAATTATTGAAAGTTTGTTTAACAACAAATTTAGTAAGAGGGTGACTCAAAATAGTCCTCGTTAAGATTGTTTCATCTCCTCCTTTTAATTCTTTAAAATATATAGTTTTGAACGATAAAAAAAAATTTAGATTGTTAAACAAAGGAGGAAGAGCATTCTTTTTATGTTTGATTTTCTTTCACATGTCAAGCCTTTGAATGGGATGTTGCTCAAGGCTAGATGAAGCACATTCTATATTATGATTTATATCTACATTACTTCTTATGTTTCATGTTTTTCTTATATTCTTTCTTTCTTATCTTATATTTTATATGCCTACCACTTGAGTTATTCAATTTTTCATTATTTCGACACACTTTATGATATTATTATCGCTAATCCTCCAATGCACAACTTTCTCCTTCTTTATGTTTAACTATAAATTTGGCATCTATTCAATATCCTTACATTATTCTTAACTACAATTTAGGGAAATCTTTTCTTTGTGATACCCCTATATTGGGGTAGAATTACATTTTAAGCATTATATCCAATCAATGATGATAAATTAAAATACATTTTATATGCGATCTATAATGTGTTTACATATTACATGACTACTATACTATTTTTCATTTTTTTCTCATGTACTATTTTTCTTTCCTCTAATTCCTTGCATAATATGTATGCAACCAATTTGCAAGGTATATATTATTAGCAACACTTCAATGAATGAGATTTTAGAAAGTGGCATTGTGTTGCATAGAGAATCACCACGATGTCTAGAGGGATATTATTTAATTACATGCCTACAATAATTAATTTCATGGATGAGAAGCTTAAGAAGATCCATAATGGATATGCCCATGCCAATCTCCCAGCTCCCAATGGAATGGTTGGTGTTCACATTATGAAGTATTTTGCATTAGAAGGTGGGTATACCATTGTGCAAGGTTACCATTTTTCATTTCTAAATCACATTAGGAGGAAGGAGAAAATCAATATTCCTTTTTTCTGCTCTCTTCTTTCCAACAGTGTAAAGCCAAAAGGGCCTCTCCCCCTTTGCACTAGGGTTTAATACAAAGAATTTACAATTAAGTCCTTTACCTAACACCTTTGTTGGGCCTTGCAAGTTCTATGGAGTCATTACAAATCAAACCCATGGAGGAGAATCCTAATTTGCTCCAACATAACCCTAGCACTAGTAAAAAGAAAAAATTTACTGCCCAAAATTTTGTTGCTTTGTTAAAAGATGATACCTTGTAATATGTTGTTTCACATGACCCCTATGCTAAAAGAGTTTAGTCTATCCATCCCTCTCAAAAGAAAAAATCTCTAACTAAAACCATGTTTTGAAAGACCCTTCTATTGGAATTAACTAGACTACCCCTCCCCCTCAAGTAAATAAAGCCCTTGCTAAACCTTTTGGTACCAAACATAAATCCTCAAAAAATGATGAATTAAGAACTTCCAAGAAGGTTACTATTGAAATTCTTGATGAAGGAGAGGAAGGTTATGTTGAGGATTCTAGTAGTGGCAAGGGAGAAAGAAGGTCAGTCCAATTGGCTTGTCAAAATTTTAAAGGAAAAATGCTTACTTTTGAAGAACATGATGAAGGGTGATCAGATGATGAATATATTCCTATGTAGGAGGAAGAAGCATTAGACTTGAGCAAAAAAGAGCTCAAAATTGTGTTAGGGGAGGACCCTAGGGATGATGACTAATATGGAAGAGGAGGCAAAGGAGGATTTCTAAGAACAAGAAGAGGAAAATGAATCTAAAGGAAATGAATACGGTCTTAGAAGAGGATTAGGAACACAAAGACAAGGACCAAGAAGAAGAAAATACTAAGGTAGTTGTAAGCTTCGAGGAAGAAGGGGAACCAAAGAGTGGGACCCTCCAACAATATAATAACCAGATTTATTATTTGCAGGACAGAGTCAATACATTAGATAGTGCCTTCAATAGCTTGATTTAATTCACTTATGGAATCATGAATAAAGAAATTTTTGTTATGGTGTCTAGAATGTCAAAGGTAAGGAAAGTGAAACATAGAATGAATGCAAACCAGGATGTTGAAATGTCGAATAAAGACAACAATATCAATGAGGTGGACTTTAGAGAAATGATTTGGAACTGTTAAAAAAGAAATGGGACCTAATTAACTATCAAAAAGAATAGTTTGGTTTTTTGTTGTTTCTTTGTTTTGGGGACCTACATTCCTATCTCTCATTGGCCTATGTGCCTTTTTTTTCATGTTTTGGACTATTTCTTCATATGTGATATTTTTTTGTTTGCTTATAGGCCTGGTTTTGGTTTGAACTATTGGTCAAGTGGCCTGCTTTAATGTTGCTATATTTTTTTTGTTCAAGATCAGGGCCCTTTCCTTGCTTTTTAATAAAAAACACTAAGTATATTGAATTATCAGATTACATGGCCTTATTAAAACTATTTTATATTAATACCACATAATGTGGATTCTTATTACATGTTAATGTCAAGCACATCATATCACATTGTGATATATTGAGGGACGATTATCATATTAATTTCTCTTTGTATGTAATATTTAACCTTGATATCTATCTCTACATCTCATATTTCCTAAATAATTGAATTAATCTATAGCTTGTGTATATTTCAACTATTTGGTTCAAAGGATACTTATTTAATTATCCCTTTCTATTTAATATGCTTTGATGGATTATTCATATCAAGTACCATAGACATGGAATCAAACAATGATCTACTATTTTATATGGAAAATATGTCCTTATTATATGTTTTTAGATATTTACATTTCATATTGCTTGAGAATGTATATGTACATTGAAGTGTGTGCTAATTATCTTAGATTCACACACACATTAAAGTAGTGTCAAAATATAATGGTGAAATTTATATGTGCATGTCATTTCACAATTACTTTTTTGTTCACATGAGTGGAATGTTATAAATAAAAATTAATAAATGAATAAGAAACACACTTGCATGCTAGATTTGGCTTATGATATATTCCCTGTTCACTCTTATTTATTCCCATTTACAATTATTTAAGTTTATTCATCATTTAGCCACCATCTATTACACCTTGTTTGCACATATCTCTAGACATTCACTCCATGCATTGAGATTATCATTTCAATATCTAATTTTATTTCTATAGTACTCAAGATCAATCTTGTGGTGCATTGGAATGAACCTCAATTTTTTTATTTTAAATTATTACATTCTAGCCCCTTTTATTAGTCATTATGAGCCTACTTTGTTAATGTTTATAAAATATGTTATTGTGTATTAATATTTGAAAACATTTAGTGTGTCATTAATTCATATAAGAAATGTATATGTAAGGAAAAATTACTATCAAGGAAAATTATTACAGAATACTTCAAATTTTTGAAGGATAAAGAAGAAAGTATGCATCATTTGAATGTATACCACTTGCACAATTGTGTATGCTATCATTCAATCTTTGTTCAAATTTACAAAGCTGGATAACCAAAAGTTCCAACCTATGAGTACATTACTCTATTTATTGGGTATACTTCCTTAAGGTGTCTATGAGTACTATATTCCTTACAAGAACTTTAGACATCAAAGATTAGGAGGAAACATGATTTTGAATTCTTACTTTTATTATATTAGATATGCATATTATTGTTCAAGTCCATAGCGATTGAGATGGAACCCATGACATGTAGGATAAATTTATAGATTTTTTTAGTAGACCTATACAATGTCTAGGATAAGGGAATTAAAGTGGTAATTTATTTTAGCATGACTTCAATATTAATCACCAATTACTAGTTTAAAATCTAAGCATCTCTACCCATCAAACTTAATTTATAGTTTATTATTGTAATGATCAAATCCTAACTTTATTATTTAAGTTAATTATTTTCTTTGTTATTGCATTTGTTTAGTTTTCCTAGATTTAATTAAAAAAGAAAAAGTTATTTTCTTTATAGTAATATTCATGATTTAGAATAATAAAATATATATGTAATATAATCAATGGGTTTCAATATATAACATACTTAAACCAATGCACTAATATTTTTGTTAAATGGTTATGAACATTCACTATTTTATTTGTCTAGTGTAGAAAAATATCATCACTTACATTTTCACACTTAATATGTGAATGAGTAACATTAAAATGGACCTAACGTCACCTTGATCTAGTGTTGTAATGTGTTTTACACATTCACATTGGATTTAGGGCCCTTTTAAGCTAAATAGACCTAATTTTGCCTTAATTTAATATTGTAAAGTGTATTTATTTGCACCTTCACATTAAGTTTTGGACCCTCTTGCATTTATGACCTTCATATCATCATTAATAGCTCCTTAAGACCCTATATTATACATCCTAAGGATTATTTCAACTAAAATCCTGACATAGACATCAAATATACTTAATTTCTCAACTCTCCAACATTTCGTCCACCTGAGAAAGCCTAGTGGGACCCATATACCACCTTGGGTGTATGAGTCCCATCCAAATGGTACCTATATGCCAAAGGTGGATTATGAGTCCCATTTGGCCCCTTTTTAGGGTTTTGAGCAAGAAATTAGGGTTTTAAGTTCAAATTTCATGAATGGTGGCCTTTGGGATCTAATAAATAGTAAGTTGGATGGATTGCATCTATAGACAATGTCTCAAATCATTATTTCACCTAAGAATTTATGATATCATCCCAAGCAATCAAGAGTTAAGCATTCCAAGACTTCACAAGAGTGTCAAGAGAGTTTATAAGAGCATTTATAAGGAATTCATGGGCTAAATTCTTCATCATTCATTGCAAAAATTCAAGATCCATCATCTTATCAAGATCATCAAGTGTCAAGCATGTTTTTGAGCTAGTGTTGTGATGTAGCATTCAAGATACAAGTTAAGCATTCTTTCATATCCAATTCAAGATGAAGATCTAAATTATACATGGCCACTTGATGTTAGATTGCTATTTTACATCTAGGCTATGTGTAGGATCATGATGGGCCAAAAAGTGGCGATATGATGGTTATGTGTAGGGTATGTGGCTGATGTCATTTTTTTTACCCAAAATTGATGAAATGAAATTTTTTTTTAAAGGATATTCTCATATTTCCACCAATATAAATTATGATTTACTTTGAATTTAATAAATAATTATTATTCATTTTCTGTTTGAATTACGACTAAAGTCCTGATTGATAGGCTGATTGAAAAATATCTATAGCTTTCAAACGGTATCACATTTTTTGAATCTAAAACATGTGTCACATTCTATGCTTTGCATACTATAAGATTAAACAAAAAATAATAATGATGTTTTCACCAAGTTAAGGTGGTCAGACATGTGAATTTTTATATTTTTAAAAAATTGTAATAAAAAATTCATAATTAATTATTTACTGGGAAAAAAATTACAAAAAAATATGCATAACATCGGGACATAAGTCATCTACTTATATCTAAAATATTATTTTTAAAAAATATCATTTTATTGTGGTTAAGGTGGTCAGACAGACACCTACATATTTTTTCCCTAAAATTTATGTACTACTACATTGAAATTTCAAATTTTCACCAAATATATTTAAAAATAAAAAATAAACAAAACTAGTAGTTTAGAAACTACATTCAATTTGATAGAAATTCTATTCTTACATATTTTTGAAATAATATAGATAACTTATTCAAATTTTTATGTGAAGTTGCCTAACTTTGATTTTTTTGAATTTTTCACTGGACTTAAGGGCCTATTTTTCCATGATGATCCTACACATGTACCCTATAAAGACATCATTCAAGTTATCATTTTTCATGTTTCATATTTCATTTTTCATGTTCATATTTCATTGTTTCATCATAAGGTTTAATTGCCTAAATGGGGTTTGACCAAGGAAAACTCCTATTTCCTAACAAATTAACAAGTTTTTCTCTCTCTAAATGTGTGATTGCAGATCTAGGTGTCTTGGAGTTTGAAGAATCTTTGAAGAATAATTTGAAGCATTGAAGAAGGTTGTTAGAGTTGTCTCCTCACTTGCAAGATCATGAAAAGTCACCTACAAGTTGCAAATTAGAGTTTTAGACCCGAAAACAAATTGTGGAAGGAAGAGTAGAGATAGGAGAGTAGATTTAGGTCTTGACCCTCCAAAAAGGAAAAGTGGTACTAATACACCACTTGTGGCATATGATTCCAAATATAGCATATTTTCCAGATTTTTGTGAACTTGAATCATCCACTGTGAGATTCTTGTTTTGGCACAAAAACCCTACTCTAGGACTAAATCACCCAGACTTGTGTATGAGTCCTAGTGGGCATTAAACAATAGTCTTTTTAGGGTTTTGTAGATTTTTCTAACCTCATCCTTCTTCCAGGTGCATCTCTAGTCTTTCTTATTCTTTTATTCAGCATTTTAGTTTCATTTCCTATGTCATTTAGTTAGGTTTTGCATGGTACTTTGCATATTATATTAATTTCTTGTCTTTCCAATACCTAGCTTGGTGGTGAACCCCCTTTTAATTTCTTAAAACACCCTAGGACATTACTATTGTAGATCTCTTTCCCCTTTACATCCTTGGATTGAGATCTCTAGGGTTTTTCTTGAATGAAAAGAGAAGAAAACTTGTTCTATGTCCTAAACTATAGAGTGAAAATTTTCCATCTTTCATTTTGGTGAACCTACATTTGGAACACCTTAATCATGATTTGGAGTGCATCATAGTCCTTGATCTAGCTTGCATTAAATTTTCACTAGGCATTGTATTAGCTAATTGGTATCTAGGGTTTATAAATATTGCATTAGTGAAAGTGCATATAGGTTGCATTTTTACATCTTACATCATTGAATTTCATCTAAAAACTATAATTTCACTTATTATAAACACCATACAAACCAAAAAACATAACACTCACATAGAATTTGCTAAAAACAATGCAAAATCCCTAATCTGGGACTCATACACCCCTCTGGGTGATTTAGTCCCAATACAGGTTGTTTTTTCCTACTTTCTAGGATTTTTGTTTTATGCATTTTACAACATTTGATCCCTCCAAAAACCCTAACTAGGACTCATACACCCCTCTTTGCGAATTAGTCCCAAATTATCCCTAAAACTACTTTTTACAGCATTGAAAACCTTGTTTCTTCACTTTTGTTTGCTATCATTAGCTATCTATTTCAATTGGTTGAGTTTTTGTTACATGCATTTCAATAGATCTAGCTTAATTTGGTTTTGGTGTGGCATTGCTTTAAAATTTCAAATTTACGTTTACAAAATTACATTTTCAAATTGTTTCATAGTGTAATCAACAAATTACCTTGTTTCGGATCTAAAAATTGCATTTACACTGAGTGAACCCCCCTTTCCCCCCTTCTCCCCCTCTAGCACCAAAAATCTCCAAAAAATTTCCCTTCAAAGCTCGAGTTGAGGATGAAAATGGAGGATACTTCACATACCCAATTAGATGATGGTAGTCCTCAAAACAATCTATTTAATGAATATAATTTTAATTTGTGTTGGTTTTATTATGTATTTGTTTTAATAGTTTGATTAAACATAGGTTTTTCATCAAAAATCAAGCTCTATGTTCTGCACATGTGGAAAAATAGTAGATTATCAAAAAAAAATTGAAAAATATCAATGCACTAGATATTGAAGTCCTTGATCTAAAAAAAAATTAAATTTCAACAGATACAAGAAAAGGTTATGTTGTATACAATCCGCCTATGTCTGAATTGTAATTGGTTTGACTTCAAAACTTGATTAAGGAAAAAATATTCAATAAAACACTATGAAACCAAATGAAAGTGCCAGATATTGTAGTTACAAATCTAAATTCAAAAAAATTAGAATTATATCCTTCATGGAAAAGAAGTTATGTTGTATATGGTGAGCATCACTCCTTAAAAATGGTGTTTACTAAAAAAATTCGAAGGAGATGGGAAAAGAAGTGCAATCTGATTCCAAAAATTTTGAAAAAAATATATTTACAATCTACAAACAAAATGCCAAAAATCACTAGCTTCGATCATCTTCAAATTCCTCACGGTTTAGCCACTATAGGTGCCTGAAAGTGAAGATTTAGTTAGGAAAAATTAGTTTAGTGTCTAGTTTGACCAAAAATTGTAAACCAATTGTAGACATCTAAATTTAATCACTCTCATATGATTAAATTTATTCCCTTTTC
Source organism: Sequoia sempervirens (assembly GCA_007258455.2). NCBI lineage: Eukaryota > Viridiplantae > Streptophyta > Pinopsida > Cupressales > Cupressaceae > Sequoia > Sequoia sempervirens. The sequence continues at coordinate 123,358,765 of VDFB02358134.1, forward strand.
GTCTATCATATTAAATATTAATTTATTAAATTTGTATTACACCTTTTATCTCATATCTATAAAGTATTTAATTTAATCATTAAATGCTTTATCGTTCACCCTCATCCTCTCTAAATTAAATAAATACACCAATTTATTTAATCTAGTCATTTTTACCCTTTTCATTTAAAATCAATTTAAAATTCTTCACTTTCTCTCTCCTTGTCACATCTTCCATAATCTTGCCCTAATCTAAATTAATTTAATTAATTCATGATTATGATGTACATCCTCTTAATCAAAGATTATGTCACATCCTCCTACATTTTCCACTTGCCTCTAATCTTCCATTAATTAGTCTAATCCAATATTTGCACAACCTTAACCAAGGTCATTGGCCAGATTTAGCACCACTTTTTAGCCAACCTTTGCATTTACATTCTTTTAGCATTGACCCCCTTTCCCATGTGAATTTGTAATTCACATTTATTTATCCTAGGTTCTAAGGTTTCTAGAACCTTGGACTTGTCACATCTTCCACATGTGACCAAGTCCCACCTTTTTGGAGCTCACCTTTTATCCTTTAGATTCTCCTAAGAATGTGAATTTTTAATTCACATTTATATTTTCAACCACTTCTCCTTTTCTCATGTAGATTTTTGAGGAATTCTAAAATTCCTCAAATGTCCCTTTCACTCTCACTTGGGGACAAGAAATCCCTTTTTGAAGAAATCTTCTCACTCCCCAAGGTGCTTGGAAGGTACTTGTCCTTCCTCCACCTCATGTACCTTTTTGACACCTCACTTACACCTCATCTTCTCTTGGCCACTTCACCATCCATATGTCAAGATGTGAGGGCTTGTGGGTTCTCAACCCACCATAGCCCTTCATCTTGACCTTGTTGGATGCATCTCAACCGTTGAATTCTCTAGAGAATTCAAATTCTCCTATAAATACCCCCTCCTCAAGGGCATTTTCAACACTTTGGATTTGAGCAACCTTATGCTATTAATTTGCATTCTCAATCATTTACTATCATCTAGCCATCCATTTTAATCATTTTACATATTCAATCTTGCATTTAGCCACTCAAGAAGCCATCTAAGGAGCACACAAAGTCATCCAAATCAAGGGCCAACCAAGGAGTCCTTAATAGTAAGGAAGGTATAATCATTTACATCTTGTTTCATCTATTTTCCTTCTTGTTTTATCACTCGTTAGGCTAATCTTGAAGTGTCCTTAGTCTTTTATCATTCACATTTTTAGTTATTTTACACATTTAGAGTAGGGTAAAATTCTAAGGTACACATTTATGGCATGCCTGGTGGGACCCACAAACGGATTCTTGCATTTAACCTTCATTTTTGCTAAGAATTTTGTAGGAAAATGTCACAGAAAGGAGGAAGTTCCCTTTGTCTTACCGTAGAAAGGTGGAAGCGCCCTCTGTCTTACCGCAGAAAGGCGGAAGCGCCCTCTGCTTTACTGCAGAAAGGCAGAAGCGCCCTCTGTCTTATCACAAAAAGGTGGAAGCACCCTCTGCTTTACTGCAGAAAGGCAGAAGTGCCCTCTTGTCTGCTACAGAAAGGCGGAAGCACCCTATATCTGACAGTTTCATTTTCTCCTAATAGTTTGTTGTAGTTAGGTGTATACTTAGAAGGTTTTTTTTTCTAACACTTTCTTGCAGTGGGGCGTACAACTTTCCTTTTTAAAAATCTGATAAAGTTTCCTACAAAGGGGTGGATATGCCCTTTCAGTTTGAAAGGCTCTTTTCCTCTAACCTCTTGTTGCAGAAAGACGGAAGCGCCCTCTGATCTTGCTACAAAAAGGCAAAAGTGCCCTCTAATCTTGCTGCAGAAAGGCGGAAGCGCCCCTATTTTGCTACAGAAAGGCGGAAGCACCCCTATTTTGCTGCAAAAAGGTGGAAGCACCCCTATTTTTGTAGTACAAAGGTAGAAGCGCCCCTGTTTTGCTACAAAAAGGTGGAAGCACCCCAAAATAGCATAGTTTGGAAAGTAAAACAGTCATTTTAGCTTCATTTTTGCTCTTATTTTTTGCTATTTTCAAGTAGCAACCCTCTAACATTGTTTTGGCAAGAATATTGGTATTTTTTGCTAACGTTTTGGAGTATATTATGGTGTAATTGACCAAAAAATAAATAAAAAGACAGCTAACATTTGTTTGCAGGGCCATCTATTTGATTAGATCTTCAAAAACTATCTTTGTTGTTTTGGAACATAGTCTAATTAGGGGGAGTAAACTTCATTGCTTGTTGTGATTATTTATTCTTGTGTTACCCAAGGGGGCATTAATTTGTTTTCACTTTCCCCTTGCACTTCGTGTGAGCCTGGGGAGTAGTTGGAAGCGGTTAGTGTCTTTTTTTTAGTGGGACCTACTTGGGGATTTCATCGCCCCAAGGGACGATTCCAACCACGCGTATCGGCGGGGTATATAAAGGGGGAGAATGAAAGTTGTACCCCAATCCAGTCACGTCGTAATTGGTGGAGTGTCGAAGCTAGGGTGATACCTAGATAGACATGAAGAGTTGGTCTAAGCCTTTCAGTATCTCGCTGGGGTTCCCGACTCACGCTTGTGATGGGCCGGTGTTCACGGTTGTGCCTCACGTACCGAGAGTATATCGAGGACTCCCTAGAAGCCTTGTGCATCCTAGATTAAGACCTTGCCTAGCCATACCCTTAACATTAATCATAGGATTGTGCATGTTTGAAGTGATTTCTTGTGAAAAATCTATGAAATCTTTGATACTTTGGCATTACTTTATCATTTTGCATCCTTTCCATAGCAATTTCCATCAAAACCAAGCTTTGTTTTACTATAGAAAGGTGGAAGCGCCCCCTGTTTATTTGCAGAAAGGAGGAAGCACCCTCTGTTTTACTGCAGAAAGGCGAAAGTGCCCTCTGTTTTGCTGCAAAAAGGTGGAATCGCCCCTTTTTTGCTGCAGAAAGGTGGAAGCACCACTGATTCTGCTGCAGAAAGGTGGAAGTGCCCCTGATTCTGCTGCAGAAAGGTGGAAGCGCCCCTGATTTGCTGCATAAAGGCGGAAGGGCCCTTGATTTTTGCTGCAGAGGAGCGGATTTTCCCTCATGAACACCCGAAATTACCCCATTTGCATCCATTTAGCCTCTAAACTATCATTTAATTGTTCCCAACCATTATCTCATCATCTTAAGCCTCCATTTTGTCACTCTAAGCTTCCCAAAACCTCCATTTGATCTGTTTTAACCTCCATCTTATCATTCCAAATCTTTGTTTAACCATTCTAAATCCCCACTCATTCTTCGCAATCATCTTCGATCCACCCGTTCATTCTAATTTCCTCATATTCCATTTAAAAGTCATTTACATCACTAAACACCACTCATAACCAAACCTCCTTAACCTTGTTTTACAAAGTGGTTACCCAAATTGACCATAGCACTTGAATTTGATTATTAGTCTTTAACTCTGACCCCAATCAATTTTCTTCCATCTTGAGGTAAATTCTATGTCATAAGTTATCATCCTCGGCCCAATCAATCCATTCCTATCTTAAGGTGGATTCGGTGCCATGATCATCCTCTTAATCAATCAAAGCTCTAGGTCACTAAGGGTAACTTCCTTTGATCAAGTTTAAGGTCTCTCTCTCACATCTTTCATCATCTAATCATACCCATCCAATAGTCCAAATCTATCAAACCCAATCATTCGATCAAATTGTCCAATCAATCAAATCACATCTGTTCAACCAATTCTATCTTATTGATCTTAATAATCCAATCTAATCCAATCCAATCTTTCCAAATCCAAATCTGATCCCATCCACATCCATTCTAATCCAATATATCTAAACAAAATCTGAGCAAAATCCAAATCCTATCAAAATCACATCTCATCCAACTACAACCAAATCATTCATCAAAATCCTTTCCATCATCCACTCATAGCACATTTGCATGCCCGTTCAAACCCAGTCATAGGCAAAGAAAATGGCCGGCCAACAAGCCCAAAATGCCCAATCAAACAACCCTCAAGATCCCAATAACACAATGAACGTCTCATCAAATCCTAACAAGGGTACTAACATCCCTCACGATCCCTATAATGGTACTTCATCGCACTCTAACACCGAGAATCAGAATAACTCGCCACATGGTGAAAAGAGTATGGCTAATCAACTTGAACTCACACTTGAGGAACATTTTAGTAATCCCACCAATGTGCAAATGACTGACCGTCTGCTTGAAAAACATGGGGAAGAACTCTTGGCCCACCTAATTGAGAAGGGTGTCAAACCCCCCTCGAATGTTGACTTGTCCAAATATAGGGGTGCCCCATCTAACGTACTCCAAGGTTCACAAAATGCACCAGAAGGTTCATACTTCCCCAATGTTCTGACAATTGAGGGTTGGCATCAACCTGAATTTGGCAATGTTGTTCTTTATCAGGTTAACTATCCCCCACACGCTTTGACCTCAGTTATAGGAGGTCCTCAAGTGCCTGATCCCAATAATCCTTTTGCCTATGGTATGCCACAAAATGTTCCACAACCTCTGCCATTAACGTTAACAACACCCCCTCCTTCGAACCAACCTCCAATCAACATTGGGGGTAGCTCTTTTATCGCACCGCTTCCACCCCATGGGACCACAAATCTACCATCTCAACACGTTCACCAATCTAACATTCCACCTCAATTACCTCCACAAGGCACACCCCAACTAAACATTTCATGTAGTACCCAACAACCCCCTTTACAAAACACTTCTACGATACCTCCGCCATCTCATCCGCAACAACCTACACATAATACTTTGGCCTCTTCACAACAACCACCCTACCAACCACAAGGAAATCCATCTCAACCTATTGCTCAAACCATATCCCCCTTTCTCACATCCATTTTGCGTCCTCGGGCTCAACCACAACATAATATCCCATCTCGGCCCATACAACATTTGACGTCACAACAACAACCTCCCCAACACTACTACTATCACAATCAGCAACAATTTCACCAACAACCGCTTTATGCGACCTCCCAACAATCACAACAATACCCTCAACACCAACAAACCAACACGCAATGTCCCATCCAAGTTCCTCAACAACCTACCCCACACTTTTATCAAACAAATCCATATTATACCCCACAACAACAGCCCCCATATCAACAAAATCCCCCATCTTACCAGCAAACCATATCATCATCCAATCATCCAAATCTGTATTTCAACAATCTGACGCCCTTTCAGCAGGATCCTTTATTATCCTATCATCAATATCCCCCCAACCTGCCACTAGCTAGCTCGGATCTATTGGAAATCAAAGCCGCACTTAAGGACCTTCAAGCCGGGGCTACCAAACAATCATTCAAATTTGAAGACATATGCCCATATCCATTTGATCCCTCCATCTCATTGATCTTGTTTCCTAAACATTTTGAGATACCAAAATTTGACAAATACAAGGGAAACAAAGACCCTAAGGCTCACTTGCAGGAGTTTTATTACCAGTGTCAAGAAGTCATGTACAATGACAACTATCTCTTGCGCTTGTTCCCACGAAGCCTAGCAAGCCACGCCCTAGACTGGTTCATGACTCTTGAAAAAGGGTCCATAAAAACTTTTGCAGACCTATCAAAAAAGTTTGTATCCTACTTCTCTTTCAATTTGGAGAAGGATACAGACACCTTAGATCTCCTCAAAGAAAAACATGAGAGAGAAACCTTTACTAGCTACCTACAATGATGGCATGCATTAGCAAGCCGAATGAAGACCCCTCTGAAGGAAAAAGATATGGTCACTCTTTTTGTGCAAACCTCTCATCCTGACATGGACCATAATTTTAGGTTGCATTGTGTCACCACCTTCGCGGAGATAGTAGAAAAGGGACCCATCCTTGAACGTGCCCTTATTGCCAAAGGACACATCAAAATACATAGTCATGACAAAAAGAAGTCATTTGGCGACAAACCACGATTCTAGAACAAGAACAAGAATGCAGTGAATGATGGCGTGATGGACACTAAACATGTCCAAGTGGCTAATACATCCCAAAAACAACAACCGTCTGTACCCAATGCCATATCTGTACCATAGGGGACACCTCGTCCTCCTCAACAGTCAAACCAGAACAATCAGGGGAACACAAAACATCAATACACTCAATTAGGAGAACCTCTGAGTGTTGTTTTTAATAAGTTGTTACAAATCAATTACCCCATCACATATCCTATCACCAAACCATTTGACGAGTCTAAACCCAAGCCCGCATGGTTTAAAGAAAATGAGTATTGTGAGTTCCATAAAATCAAAGGACACTCTTTAAACAAGTGTCAAGGTTTGAAAAACTATGTCCAAGATCTCATTGATCGAGGTGATATCAAGGTCGACCCCAGTCAAGCTTCGTCATCCAATGCTTAATTGCAGATATACCAGAACGCCTTTCTGAACCATAATCAAGGCCCAAGCACATCTAACAGTAATCCCCAAGGAAACAACACAAATAATGTGAGTTACAAGAATGTGCCCTTCAATTATGAGGGTTTCATTCATTACGTTGAGCAGGTGGAACCCCGGGTATCCATGATACATGTTAAGGCTAAAGACCCTCAATGCACTGTTACTACGTGGCGAGCCCGCATCACTATCCCTGTAGCTGCTGCACCGGCCTAATCAAATCTTGTAAGCTCTCAGTACAACATCCTTGATCACTTAAGAAAGACCCCTGCTCATATATCCATTTTGGATTTGCTTAAGTCTTTCCCAGTACATCAAGAAATCCTCAATAGAGCCCTACAGGAAACCCATGTGCCAAATGACATCGACCCCACGCAATTCCAAGCTTTGGTGGGACACTTGGCTTTTTCTCATCACCTCTACTTTAGCCAAAATGATATGCCAAACATCGATGTCAATCATAATCGCCCCTTACATATCAAAGTCGTGGTTGCTCGCCATAAAATAAAAAGGGTCTTGATAGATAATGGCTCTGCCCTCAATTTATGTACTTTGAAATTCATAAAATAGGTGGGGTATACTCAAGCAGACTTAAGTAACCAAATCATCACAATCAAAGCCTATGATAATGCAGAAAGAAATTCAGAGGGAATTATCAGTCTTCCTATCCAAGTGGGACCTGTATTTCAGTATACTACCTGTCATGTCCTTGATCTGGACTTACCATATAATCTCCTCCTGGGCCGCCCATGGCTCCATGCTATGCAAGCAGTCCCCTCCACATACCATTAGTGCCTAAAATTCCCCATCAACGGACAAGAAATCACCATCTATGCCGACCCCCAACCATTTGAATATTGTCACACTTTAGAAGCGGCATTTCCCCATTTACATTATTGTCCCGAGGTTGAAATGGGGGCATCCCACTCATCATCCACTAATCCACTAGCCACCGCGGTAACCACTTCATCCTCCACCATAGATCCTATGGTCACCAAAGTCCAGATCATTGACAAAGGGTGTGGTGAATACGAAATGCATACGGCTCTCAATGTAGCAACCATGCCATGGCCACCACATGAGTATGGTCAACCTTCGCATGCTACACAAAAGGAAGACAAGACTATCACCTTCAGTGGTAAAGACATCCCTACCACCACTTTTAGATCCCCAAGTGTCAAGATAGATGCACCAGAAGAGGACATAAGCCAATGGGTCTACCGAGAAGAACCCTAGTTGGACCCTCCTCTAAAGGAATATTTTTAGGAAGCATATCCATGGTCTGCTAAGTTTTCTGAAAAGTATAACTACCAATGCAGGGCCCTAGGTAAAGAAGAACAAGGGCGGTTGCAACCTATTGATACACCAAAGTTACCAAGAAACATAGGCATTGGGTATGACAAGAAACATAAAATCCCTGCAACATCATCTAATACTTCCAATAGTATCGCCATGGACAATGGCTCATTGGAAGATATACCCGAGGAGGAATCCATCATACATGCGTACAATGACGTTGATCACACCGACTTATCATCCATGTTCGAATGCCTATACGTCTGCACCATTAGCCTATCTCTTTGTCACCCTGAGCTTATTGATTGGGACCTACGTAATACCACACCTGTCAATATGTCCACGGATACATATGTCAACCTTATGGGATTGGGGAAGGATGAACACTCCAGTCACAAAAATAAGAATAACAAAATTAAAAAATGGTCATCTAGTGAAAACCTCCCTGAGGCACTTCCTGACCTTGAAAAAGTAAAAATAAAAGACGCATATGATGGCAAAAACCTTGAAGAGGTGCTAGACAATGGAGATATTCATCTTCCCCTCGTAGGAACTCAGTTATTTGCCCGATCATCCATTCTAATCGAAGAGACTCAAGAAGTTAATTTGGGTACTGCAAAAAATTATAAAATCACCTATGTGGCTAAGTCTCTCTCAGAATAGGAGTATCCAGTCATCAAGCAGCTACTCCAAGAAGGAATCATCAACTTTGCTTGGTCATATTCAGATATGCTAGGTTTAGACCCTACCCTAGTAGTTCATCATCTAGACGTTTGCCTAGACGCCAAGCCTATCAAACAAAAACTCCACAAGATGCATCCACAGGTCACATTGCTAGTCAAAAAGGAATCAGAAAAGTTACTAAAAGTAGGCTTTATTAAACCAATTGACTACTCTGAGTGGATCTCCAATATAGTACCAGTCACCAAACCAAATGGAGACATTCGGGTCTGCACAGATTTCAGGGACCTTAACAAGGCCTGCCCAAAAGACGACTTCCCTTTGCCTAACATTGACATGTTGGTCGATCTCACAGCAGGACATGAGATGTTATCACTCATGGATGGCTTCTCTGGATATAATCAGATTTGAATCACACCCGAAGACCAACATAAGACTGCCTTCACAACACCCTGGGGTACTTTCTGTTACAATGTTATGCCCTTTGGTCTCAAAAATGCGGGGGCAACATATCAGAGAGCAATGACGGTCATCTTCCATGACCTCATCCATATCATCATGGAGGATTATGTTGATGACTTGCTAGGAAAATCAAAAACATGAGCAGAACATCCTATTGTCTTGAAGCAGATCTTTGAATGGTTAGAACACTACAAGTTGTAGCTAAATCCAAAAAAGTGCGTCTTTGGGGTCACATCAGGAAAATTATTAGGTTTTATAGTCTATTGAGGAGGTATTGAAGTTGATCCCACCAAGGTAAAGGCTATTCTAGACATGCCACCTCCACGCAATTTAAAGCAGTTAAGAAGCCTCTAGGGGAAGATGCAATCCATCCATCGGTTCATAGCCTAGCTAGTAGATAAATTACAGCCATTCACCCATCTTTTGAAGAAAGATTCCACCTTCTGATGGACCCCGCAGTGTCAGATGGGTTTCGATAAAATTAAAGAATATTTAGCTCATCCACCGATTTTGATGCCGCCTATTCCAGGAAAACCACTCCTTTATATCTCTACTATTTTAGTCGCACTAGGGGCATTATTGGCACAACATGATGAGTCATTCAAAGAGAGGGAAATCTACTACATCAGTCGAACACTTGTTGGCTATGAGTTAAATTACTCCCCCATGGAGAAAGCTTGCCTTGTGCTAGTTTTCAGCACATAGAAACTCTGTCATTACATGCTCAGCCATCCAGTCAAATTAATCACCAAAATTGATCCCCTAGAGTATATGTTATCTAGAACCACTCTGACTGGCCGCATGGCCAAATGGGTCATGCTCCTAAATGAATTTGACATAGAATATGTAGAGCGAAAAGCCATAAAAGGATAGTTCATTGCTGATCAGTTGGTTGAAGCACCATTAGTAGATGCCTACCCACTAGACACTAAATTCCTAGATGAAGAAATCTACACAGTTACAGAAGCACCAACTTGGAAACTATATTTTGATGGCTCATACACTCATAGTGGATTTGGATCAGGAATTCTATTAGTCACTCCTCAAGGTGACTACATCCCAAAATCATTCAGAATAGCATTCCCATGTACCAACAATATGGCAGAGTATGAAGCCCTCCTCACCAGCCTTATAATTGCAAAGCAATGGCACATAACCCATTTGAAAGTCTTTGGTGATTCTTTGCTAGTCAATAGACAAGTTAATGATGAATTCCTCATGAAAGATGATAAACTGTTACCCTATAAATGCATGGTGGATGATTTCAAGAAATATTTCACTTACATACAATTTGACCAAATCCCTCGGGTACAAAACAAAGCGGCAGACGCAATGGCCACTATTGGTTCCCTGATTGACATGCCTAAGGACCGAACAGAATGTGAGTTTCTTGTTGAGCAGCTTTTAATCCCTGCATATGATGTTCCTGAGACTGATATGGTGTGCGATATTGTAGGACCCGCTTCCCCTTAGTATCAAGACATACACTTATCTCCGTGATAGTATCATACCCCTAGAACTTACACACAACCAACGCAAATCCTTTATCCATCATTCTTCCCAATACATCATTGTAGGTGATACGCTCTATCAACGCAGGTATGATGGAATCATCCTTAGATGTCTAAATGAGACCGAGGCCCACACAATAGTAACAGAAGTACATGGTGGTATTTGTGGAGCCCATTCAAATGGTATGGCTCTGGCCAAAAGGATCCTATGGGCTGGATATTATTGGCCTATATTAGAACATGATGCTTGTGAATTTGTGAAGAAGTGCCTTCCATGCCAACAACATGCAGATTTGATTCACACCCCAGCACAAGATCTTCAACCCCTCCTAGCGCCATGGCCCTTTTCTCAATGGGGTTTCAACTTGATTGGCAAGATTTACCCACTGTCATCCGATGGCCATACATTCATCATTACCACAACTGAGTACTTCACCAAGTGGGTGCAAGCAATGCCCCTTTCACAGGTCACCGGTACTCAGATTTCCAAATTCATCCTCTACCATATTCTCTGCAGATATGGTATCCCGTCCACCATCCTTTCTGATAATGGAAAACCTTTTAAAAACCAAGCCATGAAAAACCTTTGTGACACCTTCCATATCCAGCACCGTTGGTTAATGCCTTATTACCCCCAGGGTAATGGTCAAGCAGAAGCAACCAACAAGACCCTCATCCACATCCTCAAAAAGGTTGTCAATAACGCTGGACAAGATTGGCACCTCCATATTCATCTTGTTCTTTGGGCATACTGTACATCCATCTGCACCCTAACAGGTGCCACCCCCTATTCTTTAGTATATGGTGTTGAAGTCATCTTGCCAATCAAAGTTGAGCTTCCATCACTGAGGATTTCTCTGAAGAATCTTATCAACGAAGAAGATGCTCTGTTGCATGGCTTGTGCAGCTGGAATTACTAGATGAACAAAGAATAAAAGCCTATGATCACCTACAAGCATACCAAAATCACCCCAAATGTCATTACAATAAAAAGGTCCATCCTAGACAATTCCAAGTTGGTGAGCTTGTCCTCAAAGAAAACCAACGCACTCAACCAGATCATGATAAAAAGGGAAAATTTGAGGCAAACTGGTTAAGGCCTTATATCATAGCCGCCAAATATGGATTTGGGGCCTACAGGTTTACTACTCTTGAAGGAGATCCCCTTGACGAACCTATCAATATTCTCCATCTGAAGAGGTTCTATGCCTAAGTCTGCTTGGTAACTCCACCTAAATCAAAAAATAAAAAAAGTAACAAAAAAATTAAAAAAATTAAAAAATCCAAAAAAAAATAGTAAAGAAAAATAAATCTGTCCTATGGTGAAAACCATCTCTTGGTGGTGCCTTGGATAACTATGGATGGTGAAAACCTGGTCATAGGCGTCATCTATAGAGGGATTAATCATTATCTACCTAACATCTTAGTTATTTTATGCTTTCATCTGCACTATCATCCTCACCCACCTCAGCCTAGGCCACTTGATATATATTGACTGAGCGTTGGACGACCCATCTAGCCTATCCCCCATCCTGAGATTTTCTGTATCTCATTTTCAGCTTGTGTCTTTCATTCCCTTTGTCATTCGGTCTATGTCATCATGTAGGATCATCCATCATGTTGGTCTCCATCTAGATATTGTCCTTCTGCATCTCTCATCGAACTACGTTGCCCCTACGCTGTCACATAGGCAAGGCTGATCATTCGATCTGCCCCTGGGGCATTTTGGACCAACTCATTTTGGTCTTCTATCACTTCATCTTCACCAGTCCCTTTTCGCTTTTATCCGTGGACTTTTCATCAAACTACGTTGCCCCTGTGCTTTCATGTAGGCAAGGTTGGTCATTTGATCCTCCCTCGGGGCACTTGTCTGTCATGTTTTGTGTCCATCATCGGTCACCATTGTCTTCTTTCCACTTTATCCATGGTCTTTTTGCATGAACTACGAGGGCTCTGTGCTTTCACGTAGGCAAGGCCAATCTCTAATCGGCCCTTGAGCCCCTATGTCCTTAGGGTGTCTCCCTTGTGTCGTGTCATTAAGCTATGCCCTTATCTAGTTGGTTCTTAACAAACAAGATTCACTTGTATCAACAAATCCAATCAATTTTGAATATCCTACATCATATCGATCTTTTCGCTTAGTATTCATCATAGGTCTCAACAAGATGCATCCTTCCTAACAGACCTCATCAATCCCATCTATTACCTTGACCCTATGGTAACAGACATTTGAAATTGATTGCGATCTTTTGATGCTTTTGGATTTTGTTTATCATTTGAGCTCCCTATCATCACTTGTCAAGGTCGCCATAATCCATCATATTATGGTGTTTTTTGACCAGTTAACATAGGGGCATATCTTGATCTTTTGTTGATTGTGTCTTCTTGGTTGTCTGACACAGTACCCACTAAGATCCCCGAGGTCTTGTGTTATGTTGGGGCATCCTTTTGTGCTTGTGGTTATCTCAATACCTGGCCTGACCAAAGTCTTTCTTTGTGACTTTGGGGTGTTGGGATAGCCTTCTTATCTGTTGTATTTGTTTCATGCATTAGACACTAATGCGCCTTGGTTCCACATACCCTAGCCCTGGATGTCTTATGCTATAGCAAATATCAGTGCTTCGAAGATGGCAAATCATATTAGGATTGCATTCCATAATCATCACCATTGCATTACACTCATCTTATGATTTTGGTTGTGCAAATATTTCTCCTCCATCCCCTATTCTTCTCAGGATACTCAAAGGTTTTGACAGGTGCACATCACACCATGTCTGCATGCATCTTTCACTATCACCTACGACCCTAGGAACACTTATAATGGAATAATTACATTTTAGATCCATACATTTACACACTATCTTAGGTTCACCCATAATATCACCACCTGCGATGTCAAGTGTTAGGCCCACCATCAATACCATCATAGTACATCCATTACATCCTGTATCACACATATTAGTCGAACATGCATATAACCATCATAAACATAAAAAATATAAACATTTGTTGTGTCATCATAAGCATATCACCATCTATCTTACACATGAACATCATATAACATAGGCATTCACCATACATGGGAATAAAAATCACCACCCATTACACCCTGCATATTAGTTGCACATGCACATCTATCTCAAACATAGGCATTCATCATACATAAGAACAAAATTCGCCATGCATTACATCTTGTATTGCCATCATACATAAAAATGTAAATATATAAAAACATCCATACATGTAACATCCACAAACGTCATCATAAATAACTACCAACATATGACCATCCACATATGCATCATACACATAAAACATGAGGTCAATAAGAGCTATCATGTATATAAATATACCACAAGTCCACAAGTACATCTCATAGTCAAGACTAACATATACTAATGTCATCGATGTCATCACAATCTGTGACCATCATATACAAAAATCATCCAATCTAACCACCAGCACAAGGTTCTGCATATATCCACTGCACCTCTGCACTATCCATCTACCCTACATCTGTCAAAAACATAGTATCCTGTCATCTACCAAATGAACTCCCCACATCTGATCTCTGTGGAGAATCAAGTACTAATCCACTGCCTCTGGGGTGTCTGCCGAGTATAACAAAATGTCCGCTGTGTCAGATTAGGAACCACATGATAATATGCAGCCATCCAAAATCTTGCCTCTCATGTTCTCCTCTCGCTCCACAACCTGGACCCAAGCGAAATTTCGCTCCTGACGATACATGTCTCGGTCCCTGGTAATGACTCTCCTCTCCTACTTCCATGCCTCCTGAGCTAATCGGCTCTGTGCTAGCTCTGCCTGTAATCGGCCCCTCATCTCCTCTATAGCCGTTTCCTGTGCCACTACTACATCTCTCTCTCTCTCCACAACCTGTATGTCTTCTCCTGGCATCCCACCCTCACCCTGTCCTATCACTGCACAGGCAATCGTGGCATCCCTCTCCACCTGTAGAGTCTATATATGTATCTCTGCTGCATCACTCTCCCTCTGAGCCACCTGTGCCCAAGCCACTGCTACATCCCTATCCCTTTGAAGAGCCTATGCCCTCAGCTCTGTTGAATCCCGCTCTCTCTGGAAAGTCGCTACCTCTACTACTACCTCATCTCTCCCTCTCTATAGTGATTGTATCTCTGCCTCTGCCAATGCTCTCTCACTCTGAACGTGCGCTTGTGCCACATCCCTCTCTACCTCCATTGCCCACCCCTGCGCCTGTGCTACATCCCTCTCGGCCTGCATAATCTATGCCTACTCCACTGCAACAGCCTCCCTCTCCTACATCAGCCCCATCTCTCCAACTGCCTACTCAAGGCAATGTACTCTATCCAGAAGCTCGTCCTAGTCTCACTAAAGATCTCCTGACTGGTGACTAGTACATCCTATCCCTTGATCTGCTCCCTACTCTGTCCTCCCCTCTGGCTCCCCCCTGGCCTGTAAAACCACGACCTCTGCCTGCAATCTATCGCGGTCCCATGTCATACTGGTCAACTCATCCTGTATCCTCTACACCTCTAATTGTGCCCTGTCTCTCTCCTCTACCACTCCCCCTAGCTTGAAAACCATGGCCTCATAATCTCTTAATGACTCCCACTGTACCCTAGTTAGCTCGGCCTCAAGAGCTCTCACTCTCTGCTCCGCAATTTGTACTCTCGCCTCTGCTCCTCTCACCTGTACAATGGGATCCTCTGGTACCACATAAGGAACTAGAGCTAATGACTCTGCTGCCATAACATTCCCCTCCATCACATCCCTATCTACATCCATCGCATCCTCCTCCCCAACCACCTGCTCTGTCTCATCCTCCCCACCCGCTAGCTCCTCTCTATCCCCCTGATCCTGTCGCCCCTCACAATCCTCCACAACCCGGCGAACTCAGAATTGTCCCACCTCTCCCTGTCTCTCAACCACGAATCAATGTCGTGGCGACCTCCTCTCCTCCTCTGGTGCTGCTCTAACATCCTCATCCTCTCCGCTCTTCGACTCCCGATGAGCCTCGTAACTCTTTGCAGTCGGCCGAACGTACAACCATTGTGGCTGACCATGTTGTCCTACCACAAACTGTCTCCTCCCCTCCTCTAATGCATCCCTCGCACCTACCACCTCCACATCCTCCACATCATCCACATCCATCACCTCCTCCACCCTCTGCCCTCCCTGGGCTCTCTGTGGCTGCCCCCTCTCCCGCCGCTGACCCTCTCTCTGAGCTCGCCTCTGATGTCTCCTCCTCCTCCCTACTCTGCTTGCTTGCTCTCTCTCATCCCCCTTGGGCTCCTCCTGTCCCCCCTCATCTACCACTGCCACAAACTCTCGTCACTGTTGCACCCCTACCCTTCTCTCCCTCCGTAGTCTCTGCTCCTCTAGTCTGGCACCCACTACCCTCAAAATAGGCTGAACAGGAGTAATCCTCTCCCATAACCTATTCTAGAACCACCTCTAGTATCGCTCGATCACCACTGGCACCTGCTCTCCTACTCTCCCTGGATAAGGCACCTGCCTTGCTACCCTCCATGATGCCCTAACTGTCACTGGTGCTATATGGCCTCCCCATGGTAGCTCTCTACTATACCGCCGAAACAAGATAGGTGCCATCAGAATATCCTGTATCACTCCAAACTGCCTCAACACTCTGTCCAATCGATGAGACTCTACTATGCACAAAAAATTCTCAATAATAAAACATCTGCTCAGAAAATAACCCTCATGTCTCCTCATATCAGTCCATCCCCTGAACTGACGTGCCCTATATGGGTGCCACTCTATGTCCCTCGGACGCAGATCATCAAATGCTCTCCTCCACCCCTCCATCTCTCCCTACATCTCATAACGCAACACCCAACCTCTCTCCTCCCCATACTCCAAGCCATGGGCTCACGATCATCCACTGTCCCCACCCTCACCATTATCCGCCTCGTCACTACAATATGCTCCCAAGCCCAAATTTGTAGCAGCGTCATATGTGTCAAACTCGATATCCTCTGGTAACAAATCTCTTGCATATCTCTGTACAGCTGAGCCAATACACATGAACCCCATAAAAATAGCCCCCCTCGCCACTCGATAATATGTCAGATCACCTCCATATAACGTAGGCTACATAAACATCTGCTCTGATCTAGCAATAGTATCCCACTAATCAGGCCACACAGGAACAACGGTAAGGCTGGCACCCCCACTGACAAATACTAGTCCAAATCCAACTGCCCCTTCACCAAGGGCAGCTCCACATGACCAAACAAAACCCTCATGGTCTCCTATAACTCTGCCCCTGTGGACACTACCTCACTCACTAACCGGCCGGCTATCAGTAACCTCAAGATGTGCCACACATCCTCCAACGTCATGGTCATCTCTCCTGTAGGGAAATGAAATGTGGATGTCTCTAAGCTCCATCTCTCTATCAATGCTGTCAGCATCACCGGATGTGCTCTGACCACTAGAAACTGAACACAGTGACATAAACCTGCGTGATCCAATGCCACCTGATCCTCCCTGTTCATCACTGCTATCGACGCTTCCATCACCTCTGACCATCGCTCATGCGCTTGTATCCGCTTGAAACTCTGCACGCACGAAAACTTTCTCATTATTCCATTTTCTCATCTTTCTTTTTATCTTCGTCCTTTCTCTTACCTCTTGCATTCTTCTTTCCTTGCCCCTTCCCCCCCGTTGGGTTGGCTTCGCCCTCTGCCGAGGTGGCTCTACCCTTTGACTGGGTGCTCCCGCCCCGGGCAGCCACACTCGGCTGTAGTGGGGCGGCACCACCCAGCCGCAGTGGGGTGGCTTTGCCCCTGGTCGGGGCGGCTCCGCTCGGTCACAGCGGGGCAGCTCCACCCTGGTTGCAGGCGGGCGGCACCACCTTGCCACAGCAAGGCGGCTCCGCCCCCAACCGGGGCTGCTCCGCCCCCGACCGCAACCAGGTGGCACCGCCCCTGGCCAAGGCAGTCGCGCCCATCCGTGGCCGGGCGGGACCACCTCTAGGTGGGTTGGAACCGCCCCGCTGTAGCAGGGCGGGACCACCCCCGGCCAGGGCGGCACCGCCCCTGGCCGGGCCGAAACCACCCTGCCGCAGCAGGGTGGGACTGCCCCCGGCCGGGGCTACACCGCCCTGCCACAGCGAGGCGGCTCCACCCCCGGCTGGGGCGGCACCGCCCCTCGACTAGGGCACCCCCGCCATAGCTTGGGCAGCCCCACCCCTGGCTAGGGCAGCTCCGCTCTAGGCCATGGCGACGACACCCTAAGTAGGGGCAGCTACACCCTGCCCTGACCTTTTTTCCCCTCAACGCCCCGATTTTCCACTAATTTTGACTTTTTTTAATTTAATCCCAACCCAATTTTTTATTTTTCCTACTTAACAAAACCCATTTTTTCAACTTTTCAAAATCCATCGAATAACATGTAAAAAAATGCACAAATTAAACGGGTTTTGTTATTACTCACATGTTGTCCACCCGCGCCCCTGCTGTATAATGCACGCACCTCATCCGCCCAGTGCACAATCACCGTGTCATTGTCCATCGACATCGTTCCTCCTCATCCACTTTCACTCCTCTACTCTCCTCCTCTCAACTACTACAGTGAAAATGACTAAGGTAATTTTTAAAATTACCTTTTTAACCCCTTCTTCCAAAAAGGTATTTTTTACTTTTTATTTAACTTTTTCTTCCTCCAACTAATCCCTAACTTCCCGAGGCTGCCATTTGCAAACCGTGCGTCAGATCACCTCCGTTCAAACACCAAATTTGCTTAATTTTTTGAGCTCTATCCAATAGTGTCCTTCTTTTCTTCCTATCGAGATGTCGTTCCTGGGACCCCCTTTTTCCTCCCCCAACCACACTCTCGAGGGGGCATACCCTCCTACCATTCCTCCATTCCTTCAGCCTAGTCATTGGGGCATCATTAACCTTTTCCATGCTATGGGCATCACCATCTATCATTTCCTCCCTCATTTGTATTTTATTTTTCTTCGAAACACTGTTATCCTAACAATATTTCGAAGAGGGGCAAAATGTAGACATCTAAATTTAATCACTCTCATATGATTAAATTTATTCCCTTTTTGTCTATTGTATTAAATATTAATTTATTAAATTAATATTACACCTTTTATCTCATATCTATAAAGGATTTAATTTAATCATTAAATGCTTTATCATTCACCCTCTTCCTCTCCAAATTAAATAAATACACCAATTTATTTAATCTAGTCATTTTTACCCTTTTGATTTAAAATCAATTTAAAATTCTTCACTTTCTCTCTCCTTGTCACATCTTCCATAATCTTTCCCTAATCTGAATTAATTTAATTAATTCATGAATATTCCAAAGATACCTATAATTGAGGTGTCCAAACCTCTCATTCCAAAGTCTACTCAGAGAGTCAACATGGGAAATATGTGATACTCCACAAGATAACTCAAAACCATGAAATTTGTACAACTGAGACCCATGATCTACTCTTCCCAATGCAACAATCCTCTCTAGATGGTGTAGTTGTTGAATAACTACATGTGGTGAAAATTAAACTACCTTTGCATCACTAGTATGATAAATCTAGTAGACTAAAAGGATATTAGCTGAAATATTAAGAGCATAGAGAACATCCTCAATGCTACCCTCTATCAATTGTATTGTACCTGACCCCATAATTGGAATATGTGAAGAGTTTCCCAATGAAATATGAGAAGTAGTGTTGTCAGAAAGAGATGCTAGAAGATTCTATGAGTGAGTCATATTGTGTGAGGCTCTAGAGTCAACTATCTAACTATCCTTGGATGAATCCAAACCTCTAGCTATAAGGGAATTTCCCTTAGTAGGTTCGGGAAGATCAATGTTGTGTCTTTGCATGGCCTCTTTCAAAGCTGCAATCCTCTTATGACAAACTTTTCTCTCCTAATTTTTTAATCCACAAAAAGTATAATGGAGTTTCTTTTTAGATTTGTAAGTCTTCTTTCTTGACTGTGTAGATGATGTAGCTTGTGTGTCAATTGGACTCTTCTTCTTAGATGATGAATCATTTTTTGAATTTAATTATGTCTTAGGTTTATTATAAGGATTCTTTCCTTTTCCCTTAGATGGTTAGACAACAAGTGCCTAACTTTTTCAAGAGGTGATAGCATCCATAGAGATAATTTTATATTGTTCTCTTGTAATTCTATCACAATTATTTTTCAAAATATGGCATTACATGTATTGTTCTAAGAGAATCCATGCTAGAGTAAAAGGAATAAGAAAATATTTGATAAGGACCTCTTAACTTTGACAAAATAAAGAAGACACTTTTTATCTATTTTTCTTACCACAATCTTAAAGTCTATAAAGTAGGGACTTAAATTGAACAAAGAAATATTCAATAGAAGAAAAGTCATCTAGAGATAATAATTTTAATTCAACATCTAATTGTAGAATCTTGAACTCATCAACTTTACCAAAGAGATCATCAAATTAATCCCACATTTTCTTAGGACTTGAGTAACTAGAAATTTGAAATTGCAAGTTATCAAAAACAAGAAGACCTAGGATTTCCAATGCTTCATCTAACTTGTTTTGATAAGATAACTAATCGAAATCCCTATTAAATTGAATTTTTTATCCAATAACCATTTTCCATAATCCCTTAGATTGAAGTAATTGTTTTACTTTGATATTCCATGTGTGGAATTTTTTGGAGTTATAATTTTATTTTAGGATCTATGATGCACACACAAGGAACCTAAATTGTGCCTTATAAAAGCCCCCAAAATTGTATTAAATTTTAATGTATAACCCCCCCCCAAAAAAAAGGTTGCGAAAACAAGAATTAAAAGTTTATGTCAAGTTTAGAATTCAAATTGTTCATTTATAAAGTTCAAAAAGACTTTTACCAATTTCACCAATCTACTTGTGATAGATGATTTATTGAGTAGGTACTTTAAATGATCTATCTTTTCTATTATCTTGGTTTGAAGATTCAACATATAATGTTGAAGCTTTTGTGTTGCAAAGATGACAACAAGACATACATGCTCAATAGGAGTGTAATTGAGTTCATACCCAAAAATTGTATGACTAATGTCGTATATAACTCTCTCTCTTTTTTCTTCATCATTCTTTACTAATAGAGCTCCTAATACTGATGATGTAGTTGATACATAGAGGATGAGTGGTTTTTGGTCAATAGGTGGCATCAAGATTGGTGGCGATAATAAGTAATCTTTCATCTATTGAAAATCCTACTGAAAGTGCTTGGTCCATTGGAATGGAACCTCCTTGCAAAGAAGATAGTAAAAAGGATGGCATATTTCTGCCAACTAGGCAATGAATCTAAAAGTAGACTATAATTTACCTTGTATAATTCTTAGCTACGTCAAATTGGATGGTGGTGGAATATAATTAATGATGGATTTCACCTTTGTAGGATCAAACATGATACCTCTATGAGAAAAAATGTATATATGATTTTTTTCAAAATTTACTCCAAATTTGACAAGCTTTTTCATGTTTAATCTAACTTTGTATTGTTCCAACCTAGTGAAGATCTCATCAAGTATATCCAGATGACTGTCTCTTGTGAGATATTTTTCCAATAAGTCGTCAACATAGTATTCCATCATGGTATGCATTGTGTCTTGGAATATTGTAGTCATAGCCCTCTGTTAGGTAGCTAGATAGCATTCTTAAGGTTGAAGCGCATGACATTCCAGTAATAGGTACCCTAGGGACAAGTGAAAGCAATTTTTTTTCTAATCCTTAGGAGCAATTTTAATTTGATTATAGCTGAAGAATCCATCCATGAGTGACAACATATCATACCTAGTTTTTAGATACACTATCTTATCAATGTTAGGTATCATTTAAGTGCTTGAAGTCTATATAGATTTGAATTCCTCTTGTTGGTCTAGTGATTGGCACAATATTTTGAATCCATTATGTGTAGTCTATTGGTCTAATCAAACCAACATCTAAAAATTTCTTCAGTTTAGCCTTGACCAACAAAGCAATTTGTGGGTGCATCTTCCTTATATTTTGATTGAATAATTTTTCATTTGGAAGTAGAGGAAAATGATGAATCACTAACTTATGGTCTAATACAATCATGTTAGCATATGACCATGTGAATTTTATTTGTCATTCAAAGAAGAAGCTGGTGAAACTTGGCCTTTCCTCTTTTATCAGAGTTGCAAAGTGTATAAGCTTAGGGTTCTCCATTGTACTGATATTTATGTCCTTTGATTTTTCTATCAACATTAGAGATTTCTCTTGAATTTTAGTGAGTAGATCCAACATTCCATCCTTGGGTGCCTCAAAGAGGTTTTCACATTCAAATACATCCATTATTGTTTATCTTTCTTGGTCTAGAGCTGCCTTTCAATTTTCACCTAGAGACATTAATTTTTACTTTTTCAATTTTGCAACTATAATGTGG
The DNA here is from genome assembly GCA_007258455.2 of Sequoia sempervirens. Lineage (NCBI taxonomy): Eukaryota > Viridiplantae > Streptophyta > Pinopsida > Cupressales > Cupressaceae > Sequoia > Sequoia sempervirens. The sequence continues at coordinate 123,380,574 of VDFB02358134.1, forward strand.
ATCAAACTCCCCAAAGTAGATAGTAGTTTCAAAGTCTATAGTAATATAATGTTATGATCCCCTCGAGGTATGATATCTTAAAGTCCCATAAACTCAACTATAGCTTTATTATTTTTGAAAATATCTAAGCTTGGTAGACCTTGTTCATCCATATCAATTAGCTATAGATGAATTAGGGGCATGTTATCATAAAAATTAGGAAAGATCAAGAATGAGGTAGATATGGTACAGATCAAGGAACCATTAGGGTCCCAAAAGGTTTCTATCCAAGCTTGATCATTATTCTACTGGTTCCTAGGAGAATTACTCTTAATACTATCCTTATAAGTCTTGACAATTTAAGAAATGTTAGCAACTTTCTTCAAAAGTAACTTAGTACAAGGAGCATTCAATTTTAGTGGTTTATAGCCAATTCCTTTGTTCCTTGGTAACTTGTTAATAGGATAGGCTCTATCATTCCCTATTTAATTGCTCCTAACACACTATGACCATCATAGCCTTTCTGAGCTTCATGATATCAAATCCTTTTCCATTCTATTCAATAGGTAATTGAACATGTGTTTTATCCTCTTTGTATCTATAGATCCAAGTAGAGAGGTCTTCATCTATATATTTTTTCCTAGTTCACCCCACTTAATGAAGGTAGTAGGAGGTTCATACTAAATGATTACCTTGGTATCTATTCAGATACGACATGGCTTACCATAATGTTTTAGTGAAGCTGACAAATTAACAACATATAATACGGTGTCCATGTTATACTTGTCACATCCATCATTGTGTAGATAGAAATTTCTCTTATGAAATAATACAGGTGGATTTTGAGAGTTGGATAATGATGTGGGATTGATGTAGTAGGATGAGATGGATGGTGATGCCTCATTATTTATAGGTAGATGATGCTAAGGGATTCCTTTCAGATTGCTATAATATTGGAAAGGATTAGGATCAACTGACATGGTAATCTTAGTTCCATTAGAAGGGAACTTAAAGCATTGATGATAAGTGGATGAAATGACTCTATTGGCATGAATCCATGGGAAACTGAGGAGAAGTTTGTAAGGATGTTCTACATCCAGAACTTGGAAGACTGTATCTTGAATATCAAGGCCAAATTTGATGGGAAGGACAATAATTTCATTTGAATATCACTCTACATCATCATATTCTCTTATTATGATCCTTTCTAATACATCTATAAATGCTTTAGAGAATCCCATTGTAGTCAATAATTTTATTGTAGAAATGTTAAGGCATGCTCCACTATCTATTAGAACTTGTCTAATTGTATGCTTATTGATAGATACCTCAACATGTAGGGGTTCATTATGATAGGTCTTATGTGAAGTAAAATCCTATTATTTGAAAATGACATGGTGTGTGGTAGCTAGAAACCCTACCATGTCCTAAAATTTATTAACATTTAGGTCTACGAGAACCAAATAATCCTGCATGATTTATCTAAGATAGCTTTTTTCTCAAGGGATGTATATAATAGTTCAAAAATGGACCTCTGAGAAAGGGTTTTCCCTAGATGATCCAAAAGGTTGTATTGAGTTATTGGTTGGGATCTTGGAGTGGACACTTGTAGAGGCACTTTGGATTGGTGGGTGGTAACCACACACTCAGTATTCTTTTTCTTAATGGAAATGGTAGATATGCTATTATTAGCCTGTTAGATGTCGTTCACTATGTATTCATAGGTAACATAGGTGTAATTGGCTTGGTTCTTGGTTCTTGAACTAGAATATTTTTCTAATCCATGATTTCGTAAAGGATGTTTGAAAATAGTATGATTGTAATTTGAAGATCATTTTGGATTATCAATCCATATGTTTCTTTATTCTATGAGGTCTTGAAAAACATTCTTGAGTTTTAATGATGAAGGGGTTTTATGCCCTTTAGTTATATGGTACTCATAAAATTCACTATCGTTCCACCAAGACAGCTTGAATGGTCCTAGTTCATAGTGTCTTAATTTAGGGAGTTGTATAATTTTTTGTTGCAATAATTTCTTGAAAATCTATTCAATGGATTCCCCTAAGAGTGTGTATTTTCATATTGGTTGATTAGTCTTAGGAGGACCATGTTGTGTAGTGTTTTGAACCATGTTTTTTTTTTATCATGATTTTCTGGTTAGGTATTACTATTTTATGTTGAATGTCCTTTAAGACTAATGATGGGGTGTCCCTTGTTTATCACTTTAGTATCCACCATCTAGTCATTTTTCACATTCTTGTTTTGTGACTATAATTTTTTTGTATCATTTATTTTTCTCAGGTAATTGTTATTTTCTTTAAAAAAATTGCCAACCTTTTTTTGATGAGGGATTTATCAATATAGATACCTTTCTCAATAACCTCCTTGAATATGTTTGAGTAATGAATTTATAGATGAAGCATCATTTCTTTATTTATATTTTTAAACAAATATTTGTACCAATTGCTTCTTTGGTATATGACATGGATATTTTATAGGAATTCTTCTCCACGCTTGTAAGTGTGAATGGGTGAAAAAGTTTGTTAGAAAATGAGTAGCAAACAAAAGAGTGCAAGAAAAAAAATTAACACCCTACACCTCAAGATTGCGAAAATGATTAGCTTAACAAAAAAAAATGGAAAATTTCACCTTGTTGAGCTATCCTTTGGTTGGCCCTTGATTCGTGACATTGTATGCTCCTTGAATGGAAAATAGATAAGGATGAAAGATGGTTGAAGTTGTGTGACAATGGATGCAAATACTAAGTGTGGAATCAAATAACAAAACTGCAAGAGTTTGGCTATGGCATTCAAAAGTCCCTAAATGAAAGAAAAGAGAGGGTATTTATAGAGAATTTTGAATTATCTAGAGAAATGGACAATTTAGATTAAACCAACAAGGCCAAGATGTAGAGCTATGGTGAGTTGAGAACTCACAAGCCCTCTCATCTTGACATGTGGAATGTGAAGTGCCTTGAAAATGATGATGTGTAAATGAGGTGGAAGAAGGACAAGTACATTTCAAGTACCTTGGGGGATGAGAATATTTCCTCAAAAAGGAACTTTTTGTCCCCAAGTGGCAATGAAAGTGACTTATGAGGAATTTTAGAATTCCTCAAAAATCTCCATGGGGATTGAGAAAGTAGTTGCAGAAATAAATGTGAATTAAAAATTCACATGCTTGGAAGAATCTCATGGACAAGACAAGGTTCCAAAAAGGGAAGTCTTTTTCCACATGTGACTTGATGAGACAAGTCAAAATATTCTAGAAGATGCATGGGAAAAGGAGATTCTAGGAGGAATAGATGTTAATTTTAAATTCACATGTGAAAGAGGATCAATGCCAAGAAAGGAAAATGAAAAGGTTGACCAAAAATGCATGCTAAATGTGGCTAATGACTTTGATTAAGGTTGTGCTAGAAGGTAGGTGAGTAAACCATTCAAGTGCTTGTCCTCCAAGACTTCATGAAAAAAATTTCATTAATTACATATTATCATATGCCACGTCTAAGAAATTTGTTTAAAACTCCATCACATTCTCTATAGGATCTCCATTCCCTTTATACTTGTAAAATTTATGTATGTCAATTTTTTGTAGGAAACGATGGCATGTATATACTCCTATCAAAAAGATACAGAAATAAGTCCTTGATAGAGTAAGTCATTTTTGTTCCTATAACCTACATATTTGATTTTTTTTGTAGGATCTCTATAGTTGTTGTGCTTGTAAGAGAATGATACCAACGCGTGCAAGACCCCAAGTCACGGAGGGTCAAGATGTGAGAGGCTGCTCTAACTTACCTTAGCTAAGTGTATTGTTTAGGGTATTAGGATGAGAATGATGAGGATTATTGAATCCTATAATCACTCTACAATCCCAAGTTGCAAGATGGGGCTAGGTGAGTCAAGTTTTAGGTCCAACTCTGTGCCTTAAAGAGCTCTCTACCTAAGGACGTCAGCGTACACTATGGACAAAGCACGACATGTTGGTGTCTCGAAAGTGCACTATAGTCCCTATGGTCAAACAATAGATAAGATAAGGTCGAACTCGCTAAAAAGACTAACAACCTAGCTTAACAACTTCTAAGAGAACAAAACAATATTATGAAATAAGATAAATACAAGTGAAGATGATAAAATAGGTATACCAAAGCTAAGGTGATGAAGATGATCTTGTACAAGAGCCTATTCACTAGCTAGCTCCACAAAGTGTGCTCACCTAAACACAACAAGAGAGAAAATGTTGGGGGGGCTATATAGGGGCCTACCTCAGTTAGACCCCCATTTAAGTGTTTCCATCACCACGAACAACCAAAAGAACAAGATAAAGAAGTAATACGTAAAGAAAGAAAAAATCACTACAAAAAAATACTATGGTACTCACCAAATGATAGAGGAGAGGAGAGGGAAGCTTACCACCTCCACCAAGAGAACTCAAGGATGCTTGAGGGAGAAATGAGAGGAACTCAAGTCTCTGCTATGAATGGTGTGGTCCCAAACATGCTCTATCAAGTTGATGGAGTGTGATATTGTTGTAATCTGATGCTTGGAATGCTTAGAGTGAGTGGAAATGAGCTTGTGAGAGTGCAAGAATGAAGGTTTGATCTATTGAAGAGTTGGAATGCAAATTGGAAGAGTGAATATGAAGGAATGAGGATGAAAACAACCATACTTAGGTTGGTTGGCCAAAGGAGGCATTACAACTTCGCTACCAATGGGAAGAGTAACGCCTCTGTTGGCTCAGTCATAGGAATCTGCTAGGGATTTAAGCATGTCGTGTGGACGTCTGTACATTGTGCAGGTGTCCTCAATAGAAACACCTCCATTAAAATGAAAAATGGATGCCATGTGGAGTGCCAACAATGGGCTTAAGTAAATTTAAGCCTCTGACTTTGGTTTTCTAAAGTGTATAAGGGAAAAAAGGGGAATTGCTCCTAGGGTGAAAATTCACGCTTATACATTTTTCCCCCACTTTAGCAAGCATGAGTACTGATGAGTGCTTGGTAAAGTAGATCAACCTAAGAGAGTAGCATTAGAAAAGTATACCTAAGTCATCAAGCAAGTAGTACTCAGTCTGGCATACCCGAAGGTGCAAGAAAAGTGAAGCACTCCATAGCTACTCAAAACTATGAAGTTGGAACAAATCATCTTACAAGCCCACAGACCTGCAAGGAGGAAACCCCCAAGATCTCTCGCATGGAGGAATCCCCAAGGAAGTGGACTCTGCAAATTCAAGAAGAAACAACTTGTTTACTCACAGATAGAGAATGTCTAAAGTGGCAACACGTCTACCTGCAGATAGAGCATGTCTAAATTGGTGACATGTTTGTCTACAGATAGAACATGTCTAAAGTGGAAACATGTCTACCCACAGATAGAACGTATCTAAAGTGGCGACACATTTACTCACAAATAGAACATGTCTAAAGTGGTGACACATCTACCCACAGATAGAATGCGTCTAAAAGCGACCAGTCATGTAGATTGAAAAAAATTCAAAGGGGTCCCTTGGGAACCCTTCAAAAGGAGAGGGGTCCACTCAAGGGACATGTTTGAAAGGTGAGGTCAAGCTAGGTTTCTCCCAAGCTAGATGCGAAAGAGAGAATGGAATGAGTCTAATTGGGCTGCCCTTAGGCTAGACATGAAAAGGGCCATTCGTTACAAAAGCTTTTGGAGAAAGGGTCCCTAGGGAACCCAGCGTAAAGAAGAAAGGGGGGTCCGCTCAAGGGATGTGATTTTCAAAAGTAGTTGTTCATCTTAGAATGATTCATCATCAAGGAATCCTTTTGAAATATATTCACTTCATCAAGGAATTTGAAAGGAAAGTCATGCCCCCACACAAGGGGAAGTCAAAGTTGTTCCCACTTCAGAGGAAGGTCTTCAAGCCCTTTCTTTATGAACCCATGATGAAGGAAACATGTTCTGTTAGGGTTCCATGTTGAGAATACAAATCTAAGGAAGAAATCATTGTGAATACTTTCAAGAAAAGATTCATTGGCTATGAATTCATTTTTTGAAAATTCAAGTGTTAAAGGATAGAGTTGTCACACATAGGAGGGACAACTCAAGAAAAGAAGAGAGAAAGATAAAGAGAAAGCAAAAGAGACTAGGAAAATACAAACAAAGGACATAGCAGGATTTGGTTTAGCAGGGTCAAATTTGTCCAAGCTCATATAATAATAGGTAACCATGATGCAAGGTGAAAGATCATCAATCCCCAACCAAAGCAGGAAGAATGCACAAAAATCAAAGTAAAAAATAAAAAAATGGGTCAACATGGAAGGGAAGCCTAAATGCCCCCAATGCTTTGCATCATCCCTAATTTATCGAAAATCAAGCACAAACATGAAAGAATGATGGCACAAATAGAAGAAGGTTTGCAACACAAAAACTATGCCTATATCCAAGCACCAATAAGGGTGACAAGGGTCATCCAGGCACACATAGCATGAATACGGGGGAACACATCACAAGACGCACACACAAAAGATCAAGAAAAAAGGGACCTCCTCCTAACACTGATCATCAAAGAGGTTGTTTGTTTCCCAATCTAGATCCTCATAAGCGAAAGAAGGATGAGCCTGCAAGGATGGAATGTTAAGAGGAGGTGCATCTAGCCCTCTTGCAACAAGGGCCAAGGAAGAAGGCCCCTCAAGGTCCTCTCCATTGAGCTCTTGTGGAGTCAAGGTCAGCGATTTTGTGAAGATCACTGACAAGGATGAGACTTCGTCCATGGAATTAAACATGCATCCCAAGGGAATATCATGTTTATCCTTAGCAAACGGTGCAAGTTGTGCCTAAGGTCCATTACTAGGCTCGTCGAATGACTTGGGAGCAGTGATGAACTTAGGAGAAGTCAGGACTGATTCTGTCACCAGGATAGAACAAGTCATCACAGAACAACCTTGTGAAGGTGGAATCCTCTTACATCCTTCATTTCTAGAAGGACTAGTGGGTATGTGCAGGATCATCATGGAAAAAAAAGGCCCTTAAGTGGCAAAAAAATTAGAAAAATTAGAGTTAGGCAACTTGATGTAAAAATTTGAATAAGTTATCAATATTATTTCAAAAATATGTAAGAATAGAATCTGTAGCAAATTGAATTTAGTTTCTAAACTACTACATTTATTTAAAAATAAATAAAATCTATTCAAATGGTGAAAATTTGAAATTTCAATGTAGTAGTACTTAAATTTTAGGAAAAAAATAAGTAGGTGTTTGTCTGATCACCCTAACCACAATAAAATGATAATATTTTTTTATAATATTTTAGATATAAGTAGAGGACTCATCTCCTGATGTGATGCATAATTTTTTGTAATTTTTTTCCAAGTAAATAATTAATTATGATTTTCTTATTACAACTTTTAAAAAATATAAAACTTGTATGTCTGACCACCTTAACTTGGTCAAAACTTCATGAAATTCAATTTTATTGTTTTTTAATCCTATAGTATGTGAAGCATAGAATGTGATGCATGTTTTGGATTCAAAAAATATGATACTATTTGAAAGCTATAGATTTTTTTCAATCAGCCTATCAATCAGGTATTTATTCATAATTCAAATAGAAAATCAATAATAATTATTTATTAAATTCAAAGTAAAGAATAATTTATATTGGTGGAAAGCTAAGAATCTCCTTTAAAAACCCTTTTCATTTCATCAATTTTGGGTTAAACAAAATTGTCAGCCACATACCCTACACATACCCATCATATTGCCACTTTTTGGCCCATCATGATCCTACACATACCCTAGCCTTTGCCTCCTTCTTCATTGGAGGGGATGAACTCCCTACAAACGAAGCTAGGGGTGTAGAGGAAGTGGAAGATACAACCACAGCGGACATGACTGAAGTATTAACCATGTCATGGGCTTTGAGAAGGGTTGAACATCCAGAATGGACATTAGCAAAGGTGGCTCATTCGAAGGAGTGATAATCACCTATACTCGTTTAGGGTTAGGCGTGTTTATGCTTGCAACAAAAGCCAAGAGTGGATCAGATTGGAGAGGAAGGAGGGAAGGAGACACTATAGAAGGTCCTAAAATAGGAGCGGTCATTCCTTCTCCTTTTTTTGTGATGCGGATTGCTCAACCAAAAGAGCCTTTCATCGACACTTGTGCTCATGTGCAAGGTGGTTCCTATGGCTCTTAGAGTTAGAAGCTAGAGCTTGTGAAGGGATGAGAGGTTCATGATTGACCAATGGAACATCTATTATGGCCATTTCGGGTGGAGGAACAAGTACCTATGTAGGAGTAGGTTGAGGAGCGATAGGAGGAGTCAACTCGAGAGCCTTGGGAGTGGGCCTCTTTCCGCTCACTACCTTGGAAACAAGAGTAGTAGGAGGTCGTGGCAGTCAAGAAAAGGAGGAATCTCCTTGAAGGATCTTCTTCCTCTCATACTGAATGGTTCTAAGTTTTGTTGGCAGAATAGGAAGCTCGAAAGTAGGATGCTTAGGCTTTTACCAGATGGGCATTGAAGGGTTCTCCTGCAACCAAGGAGAAAAACTTGTCAATACTATAGCTAAGCGAGAAGAATCATCCAACTAGGCAACGAAAGAGGAAGAAGCAGGATTATCGGACTACTTCTCTTCTTTCCTCTTTCAAGCCTTAGTGGCATCACTATCATCCTTCAAACAAGCCCTATGTTAAATAGCATAGGGCGAGGGAGTATACCTCACTTTTGGCCTCAGAGGTCCTTTCTTATGGTTTTGATATGCTTTATGCAAAAGATCCGTCCTAGGTGGAAGGGGACCCATAGGTGTAGGCCATGAGTGATCCAAGGAGTAGCTACCATGTGCAACCGGTGGTCAATAACTAGTGTCATGGATCATGTGTATGGAACCTCCATGGATAAATTTCAAACATTTATACACAAAGGAGGGTACCGCATTCATTTCTAACAACCAAGGGATACCCAGCTTTACACGGAAGAGTTTGGACCTAGCGATGATATCAAATAAGAGGTTTATGGACATAGGCCCAACTAAGACCGATAGGAAAATGCTACCCAAGGGGAGTACATAAATCCCATCATGCCTGTAAATGAAACTCATGGGAGCATCATATACATCATTATGTTAAAAGTTAATTACCATAATCTCCTATGTTATTATATTCACTTGTGATGTCGGGTCAATGAGGACACCTGCTATGATGTTCCCATTGATCCATGCAGGAATGTAAAGAGGAGATGGTTCCTTGTTAAATCCCATCGGTAGGTCTTGTGAAGTAAAGGTTATGCAAACACTACTATCCACATGCTACATAGAGGGGATGGGTTGATGCAAAAAGGAGGCCATTACACACACTAGACAATACTTTCACAAAATCTCCAAAGGTTGTTGGATAAGATGGTGACCTAATCAAGGTTTCATCCTGCAATACCTTTGGAACCTTCCGACGATGCCACCTAGGGGTCGTAGGTCAGGTTGCAAGGTGACAGCCTTACAACACTCACACCTACAACACTCCTAGGGTACGAGGAAAGGGACTGTCAGTATCGCAAGAACGGAACCAAACTGGTTCACGTTGGGTTCACCAAAATGTAAGAGAGGGGGACCACTGTGTGCAAAACCATAGGTCATGGAGGGTCAAGGTGTGAGAGGCTACCCTAACTTACCTCAGCTAAGTGTATTATTTAGGGTATGGGGATGAGAATGATGAGGATTATTGAATCCTACAATCACTCTATAATCTTGAGTTGGAAGATGGGGCTAGGTGAGTCAGTTTCTAGGTCCAACTCTACACCTCAGAGAGGTCTCTACCCGAGGACGCCAGCATAGCCTATGGACAACAACATGGTGTGCTAACATCTCGAAAGCCACATTTCCATCTCGAAAGCACATTGTAGTTTGTACGGTTAGACAACGGCCAAAACAAGGTTGAACTCACTAAAACAACTAATAGCCTAGCTTAACAACTTCTAAGAGAATAAAACAATATTATGAAATAAGAGAAATACAAGTGGGGATGATAAAATAGGTATACCAAACCTAAGGTGATGAAGACGATCTCATAGAAGAGTCTATTCGCTAGCTAGCTCCACAAAGTGTACCCACCTAAACACATCAAGAGAGAAAATGTTGGGGGGGGGGTGTATAGGGGCCTACCTCAGTCAAACCCCTATTTAGGTGTTTCCACCACCATGGATATCCAAAAGAATGAGATAAAGAAGTAATACGTAAAGAAAGAAAAAAGCACTACAAAATAGTACTATTCTACTCACCAAATGATAGAGGAGAGGAGAGGGAAACTTACCACCTCCACCAAGAGAACTCAAGGCTGCTTGGGGGAAAAATGAGAGGAACTCAAGCCTCTGCTATGAATGGAATGGTCCCAAACATGCTCTATCGAGTCAATGGAATGTGATATTGCTACAATGTGATGCTTGGAATGCTCAGAGTGAGTGGAAATGAGCTTGTGAGAGTGCAAGAATGAAGGTTTGATCTATTGAAGAGTTGGAATACAAATTGGAAGAGTGAATATGAAGGAATGAGGATGAAAATGACCATATTTGGATTAGTTGGCTAAAAGAGGCATTACAAATTTGCTTCCAATGGGAATAGTAACACCTCTACTGGCTCAGCCATAGGAATCTGATAGCTAGACATCCAATGACACATGCCCAATACAATAAAGGCTCACCTTCTTTCTCTCCCTAAGAGGCTATAAATATCAACCCAAATATTTATATCTCAACTTAAGGTAGTACATGGTGAGTAGCTTCACACATTGATACTTGTATGTTGCACCACATCAAATCATGACTTAATGACTCCTAGGCTTCTAGATAACAAAGGTGTTTAGTAGGGGCCTATTCTAAACAAAAAGCTCATTTGATAATGCATGATTCAATGGGGGTCTCCCCTATCCTCTTCACATATATGTGTCTTGATGGAACAAGGGTAATCAAGCTAGGATCAAATGATGCTAAATTTCCTTGAGGTACAAATTTCACTTCCCCCCTTTAAATAGCTTGCTAGGAAATGTGCTTGAGATCAGAACTCGGGATCATGAGGCCCCCAAGAAAATCTTGCTTCTTGAAATAAATGGATATGGTGCTACTTTTGATCCCCAAAATTGTTCTTAGAGGTTGCAAGGGGAGATCATATGCAAAAAAACCACTCCTCAAGTAAACAACAAATTGCAAACTAATGAAATTTTTCATTCCCAAGGTTGCACAAGCCATGAGGGAAGATCACATGTGACACTATTCTACCAAGCACATAATGCAATCATCCTTTTTAAGCCTAAATAAAATTTGCTTACTCTAAAAAATAAAGACATAAAGTTTTAATTCTTTGTATTTGACAAGGAAACTTGCATCAAATTAATTAGTAATTTCAAAGTAGTGTCTTTGTCAAGCAAGGTGCAATAAAAACATGATTAGTAGTTTAAAAGTGCAATTTGAAATTTTAATTTTATACCTCTTAGAAAAATGTGTCACCATTTTTGATAGATGCATCATAGAAATAGTTGTGGCACAAAAATAGATAGATGTAGGAAACAATTGCAGTGTAGTAAACAAATGTGGTGCAAAAATATAGTTGCATAACAAAACTTGCAAACACCAAAATAAAAATAAATGCACAAAATGGATAACCCATAAATGAAAATTATAAAGTTAGGGTTTCAAATCTAGCCAGTTATTAGTCCTATATAATGAATTAAAAAAAAATGGGGAAGGGACCAAGTTGTGACACAAAAAAGGCTCTTAAGATGACACTTTATTTTGAAATCAACAATGTCTAGTGTTCATAGGAAAATGAAGATAGTTACACTCAAAATTTGATGATACAAAAATAACAAGAGTTGTACTTCTTTGAATCTAATTTATAGGCTATTTTCTTTTTTAAAATAATGAAGATTAAGGGTTTCAAAAAGTGGGGGCACCAAAATTGGTCCTATTTTTACAAAAAATAGCATAACATTTGTTGTGGCCTCCCTAAAATGTTAACTATTTTTAGAATTTCAAAAATTTGAACAGTGAGAAATTAGCTAACACCATGAAGTTTATCTTGGTTTTTTTGGCTAATTTCCTTTTTTTTGGAAAATTACTATTAGAGACGATATCACTCCTATTAATTTAAAGAATTAAATTACATGTTTTAGACACTTCAACCCCAAATTACATAAAGTATTCCATATCCATAAATTCTACTTTCTTAGAGGATCTTAATGTCATTGAATACTTATTTATTGTTGAAGGTGTTTTATTCATTTTCACCTTTATCCATACTTGATCAAATTTAGGAGGAACAATGTTATTTTCCATAGATTGGATAGATAAAACAATGCCACCTATGCCTGGTGGAGTTGCATCTGCTATCAAGGATCCTTTTGTAGAGGTTGTAGCCTTTCCAAAAATATTCACTGAGAGGGGGAGGAGAGGAAGGAATGCTTTTCTTTCGAGAAGTTGAAGGATGTACAGACTCCTCAAGGGTTGATTGGGGAGATCATATAGTGTTGATATTCAACCCTAATCCACCATGACAATTTGAAGTTGCCCACACCATGATGATTTTTAAATTGAGAAGACAAGTGTTCCATTGATAAATATTTCCTACATCTAAAAGAAATATTTTGTAATCAATCAATTGCCTCTTACATCTATTACCCACCTTTAGGAAAATCTTAGCAGGAAAACAATTAGGAAAATCCATTTCTACAAAAATCTGAGCGTATGCAGAATTTTGATAATTGATGTTTCCTCAAAAGAGTAGTGATACCTTCCAAGGCTATTTCCAATATTCCTCAAGCAATCTAGTTCCCAAAATTGAATAGGAAGATATGGAAGTCTTACCCATAAAAAGGAAATTGTGAAGGTTTATGTATGTAGATTGAAATTGAGAAACCAATGTTTCATGCAAAGAAAATATCCTTGGTAGAACTAGGGGCCATCCTCTAGTACTAACTCCTTTTCTTCCTTTGAATAAAACTCTAAAATGAAGAAACCCTTTATACAACGGTAAATGCTAATTTCAGCTTCCATGAATTCCCTGCATTTGTGTGAGAACCAAGCATGTAGATCGCATAGTTTCAAACAAGTCTTCATGAACTAGAAAATCACAACATGATAAGAAAAAAATCCCTCTCTATTTGAGGCCAGACTATGAAAAAATACTTCTAGTGTTTTTGATGAGAGACGAACATGGAAATGCAGACAAAGCTTATTCAAGGTGTCATTTGTAGTAACGACGAGACATTATGGATCTGAATGGGAACCCCTGTCACTAGACGCATTGCACAAGTCATGTCATAATCCTCATAGGCCTAGGTTGCTCATGTTCCCATTTTGCAAATGTGAGTCCCTAATTGCATTAGTGAAGTTCATATCACGAGCCCTTTCATTTGAGGAAAATGTTTGGTTAACACCATATTTTCCATTCAAAGGGCCTTCACAAATTGTGTGATTTGATTGACCTTTCACTATGCATAGCATTGAAGAGCTATCCTTGCTATTGTCACAAACCCTAGGTGAGAGCTTCAAGACATGGTAGAAATCCTTCGGAGAGATCAGAAATGAGAAAAATTGGAGCAACATGCAACATTGTAATCTTTTTGACTAATTTTTTAATGAATATATAATACTTTCTAAATTTTTTAAGTGGAAATGTCCTAAAAAGATGAAATTTGAGTGTTTTCCCCCATAATTTTTTCAAAACTAATTGAATATGATTTTTTTAATTACATGTAGAATGGATTCTAGTTTATAAAAATGTAAATTTTTTTCAAAATTTGATGAATGAGTAAAAATCTATACCAAAACTAGCACATGTTGGTTTTGGACAAAAAAAAAGCACTGACATGAGAAGTTATAGATGAAAACCTTAACATAATCAACAAGTTAAAACAATTATAAATTTATATAGGTAAGAGAGAGACAAATGCCATGATGATTTTTAAATAAAATTACATTGAAAGACATGCAAACTTGATGGTTAACATGGCTAAAAAAGTGTGAAATTCTATTACACTTTCACAAAATCACTTCTTGGGTATGAAATGGTTGTCCAACCCCTTGGGTTGGATTCCCAAGGAAATCAATTTCTGAAAGTAATCAATTTGGCAAGCACCAAATTTGGTTCTCACCAAATGAAATGTAAATTTGGAGAGCCTAAATTTGGTGCTCACCAAATTGATTGCATAGGTAATCACTATATTCAACTTTCCTTACTCTTTGTCTCTCTCCCACTTTGATAAGGCTTATATTTTATGGTTTATGATCAATGATGGAAAGTATAAGTTTTAACTATCACTCCCTCTATACCTCTTTCCCTCTTAACCAATACTTACCCTATTCTCTCTCATCCCTCTCTAGGTCTCTCCCACCCTCTCTACCTTGCCTTCCCTTCTTAACCCCATCTTTTTCCTTTCCCCTACCTATCTCTTCTTCTTTCTCCTTTTTTTATTGTTTCTCACCCATCTCTCTCCTTTCTCTAGATCACTACCTCTCCTTCCCAATCTCTCTCTCTCTCTCCCCATCTCCAGGTTCCTCCCTCCTTGTTTTATTACCCACCTCTCTCCCCCCTCTATCTCTCAACTCACTCTTCTCTCTCATCTTCTCTCTCCCTTCCCTCTCTATGTCTCTCACTTCATGTGTACCTCTCCCTTCATCCCTTGCTACTCCTCTATGAATACTTCCCTTTCTCTCTC
>VDFB02358134.1:123403586-123418633 GCA_007258455.2 Sequoia sempervirens
GGAGATAGAGAGGGAGAGATAAAGATATATGGGTAGAGAGAGAGATAGAGATAAATGGGAAGAGATACAAAGGGGGGAGATAGAGAGAGGGAGGGAGAGAAAGGGAGAGAGAGATATAGAAGAGGGGGAGAGGGAGAGAGATAGGTCGACGAAGAAAGAGAAGATGGGGAGAGGGAAAGCGATAGGTAGGAGAGAAAGAATAGGGGGAAGAGAGATACCTCCTTATCAATATCATTGAATCTTTTATCTTGTTTGATTTTGAAATGTTTGATTCTAGCTTCTTTTTTTCATCAAAATCTCATTTGCATTGGGTCTTCCAAAGCACACCCATATCCATTGAATTCATTTTTTTAGTTGACTTTCTAAGCCAATTCTTAACTTGACTATCGTATTCTAGTTAGATTTACGACTTTTGAAGGAAGAATTTATATCCTTCACAAAGTTAACAATTAGCATAATACGAACCATTATATTGAGATTAACTCTTATAAAGATTTTATAGTACATTTATTTTATATTATAATGTATATCATTTATGTATTATTTATCATATTTATATATTATATTATACAATATATAAATAAAAGAACATATATTGATATATAGGATTTATATATTAATATTTTAGTGAGGATTATAATTTAAATTGTACTGTAGAATCGAAGACCTAAACATAAGTTTCTATTCATTATTTACCTCTATTTAAAAGAATCTATTTTTAGTCCCTACCTATAAGATGGGGAGCTAATGTTTTCACTTTTCATCCAATCAAATTGCTTATTAGATGTTTTTTGACACTGTGGCATGAGAAGTAATTTTCAACTATCTACTAAATACTCCATGTAACAGATACATCCTATTGCAGTGCAAAGCATTACAACATAACTTACAGACTAGACAACATTGAAGATATTTTTTCTGGTAAATTGGTCAGACTTCAATAAGATCTGAGTCACGACTTCATATATATACCAAATAATGCACTATACATCTACCTACAAAGCTCATAAATTCTTATTCCCTAGGCAAATATATAATTTTGGGTATTAATTCTCCCTAGGAAATGAACATTTCTAATCTGAACTTTTAACTTCTGCCTATGAAAAAGGCAGATTAAAAGATTCGTAATGACTATAATACAAACATAATGGGGCATCATGACAATAAAAGCCAATCAAAACCGCATGCCATTGTCTTTTGGCTTTTTTATTGGGAAAATTTTCTATATTTAAAAGTAAGCAATAAAGGCAGACACCTGGCTCATGGTAGTTGGACGTGGCATCTACAGAACAGTTCACGTGCCTCGTCTATTCTTCCACATTTTGCATACATGCCTACTGATGGTTGTCCATGGTGTGTTCCAAAGCTCGCATTTTAGCAATCCTTTGATGCATTTTCAATGAATTTGAATCATGAAATTTTTTGTGTCCTCCAATTAACTACACTTTTATGTGTTAAGGATCTGCAAATCATCATTCTAAGAGTTTAATTTAATTTTGATACCTTCACTATCACTGAGCTCATCCATTGTTGCAGCTTCATTTTCACTTGTCAACAAATGTGATGCCCTGAAAAGGCCAAAACAGGGGCCAAGTCTGTCAGTCTACAGTCCTTGTAAGGCCAAGTTAAAGAAAGCAGTGGTGGTGCTGATCGACAATAGAATTATGAATGAGGAGCAGAAGTAATCACAGGCCATTGCAGTTGTGAGTAGCCTAGCAATGACCTTGGTAGCCATGGTGATTCCTGAGTTGAATTTCTTTTATTTTCCATTTTCATTTTTACTGCAACAAATTTGAATTTCTTCAGAATTCATGGAGCATGTTAAAGTGGAGAATTTTAGGTAGCAAACCCTCACTTTGCATTTTACTGAGAGTGGATTTGATTTGGTCCCATTGTACCTGCTGCACCAAGAGAACGCCCATGTTCCAGCATGACCTGAAATATGTGCATTGCACACTCATGTTGGCCAGCCCTGCAGTGACAGGCTATGTGGGTATTTCATGTGATGTCATTTGGCTCAATGCCCTCTGCCATCATTCTCTCGAGTGCCTTCACTGCATGTTCCAGGTAGTTGTGCTTGGGAAAAAGTGTCAATGATTACATCATAGACATGTCTATCAGGAGAAATCCCAGCCTTCTTCATATACTTGAGCAGCTGGAAAGCTTTCTGGCATTCCCCACAAACGTGAAATATGGTCAAGGGTTTCGCATAAATGAAACCAGTGGGTATAAACTGAAGAGTCTCCGTTTCCTCCATCACGGCCGCGCTCTCTGGAGGCTCCTTCACTTTTGTCCTTTTTAAATTAAATATTTCATTCACTTTGTCATTCTGAGGAAAACTCCAGTTCGCGCTGGAATTTCTCGTGGAATTTCTGGTGGAATTTCTCGTGTCGAATCAGCTCCGATATGGCCCATTCTACAGTGGAGGAAGCGATGAACGGTCTACAGTGGAGGAAGCGATGAACGGTCAGAGTGTGGAGAGTCGTTATTAAATGCCTTCGATGTTGACTGGCGTGGTTTAAAAGCAATGGACGGTCAGAGTGTGGAGAGTCGTCTCCAGGATGGCTTCAGCCGTCGATTTAAAAAAACAGTTTGGTGCAGTTCATAGTAGGATACGCCTTCGGCGTAAAATATCTTTGTGAAACTCCAGAAACTCGTTTCACTGAAACGCTGTACGTTCCAGAATAATATCAAACTTGGGTGAGAGGTGTCCACGTTGAGGATGCGAGCAATCTGTAGAAACTTCACATTGGGAGAGTAGTAGGTATGAAGAAGCTTCACTTCAACACATGTGCGGGCAATTTACCAGCCACGTCGTCATATTTTCACCCACACGATAGTAAACTCGCGTCATTCACTTCCCTGAGTCGGCCCACTTTTCACCCCCAAATTCGAGCTCTCCAAGCTATAAAGCCAACAACAACGCCCGAAGAAACATATTAATTAACAATCTTTTCAGAAGCAAGTCGAAGAGATACAACAACAGAATCCAATTTTTCTCAGCACTCATCAATGGCGGCCGTGGCTTCAATGATGATGAAAGCGCCCACAGGCCTTAACTATGGGGTAGTGCAAAGGAATAGTGTGGGTCATATCAATAGGTTGCCACACAGTAACCTCCAAGTCAAGTGCATGGCAAAGGTTTGGAATTTTAATGTTCGTTTTTGCAATTAGAGTATAGTTTTTTCACCGTAGCTTTGCCTTACGTGTTATAATTTGTGACGTGGATCAGGGTCCAAAGGAGGAGGAGACGTCCTCTACAGAAGGCGTTTCTAGTCCTTTTAAAAACACCAAGGCAAGGAACACTTTAAATGCGCAACTCATATTTTGTGATTGTATTTCTATTGGTGGACAATTTATCTAACCTGTGCGATCTGTCATCCAGATTAACACGAAGTTTGGTGAGCTGTTTGCGTTCTCAGGGCCTGTGCCGGAGATCGTGAATGGAAGGGCGGCCATGTTGGGGTTCGTGTCGGCCATTGCAGTGGAGGCGGCGAGCGGAAGAGATTTGTGGTCGCAGCTGAATAGTGGAGGAGTGTCGTGGTTTGTGTTAAGCGCAGTAGTATTGTCAGTGGGGACGTTGGTGCCCCTGTCGAAGGGAATCTCGACGGAGAGCAGGTCGCAGCCAATATTTTCATCCTCAGCAGAGATGTTGAATGGGCGCTTTGCTATGCTTGGCCTGCTCGCATTGGCCTTTACTGAATACATCAAGGGCGGACCTCTTGTATAAACACCTCTGCAGGCGGTGGATTATAGTCAATGTACTTGTTTACTAACACTTTGTCACGTCGTGTCTTGACCACAACACACCGACAGTATAAACTCTTCCTATTCAAACAGAAACTTCCGTATTGAAATCTCTCAAATGGCATTCCATGCTCTACTGGAGTTTTCTTGTACTTTTTAGCCTATTATACCGTTCAGTTATACAAAGCCTCCTAAAAATTTCACTCTTATACTATAAAGAAAACTCTAGTTCAAATGTTGCTGACCGTAATTAATTATTGAAAGTTTGTTTAACAACAAATTTAGTAAGAGGGTGACTCAAAATAGTCCTCGTTAAGATTGTTTCATCTCCTCCTTTTAATTCTTTAAAACATATAGTTTTGAATAATAATTTTTTTTTAGATTGTTAAACAAAGGAGGAAGAGTATTCTTTTTATGTTGGATCTTCTTTCACATGTCAAGCCTTTGAATGGGATGTTGCTCAGGGCTAGATGAAGCACATTCTATATTATGATTTATATCTACATTACTTCTTATGTTTCATGTTTTTCTTATATGCTTTCTTTCTTATCTTATATTTTATATGCCCACCACTTGAGTTATTCAATTTTTCATTATTTCCACAAACTTTATGATATTATTATTGCTAATCCTCTAATGCACAACTTTCTCCTTCTTTATGTTTAACTATAAATTTGGCATCTATTCAATATCCTTACATTATTCTTAACTACAATTTAGGGAAATCTTTTCTTTGTGATACCCCTATATTGGGGTAGAATTACATTTTAGGCATTATATCCAATCAATGATGATAAATTAAAATACATGTTATATGTGATCTATAATGTGTTTACATATTACATGATTACTTTAATATTTTTTTTTTTTTCTCATATACCATTTTTCTTTCCTCTAATTCCTTGCATAATATGTATGCAACCAATTTGCAAGGTATATATTATTAGCAACACTTCAATGAATGAGATTTTAGAAAGTGGCATTGTGTTGCATAGAGAATCACCACGATGTCTAGATGGATATTATTTAATTACATGCCTACAATAATTAATTTCATGGATGAGAAGCTTAAGAAGATCCATAATGGATATGCCCATGCCAATCTCCCTGCTCCCAATGGAATGGTTAATGTTCACATTATGAAGTATTTTGCATTAGAAGGTGGGTATACCATTGTGCAAGGTTACCATTTTTCGTTTCTAAATCACATTAGGAGGAAGGAGAAAATCAATATTCCTTTTTTCTACTCTCTTCTTTCCAACAGTGCAAAGCCAAAAGAGCCTCTCCCCCTTTGCACTAGGGTTTAATACAAAGAATTTGCAATTAAGTCTTTTCCCTAACACCTTTGTTGGGCCTTGCAAGTTCTATGGAGTCATTACAAATCAAACCCATGGAGGAGAATCCTAATTTGCTCCAACATAACCCTAGCACTAGTAAAAAGAAAAAATTTACTACCCAAAATTTAGTTGCTTTGTTAAAAGATGATACCTTGCAATATGTTGTTTCACATGACCCCTATGCTAAAAGAGTTTAGTCTATCCGTCCCTCTCAAAAGAAAAAATCTCTAACTAAACCCATGTTTTGAAAGACCCTTCTATTAGAATTAAGTAGACTACCCCTCCCCCTAAAGTAAATAAAGCCCTTGCTAAACCTTTTGGTACCAAACATAAAACCTCAAAAAATGATGAATTAAGAACTGCCAAGAAGGTTACTATTGAAATTCTTGATGAAGGAGAGGAAGGTTATGTTGAGGATTCTAGTAGTGGCAAGGGAGAAAGAAGGTTAGTCCAATTGGCCTGCCAAAATTTTAAAGGAAAAATGCTTACTTTTGAAGAACATGATGAAGGGTGATCAGATGATGAATATATTCCTATGTAGGAGGAAGAAGCATTAGACTTGAGCAAAAAAGAGCTCAAAATTGTGTTAGGGGAGGACCCTAGGGATGATGACTAATATGGAAGAGGAGGCAAAGGAGGATTTCTAAGAACAAGAAGAGGAAAATGAATCTAAAGGAAATGAATACGGTCTTAGAAGAGAATTAGGAACACAAAGACAAGGACCAAGAAGAAGAAAATACTAAGGTAGTTGTAAGCTCTGAGGAAGAAGGGGAACCAAAGAGTGGGACCCTCCAACAATATAATAACCAAATTTATTATTTGCAGGATAGAGTCAGTAGATTAGATAGTGCCTTCAATAACTTGATTTCAATCACTTATGGAATCATGAATAAAGAAATTTTTGGTATGGTGTCTAGAATGTCAAAGGTAAGGAAAGTGAAACATAGAATGAATGCAAACCAGGATGTTGAAATGTCAAATAAAGACAATGATATCAATGAGGTGGACTTTAGAGAAATGATTTGGAACTGTTAAAAAAGAAATGGGACCTAATTAACTATCAAAAAGAATAGTTTGGTTTTTTGTTGTTTCTTTGTTTTGGGGGCCTACAATCCTATCTCTCATTGGCCTATGTGCCTTATTTTTCATGTTTTGGACTATTTCTTCTTCTGTGATATTTTTTTGTTTGCTTGTAGGCCTAGTTTTGGTTTGAACTGGTGGTCAACTGGCCTACTTTAATGTTGCTATATTTGTTTTGTTCAAGATCAGGGCCCTTTCCTTGCTTTTTAATAAAAAACATTAAGTATATTGAATTATCAGATTACATGGCCTTATTAAAACTATTTTATATTAATACCACATAATGTGGAGTCTTATTACATGTTAATGTCAAGCACATCGTATCACATTGTGATATATTGAGGGACGATTATCATATTAATTTCTCTTTGTATGTAATATTTAACCTTGATATCTATCTCTACATCTCATATTTCCTAAATAATTGAATTAATCTATAGCTTATGTATATTTCAACTATTTGGTTCAAAGGATACTTATTTAATTATCCTTTTCTATTTAATATGCTTTGATGGATTATTCATATCAAGTAGCATAGACATGGAATCAAAGAATGATCTACTATTTTATATGGAAAATATGTCCTTATTATATGTTTTTAGATATTTACATTTCATATTGATTGAGAATGTATATATACATTGAAGTGTGTGCTAATTATGTTAAATTCACACACACATTAAAGTAGTGTCAAAATATACTGGTGAAATTTATATGTGCATGTCATTTCACAATTACTTTTTTATTCACATGAGTGGAATGTTATAAATAAAAATTAATAAATGAATAAGAAACACACTTGCATGCTAGATTTGGCTTATGATATATTCCCTATTCACTCTTATTTATTCCCATTTACACTTATTTAAGTGTATTCATCATTTAGCCACCATCTATTACACCTTGTTTGCACATATCTCTAGACATTCACTCCATGCATTTAGATTATCATTTCAATATCTAATTTCATTTCTGTAGTACTCAAGATCAATCTTGTGGTGCATTGGAATGAACCTCAATTTTTTTATTTTAAATTATTACATTCTAGCCCCTTTTATTAGTCATTATGAGCCTACTTTGTTAATGTTTATAAAATATGTTATTGTGTATTAATATTTGAAAACATTTAGTGTGTCATTAATTCATATAAGAAATGTATATGTAAGGAAAAATTACTATCAAGGAAAATTATTACAGAATACTTCAAATTTTTGCAGGATAAAGAAGAAAGTATGCATCATTTGAATGTATACCACTTGCACAATTGTGTATGCTATCATTCAATCTTTGTTCAAATTTACAAAGCTGGATAACCAAAGGTTCCAACCTATTAGTACATTACTCTATTTATTGGGTATACTTCCTTAAGGTGTCTATGAGTACTATATTCGTTACAAGAACTTTAGACATCAAAGATTAGGAGGAAACATGATTTTGAATTCTTACTTTTATTATATTAGATATGCATATTATTGTTCAAGTCCATAGCAATTGAGATGGAACCCATGACATGTAGGATAAATTTATAGATTTTTTTAGTAGACCTACACAATGTCTAGGATAAGGGAATTAAAGTGGTAATTTATTTTAGCATGACATCAATATTAATCACCAATTACTAGTTTAAAATCTAAGCATCTCTACCCATCAAACTTAATTTATAGTTTATTATTGTAATGATCAAATCCTAACTTTATTATTTAAGTTAATTATATTCTTTGTTATTGCATTTGTTTAGTTTTCCTAGATTTAATAAAAAAAGAAAAAGTAATTTTCTTTATAGTAATATTCATGATTTAGAATAATAAAATATATATGTAATATAATCAATGGGTTTCAATATATAACATACTTAAACCAATGCACTAATATTTTTGTTAAATGGTTATGAACATTCACTATTTTATTTGTCTAGTGTAGAAAAATATCATCACTTACATTTTCACACTTAATATGTGAATGAGTAACATTAAAATGGACCTAACGTCACCTTGATCTAGTGTTGTAATGTGTTTTACACATTCACATTGGATTTAGGGCCCTTTTAAGCTAAAAAGACCTAATTTTGCCTTAATTTAATATTGTAAAGTGTATTTATTTGCACATTCACATTAAGTTTTGGGCCCTCTTGCATTTATGACCTTCATATCATCATTAATAGGTCCTTAAGACCCTATATTATACATCCTAAGGCTTATTTCAACTAAAATCCTGACATAGACATCAAATATACTTAATTTCTCAACTCCCCAACATTTCGTCCACCTGAGAAAGCCTGGTGGGACCCATATACCACCTTGGGTGTATGAGTCCCATCCAAATGGTACCTATATGCCAAAAGTGGATTATGAGTCCCATTTGGCCCCTTTTTAGGGTTTTGAGCA
Source organism: Sequoia sempervirens (assembly GCA_007258455.2). Classification (NCBI taxonomy): domain Eukaryota; kingdom Viridiplantae; phylum Streptophyta; class Pinopsida; order Cupressales; family Cupressaceae; genus Sequoia; species Sequoia sempervirens. Next base: position 123,412,135 of record VDFB02358134.1, read on the forward strand.
AGAAATTAGGGTTTTAAGTTCAAATTTCATGAATGGTGACCTTTGGGATCTAATAAATAGTAAGTTGGATGGATTGCATCTATAGACAATGTCTCAAATCATTATTTCACCTAAGAATTTATGATATCATCCCAAGCAATCAAGAGTTAAGCATTCCAAGACTTCACAAGAGTGTCAAGAGAGTTTACAAGAGCATTTATAAGGCATTCAAGGGCAAAATTCTTCATCATTCATTGCAAAAATTCAAGATCCATCATCCTATCAAGATCATCAAGCCTCAAGCATGTTTTTGAGCTAGTGTTTTGATGTAGCATTCAAGATACAAGTTAAGCATTTTTTCATATCCAATTCAAGATGAAGATTTAAATTATACATGGCCACTTGATGTTAGATTGCTATTTTACATCTAGGTTATGTGTGGGATCATGATGGGCCAAAAAGTGGCGATATGATGGGTATGTGTAGGGTATGTGGCTGATGTCATTTTTTTTACCCAAAATTGATGAAATGAAAATGGTTTTTAAAGGATATTCTCATATTTCCACCAATATAAATTATGATTTACTTTGAATTTAATAAATAATTATTATTCATTTTCTATTTGAATTACGACTAAAGTCCTAATTGATAGGCTGATTGAAAAATATCTATATCTATATCTCCCAACACCTCCCCTACTTGTGAGAAAGCTTTAGTGAAAGAGGATACAATCATGAACAATCATGAAAATCACATTTGTAAGGACATGTGGATTGAAAGCGATAACATTATCTCTCTCCTTCCTAATGTCCCTAACATTTGGAAAGACCTATTCAAACAAAAGCATCCAATCATTCGTAAGCATGAAAATCATAGTAGTCCTTCTCTTGATGCCTCCCATACTTGTGATAAAGCTATTTTACAAAATCTAATCATAGAATGTGATGAACCTTTTGTTTTCCCCTTTCCTAAAAGCTCTCCTACTAAGGTAGGAGTTATTGCACAAGAGAATGAGACGCTAGAAAACAAGAAAGAAATCATGTGGACAATCATGACTATCACATGTGTTCTCCTAGTATCCCCATTATTGCTAAAGAAGATACTTTGATGTTAGAAAATAGAATTGATGAAAGTCATTAAAATCTTAGTTGCCTCTCATCCTCTAGGGAAAATATTATTGAAAAGGAGAATACCATCATTGATAAACAAGATAATCCAACCATTAATAACTCCCTTAGTTGTGATGAATTCATTTTAGAAGAACCAAACTTTGAATTTCATGAACATGTAGCTTGTAGTTCTCCTAAAAACTCTCCTCCTAAGGAGGATATCATGGTGCAAGAAAATGATAACATTGACAATAGTGATATAGTTTCCTTAGATGACAATGATGAAGTAACATTAGACTCTCCTTCACTAAGCGATCGTGTTAATATTATTCAACCTCAACTCATACTTTACCCACCTTCACACAAACCTCCAACTCAAAACAAACTTGAACTTATCCTTTACCCGCCTGAGAATAATGGTTTATAGTACTTAGCCGATTTATAACAATATTTCTCATACATATTACACTAGAAACAATATAGAACCACGGAAAACACATTCAACATCCCTCCCATTCCCTAATCCTATCTTACCAAGTCCTCCTCATTTCCCTCCAAAAAGTGGAAAGGAATATGATGCTGAAAAAATTAAGGACATTCCTACTAAGATATCATTATGGTACCTTATTCAAGCCTCCCCACATTACCATAAAATGATTCAAAATGTTTTACAACAAGTCCCTATCCCTTTTAATCTACAGCCAAATGACATAGTATCCGTGATTCAAGGAACAAATGTTGACATTGTTTTCAACCAAAGTGAGCTCCCTCCTTTGGAAGTGAAAAATTAAGATGATGCTTTCATGATAATAGCTAGGTACAATAGAACAAGCATAAAGTGAACCCTTGTAGACAATGGCTATGCTCTTAATGTGTGTAGTATAAATCTTTTGGATAGGCTTGGTGTGGATAAATCAAAAACTCAACCTAATCCTTTATCTATTCATGGATTTGCAAATGTAGGAAAACAACCACTTGGTGTAATCACTTTTCCTATTATAGTTGGAAAGGCCACATTAGAAATATTGATCCATGTTATTCCTCACAATACTTCATATAATCTTCTTTTAGGAATACCATGGATTCATGCAATGAATGGGGTTCCTTCTACTCTTCTTCATATAATGAAGTATGTCTACAATAACAAAGTGTGCATGATCGAAGCTGATCCTAAACCAAATAGTTGTTTAAACATTGAGAAAAACAAGGAAAATCCTTTGAAAACATTGACACCAACTACACAAGTAGAAGTGGTGTAAGAGAAAGACAAAGAAAAACATATTGAGGAAGTCACAAAGTTATTAGAAGATGATTGGGGTTCCTTAGATTTCGCATTATTCCTGGGCTAATACAAGATCATAGATAAAGACTCTGAAAAGGGAAAAGAAAAAGAGGTAATGTCAACAAAAGATTTGGAAGACCCTTTGAAGGCATCACACCTCAAACACTTTACAAGAAACAACAAATTACACAACAAACTTTGATGAGCTTGACTACAAAAAACCATCGAATCCAAAATAAATTAAAAAGATTTATGGAAGAGGTTATGAACTTATAAAATAACTTGGATATAGTGGAAAATGATGTGGTGCTTGAGAACAAGGTATCCATGTCCCTATAGAGCTTAACACACAATAAAATACTAGTGGTCTTGGTTATTGTGCTTTGAAAGAAACAAGCAAGCTTTCAATCAACATTAGCATTCTTACAAAAGATTTCTCTAAGCAAAATTTAACATTAGTGCATCTTGAACTGATAAACATTGGTGGTCTTGATTGTTATCCTTTGAAAGAAATGAAAGAAACAAAGAAATCTTCACTAAATATCAATTTCATCATGCAAAACACTAACAATTGGAGTTCATTAGAATTTACACCTTCCTTTAAAGAAGAGAACAAAATTTAGCAATCTAAAGAGTCTTGTGTAAGTATGACAACTTATACTAAGGAAAAGATATCTTTGTCGCAAAATAAAGGAACATCTTCTACTATTGATCAAGAGAGTATCTTGTCAAGACTCCTCCAAGAACGTTTGATATCCCTCCCTCAGAGAACATGAAAGAAATTTTACTACAAGAATTCATTTTGTGCATATCATAGAGTTCATATTTATTCTACTAATGAATGTATGGCTTTAAGTGATAGGATTCAACATCTTAAGGAGTCTCATGCTCTTCCTTATGTTGGGGCACTTAATTCCTCTAATTGATACTAATTTTCACTAGATAGCATGTTTCTCATCAATCATCTCGACTCATCCTTTTTCTACACTAAGTGGGGGAAAGAGGTAAGTAGCCCTGTCCTCATATATCACTTGGTGTTGTCTCTTTAGGCTAGTTGACTTCATTTCATATACATAAAAGAGTAAGCTTTGGGTTTGGATGACATGCCTTAAGTTGGCTTGCATGTGACTTATGGAGTTATAGATTTTGGGGGCAACCCCTTCCCTTTTCATGGCATAGCTTATTGGAAACATATGACTTGGCACAGGGCTTTTCGGACAAGCTCTCATGTCTTTTTCTAATTTAAATCAGTTGCTCACAACAATGGTTTTAGAAATTGCTTTAAAGTGGGGGTGTACATCAACACTCATGTATCACTGTGTGGTTTTCTTTATTCTTGTGATTCATCCATTTCTTGGTGGTATCATTTGGTTTGATTTGCTCCGAGAGCATGATATTTCCAGTTGACTTGTCTTGTCTTGGATAAATTAGGAACAATGTTCCCTAAGAAAAGACCTTACATGAACTAAAAAAATTATTTTAAATGCACCTTGCACTATTTTTCATTTACAACAATTGTTATATGGCCATCTTAGATAATATACTTTGCATGCCTGTGGAGCCATCATGTTTTTTCATGAGTTTCAAGCATACAAGCCTTTGCTTTCCTCATAAAGCTTGAAGTTCATTATTATGTGGCACCTTGTCAAAGTTATAATTAGGAGTGTTAGGGTTAGAGATAGAAGATCTAACAATTAAATGCAGATTTTTATAATAAACAGAGAAACTAAAACACACAGAATAAATCATAACACAGGGGGTCGGGGTGTATAGTATACCATGGGCTATACAGTATAGCATGATCAGTCACCACATACCAACAATCTCCCACTTGGAGACTGATCAGGCTCCATACCAACACAATCTCCCCCTTGGAGACTGATCCTGGACGACACTGCTATAATTACAGCTCCCACTGAAAAAAAAAAGTACCTTGGACCTTGCTGCTCTGTTATACTTGAATTCAACCTTCAAGACCAACCGAAGCTGAAGAGGAGTTCAGCTTCTCCCTTGTCACCGCCTTCATAAACATATCTGTTGGATTGACATCTGTATGTATCTTGTTCAGCTTGACCTGTCCATCCTCCAACACTGACCGAATGAAATGATATCTCAACTGTATGTGTTTTGTTTTAGAATGCAAAGCAGAATTCTTTGCAAGATGTATAGCACTCTGACTGTCTGTAATTAAGTAATTTCCAGCCTATTGTTTTCCCAACTCATCCATGAAAAGTTGCAGCCATATCATCTCCTTTGTCGCCTCTGCTGCAGCAACATACTCTACCTCTGTGGTCAATAAAGCAACCACCTTTTGCAAGCAAGAAATCCAACTCACTGTTGTCCCACCAACTGTAAATACATAACCTGTGGTACTCCACCTGGTATCTATATTACCTGCTAAATCTGAGTCAACATAGCCTTTTAAATCAGTATTAGAGCCCCCAAAACATAAACAATTATTGGATGTACCTCTCAAATACCTGAGAATCCATTTTACCGCATTCCAATGCTCAACTCTGGGATGACTCAAATACCTGCTAACAACTCCTATAGCATGTGCAATATCTGGTCTCGTGCATACCATGGCATACATCAAACTACCTATGGCTGAAGCATATGGTACCTTGGACATTTTTTCTTCCTCCTCTTGTGTCTTTGGACACATATCCTTAGTCAATTTGACATGACTAGGCAAAGGTGTGCTGACAGCTTTTGCATTCTCCATATGAAATCTCTATAGCACCTTTTCAACATAATTAGCCTGAGATAAAAAAAAATTATGTTTTTCCTATCTCTACAAATTTTCATACCAAGGATTTATTTTGCTGCCCTCAAATCCTTCATAGCAAAAGATTTTGCTAACTATTGTTTTAGCTCACTTATGTGATCTATGTTAGACCTAGCTACAAGTATGTCATCAACATATAAACACAAAATAATGTAGTTGTCATTATCCAACCTCTTAAAATAAACACAATGGTCAGAATTACACTGGCTATAGCCTTGCTCAGCCATAAAACTATCAAATTTCAAGTACCATTGCCAAGGTGCTTGCTTCAAGCCATATAAAAAAAATTTCAATCTGCACACTAGTTTCTCCTTACCTTTGACCTCAAATCCTTGTGGATGTTCCATATATATTTCCTCTTCCAAATCACCATGGAGAAAGGTTGTTTTAACATCAAGTTGTTCTAAATGCAAATCTTCGGCAGCCACAATACTTAAAACAATACGAATAGAAGTCATTTTAACAACAAGAGAAAAAATCTCATCAAAATCAATACCCTTTTTCTGTGCAAATCCCTTTACAACTAATCTGGCTTTAAATCTTTTCTTACCTCCATCCTCCTCTTTCAGCCTAAAAATCCATTTGTTTGGTAAAGCCTTTTTACCTGCAGGAAACTTGCATAAATCCCAAGTCTGATTTTCCAGCAAGGAGTCCATTTCTTCTTTCATTCCATGCTCCCACTGAACCTTGGTATCCACCTGCATAGCTTCATCATAATATTCTGGTTCACCAACATCAGTTAACATAATAGTATACAAAGAGGGAGAAAATATTTCTGGAGTCTACTTAACCTTGAAGATCGTCTAACAGGAGTTTGTGGTATTTGTTGTTGCTGTTGTTGCCCAGCATGAGGAACCACTGAAACATCATTGTTGAGAATATCATCCAACACTACATAATCATTTTCTTTCTTCTCATGCTGCAGCAACAGATCTTTGTACAACACTTTTTCATTGAATATGACATCCCTGCTTCTCACAATTTTTTGATTTTCAAAATCCCAAAGCCTATAACTAAATTCATCAATGCCATATCCAACAAATACATATTTCTTTGATTTTGCATCAAGCTTAGTTCTATTTTCAGAGTCTACATGTGCAAATGCTTCACAACTGAAGGTTTTGAGAAAAGAATAACTCACCTTCTTACCTTTCCATGCTTCCTCTGGAATACCACAACCCAGAGGATTAGAAGGACCTTTGTTGATTAAATAAACAGCAGTGTTTACAGTCTCTTCCCACATTTTTAAAGGCAGCCCAGCATGCAATCTCATAGTCCGTGCACGCTCCATTATTGTCCTATTCATGCGCTCAGCCACTCCATTTTCCTGTGGAGTCCTTG
>VDFB02358134.1:123419602-123516925 GCA_007258455.2 Sequoia sempervirens
GCTACCAGGCACCCTTTGTGACCTTCCAATTTTTTTTATCACTAAATGTAACAACACAACCTTCATCATCTAGTTGCCCTGCTGAAATTAAATTTCTGCTTAACTTTGGAACATGCCTTACCTCACGTAGTAGCCAATGATTCCCATTCTGCAACTTAATCTTTATTCTTCCCTTTCCAACAATCTGACAGGGTTTGTTATCTCCTAAATAAACCAGCCCAAAATCCCCTTGGACATAATCAAGAAAATAACTTCTATGGGGGGTAGCATGAAATGAAGCCCCTGAATCTAACACCCAAGAATCATCAGCATTATCAAGGGAAAGAATCAAAGCATCCTCATCAGATTTATTACTTACCACATTTACCTCTTTGCTTCCTTCCTTTTTGTCTCCATCTTTATTTTTTTGAGACCAGCAATCTTTCTTCAAATGACCCGGCTTACCATAGTACCAGCAATCCCTCTTGTCTCTAGATTGGGACCTTTTGTCCTTTGATTTTCCTCGTGACTTCCCATGATTTCCAGAATTGTTTCCTCTCTCCTTTGTTCTGCCCCTGCTTTCTGCATTCAAAACACTGTCTGATGTGGATGTTCCACCTGAGCTTTTCCAATGAATTTCCTTGCTCAAAATAACACCAACAACATCATCAAACTTCAATATATTCGAACCAGAAATAGAATTGCTAACAGCCATTACCAAGCTATTCCAACTTTCAGGCAAAAAACACAGAATCAAAAGAGCCCTAACTTCTTCATCAAAGTTTACTTTTATAGAAGTTAATTGATTGGTGACCATATTAAACTCATTCAAATGATCAATAACTGACCCACCTTCTACCATTTTCATATTAAATAAATGCTTCGTAAGAAATACCTTATTCGAAGTGAAAGGATTTTCATATAACTTTGCCAGGGTTTCCATCAACTCTTGAGTTGTCTTTGTTGTTGTAATATTAAATGCCACCAATTGTGCCAGGCATAGACAAATACTACCAAGAGCCTTTCTATCCAAGATCTCCCAGTCCTCATTTGACATTGCTGCAGGTTTCTTGGCTTTCCCTTCCAATGGCTGCCATAAATCCTTCTGATAGAGATAGTCCTCCATCTGCATCTTCCATAACTGATAGTTCTGCCCATTAAACTTCTCAACCTTCTTACCCTCGTATGCCATTGCTCCCACTCAACTGTGAGACTCCCACTCAGCCATGAGACTTTCCTACAGACGATAATCAAAACACAACTCGCTCTGATACCACTTGTTAGGGTTACAAATAGCAGATCTAACAATTAAATGCAGATTTTTATAATAAACATAGAAACTAAAACACACACAAAATAAATCATAACACAGATAATTTAACATGGTTCACCCAATCCGGGCTACATCCACCAAACCGTAGCCATCCAATACTTTTATTATCCAGTAAAAACCCTATTACAATCTTGTGAATAATCACATTTTTCATCATATTGAAATACCCATCCGAACCCGTTTTTACCAAGCTTAGAAGCTTCAAGATTTTAGGGTTCTACAAAATTGAATTTTTCTTTTTTCATTGATTTTTTCCTTTTTCGGTGATCACGCGAAAAAGTAGGAAGAAAATTTTTCTTGGGGGCTACCGCCCCCAAACCCCCACTTTTCGGGGGCGGTCAGGGTGTATACCATGGGCTATATAGTATAGCATGATCAGTCACCACATACCAACAAGGAGGTATAGATTTGGTATGGTTAATGTATGATGAGAAGCCTAAATCTGGGCATGACTTTCTCATTATACAGCGAGAAGCCAATACAAAGGCATGACTTTCTCACTAAGCCACCATTTTTGGATACTCACCCAATGAACAACCTAAAGTTTCATTGCCTCAGAGTGAGTTTGCATTTTGGGAAAAATAGCTTAGATCTTATCCACAACTTGTGGGACAAATAGTCGAAGCTTGATCCACCTTTTCTTTTTTTTCCTTTCATTTTTTTGACATTGTATGTTTACGTATCTTGTTTTAAATTGTTACATATTGTACACCTTGTGTGTGTCCTATGCTTATGTTGGTTTGACATAGGATCCTCAATCCTAAGGGCTTGACCACCTCCTTTGATCTTTGTTATCCTAGACCATATGCATCGGTACACTTGGACCCCTCTTGAATATCTACTTTAGTATGACTTTGAAGCAGGTTCATCCTCTCACTAAAGTGGGGGCTAAATGTAGTGTAGAAAAATTTTGTTGCTTACATTTTCACACTTAATTTAGGAATGAGTAACATTAAAATGGACCTAATGTCACCTTGATCTAGTTTTTTAATGTGTTTTACACTTTCACATTAGATTTAAGGCCCTTTTAAGCTAAATAGACCTATTTTTTTCCTTAATTTAATGTTGTAATGTGTATTTATTTACACCTTCACATTAAGTTTTGGGCCCTCTTGAATTTATGACCTTCATATCATCACTAATAGGTCCCTAAGAGCCTATATTATGAATCTTGATGCTTATTTCAACCAGAATCCCAACATAGACATCAAATATACTTAATTTATCAATTCACTAACATTTCCTCCACCTGAAAAGGCTTAGTGGGACCCATATGCCACCTTGGGCGTATGAGTCCCATCCAAATGGGACCTATATGCCACAAGTGGCATATGAGTCCCATTTGGCCCTTTTTTAGGGTTTTGAGCAAGAAATCAAGGTTTTAAGTTTAAATCTCATGAATGTTGGCCTCTAGGATATAATAAATGCTAACTTGGATGGATTTCCTATATAAACAAGGTCTCAAATCATTATTTCATCTAAAAATTCATGATATCATCGCAAGCAATCAAGAGTTAAGCATTCTAAGATTTCACAAGAGTGTCAAGAGAGTTTACAAGAGCATTTCTAAGGCATTCAAGGGTAGAATTCTTCATCATTCGTTGTAGCAATTCAAGATCCATCATCATGTCAATATCATCAAGCATCAAACATGTTGTTGAGCTAGTGTTGTGATATAGCATTCAAGATCCAAGTTAAGGATTATTTCATATCGAATCCAAGATGAAGATCTACATTCTACATGGTCGCTTCATGTTAGATTGTTGGTTTACATCTCAAGATATGACTCAAGGTATCATTACTCATGTTTCATATTTCATGTTTCATGTTCATGATATTTCATTATTTCATCACAAGGTTTAATTTCTTAAATGGGGTTTGACCAAGGAAAACCTTATTTCCTAACAAATCAACAAGTTTTTCTCTCTCTACATGTGTGATTGCAGATCTAGGTGTCTTAGAGTTTGAAGAATCTTTGAAGACTAAGGTGCAAGATTGAAGAAGGTTGTTATAGTTTTCTCCTCACTTGTGAGATCACATAAAGTCGCCTATAGGTTCCAAAACAGAGTTTCAGAGTCAGAAATTAAGTGTGAAAGGAAGAGTAGACATAGGAGAGTAGATTCAGGTCTTGTCCCTTTCAAAAGGTAGAGTGATACTAATACACCACTTGTGGCATACAAGTTCCAATATAACATATTTTCCATATTTCAGTGAGTTCAGATCATCAACTATGAGACTCCAATTTTGGCACAGAAACTCTAGTTTGGGACTAAATCACCCAAACTGGCATATGAGTCCTAGTGGGAATTAAACATAAAATTTTAAGGTTTGGGAGCTTTTTCTAACCTCATCCTTCTTCCAAGTGCACCTTTTTTCTTTCTTAGTCTTTTATTTTTCATTTCACTTTCATTTCTTGGGTCATTTAGTTAGGTTTTGCATGGTACTATGCATATTACATTAATATATTATCTTTCCAAGCCCTAGCTTGGTGGTTAACCCCCTTTTAGTTTCTAAACACACCCTAGGATATCCTTATTGCAGATCTCTTTCCCCTTTACATCCTTGGATTGAGATCTCTAAGGTTTCCTTCATTGAAAAGAGAAGAAAACTTCTTGTTTTATGTCCTAAACTATAGAGTGACAATTTTCCATATTTCAATTTGATACTCTTTCATTTACAAAACATGATTATTTTCTGAATATAAAATAAATTGTAGGTTTTATTAAGGTGCACTAGGTTCCCTTATTCATGATAGCTTAGTAGAATTTTTTTCATTATTTCAATACATCCCTAGTCATCATGTTATAATTGTCTTCAAGAAAACAAAAAAATCTATATATAATATTCAATTACTTATATTTAAAAATAATTAACAGCTTCAATTAGACTAATAATTTTTCCCCATCAAAAAAATTTTTTGTAAAGTATAAATCAAAACTTATAAAATAATTAAAAAGATATTCTTTTGAAAATAATTATTAGACAGACCATCTAATCTTACTAATGTTGCAATGAAAAGATTGAATTGATGTTGTTTCCATAAATTGTAACTTGTATATTTCTAGGCTAAGTGAAGGTAGTCAACTTCCATTTTATTTATTACATTGAATAATTGAGTTGTGAATTTACTTAATTCTACATTAGGCTATGAAATTGCATTGAATGATTATAATGGAATGATCAATATGAAAGTACATTGAATGGTTATAATAACATGATCAATATGAAAAATGAAACTTCTATGAGTGATGTTCACGCTGTGCAAGCAAGAAAACTATAGAAAATCTAGTTTGCATTGATATGCAGTGGGTCAAGGTGATGCCTCTTCATTCCACAACGACAAATGTTATTTGTCATTTTATCTTCTAGATAACATAATATAATGATTCAGTCTTCCTTCAACTCTGATTATAGATAATGGTAAACCATTTAAAAACAAGGAAGTAAATAATTTTTTAGAAAATTTTCACATACAACATCATTTTTCTACACCGTATTACCATCAGTTGAATGGACAAGCACAAGAAACTAACAAAATAATTGTTTTTTTTTAGTATAGAATAATTAACAAATATAACAAGGATTGGCATACTCAAATTTCTTATGCATTGTGGGATTATCACACAAGTGTCTATATGGCTATGAGTAATACTCCATAAAACCTTTTCTATGGCACAGATGTTGTTATGCCTTTAGAGTTAGAAATTTCTTCTTTTTAGATCTACCTCAAGCGGTTAAGCTTTTTCAAAGGAACCTTAGCTCTGATACCAATTGTTAGACATAGAGGACAATTGAGGGGGGGTTAATTAGTTGTGCATTAAAACATTCAAAACCTTGTTTAGTATTTGTATGAATGTAGGCAATTGAAACAACAACACATCCACAATTATTCACAATAGAACACCAAATTTTTACATGGAAAACCTAGAGTAAGGGAAAAACCACAATGAGGATTAACTCACTATATGAAAAACAAAATCAATTACAAGAGGCTCACTACCCAAAAGGAAAGGCTCACTGCCAAGGGCTCACCAACCAAGAAGATCACTTCTTCCATATTACAAAGAAATAGTTATAAGGGCGTTCACTACCTTAGAGCAACTAGAGAAACTGCCACAATATCTCTTTACCATTTGTAACCTTTGACTCACTGCCCCCAATGACTTCTAGCACACTAAACTATAAACACCTTATGCTCACTTCTTTCAATATTCTTAGTAATTCTTGATCACACTCAGATTTCAACACACAATCACACATATATCATTCCATACCACACACTTCTCCAAAAAATTTACCTTGCATATATATATCTTTCACAACCTCAAATAATCTTCTCTAAGTTAGCTTCAATGAAACATATGCACCTCAAACATGTAACCACCAAATCGGTCAACACAAAAAAACTCTGTGGTGGAAATAAGTGAAGGTGGGCCTCATCAAGGATTAACTAGGACTCAAATCTACACTGACACGCTACAACTAGCTTCCACAAACCATGAGGCTCATTCACAAATAATGCTAACAAACCAAATTGGCCAAACCAGAATTAACGCTATCAAGCAACCAAATTCACAGTTCACCAAGGAAAAAAACATCTTGTGAACCATGTAGCAACATTACACAACATCTTTGATATATTCCAACACCAACAAAATATCCAAAAAAACTCACACAAACACATTAACTTGAGAATACTATCATCTTATGCAACCAATCAAACTACCATTGAGATACAACTCATAAACCAATCTTGTGGAGCAATAGAACACTAGAAAAACTAAGGAAAGTTAGGTATAGGAAATATTAGCACTTTCCCAAATCCTCAAGACAGGAAACTTTAGTGCAGAGAAATGTAGATAAATTCCATTTCTTCCAGATATCCCTCTTCATAAGCCAAAGATAGTCCAACACACTATCAAACATATCTTCTACCGCCACACGATCCAGAACCTAAAACTCTAGATATAACACCTTCAAATATTTTTGAACATTGCATTCAAACCGCATAAGTACATCTTCAAGAATGAAGAAATGTGGAGCAAAATGAAAAACACTTCCCAGTCACCTTGTATATTATTTATGTAAATTTTCTCAAAAGCACTTGGAAACCAAGTAACCCTATTGCATCTGCTACACATACTCAACTCCATAAACACCTCAACATATCCATTCTAGAGGTTGACATCAATGACAACAATTTGATGACAATATAGTACAACACATAGCCTACATTTAAGTTGTATGTATATGAGATTAATACAATAATTGGAATATTTTATGCTTTTGTGAGCAAGAATGGATGATGATTAGATCAACATGTTACCAAGGCCATTCATCTAATTGGTAGTAATCATCCATCCTTTTTTAGTAAATCAACACATCCATACTAGACTACATTCATAGGGGGTTAACTTGATCGGCTAGTAAATTTGTTTGTCACTCCAAGGGGTTATTATTGGTATGGAAGAAACTAGTGAAACCAAAGAGAAATATACTCTAATGGAGGATTGAAACTTATCCCTTCATTAAATCTCAAAAACACAACAATATAAATACTACAACTGTTGACCAAAAGATGTGTCCATTAATAACTATTTTTTTCAACTATTGAAAAACAAAACAAAGTCTTGTGTAGACAATAAATTAAAACATGAGTTACCTCTAATAGTTTTGATAAATGTGTAGATTCAAGCTATTTTAATGTATAGATGAAATTTGGTCAAGAGAGAGGAGAGGAGACACTAACCCTTCAACCCAAGTGGCCACAAATAAAAAATTATGACACCCAATATTATACAAAATTGTCTACTTTTGTATTATAAATATAGAATTCCATGTTTGAATAAAGAATTAGTTTATCAAATCTAGACCAACTTTATGATCACCAATCTTCACTTTCCTCCCATAAAAAACATTTTCATTCAAAATTTAAATCTACCATTGCTTCCCATGTCTAGGGCTAAGAGAACCGAGTACATTTTTATGTCATATATATAAAATATTATATTTTTAATTAAAAAGTAGGGTTAGGGCCTGATCCCATACAAAAAAGAAACAATAAATAGGCCTCACGACCAATAGTTCAAACCCACATAGAACAACAACCATAAAATAGGCCATCTAATCAACATTTCAAAACAAAACCAAGCCAGCAAGCCACCCAAAGAACATCAAAATAAAGGAAAAATTCTAGAGTAAAACACTAGAAACAAAAAACATGGAACAAGATGAGATGCAAGCCCTTTGAAGAATAAGCACACAAGACCCAAAACAAAGAAATAGTTGAAGTTACATACTAATCCTTTTTTTCCAATTAGCATGTTTCATTCCCTTTTTATTAGGTCCAATTCATTACTCCAGAGGTCCTCTCCTTCTCTAGCATTGCCTCTATAGGTATGTCTTCTTCCTAGATTGATTCCATTCTTTGTCTCATTTTCCTAACCTTAGATAGACAAGACACTGTCTCAAAAATTTCACGATTTAATATACCATGGGTAATGAAAATAAATCTATTGAAAGCATTGTCCAACCTAATGACTTTATCCTGTAGAGAGTTGATATGGATCTTGTATTGTTGGAGGGTCATATATAGCATTTCCCCCTCATTCTTAGAACTAGTTGTTACCTCTATCTTTTCTTCATCTTGGTCTTTTTCCATTTGTTCTACATCTTCTTTGTCGTCCTTGAAATCCTTTACCTTTTCCTACTCTTTATAATTCTCCTTTTCCTCCTCTTCACTACTAATTGATTCATCTCCCAGGTCCACCCCTAAAACCACTTCAAATTATTTTTTACTCAAATCCAAGGGTTCCTCCTACATGGGGATAAATTATTCATCTGAGGACCCATCTTCATGTTCTTCAAAGGACAACATTTTTCCTTTAGCATTTTGACTTACTAGCCTAGTGGATCTTCTTTCTCCTTTTCCACTACTAGATTATTCAACATACCCATCCTTCCCTTCATTAGGAATTTCAATGGTTACCTTCTTGGCAATCCTTAACTCATCTTGATCTAGGCCTTTTTATTCAAAGCTAGAAGGTTTTACTAGAACCTTCTTAACTTTAGAGGGCAGACTAGAAAAATCCTTACCAACAACAAAGATTTTTAGAGACGAGGTTTTAGCATGGATTTTATTTGATTGAGAGGGAGGGGTAGACTAGATTTTTCCATAGAGAGGTCTTGCAGATCAACAAAGGAGGGTGATCATCCCTTATCAGGGGAGTAGGATTCTAGTTGCCCAATTTTAGCTGCTAACATGTGCTAGGGTTATTTTGAGGCAGGAAGGGTTGATTATTCAGAGGCTCAATATGAAGGGATTCCACAAAATTTGCATGGACCAGAAAAGGAGAAAGGGTAGAGACATGATTATAGATTCTTTGAATCAATCCTTGATGGAGAGGTGGAGACGCTCCTTTACCCTTCCATTGTTTTAGAGAAGAGAGTGGAAAAAAGGGGATGTTGATTCTTTCTTTTCTCCTAATATGGTTCAAACTTAGAAAATGGTAGCCATGCACAATTATGTATCTACCTTTTAAAGTAAAGTACTTCATGATGTGGACATTAACTAGGCCATATGGCACCGATATTTTCTTAGATTCATAATCATTTTGGAATATTTGTAGCTTATCATCCCCTTTCAAAAAGCTATCAATGAAATGCTAATAGTTGTCATTACTAACTTTGGCAACTTTTAGGCAATGAAACTCCAAGCCAATAGCTTCAAAAATTAACTTAGGGGGTAACTATGAAGCTAATGCTACCAATAATAACTTTATCCTCCCACCACAAATTGAAGAATTTAGAAGTCAAGTCATCATTATAGCCTTTCCTTGCAAGGAAAAACAAGTCTTACCTACCTCTTCAAAGAGTTTCTAGAGTTCCACATTCTATCTGAAAGGCATGCAAGATAGTAGCTCCAACCTCTTTTTGTTCTCCCCATCTCCATTTTACAACCTTTGGAATATCTTTACACCTCTACTTCAAGTTTGTTGACTACACACCAACAATTGCTCACACCCAGAATGGAAGAAAAGCCATCACAAGGTCTAGAATTGAAATAGGTGTTTTGAACAAACATAACCCTTAAAATTCCATAATAATATCATCAGGAATTCTTCTAGAAAGCTCACCCAATACTTTTAATAATTTGATCATCAAAATTTGATGCCATCCAAAACTTAAGCCAGACCATTTTGATCTTTAGACAAGACTCAAAGCTCGTGTGATGTATACTCACATCTTGTAAATAAATTAAGGCTTTTAAATTTGATCTAACATCAAGTGAATAAATGGTGTGATTCCCCTCTACAAATATCAAAGTAATCATTTAGTGGGCCTCATTATTATTATGCCACAATCCATAGAGTACAAAATATTTGATACACATGATTTGTAAGATATTATTTCTTATATATTTAGTCAAATAAATACCATACCCATCTTTATACACCACCTTAGAATGATTACACCTTAGATTTTAATTTTTGCTGTGCTTAGTCATTTTGAAATAGTCCCTTTCTTTAATGTATACCCTCTCATTAAAGTGAACCCCCTTGAAGATTTTTGATTCAAATACAAAGTACTTCCTAGGCCTTCTTATCCTATAAACTGTTTCAAAGGAAGCAACATAAGTTAAATAAAGCAACATGTGACCTAAAAAATTTGGAAGACTTTCCTAGGAAAATTTACCCATTCACACCTCATTCCCTATCCACTTTAGGCATATCATCATATAAACAAGAAAATTCAAACTCAAAAACAAGCAACAAAACTTAAACCATAACTTGACAACCAAGCAAGTCATAACCCTAAACAATTGAACTAGTCATTTCATTCATTTATCTTAAGATGATTGAAATTCAAATTTTCAATTTGAAGCCTATCATCTGAGACACAAACTTCAATTCATTGGGAAAGGTCCTCAAAATTCCAATTTTTCCACTGAAAATAGGATCAACCCACATTAGAAGCAATCATTGTTGCTTTATTCCCCTCCCTAAAAGTATGTTACAATATATACTCATCAAAGGTTTTTATCAGCCTTTTAGAATCATCAATCATGTTCTTAATCTTCCAAGGGGATTCCACAAAACCTTTAAGAGAATCAATGATCAACTTGGACTCACCTTCAATGGTGACTTTTTTTTAAAACCAATTTCTTTTAACCTCTTCAATCCTCACTATGTAGTGATTGCTTCTACCTCATTACTAGTGGAAATCCCCAAGTATTTTGCATATACTTCATTACATTTACCCCTATGATCACTTAACAATCCATTACTAGTAGAAATTCTTGGGTTCCCCTTTCAGCAACCATCAAAATTTAACTTAATTCATCCTTCCAAAGGAGGATTCCAAATAGTCAATCTTCTACTTAAAATATTGGCCTAGTTTAATTTAGTGAGGTCTTATTTAATTTCCCAAAATCTATTTTATTCTTAGATCTTTATAGGTTGTCATTACCTTAGAGAGGCCAAAGCTTATTGAGTTAATATTCTCCTAAATTTTTTGCTTCGTACTCAGGAAGACTTTCATACTACTTCTCTACTGCTCTCTAAATATTCTATTATTTTTTTCTTTCCACAAGTTCCAAGAGACAAATGGAGGGATTTTCTACTAGATCTCCACTATGATTGGATGAGAGAAAGGTCAGAAGGTCCATTGATCAATAAGGTTCTTAAGATCAAGGGGAAACATCCAACCAGTTAGCAGAATATCTAGGACCAATGATCAAACCTCCCTAACAAAGGGGCAATGAAACAAAAAATGGATTATACTTTCAACAACTTCCAAACAAATAGGACACCAATTAACAAACCAAAAACCATTCCTATTTAAGACATCAATAGTAAGAATTTTACCATTTACTATAGCCCACCAAAAGAAATTTCTCTTCAAAATTAACTTTGCATTCCATAATTTTCTCCAATTAAAATTTTGAGGGGTGAGAGAATATTGTTCCAATTTAGTGTAAGTAGCTTTAACCGAAAAATATTCAAAAGGATTATCACTCCAAACCCACACATATTCATCATCATTTAAAGACAAAAGATAGTCTCTTATAAGATACTCCAAGAAGGAAAATGATTTAAAGCATTGAGCGTGACAACCACTCCTCATGGTTCTTAGTTCAAGCACATCTTTCCTAAAAAAATTCCATTTAGGTGTTCGTCCACCCCAATCAACATAATCGTAGAAGAAGGTCCCATATAGCCTTATGAGGTCTTATTTAATTGTATTCAATTTAAAAAATGAGGAAAGAATAGGACCATTTCCCCAAGCATCATCCTAGAATCTAATAAATATTCCATTCCCAACTCTTCTTCTAGTACCTTTCTTCAAAGTATTCCTTATTTTCACAATGTTATTCCATATGGCTGATCATTTGGGCCAGTCCTAAGAAGAAACGAATAGTAGGGGTATTCATTCCCCATATATTTAGCTTTTATAATTATAGACACTGAAAATTGACCACTTTCATTTGGTTGAAATTTACCCCTATTTCGATCAACTTCATAGTCTCTATATTAATTAAATAATACCCCAGTATTTATTTAATATTCATTATCCCTTATCCCTTTGTACTAAACTATTTCTTCTATCATATTTAAATCCTTACCTAAATTAAATAATTACCTTTAATTATTTACTCCCATCACTTATCCCTTTCCTCCAAAAATTAAATAAATAATCTATTTATTTAATTCCCCTCATCTCACATCCTACATAAACTTCTCTAGTTTTGATTAACTTGCATAAGCTTATAATTAGGATATGGACATTCCTAATCATTGATTAGGGAGGTGTCACATCCTCCATAAAATGCAAGTTGTCCCTAATCTTCCTCCATTAGCCTAATCACCTACCTAACCCCATATTTGCACAACCTAATCAACTCCTCGTCAACTCTATCCACCCCCCAAGAAATTTTTAATCCTTTTTGTCTTCCCAATGTCATTTGGAGGAATTTTAATTCATCCTCAATCCCCATGAGGATTATAATGGAATTTTAAATTCCCTCTTGTCCTCTCTTGCCCATCCCTATGGTACCTATCAAGTACCCCCATCTTGTCTCATGCAACCACATGATGACAAGTGTAATCAGCATGTGGGTTGAGATGTCTCAAGGCATCTCAACCCTTGATCTTCAACTCTCAATCCTAGCCCTCCAATCTATATATCCAAACACAACCATTTCATCTCTCTCACCCATTTTTCATTTGAGCATCATTATGCTACAATATTTTCATGTGAGCACACATCTAAATCACACATCATAGGAAAATCTACACAACAAGAGGTTTGTTATGCTGGTTTGAGTTTCCCACAACCCAATCTAAGTGTTTTGCATTTTATTTTTTCTTGTACTTGGATTTCATGCATTTTTAGATAGGAAAAAACACCTACACATAATAATTTTAACCCATTCCTTACTCCCTTGAATAAAGAACCAACCAATGTTTGGAAGTAGAGATTTGTTAAACATATTCAACTTTTGAATCCCCAAGCCTCCAACTTTCTTAGGAGCACAAACCTTGTCCTAACTGACCAAAGCTATCCTTGCTCTTTCTTCTATCCCTATCTAAAGGAAGGTCTTTTGAATTTTCTCAATTTTATTAATAATAAAATTTGACATATTAAAAAGGGAAAGGACATACATAAGAATATTTTGAAGGGGAGAGTTTAGTAGCTAAACCTTGCTAGCCTAACTTAGTAATTTACCTTTTCAACCAACAAGCTTTTTTGAATTATCTCAATTATACCATACCAAAAAAAATTGGAGGCTTTTTAGTACTTAAAGGGATCCCAAGGTATTCATCTAGAAGAGTAACCTCCTAACATTCAATAATTCTTAAAACTTTATCTTTCAACTATTGGTTGGAGTTGAAGAAGTACAACTTACTTTTAGTGTAAATTAATTTATGTTGGCCAAAACCTTTAGCATAGTCCTACAAGATAGATTTCCAATGAGTACCTTCAACAATAGAGGCATCACCCAATAGAGGCATCACCCAATAGAATCATATCATCAAAACACTATTGATGGGAAGCAGGAGGGAGGGAGCAAGAAAATTTGATTTCTTTAAGCAATCCTCTTTCCAGGATCCTCTAAAGCTTACAACCCAAGACTTCAACAACTATTATAAATAAGTAAGGGAAGAGAGGATTCCCCTACGCCAAACCCTTCCCACGAGAGAAAAGACCTTTGGGGATGCCATTAAGAAAAATAGAAAAAAATGTAGTGGAAACACATTCCTTGATTGATTTTAATTTTTTTCCACTCACATCATACTTTTCCAAAACAACAAAAACAAAACTCCAAGACACTCTATTGTAATCCTTTGAAATGTTTAATTGAGAACCATACCTAGATTCTGGAGTATTTGATAGAGTGGATATATTCATGAGAAACAATAGTAGCATCCAAAATCTATCTTCCTATAACAAAACCTTTTTGGTTCCTTGAGATTATTTTTTCAAGCACAGTCTTCAGCCTATTAACAATAATTTTGGGAAAAACTTTATACACTATATCACATAGGCTTATAGGGAAGATGTCAAGCATTGAAGAAGCATCCTCTTTTTTGGGTACAAGGAAAAAATAGGTAGCATTGATTTGGCGGAGAAGCATTCCTGACTTGAAAGGATCTCTTGCTACATTTAGCAAGTTTGTAGAAAGGATGTCCCAGAAGTCTTGAAAAAAATTAGGAGGTCTCAACCCATCTAGACTAGGGGCCTTAAATGCTCCAAAAGAAAAAACAACAATCTTCTCTTCCTAGAGAGTAACCACCTTTCTAAGCTCCTTCAAGTCACTCTTAGAAACCAATTTTGGAATGACTTCAAGGAGAAAATTAGACTCATAAGGAGGGACTTGAGCTCCTACATTTTTACAAAAGGAAATTTCCTTAGTAGTAAGATCTTCATCACTAGTAAGTAAATCTCTATTCTCATTAACAATGAAACTTATTTTATTCCTTTTTTGATGCTTTAGAATTGACTAATGATTTATTTTTTTGTTCGTGTCTCCTTCTCAAATCCATTGCACATGATATTTTCATTTCCAAAATATTTCCTCCTTCTTAGTTGTAAGAAACTTCTCCCTAAGTTCCCTTTCTCTTTTTGAAATGTCATCATCAACCTCATCCATTTCCATTTTCTCTTGAATTTTTTTGAGGCTAGAAAGGATATTATTTTTTGTAACAAAGATGTTTTCAAATAAAATTTTATTCCATCCTTGAACATTAAACTTTATTCTTTTTAGTTTTTGAGCCAAAAAAAAAACATAAGAGTACATTGGTAGGAAAGGTTCCACCAGAAACAAATGAGATCTTTGAATTCAGGATGCATATTCCACATAATCTCATATCTAAATAGATAGGGGCCTTTAGTTCTTTGATCCTCCCATTTCAAAATGAGAGCACTAAGATCAAAGGTAGATCTTGAAAGAGTAGATAGATGCAACTTGTCAAGGATGTCCCAATCTCTAGAAATCAACACTCTATCAAGTTTAACTTATATAGGATTTTGATTATGGCATTTGTTAGACTAGGTAAACTTGGAACCTATTAAATCCACATCCAAAAGACCTTAAGAAATCCTCCACACCCCCTTTTTCCTGATAGATAAAGGGGGGTATTAAAATCCGCTTCTAATATCCATCTCACCCTCTGGTTCTTGGACAAAAGCACTAATAAGGAAAGCCAAAGTTGGTTCCTAGCAGCCCTTGTATTTGGAGCATAAATGTGAAGGATATTCTATTTGGTATTATTCCACCCATCTTCAATTAATATTTCCAAAAAGAAATTGTTGTAAAATCCTTTGGAAACAATATTTTTTTGAGGGTTCCAAACGGTCGCAAGGCTACCTAAAGCGCCTTCCACATTAATAATGCAATACTTCACCCTAGGCTAGACATTTTTAACCATTTGTTCAGAGTTATCTTGTTGCATTTTCATTTCCTGAATATGAAGAATATAAATTTTCAAATCTATAATAGAACACTTCAAAATATGTTCTTTAAAGGGCTATTCAGCCCTCAAATGTTCCACGTCAAGATCTTCATGGAACCAAACAGAAGTCAATATCCAATAAATACTAACTCAAGGGGAGAAAACTCCCCACCTCTAATTTTTGGATTTAGCATGATTCAAGAGGCCCTCAAGGGTCCTCTTTTTCCCGAGGAAATCTCTCTTATCGATTCTCTAGATATAACATCTTTGTTGTTCATTCACCCTTATTTTTTATCGTTCCCAACATCCACTTTTTTCTTCCTTTTTGATTTTCTATTAACTTGAGTCCTTGTATTCTCCATATCCCTAGATTTGAGGGATAAAGGGGAGTCTAAATCTTTAAACCCAAAAATAGCTAGAGAATCTTGCATCTTCTTGTGAAAGATATCTTGGGAAACAATATCATCCTATCCAAAGAGACACACGTTCTTACCAATATCCAACTCTGAGATTCTTGGGGATAGTAGGGGGAGTCCAACAGCCCTTCATTAGTTATGACATGAGAAACATCCTTACACTGGCGTTGTAGAGGATGAACTAAAGTAGTTTCATGCAAGACATCCTTCATATAACCATTATTCTTACCTTCGGCCTAGAAATCTATTGGTTCAACAACACCAGACAATTTGGGATGAGGGTATTTTGACCCAGACTTTTGATGCCTATTAGACAACTCACTAGAAGAGGAAAGAGCAGCTAAAATGATGACATATTTATCCTTTTTGTTTAGTTGATTCTTATAGGTATGACTAAGATGGCCAAATTTCCCACAAAGTTGACATAAATGGTGGGGTGTGGTTTGGATATGATGATCAAAGGTGTTCATAGCTTTTATATCCATAGTTTCAGGTTTTCGATTGCATAATAGTAAAAGTTGTGTTTGACGATTTGTCTCTTTATGTAGAAGGTTATTTGGGAGAAATGAGATCGTTTCACATTTATTCGAAGTAAGGTTTCTTTTCTTATGGATTTGGGAACATGCTTATAATGTCTATAACTTCCTTTGCTTGAGGTTTCAAGTGTTGAGGTATTTCACAAGGTTGGCTAGTAAGTTATTTGTTTGTGTCAGTGTGTCTACTTGCATAGAATTATGGTGTTCTCAGTTTCAGGTGGTTGTAGTAGAGTTATAGAATATTCTAATGATGTTGGAATATGTTAATATGTTGTCTGAATTAAATTGTGAAGCATTATTGTGTGGTCTGAATGACCTAGAGAAGCGTGTATGTGGTTGCTTGTAGTGTTAGTTTAAGTTTGGCCAACTTGGCATGCTAGCGCTATTTGTGGAGGTTCCTCATGGATTGTGGATGCGTTGAGTAGCATGGTGATGTGGATTTGGGTCCTAGTTAACCCTTAGTGTGGTCTTCCTTCACTTTTTTCCACCACATAGGTGTTTAGTGCTGACCTATTTTGGTGTTGCATGTTTGAGGTGCATATGTTTCATTAAGGCTAACCTAATTAAGATTGTTTAAGTCATAGATAGTATAAATGCAATGTGAATTGTTGGAGATGAGCGTGGATATATGTGGCAAGTGTGAATGATGCAAATATGATCAAGAATGGTGATTTGAGCGAGAGCCTTAATGATTGTGAATCTAGATGCAATGAGCAAAAGGTGTCTACATTTTTAGTGTGCTTTAAGTTGTTGGAGGAAATGAGGCAAAGGTTGTGGATGACATAGAGTTGTAGTGGTGGATTTTCCTATTACTTTGAGATAGTGAATCTCTCTATAATAGTTTCTTCTATTCTTTTTTATTGGCAATGAGCCACTCGATAGTGATCCTTTCTTCTTTTTTTGGGCAGTCAACCCTTGGCAGTGAGCCTAATTGTAGTTTTTGTTATTCATATATATGTGAGTTTATCCTCACTATGGTTTTTCCCTTCTTGGGTTTTCCATGTAAATCTAGTGTTTTTATGTTATTGGATGTGTTTGTATTACTATTTCATATGTTTACATTTTTCTAATGCATGATAAGAGTTTAAAGGCTAACAAGGGTTTGAATGTTGATGAGGGATTAAATGTTTTTAATGTACAACTGATTCAGCCCCGCTCTCATTTTTCTTGTGTATCTAACAAGAAGGGGTCATGCATGTGGAGAGACAAAGGAGATTAAAAATGAATTACAAAAATTGCAATTAGAGAGGAGCAATCGGTAGGGGGTTGCTACATTGGAAAAATGGTAGGTGTGAGAGAGGGTCACTCCATTATGAGCAAGGAGGATGTTGCAAGGATTTGAAATCTAAGTAAAAATGCATATTTAATTGGTATGAGGTCATGCAAGTTAAGCAATAATGCAAAGGGAATAAACAAGAAGGGTGACACCTTATAAAAGGAAACTTAGATTTGAACAAAAATGCAGATGTGTGCAATAAGACAGTGATCACACTATGTCAAATGAAAGATTCAATTTGAGTGAAAAGTTGAGCCTCACATTCAAATATATTGTAGATTTGAATAAAGGGAGAGTTTGTGCCAATAGTTGGGAGTATACGGATTATAGAATTAGAAAGAGGTTGAGCCTCAAGAAAAATAGAGATTGTAAATGTTAGGATTTGAGAATAGTGAAACCAAATTGTAAATTTTTTGTGATGTAAATTGTTGAGACATTAGTAATAAAGTGATGCAAATTTCATTGCCCTCATTATTTGTGAAATTTGAAATTTTAATTTTAATTTGACAAATGCAATATCTAAAAATGTTTAAATGAGACATTGTTGATAGTTTCAAGATTGTAAAGGAGGTTGAAATTGAGATAGGGAATCTTCCTGATTTGTTTGGGAGTGATTTTCTTACATCAAATGGTATCATAGCAGGTTGTTTTGAGTGTGTAGACTGATCATCAAATGTGATGTATTCTACACTTGCACTTGTGGGTGAGGAACTTGAGAGGATTGTTGCAAAAAGAAAAGTGGAACATGAGGTTTTTGAAAGAAATTTCTTGAAGAACTAATTGGTGTTACTAGAAAAACATTCAAGATGCCACCTCAAAGAGGAATGCCTAAAATAGATGAGCTATTGGAACAATTTTGTGAAATTATAAGAAAATTTATAAGAAAAGAGGTGAGAATATCTACTGGAAACACAAGAGATCATGTGAGTGAAGAAGAAACTAAAGTGGAAGAGTAAGGAAGAGAATATGAACAACCAAAGGATGTTGGAGAAGAAATACTTTTTAGGGATTTTTCAAGAATCACGAAGAGCAACAAAATGAATGTGTCATTTTTTTTCTAAAACATTAAATCTAGAAGAATTAATTGATTGGATAGGAGAGATGGAAGAGTATTTTGAAATGGAGAAAATTAGGGATGCACAAAGGGTAAGTTTATCCTAAAAAATTTAAAAGGGCATGTTGCATTATGGTGGAAAGAATTGTAAGGAGTGGGTAATGAATAGAGACCAAGAATAACAAGGTGGATTCAGATGTCGACCAAGTTGAAGAAAAATTTTATTCCTAGAGATTATGAAATGGACTTAATCAAGACATTGAAAAATCTAAAATAGAAAGACATGAGTGTAAATGTTGAAAATATGTGCCTCAATCTCACAGGCTGAAACCTCTGGAAGAGAAAAGTCAGTATGACCTTCATTGTGTCTCGCCAACCAACATATGTGAATACTTTTGAAATGTTTTGGTCGCTGTGACTTTATTGATGTCTTGCCGACTATTGTTGTCGCTATGACTTGTGGCGTTCACTATAACCCTCTACCAAGTGGAGATCTCTGGCTGGCAAGCCACTCTTATCGGATATTGGGGAGAGACTTGGACGTTCGGTATGTCTCATACCGATAAGAGAAGTCTTGCCGATAATTATTCACTTGGAGTCTTTGGGGTAACATGGAGGCTTTGCTATGAACTCTTGGCGACATATGTTTGTCTCACCAATGCTCATCGGAGTAACATGGAAGCCTTGGTAACAAGTCTTGCTGACAGTTGGTTCTCTCACTGATGAGTATGAATATCGATGTAACTTCTTGGCGATCCCGGTAAGTCTTGCCGATGAGTGTTCTTTTCGGTATGACTTGAAGGCTCGATGTGATCTCTTGGCGAATGATGATAGTCTTGCTGATGGAAATGCAAATGTCTATGTGACTTTGGAACTTTGGTATGATGTCTCATCAAAAATGATGGTCTTTCTGAATAGCAATACAAGTTATGATCATCGGTATGAGGTCTTGGCGACAAGGCGAAGTTTGAGCGATAGCTTTCTGAACTCAGTGTAACCTCTTGCTGATAGTGATGACTCTTGGCGATATCAACAGTCAGGTCTTGTGGCATCGGGGAGACACAATTAGTGTCTCACCGACATATGAATACTCTTTTGAATGCCTTTGACGGATTGACTATCCTATGTGGTTTGTCCTCGACCAATCAGGGAGCAGAATGGGAATCGCTAGTAGTTGGACTGTTGCGGTTGTTACTGAGAGGAAGTTCGACAGACCATGGGCATCATGGATATACTCAGGAATTGCAGATGTTGTTCGGTTTAATGGTTGGATGATCAGTTCGATGAGTGATCAGTGAATTTGATTTTGAGTCTATCATAACTTGAGTGTTCTATAGCAAGGTTGATCATAGTGAATGCTATTGTAAATTGACATCAGAGAGAGTGAAGCCCATACTCTGTATGTAATTTCATTACTGTAATACAAAGGGGTTTTTCTTGGTGTGGTGGGTTTTTCTCCCGTAAGGGTTTTCCCACGTAAATCTAGTGTTCATTTATGTATGATTATTTCTTTGTTTCTGTTATTGCTTTCAAGTGTATCTTAATTGGACTATAATTGAAAATTTAAAAGTATCTTTGCATTCTTCCCTGAGTTTTTCACGTTAGGAGAGTTGCTTCCACACCTTAGTTTTCCTTACAAGTGGTATCAGAGCCTGGCCAGTTGTGTTATCCTTGTGGGTACATTTGGTTTTTTGAGTCAATTTTGTTCAGTGGGAGTCTTGTAGAAGTTTGGTAATTCGAATTACAGATTAAGATGGCTAACACATTAGGGAAGAGTGAAATTGAGAAATTCAATGACAACAATTTTGAGTTGTGGAAACTTAAAATGGAGGATCTTTTGGTTGATCATGATCTTTGGATTGTTGTGTCTAGAACGAAGCCTACAGGCATGAAGAAAGAGGATTGGGATCTTGCAGATAGAAAATCTAAGGTGTTGATAAAGCTCTATTTAGAAAACTCTATTCTTATGAATTTTCATGAAGAAAAGACTGCATCTTCCTTATGGAAAAGACTGGCAGCTATTTGTTAGGGAAAGTCCTTGGTGAATAAATTGTTCTTGAGGAAGAATTTGTACTCTTTGAGAATGCAGGAAGGAGGATCTTTTGTTGATCATTTGAACGCATTCAACATGTTGATTTCACAGCTAACATCTATGGGCATGAAGATTGATGAAGAGGATCACTGTATGTTGTTATTATGTTATTTGCTAGATTCTTGGGATCACCTGGTGATGGCTATTGGGAGTACAACATCCAATTTTAAGATGGAAGATGTTGTTTCTTCTTTGTTATCAGAAGAGATGAGAAGGAAATCTTTTGAGATGGCGAAGGAGGCTCTTGTTGTTAGAGGCAGGTCGAAAGAGAAAGGAAAGAAGGACAAGAAGTCCAAATCAAAATCAGAGGGGAGATCAAAGTCTCCTAGCAAGAAGTCCAAGGTGAAGTGTTGGAATTGTGGGCAACCTGTTCATGTCCAAAAGGATTGTAAAGAGGATAAGAAGAAGAAGAAGTATTCTTCCAACAATGATTCTTCTCAGAGTGATGCAGACGCCTTCATTGCAGCATTGGCTACGCAGGCATCAGATGATGTCTGGTTGATTAATTCTAGAGCATCTTTCCACATGACATTGCATAGAGACTAGTTCATGAAGTATGAAGAATACGATGGTGGAAAGGTGTATTTGGAAAGTGATTCATCTTTGGAAATAGTTGGTCGTGGAAGAGTCGGAATTCAATTCCCTGATGGAAGAGTGAAGGGAATCAATGATGTAATACATATACCAGGTCTGGCTTGAAATCTACTTTCTATTAGTATGCTAAATGATATTGGAGTGCAAGTCACGTTCTTTGGAAATGGCTGCAAGATGACTAGATGCTCTATGGTGCTAACAAGGGGTGCTCGCATTGGTACCTTGTATAAGCTGGATGCACATGTTGTTCAATGCAATAGTGTATCTGCCAAATCACAAAAAGCTACTCATGGAGAAAAGAATGTAAAGATTCATGATAGTGTAAACTCTATAGAAGTTAAACTTCTAGTAGAAAATACTATGCTCTGGCATCATAGGCTAGGCCACATTGGAGAAAAAGGTTTAAAAACCTTAAAGAATAAAAACCTAGTTGAGGGGCTTAAAGATTGTAACCTCGAATTTGAGTTTTGTGAACATTGTATATATGGTAAACAACACCGTGTTTCATTTTATTCCAGTCCTCACAAATCTTCTAGTTTGCTTGATTATATACATTTTGATGTTTTTGGTCCAGTGAACGTTCCTTCTTTGTCTAAGTCAAGGTACTATGTATCATTCATTGATGATTATTCGAGAAAAACATTTGTTTATTTTTTGAAAAGTAAATAAGAAGTGTTCAATCAGTTTAAGGAATTTAAGAACCTTGTAGAAAATTAGACTAGAAGAAAAATAAAATGTTTAAGAACTAATAATAGCAGTGAATTTTGTTTTGACGATTTCGAGAGGTACTGTAAAGATCATGGGATTAAAAGACATAAAACTACACCTTACACTCCACAGTAAAATGGAGTTGTAGAAAGGTTCAACAGAACAGTGATGGAAAGAGCACGAAGTATGCTGAGCAGTGTTGGCTTGGAGAAGTTCTGGGCTAAGGCAGTTGCTACAACAAGTTACTTGATAAACCGTTCTCCTAATTCTACACTTGTTGAGAAAACACCTTTGGAAGCGTGGTCTGGTAAGAAGCCCTCTCTGAGACATATTCGTGTTTTTGGCTATGAAGCATATGCATATGTTCTAAATGAGAAAAGATCTAAATTGGAGAACAAGGTTGTCAAATGTTTTTTATTGGCTATAATGTTGGCATAAAAAGATACAAGCTTTGGAATCCTAATACGGAGAAGGTTCTATACAGTAGAAGTGTAATCTTTCGTGAGCTGAAGTCTTCTACCTTAGATTTGCAGTCAGAGACAAAGTCTAAAAATAAGAAGGATGTAGTTATAATTCCTCCGACACCAGAGAAAGAGGAATTCAAAATTCAAAATGTACCTGAAACTGAGAAGAGCTCAAACAGTTCTGAAAGTTCAGAAAAAGAAGAAGAACCTCAGCCTCAGCAAGTGAGGAGGTCAACTCATGAAAGAAAGCAACCTGATAGGTATGGGTTCTCTTTGATAGATTCTGCTTGT
The DNA here is from genome assembly GCA_007258455.2 of Sequoia sempervirens. Taxonomy (NCBI): domain Eukaryota; kingdom Viridiplantae; phylum Streptophyta; class Pinopsida; order Cupressales; family Cupressaceae; genus Sequoia; species Sequoia sempervirens. The sequence goes on from VDFB02358134.1 coordinate 123,442,301, forward strand.
GCCTATGCTTTAATTTCTAGCACTAATGAGCCTAGGACTGTGAAAGGGGCATTTAGAATGTCTGATTCAAACTCTTGGTTGAAAGCCATGAATGAAGAAATGGCATCATTAGAAAAGAATGATACCCAGAGTTTGGTGCCCTTGCCTGAAGGCAGAAAAGTTGTGGGCTGCAAATGGGTATTTAAAAAGAAAATTGGTCTGAATGGCAGTGTAGAAAAATATAAGGCGAGGCTGGTTGCAAAGGGTTATTCCCAGGTAGAGGGAATTTATTATGGAGAAATCTTTTCTCCTGTAGCTAAGCTGACATCTATCAGATTTATTTTGTCACTTGTAGTAGCGTATGACTTAGAGATCGAACAGATGGATGTGAAGACATCATTTTTTCATGGTGATCTTGAAGAAGAAATCTATATGTCCCAGCCTAAGCACTTTGTGGAGAAAGGTAAAGAAAAACTGGTTTGCAAGTTAAAAAAGTCTCTGTATGGGTTAAAACAGTCTCCTAAAATGTGGTACTAGAAGTTTGATACTTTTGTATTGTCTTTGGGATTTGTAAGATCAAAATATTATCATTGTGTGTATTATAAAGTTGAAAGTGATCGAGTGCTTATTATTGCTCTCTATGTTGATGATATGTTGTTCATAGGCAATAGTAAGTTAATGATTTCTAATCTTAAGTCTCAATTGTCTACAAAGTTCAAAATAAAAGATCTTGGTGCAGCAAGGTATATTTTGGGAATGGAAATAACCAAGGATAGGAATAGTAGAAAACTTTGGCTCAGTCAAAGTAAGTATATCAAGGCTATTCTAGAGAGATTTTGCATGAATGATTGCAAGCAGCTAGTTGTTCCAGTTTTGCAAGGAACGAAGCTATCTGTTGAAGATTGTCCAAAATATCCTACTGAGATGGAGGACATGACCAGTGTACCTTATGCTAGTGCAATTGGTAGTCTTATGTATGCAATGTTCTGTACAAGGCCAGACATTGCCCAAGCAATGGGAGTACTTAGTCGGTTTATGGCTAATCCTAGGACACATTGGGATGTTCTGAAGAGGGTGTTTAGATATTTGAAGGGCACTTCAGAATATGCTTTATGTTATCATGGGAACTTGGTTGAATCACAGAGGACTCTCAACATTCGAGGTTATGTGGATTCTGATTGGGCAGGGGACATTGACAGCAGGAGGTCCACCAGTGGATACATTTTCATGATGAATGGTGGTGCAGTGAGTTGGATGAGTAAGCAGCAGGCTGTAGTCGCTTTTTCCACTACATAGGCAGAATACATGGCAGCAACACACGCCTGTAAAGAAGCAATATGGATAAGACATTTGTGTTCTAACATTGGTTTTGATGCAGGGAAAATAACAATTTATTGTGACAGTCAGAGTGCTATTTGTTTGGAAAAGAATCCTACTTTCCATGCTAAGATGAAACATATAGATGTACAGTATCATTTTGTACTAGATATGGTGGAGGATGGAAAGGTATCATCAGAAAAATTGGATACTTTGGAGAATGTTGCAGATGCATTGACGAAGCCAGTGAGCACAAACAAGTTCAGGTGGTGTGCCAATTCGATGGGCCTCAGTGCCCATGAATTTTAATAGTTTTTGTTGAGCTCTAGAGGTGCATGTGTGATCTTCGTCAAGTGGGAGATTGTTGAAAATATGTGCCTCAATCTCACAGGCTGAAACCTCTAGAAGAGCAAAGTCGGTATGACCTTCATTGTGTCTGGCCGACTAGCAGATATGAAACTTTTGGAAATGTTCTGGTCGCTGTGACTTTGTTGATGTCTTGCCGACTAGTGTTGTCACTATGACTTGTGGTGTTCGTTGTAACCCTCTACTGAGTGGAGATATCTTGTCGATAGGCCACTCTTATCGGATATCGAGGAGAAAAACCAGTCAATTGGGAAGGCATGAAATTAATAGAGAAAAGACAACCTAATATGTGAATGGTTTACGATTTGATACTCAAGATGAAATGAGCATGCTAAAGATTACCTTGGTGGAATGAGCATATCAATACACATTGAAGGCTGAGGAGAAGTTGATGAGAATGAAAATAAATAATTCTAGAAGTCATGGAAGATTTATAGTAGAGAAAGGACAAGTGAGTAGCAACAAAGGAAAGCATATTGAAGAAGAATTCAAACCCAAATGGAGTAAAGAAGTGGGAAAAAATACAAAAAAAAAAGAGTTTCCAATAAGAGGATGTGGTAGAAGTAGTAGAGGGTTCCTCAGTAAATGTTTCTAGTGTGGAGAAGCTAGTCATCTTGCTTATGAGTGTCTGAAAATACAAGAAGGTAACAAGAAGAGTGTAACAAGAAACTACTTAACACAAGAGGATGAGGAAAGTGATGCATCCGCAAAAGGTGGAGAACCCAAAGAAGGTGAATCTCTTATGATGAGAAAAGTGTTGGTAAATCTGAAGGTGGTTGAGGAAGAACCATCCCAAAGAAGGTGTCTCTTTCAAACTATTTGCAAGACTGGAGGTAAGTATTGTGAAGTTATAGTAGATTGTGGCAGTACAGATAATCTAGTTTCAGAGAACATGGTAGAAAATATAGATTTAAAAAGGTGTAAGCATCTTAGTCTATATAAAATTTCTTGGTTACAAAAATAAAATGAGATGACTATGAGTGAGAAGTGTTTGATTAATTTTCAAATTGGTTCCTATAAGGATAAAGTGTTGTGTTATGTAATGCCTATGAGTTCTTGTCATGTGTTGGGAAGTCCATGGCCTAGGGAGGCCATTATGATGGTAGGAAGAATGTGTACACTATTTGAAAAGATGGACAAAAGTATGTGTTGAGTTCTCTGAAGGAGAAGGCAAAGCAAGTAAAAAATCAAACTCCATTATTTGTTCTAGTGCTAGAAAGTAGTATAGAGAAAAAGGAAAGGACTAACCACAGTGATTTGAAAACATTCAAAGAAAAAATTTCAAGAGGAGAAGGCAGATTGGATTTAAATTTATCGTAGTAACATAGTAAATGAAAAGAAAATAGCAGCCCAAAAAAATGTGGTGGTCAGAAAGGTGACTTGTGTGTTGAAGTTGATGAAGAACATAAAAGTAGAAGAGGAAAGGCTCCCATGGAAAAGGAGCAAAATTGGATTAAAAAAATATGGGATTACCATTCCATGCATCTTCAAATGTTTCTGATTCTTCCAACTCAAGGAACATTTCACTTACCAGCGTGTTTGATGAAGGAGCATCTAGGTGGACGAATAATTAGCATCATCTAAAAATATTTGAATTTTATTTGCTCATTTTTTGGTTTGGTTTTCTCAATTTATAGTTGCATTTTAACTTGATTTTGATGGTTGATCATAGAGGAGATTGAATGATGTTCTTGTCATTGATTGACAAAATTTCATACTTGGTTATGCATTTCGAAGCTCCATCTTCAAGCATTCCCTTGGAATTCAAATACTAATTGTAAATTTGAATGTACCAAGGAAGATAAATGAATTGTTCATTTTATCCTATACCAGATAGTAGAGGCATTGGAGATAATTAAAAAATGAGTTTTTATTTTTCTAGCATAGGGGAATGATAAGAAAATTAAATAAAAGAAAATGCACAAGAAATGCAAGGAGAGGTTGCACCTCTTAGTCAAAAATAGATATAATAAATTAAAGGAGTGAAGATGAAGAGAGAGGGGTCAAACAGGTTTTAAAAAATTGAAATATAAAAGACTACAGGGAAGACAAGGGGTCGTGCCTATGGAGAGACAGAGGAAATTAAAAACCAATTACATAAATTGCAAGTAGAGAGAAGTAATAGGTATGGGGCTGTTGTGTTGGAAAAATGGTAGGCGTGAGAGAGTGTCATGCCATGCTTAGTAGGGAGGATGTTGTGACGCTTTGAAAGCTAAGTAAAAATGCATATTTAACTGGTATGGGGTTGCGCCGATTAAGAAACGATGCAGAGGGAAAAAATAAGAAGGGTGACACCTTGTAAAAGGTAACTTATATTTGAATACAAATGCAGATGTGTGCAATAAGATGGAGGTCACACCATGTTAGATGAAAGATTGGATTTGAGTGAAAAGTCGAGCCTCATATTAGAATAAGAATTTGTGCCAACAGTTGGGAGTATACGGATTCGAGAATTAGAAAGAAATTTGAAATCTAATTTTAATTTGACAAATGAATTTTTTTAATTAAAAGAGGGGTAAAAATTTATCAAGAACAAGAAAGATACAGAGAAGAAGGACAGGCCGCTCCACAAAGAGCTTAAAGAGCTCTGTCAGTGTCCACTAAATGATCTAACATAGTAGTCGTATCAGGAGGCAATTGCCCCTTATCCACAATATTCCAAGCATTCATTTGATCAGAAGCCCATTTGGCCAAACAATCAGCAACCCATTCCACTCTCTAGGAATGTGCCTGAAAACAACATAATCAAAAGACTCACACAGCCAAAAAAAATATGTCTAATAACCAGCTGCAAGTGCCAACCAACACCGTCAAACTACTGAACTTTAGTAAGCAAAGTCACCACCACTTGAGAATCGGACCCACAAATGATCCTTCTCCAGCCTAGAACACAACTACACTCAACAGTGCACAAGATAGTGAGAGCCTCCATAAGAATTGTTTGAATGAGAGGTTAATAGTTTTAGATTTGTAAAGGAAGTTGAAATTGAGATAGAGAATCTTCCTGAGTTGTTTGGGAGTGATCCATTTGTGTCAGTCTTACACAATCACCACCAAAAAAGTTATTGATCATCTAAAATATATTTTGACTTATTTGATATTATCTCAAAGAAAGGGGCTTTGTGAAGGGGCATTTAATTCTTGATAGTGTTGTTTTTTAATTATAAACCATTCACTATATGGATTTTTCTAAGGATCAATCTATGTTTATTAAGCTAAACATGTACAAATCTTATGATAGGGTTAGATGGTCCCTCCTTAAGAATTTTTTATTTTTTATAATTTTTATTTAGCATCAATTGATTGGACAGTGAGTTGTTTGGTGTTTTCTTTCTTTTCTATTCTTATTAAAGAATTCTCATCTCTTATTTAGCTACTAGATGATTACAACAAGGCGATCCTCTTTCCCCCTATATTTAACTCTTATTCAATCCTCTCTCCCACTATATTTAATTCTTATAGATAAGAGTTGTGGCATATGACAAATTCACCATGAGCAATTTACCGATGGGCCAACAATTCACCACGAGAAAATTCACCATCGTGACAATTCACCGCATGAAAAATTAACTATATGAATTTTTGGTGATTAATTTTCCATGGCGGTGAATTGCTAGTGGTGGTGAATTGTTGGCGGTGAATTTTCCTAGAGCTTGAGAAAGTTCCTTAGTCACCAAAGGGTTAATGGAAGTATTTAAGGTTAGACTATGACTATGGATCTTGATTTTATTTATCATAGTGAATTTGTGGAAAATATAGCCTTAATGGGGACTGCAAAAACATAAGAGGCTATTAGTTGTAAAATTGTTCTAGTTGTGTTTTTTTGGTGAATTCTAGTCAATATATTGAAATTTCAAAGAAATTTTTCTAAATGTTCTTAGTTTTTAGTTTATTCCTTTGTTGTTTGGTGCTCCTAATCATCTTCCCAATCCAAATAAAGTATAGATAATTGATGAGGCCATTCATTATAATTGTGGAAAAGATTCTTGACAAGTTTAGAATGTGATATTGGAACTTCTTATAGTGTTCTTTTGTCAATAATCTTAACCTTTTACAATATATGTTGCATATTCTTCCTATTTACAATTTTTTACGCTCCTAAAAGTTAACAAAATGAGTTTGACTCTCTTTAGAAAATTTATGTTGCAAGGAAATTTGGACTGTTAAAAATGGAGTCTTATTATCTAAGGTAAAGTTTGTATACCAATATAAAACATGTATTTCTTAGTCTTTGGCTCTATGAGTTGAATAGTTAAGCCTTGGCTATGAAAATTAATTAGAGATGGTGAAAGCAGTAAGATTAGCCTTGGGTCAAACTTCTAAACTATAAGTATTTATAAGGTAATTTTTTTTTGAGTTTATGAGAATGATTTTGACTATGAAAGGCTCTATGCTCTAGAATACTCTCAAGAAAGGTTCTTAACTTGTTAAGTAGATCCCTTTTGAATTGCGAAGTCTAGTAAAAATTCTCTTTTTCATTGGATTAATGGGAATCCTATCCCTCAATTTTCACCTCATCTTTATTTACTCCCTTTGATTAAGGTATTTTTTATATTGGTTAGTCTAAAGTTTCATACTTTAAGGCTTCTTATTTCATGGGGGAATCTAGCATTTATTCTTAGAAGGATCCTAGTTATTGGTCTTTGGGAGGAGACCTAGAAGCTTAAGAACCTCTATTTTTTATTCTAGGTAAGTAGCTATATTTTTCTTTGGATAAGGTTGATAATATTGCTTGGGGATATGATCCTCAAGCAATTTAATTAGTTTCTCATGACTATCAGATCTTATACTGTCAAAATATTTAGTACAAAGACCTCCCTTGATAAAATAATGATCTTGAATAAATTTCATAGTTTGAATGTAATTCTTTTCTCTATATGCTTTTGCAAAGTAAATTCTTCACTTGCGATAACATAAGAAAAAGAGGATTCCAAGGCCCTTCTAAATGTGTTTTTTAGCCATTTAGGGATTTCTCACTCATCTCTTCTTTTAATGTTCATTTTCTAAGGAACTTTGGAGGTAGTGGTGGCACATTTGGAACCAATATCTTGTTCATGCTACCTCTTTATCAAATTTTTGGGCTAGTTCGGTATGTCTTTCTATTTATTCTTATGTTCTTTTGGTGGCTCAAAATTTTGTTCCTATCTTAATGTTTTGGAAAATTTGGTTGGAAATAAATTGTTGTCCATCTTCCAAGGTCATTGTAGTCTTATTGAGTATGGTTTATATAAGATTTTAGACTTGATAAAATAACATTTGGTGGCCAAGTTTCATGTGGATGAATTCTTGTTAGCTTATGATATTTAGATTTTGAGGAAAATTGATCTAGGTCTTTTGATTTGAACTATTGATTTTGGATCTAGGATTAAATCTTCTAATAAGGTGAATAGAACTAGTACATGGTTTGGTCCTCTTTGTTCTTCCTTAAATTAGCATTGATGGTTCTTCTCATGGCAACCTAAGTGTTGCAAAGATAGGTGTGGATTTGGATAGGATAGTACTTGTTTGGCTCACTTTTTATTTATGTTTTACTACTATGAGGATTGGCACTAACAATCTAGTGGACGCTCGAACGATCCTTTTGGCTCTTAACAAATATTGTGAGATGGATTGGAAGAAGAATTATTTTGAGATTGATTCTATTATGTTCCTCCTAAATAATTGAAAGTTGCATGAGTCTTCTTAGATGTTGAATTGAATAGATTCTTTTGCTTTCATAAAATTTTGAGTTATCTCCTTTATTCATATCCCTAGAGAATGGAATGTTGTTACAACTATTTGGCAAATGAGCCTCAAATGTTAATCGTACTTGAAAGATTACAAATTGAGAATATTTGTCCACTACTCAATCTTCACAATTTTGTGCGCTCCTTTGTAATTATTTGCTTTGATCTATCGAGTTTATTTTTTATTAGTTCATTATCTTCTATTGGTTTTATAGTTTCTCTTGGTTCCTAGAGGTGGTGAGTTTGTGGCATTTAGTTACTTGGATTCTAATCCTTTGGGCTTTAGTAACAATTGTTGCTATTTGAAAATCTCAGTGTAATCTTCTATAACTCCGATTACTAGTGTACATGGACAAGAACATCAAAATTTAATTTTAAAAATTTAAGATTTAGGATCAATTTTTAGGTACTTGCCATTGACTCAAGACCAAAAAAAAATGATTTCAAAACAGAGATCAAATATGTAAATATAAATACAATAAATCTATAAATAATGGATGTATAAAATATACTATATAAAAATAATATAAGACCAAATACATAAAAAACTATATATTGAAAAAACAAAATGAAACAAACAGATCAAATTATAAATCAAACATAACATGAAAATGTGCCATTTGTCAATTTGTAATTGTGTTAAATCGTTCCTTCAAAATGGTCCCAGAAACAAAAGGGGAATTGACATGGACGGGTATGCAAATTTCACCATCACACATTCAAATCCCATTCCTACCAGTCAAAGAGTAAATTTAGTTAGAAATTCCAGTCCCTTCGCATTTAGAATGGGATGGATATGTCTTTATAATGCTTATGGAGCTTAAAATATCAACTTGAAGACAGCCTTGACATGGAAGGTAAGATGTACACGTATTTCTGTCTATTTAGAGTAGACAAAATGTTTTGTTTCTTGTCTGACCATTGAAAAATTTCAGTTCAAGACAAAATGTTTAGATTATTTTCTAATCATAATGTACGTTGAAATTTATGGGCTCCAGCTACAACTAGAACTATTCTATTTGTCAAGGTAACTATCACATAGATCTAGACAAATGTGCATCTACCTTTCAACAAACATACCTTCCCAATGGTCAATACTAAGACTAGAGACGACAAGTCTATGTTAAATTTAACCTCAGTTTCGGCTCAAACATAAGAATGTGCACAAAGGTTGCATAATTCTCTGTGGTTGTAAACATGGCTGCTGTTCTTAGCTCACCATTGTTGAAGGAAGAGGAGCAAGATCATGCAATTAGTAACCATGAAGCTATTTGCAGACAGAATATCAGATTAACGGACTTGGATAGTATTGTTAGTTTTGAACAGTTGATAAAAGAAAGTTGGAAGGAGTCAAAGAAACTGTGGAAAATTGGAGGGCCTGCTATTTTCAGCAGCTTATGTTCATATTCAATAATACTAATCACAACAGTATGTGCAGGCCATTTGGGTGATGTGGAGTTGGCAGCTGTATCAATTCAAGGCTCTGTTATTGGACTCCTGGCTTTTGGACTCTTGGTCAGTACAACCTTTCCTTGCCTTATTTTTGTCAAAATTTAAGCAAACTTTTGCTGATATATAAGAAATATATATATATATATATATATATATATATATATATATATATATATATATATATATATATATATTAAATTTATGATGGGTGTTTTATAGTTAATATAAAATTAAAAGAAGTAGCTTTATTTGTAGAATAGTGTTGCAGAAGAGGAAATGGAAACGAAAATGTAAAACTCAGAAATTTGAATAATATTGTAATACAAAACTCAAACAGAAATTTGAATAATATTGTAGTACAAAACTCAGAAATTTGAACAATATTGTAGTACAAGTTAGTTGTGAAAAAATAAGAAAAAGATTAAACAGAATAATAGAATAAAATTCAAGGATATAAGTTGTGCTAAAGCTAATGGAAGTGACCAAGTGATTCTAGGATTCGTGCAATGAACATAATAACATAACCGCCTTGTCTTTATTTTCAAGATTTACACCCATATTAGGTAATTGACATATAAGAGTATTGAAATGATCAATAATTTTTATAACTTTTTTCATTCACAAATTATACAAGTGCCTCTTCAAGTAGATTTTGTTTGTCAAGGATTTTGTCATATAAAGGCTCTTCATTTTGTTCCATACGCTTGTTGTTCCCTCTCCAATGATATTGAAAAGAACATCTGTTAAACACAACCGAATTGTGCTAAGAGCTCTTGTATCCATATCCTCCCAATCCTCATCAATCATATTCATAGGTTTCTTTGGCTTTCCTACCTACGCCTTGTGCAATCCTTGTTGCACTAACAAATCATGCATCTTGAGCTATCCCAGCTCAACATTATTCTTCTCATTAAATTTCTCCACCTCGAACCTTGCATTTGGTAGCTCAACATTATTCTTCTCATTGAATTTCTCCACCTCGAATCTTGCATTTGAAACCTTCGCCATTTGATACTACAAAACACAGACACTGCAAAATAACTGCTTTATTATCACTTGTTCCAAAAATGAAAACGTAAAACCATCGAACTTAGAAAAATCTAGCTTTGCTTATTGCTTTAATTGTTTTTTTCTTATTTTTGTTTTATTGTTTTATCTTTTCCACAAGACAAGATTTTCTTTATGGTTTTAATTGTTCTCATTATCCAACAAATAAATAAAGAATGATGAAAGGAGGTTGTATTGTAGATGTAATTGTAAGAACTTAAAATATTAGAAAATTATGTTTGCTCTTTATTTAAACCAAGATAATCTTGTAAAATAGGAAAGAAAAGAGTTGTAGTCGGTGCACAGCTATTGACTAACAGTGTAAAATAATAAATGTATATTATTTTAGTCTTATAAGATATAAACATCCTTACTCAATGGACTAGACTGTAATTTACAATCATCATTCTTCATCTGAATTTTTATTTTTATATTAGAAGACTACGCTTGAATTTTTTATATTTAATCTATGGTAGCCTTCTAAAACAGGAAAGAGAGATGAGTTGTTGTCAATGCACAGCTAGTGACAACAGTGTAAAACAAGAGCTGTGTCACAGCTGGAGTCCCTGCGTAAAGCTATTGTTAATTTGTTTCTTTTTCTACGAGGAATGAAACAATGTTTGTCATTGTCCAATTCCATAAAGCAAATGAAAAGCACCGCACAAAATGAAGGGAAGCGAAAGGACAGGGCAGGTACAGGTTGCTTTGTTCAAAAGCCATCAAAACAAGCTAAGAAATACTGAAAAGAAAGGCTCCCTGGTTGGCAGATTTTCAGCCTCAAAAACTATGACAATTCATGCTGCAGACATTTTATTTCTGATTAAGCAGCAACACAAATGCCCTCCTGAATCATTAAGACTAGTTGCAGCTAAAAATACTGATCTCCTAAACATTTCTGTCAAACTAAAGTTCAGGAAGAATCTCAATGGCAGCTACCCGATTAGTTTACTAAAGATTATAAAAAAAATCTTTTACATATTGCCTGAAGGCTAAAGCTTTCAGATAGAAATCTAATTAAAGCTACCTTGATCATACTCAAGAAGCATACTTTTCAAATATTCCTTGAAGACTTTAGATATTCATGACAAACCCAACTGGAATTTCCCATTGCTTATAGCCAAAAATATAAAGGAACAGAAATTTGGAAAATTTTGGAGCTTAGAAAATCCATTGTAGGCATCAATTGCAGCTATCTGCACCTCAAACCTAATGTACTTTTACCATGCATTTCAATGTACAACTACAAATTTCTACATCAATTACATTTTTTATTTTTGAACAGAAGAGTGGTTTGGCTTGAGAAGCCCCAGGAAAGGAGATTAATTCAGTCAAACTGACCAGGCTACAACCCCTAATGTGTGTATTATAGCTAAAGCCTTCAATCTTATAAGACCTGCATTATAGGCCTCTTCCCAAGTCTCTTGATATCTGGGTCCATTTGACCTGTAAGCATCAAACCAAACATTTTGAAATCATAAAACAAAACTAGATAGGATGCGTGAAGGTGGCCAGAGTATTACCCTCAATGAAAAAAAAGTAGGGTATAAAGGGTTTGTTGGGTATAGTATAATAGTAAGCGTTTTCCATGCAGCATGGGCCCTGTTTCAAAGCTGCTTGACAATTCATGGGAGTTGATTTTTACATATAATAGTAAGCATTTTCCATGCAAGTGGAACATTTGAAAAATCTCATAAATATGATAAACATCAGTTTAATATCTTATGTTTGTGTCTTTGTCATCTGCTAGAGTTTTGTACAAATCCTTGGCCAAAACATTACCTCTATGTCTCTTGACCTAAATTCTATAATAAAATGAACAAGAAAGTACAATAAGAAAACATTTTCTTCTTGATGTGAACACTTTAGTTAGCCAATGACTTCTAGGAAATTGATGAACGATGCTCTATCAGGTGTTTTAATAAGGTTTCTTCTCTCTAGAACCTGTATAAGAACATAAGAATGAAAAAGAGCGAAAGTTACTCTAAGGACTTAAATTTAATTGATACCAGAACTTGTAGAGCTTTCCTTGCTGCCATGATCAAGATAAATAATCTGACAACCTTTTATCTTTCACTAAAATGTCAATTTTTGAAGCTGAGGCATATAAAAAATTGCCTGCACCATCCACCAAATATAATGGAAGTGTCATATAATGTGTACTTTAATTTATATCCCAATAACAAAGCTGAACAGAACATGCCTACATGACAATTGAAAGTCTAGATATGAGACCAGTTTATTCATTCTGGTGGATGTTGTAGATTCAGTACACTCTTATAATGTTCCTTAAACTGAATCATCAGCTTAACAAGCCTATTTATGTGCTTGATGGCAGCCTGTGTTGCATTTTCAGCTGCAGAGAAAGGTACCTTTTTACTTTGCATAATCTTCAAGATGCAACATAATTTTGCCCGAATGTGAAATTAGATGGATGTTTAGGCATAAAGGCATATACCAATACTTCCTTACCTTATTTTCCTTAACTCCATATATGTACTCCATGATTGAATGGCTCGATTGTAAGAATAAAAGGGATTGGATTATATCTTTGAATCAAAATTGATTTGAAGATTATGGCATAAGTCCTTATTGGCAAGTGCATCGATATAGCTAATGTTTTTAACAGTATGACTTAGTTACTGAAAAACAAGTAGCCCGTGAGAGTTGAACACTTGCCAACCTGGTAGAATAAATTTCTGTTCTACATACGGAATCTTAGTCTTACTGTATCCAGCTTTTTTATTGTGTGCCAAGTGCAGGAGCCTACAAAACCAATCTAAAAAGTGTGTTTCACTTCTTGAGAGAAGTTCATCAAAGGTGAAGCACGATGAGAGAGAAACTACAGAATCCAATTTCAACCAATTTTTGCATGAAGATCATTATAAATATGCTATCACCTAAAGATGTTTAAGGGGGCAGTATTAAATTACAGCACACACAATAAGAAATTATATGCATTGTTTTCAGCAGTTCAAAAATGGAAGCATTATTTAATAGGCAAGGTGATTGTTGTCCATTTCCATCTAGTGATAAGATATACGTGTATGTTTTCTAGCTTGCCATAAATTCAGTAGGTGACACATTGGTATTGATTCAGCCATTTTGCAAAGAGGCATATGCTGCTGATTATGTCAATGATGAAGATTTTGGGGAAGCATATAAATCAGCAACTTCTGGTATGCATGACCGTTTTGAGGCTATGTCTAATTATAAAAAAAGAATGAAGATTGTTGTTCTTCATAAGAGAAGCACATACCTCACAGGTTGCTGGTCATTTTTGGAGAGGCCAAAATAATTGTAAACCTTCAGCAGTATGTCTATTGGCGGCATTTGCAGGTGGATCAGCACCAGAATGCATAAGGAGACTGCTATGTAATCTCTGAGATTAACTCACAGACCTAACCCACCTCTGGGAGGCATTCCATGTTTGGTGATCATGCTTGGCACATTTATTCTTAACAGATACTTAGACCATCAACACAAGCCGAAAGGGGATTTGTACCAATAGAAAACATGGCTTGTGGGTTATTTTCTTTACTATAAAAAAAACGGCTAAAGATGCCTAGGGTTAACAGACCCTAGACCAAAAAAATTTGGCAGAGTTGCTAAAAGCCACCTGGTATTAAACTCGCACATTGGGTTAAAAATGAGAAGTATATGGGCTAAGAATACTACGAGAGGTCGTTGTTAGGCGCTCTAATCCAGATCTGCCCACGATGAAAATATTTCCCCAGTATCAAAGGTTGCTAGCACTATACCAAGCAGCCGCTTGGTTTCTACTGCACACATTGAGTACACTCCTCCACCTCACTTTCACAGCAGTATTCCTTATGAGGAAAACAACTCAGCCACCTGCTTCGCAACTTAGCACTATCACATACTCACTTCCAAGCACCTCATAACAAAACACCCAAGCAGATAAGCCTTCTCTCGCTGTAGATCAGAAGAATTTTTTGTGGAAAGAAAGGAAATGCTACATACCTGAACAGACCCAGAAGTGCTTGCTGGACTCATGCCCCTTTGATAAGACTATGGACTTGACATATAAATAGAGTACACATTTACTGATATTGACCAATTCAATTACACAACGCAAAATAATAGTCCATACATTGCTATACAAAAATCAAGCACTGGAGTAGGGGTCAATGGCAAACAAATTGAAGCAATCACAGGCATACTTACCCTGTTGAACATCTTCTCCAACTGCATACTCACCCAGCAAGACTTTCCATTTCCAGATTTTCCTGTCTCATAGCTTGCACAGCCATTACATGTCTTGTTGGTGGTGGTGGAGAAATTGACGGATGCCCACACCTGTTTCAATCCATACTTGTCAAGTCTTTCATCATGCAGACCACGTGCCTGCAGGCAATCAACAACCAAGAACTTTGTTAATCTTCTTAATATTTCCTGGCCATCTTTCGCATTAAAACAGTTTTTTTAAACATTTTTCAAGAAAATGAAACCCCAGGAAAACACAGAATATCCAATGGCAAGGAAGATAAACCGGTAAGTTTAAAACAAAAACCAAACCTTGGCATATATTTTGCCCTCATGCACGGTTACCGACATAGCACTAATGCTGTTTTATTGAGGTGAAAACATTAGTCTCTGCCTATAGGTAGGGACTAGTAATAAATGTTTGTAAATGTTTTTAACTATCTTATTACGTGAACTCCCTGTTTCATTTGGAAAACTTAGTAAACAATTTGATCATTAATACTGTTTTCAAATGGGGGAGAGGGGTCCATAATGGAGCAGGTTCCAATAGTGGGGATAGAAGTAGTCCTTAGTGGGGCCCATAATGGAGCAAGGTCCAATAGTGGGGATAGAAGTAGTCCTCAGTGGGGCCCATAATGGAGCAAGGTCCAATAGTGGGGATAGAAGTAGTCCTCAGTGGGCCCCATAATGGAGCACTTTAATATCCAATTGCAAAACACCTTTTATCCATAAAGTACGCAAAGTGACAAATCATGTGATGCCACATCAACGCACCAGTAAAACGTGACTTAGTGCACCACTATCAGTGTCACTTTTCTTTTGGGCCTTTTTGGATACCTCAACAAAAAGCATGCTAATGTGGCATCATATTTGATGATGTGGCCCTAAAATGAAATATAGAAGCACATGAGTTGCCAAATAAATTGTTGTACAAAATTGGGAGTGATTTGAAATTTTCACATAAGATTTTGAGAAATGCGAAGTTAGGGTGCTCCACTATGGGCCCCTCTCCCCTAGCTCCACGAATTGATGTAGATATAAAAAGAAGAAATATTGTAATGTAAACCACAAGCTTTCCATAATCACATTGACAAAGGAAAAACATAGGGTATTCTTACCAGTTATTTATTTATTATATACATCTTTGTAATTGAAGGTAGCTTAGGCAATTGTGAGGAGATGACAACAATCATCATATAAGTTCAATTGTGAGTATTTTATATATTCTTGTAGTTGCTTGTCGAGATCATAAATATTAGAAAAGACAATGTTGTTACTTTGTAATTGATCTTCCATTTGTTCATAGCAGTGGTTATTAACTTATTATAACCAATTGAATGTCTAAATGTGGTTGTAGAGTCAGAAATTTAAATTTGTTGGAATTTCTAAGTTGTTAATTAAATGTTAATGTTTTTAATGAAATAAGTATTATAATGTTTATAAAGAGTTAAATATTATTATCAGTTGGTTCATATGTTGGTTTGGAATATATTTGCAAATTATTGTAAACATTTTAAAATAATCAATTATATATATTTATACAAAAATTAAAATTAAACAATAGATGTCAAATCAATTGAAGTTCATTCTTTTATAAAATAAGATTATTAGTATTATTAATAATAAATATAAAATTATATGAAAGTCTCTACCGTTGATAGTGTTGGTTGACAGATTTATCACCTAACTGTATATTCAAATGCCCAAAAAAAGGTGACAAATGTAACCACAATTGAATCGGTAATCATACAACTCATAGACCGATTCTCTACTTATTTTAGAAGGTGGCAGCTACCTTCGTCTGATGTTCAAAGAATAATCTTAAATTCTACTACTTTTAACCAGAAAGCAAATAAAGGTGGGTGCTTTTAACTAGAAAGCTTTAAAGGTAATCAACTTCATAAAATAAAATTGAAAATACTTCACACTTGAATGAAATTAAACATCACTGCAGAACCCTTATTCACAGATAAATGATACTATAGTGATACACCAATCGAAATATATATCATCCCAATTGAAGATCAAACACTAGTAGAACATTCAACATAAGAAGAAAAGATTCATACATCATAATTCAAGGATTACGCATGCACAAATTCCACCATTGTCTTCTATATCAAAATAACAAATAGCAAATATTCAGATAACAAAGTTTTTATTCTAATGAGAAAATCAAAGTTTGCCCAAAAGATCCTAAGCATACTAGCCAAAACCATATTTAAAGCATAAACAGAGAGTCTTGGTAACGGTTTCTTGAAAGTAACTGCACTAAATAATTAAAAGAGTTTTAAACTTAAAGAGCCAAAACAAAGAAAGTATCATGAAATACTAAAATTAATTATGCATCATCTCCTACTGCTTCAGCTTCTTCATCATCCAGATTTTCAACAAATCCTTGTTGTAACTGCTTCTCATGTGCCTTCATCCTGCCTTTGTAATCCTTGTACTTAGAAATAATCGCAAGCAATTCTTTTCTCCCTGAAGTAGCAGTAACCTGCAATCCGGTTCTTACCTGAGCTAGAGTTGCTTCAGATTCATTCGATGTATTGGATCTTCTACTCGCCTATATTTTAAAGGAAGTGAGATAAACCTACAATCTACTTAGCGTTGGGAAAGATTCCTTAGTCATGGTGGCAAGGTCAATCACCTCTTTGTTGAAAATTTCTCTAAATTTCAAAGAAACTTCTTTTGAGTCCAGAATTATTTCATCAAATTCATCGGTTATCTCTACCTTCAAGTCATGAAAATTTCCCTTTATCTCCACTAATATGTATAGGTATTTGTCAGGTATTGCAGAAATTTCTTTCCCCAAAGGGTATGTGCAGGATCATCATGGAAAAAACATGCCCTTAAATGGCAAAAAATTTAGAAAAATCAAAGTTAGGCAACTTCACGTAAAAATTTGAATAAGTTATCTATATTATTTCAAAAATATGTAAGAACAGAATTTGTAGCAAATTGAATGTAGTTTCTAAACTACTACATTTATTTTTTTTTAAAGAAAAATCTATTTCATGAAAATTTGAAATTTCAATGCAGTAGTATTTAAATTTCAAGGAAAAATAAGAAGTAGGTGTCTATCTAACACAACCACAATAAAATGATAATATTTTTTTATAATATTTTAGATATAAGTAGATGACTCATGTGTGGATGTGATGCATATTCTTTTGTAAATTTTCCCAGTAAATAATTAATTATTTTTATTATAACATTTTAAAAATATAAAAACTCATATGTCGACCATCTTAACTTGGTCAAAACTTCATGAAATTCAATTTATTTTTTAATCCTATAGTATGCAAAGCATAGAATGTATATTTTTGGATTCAAAAATGTGATACCATTTGAAAGTTATAGATATTTTCCAATCAGCCTATCAATCAGGAATTTAGTCATAATTCAAATAGAAAATGAATTTAATAATTATTTAATAAATTCAAAGTAAAGCATAATTTATATTGGTGGAAAGCTAAGAATTTCTTTTAAAAACCCTTTTTGTTTCATCAATTTTGGGTTAAAAAAAATCGTTAGCCATATACCCTACAAATACCCATCATATCGCCACTTTTTGGCCTATCATGATCCTGCACATACCCCAAAGTATCATATATGTTTAATTTCCATTGTAATGCATTGGTCCATGAAGGATCTAATTCCTTTGGATCACCTACAATTTGTTCATTTATTAGTTTTACACAATCCATGGAAATTAATTCCTTAATCTCCTATGAGAGCACATAAAGACTAGTCTGATCTTTTTAGATTTTCCAAAGTTCTTCCATCAACTCCTTCCCTTTATCAACCACTTGAGTGTAGAAAAGTATAGACTTACTAATAAAAAGAACAATTTCTTCAAGCATATTATCAATACATTCATTAACATGTTTAAAATAACCCAAATTCTTTCTAATTTATTGCATTGTGGACTCACCAATGATCCCTACTTGAGAACTTGAAGCTTCACCAGATATAGAAGAAGGTACTATAGAAGAAATAAAGTTCTTCAAATCAAGAAATTGGGTTTGCAGTGCCACTTTTTCTTTCCTTTCTTCTTTTACCTACTTGATCAAATCATTGATTGAATAGTTAGCATGATATATATCCCCTTCAAGTGTCTAGGGTCCCATGTCAGCATGTGTGATCTTATAATCTATTACTATTATCTCATTTTCATTCAGATATTTTATGGGATCAGCAATTTCCAACACTTGATTACAAAGAATTGGGATCAGTCAATATCCTTGACATCTTTTGAGCTTTCTTTGGTCTTGAAGAATTTTGGAGCATCTTTGTGACTGTATCTACTCCAATTGTTGCCATAGGAGTGTATTTCCTTTTCTTCTCTACTGCTTTCTTCAACCAAATTGGAGAAGATTAAATCAAGAAAAAATTCTTATTCTCTAGAACAATTTATCTAATCTCGCTAGGAGTAATAGGTATGTTTTCCACTAGGGAAGAGAGCACCTTAGACAATGGAGGGAAATTATTATCCTCAACAATGTGCTAAAAAATAGCATCTGGATCCTCAGACACAGGTTTTTTCTGACTAACCTTCTTTTTGGGAGCAGGAGTTGAAGGACTGTCTTGTTCACATACAAACTTTAGTTTAACCACCTCCTTTGGTTTCTCCACATCACCTCCAGACTATGAATTTGCACTAGAAGATCTTGTAGCCATTCTCCTCAAGGACATGGTAACTGTAGTTGTCTGAGAAGACCCTTGTTCATTTTTTTGAGAAGACTTTGGTTCTTGCATAGAACCTGCCACTTGTCGCCATTTTCCTTCCAGCCAATCTTGAATTCTCTTCATGACTAGGGCAGCCCATATATTCATATCCAAGACTTCATTCTCATTCCAGTCAACCTTGGGATGTGACTTATTAGATAACTTCTCATATTTAGGGTCAATGACCACCAAATCATCCACTATGCCCTTAGGAATTTTGAAAGGTAGGCCAAAATCTTGTATCTATTCAAGGGTTAACCTCATGTAATATCTCTTTAGGACTTCATCTTCATCATTGCAATCCTCCCAGAGGTCCTCAATAGTGGGATGATGTTGATATGAACTTGCTCCATATAAATTTTTCTTAATAAAACCCTTGTTGTCAAAATTAACCCTCATGAACAAATGTGGAAGATTATATTCTACAAGAAGGTCTTCAACACATTTGGCCATTTGATTATTCTTATAGGTGAAAGATGGAGTTTTCAATGGGAAAGGATACACCCATTTCCCCATATTCAAGTATTTCACATTGACAACAACCATTTGTCTAAAAAATTCCAAGAATACCAACAAATCTTTAGGATATCTGGGCAATTTCAGTGGCCCCGGGCTTTTTCAAAACTATCCTCAAATAGGAAAATCTATCAAACTGAATATAAAAACTTCCAAATTCTAACACTAGAGACATTCACTCAGCAAAAAAACACATTTTAGAATTCCCATCTAATTTCCTTACAACTTCCATTAAGAATGCATCATTAAGAAGAGAAAAATCTCCCCATCCTAGCTTGCTTAGTAAATTATGGATAGCACTTATACACAGGCATGCTAGAAGTTGGGGGTATCTATGGTTTCAATCCCGGCCAAAATGACCTTTGACTAGCTATAACATATGTTAAGCAAGAACACAAATGAAATGTAGTTGTTTTCTAAAAATTGATCAGTTATTCATTTAAATGGAAGCAAATTAACTTGGCCCAATTAATGTATATGCAATCATCACAAACATCCAAAATGAATGGACACATCCAATTTTCAATTTAGACTCAATTTGTGCATTCCCAACAATACGATGCAACAGAGCAATAGCGTCTGCAATTTCTCTTTTGAAATGTATTCTTTTTGAGTTTAGCGGGTAGCTATGACTTACCTCTTTTTTCTAATTTCAACCATACTTTGGCTATAGAATTATTGCACCAACCGTCATTGAATTTGAAGAATTCACCAGTTGTTGTGACAGACATATCTTTCATGGGAGCTCACTCAAGAATCCTTAATGCTTGAGAAACTGTTCCAAGAGAAATTTTGACAATAGTCCTGTCCACAACTTTGATTTCCTATTTATCTAGAATGTATCTTCTTGCACATGCACCTATTAAGTCCACACTGAGAATGGCTTCCAGAAAACCCTTGGCATGACCTAACCCACTTTCTAATAATTTCACATCAACAATAGTATTTTTATCACTTTCAAGGCGTGACCAAAACTCTTCCAATCTAAAAGATCCCAGTTTTGTGTCCCTCACACTGAGCCAACGATTTTTTATTCCAGATTGCATGAGCTTGTAGTATGTAGAAAAACACTTGTATGATTGAAGAAATAATTACAGAGGCTAGATGTGCTCTTGCAAGCTCCACCAAATAAATTTTCACCACCTTAAGTTGTGCAAATGATAAGACGTGAGTTTGGTGATGAATTAATATCCAACACTTTATTTAAACCCTCGAAAAGGAAAACCCTAAGATTCGTGTGCCTTGCAAAATCCTTGATATGACATCTCTAGGTTGTATTGTATGCCTCATTAAGTGCATTGGTGGCACCTTGAAACATGCAGACACACAACTTATTACCTTGTGATGGAAAACTGGAACTTAACAACCTAAATTTGGGAGTTACAAAGTTATAAAAACCTCTGACTCCTCGACTTCACAATGAACCGACTCATTTGATGCCACTAAAGAACAAATCGTTTTGTCGGGAAGTTAGGAAAAACATAAACTCGAGGACAAAGTTAAAACATACAACACCAACAACTTTGGTTTCAATACTTATGCAAAGCGTGATAAGAGGTTTGGAACTTAGAAGAACCCATGACCGAGACTAAAATGAAGGCAAAAAAACCTTAGACTTAGGTAGAAAATAAAAGATTGAAGACCAAGGAAGATGAAAACTGAAGGAATATGACACATAATATGCCAACAAGTAACAAATAGAAGGGAAAAGACTTCAATTATCATCCATGTTCCAATAACCGTTTATTGATACATGCTAAATAAAAGTCCACTAATTTTTTTCAAATGTACCAATACTTATCAATTTATACCCAATAGTTACAATAAAAGGTACTTAATTGGAGGAGTTGTGCAACTTTATTGGTACCAATAGTGCACAATTAATTGGGAATTTGTGAATATGTATTGTATCAATTGTGCAAATTTTGTGGTGGTCAAAGGGAACAGTTATTGAAGCACTAGAGAATATGTATCTAACGTCAACTTTAAATGACCAATTTTTGACCTTCGTCTACATAGTGACTCCTCTCGTGTTCGTCATAACTATCTAGAAGCTAAAAAAATAGCTATAAGCTCTTAATTTGCATACAAAGAAACCCAAAAAATAATTTCAAAATTCGACATACCATTTAAGAGCTTAAGTTCTAAAGTTAGCTATAACTACTACTAGTACCTTTCCCCTATACAATACTAATCAATAAGATTGCTTGCAAATTAGACTAACTGAAAAATGATTACATAAGATGAGATTTTGTTTTAGGATCTTAGGATATTGAAAAATAGATTTTGAGTACTCAGATTGAAAGAGTTTAAGAGGGCTTTGGTCTACTGTGTCATTTTATAGTCTATTTTTGTGTATAGTTAGCTTTTTTCTTTAATTTTAATCTTGCCATACCACTTTTGTGAGATTACAATGTACATGCATGTTTAATTCACTCTTAGAGAAGAAGAAGAGGGATTTTTAAAATATAAAAGCCATATATTTTGAAAAAAATATTCTCTAGGTAATGCAAGTTTTTGTAAAGTGTGTTTGAAAGTTTATTCCATATGTTTCTAATAAATTTCATCTTCTAAGCCTATGTTGTCATACTTGAGTTGAAGTGGTTGAATTAGTGTACATTTGGTATGAAAATTTTTAGTCTTATTTCTTATAATGAGTTTTATATCGCCTGATAAGTAGGAGGTATTTTCCGTAGTGTGTCAAATTGTGATATTGGTATCAAGATTCAACCGTGTAGTTTTTTTAGTCAAACTCATTGACCCACGTTTCATCATTAGTGGTTCACAAGAAAACATCTCTAATTATAATGAATGGTCCACTTAGTACTCATTGCATCTAGGTGATGCTCACAAAGGTGAAGCACTAGGCCTTCCTAGGAGGTCACCCATCCCAATACTACTCCAACTCAAGAGTGCTTAAACAAGGAGTTTTCCCTAAGGTTAAGCCCACTTAGCTTGCAACCTCATTAGAAAAACCTTCAGCAAGTGTTGTGCCTTATGAACCATTCATTATAGAGCCCCTTTAGCTCATCAATTAATAATTAGGAAGTATTTTCCACAATGTGTCAAATTGTGATATTGCTATCAAAATTCAACCATGTAGTTTTTGAGTCAAACTCATAGACCCATGTTTCATGAGTAGTGGTTCACAAGAACCCATCTCTCATTATAATGAATGGTCCTAGGTGATGCTCACAAAGGTGAAGCACTAGGCCTTCCTGGGAGGTCACCCATCCCAATACTACTCCAACTCAAGCACACTTAACCAAGGAGTTTTCCCCAAGGTTAATCCCCCATAGCTTGCAACCCCATTTGTAAAACATTCAACAAGTGTTGTCCCTTATGAATTGTTCATTATAAATCCCCTTTAGCTCATAAATTGATAAGTAGGAGTTATTTTCCACAGTGTTTCAAATTGTGATATTGCTATCAAGATTCAACTGTGTAGGTTTTTTAGTCAAACTCATTGACCCATGTTTCACAAGTAGTGGTTCACAAGAACCCATCTCTCATTATAATGAATGGTCCACATAGCACTCATTGCATCTAGGTGAAGCTCACAGAGGTGAAGCATTGGGCCTTCCTAGGAGGTCACCCACCCCAATACCACTCCAACTCAAGTGCACTTAACCAAGGAGTTTCCCCCAAGGTTAAGCCCACCTAGCTTGCAACCCCATTTGCAAAACCTTTAGCAAACTGTGTTGTGCCTTATGAACCATTCATTATAGAGCCCCTTTAGCTCATTAATTGATAAGAAAGAGGTATTTTCCACAGCGTGTCAAATTGTGATATTACTATCAAGATTCAATCATGTAGTTTTTTGAGTCAAACTCATTGACCCATGTTTCACGAGTAGTGGTTCACGAGAACCCATTTCTCATTATAATGAATTGTCCACTTAGCACTCATTTCATCTAGGTGATGCTCATAGAGGTGAAGCATTGGGCCTTCCTTAGAGGTCACCCATCCCAATACTACTCCAACTCAAGCACACTTATTAACCAAGGAGTTTTCCCCAAGGTTAAGCCCACTTAGCTTGCAATCCAATTTGCAAAACCTTCAGCAAGTGTTGTGCCTTATGAACCATTCTTTATAAATCTCCTTTAGCTCATCAATTAATAAGTAGGAGATATTTTCCACAATGTGTCAAATTGTGATATTGCTATTAGAATTCAACCGTGTAGTTTTTTGAGTCAAACTCATTCGCCCATGTTTCATGAGTAGTGGTTCACAAGAACCCATGTCTCATTGTAATGAATGGTCCACTAAGCACTCATTGTGCATCTAGGTGGTGCTCACAAAGGTGAAGCACTGGGCCTTCTTAGGAGGTTACCCATCCCAGTACTACTCAATCTCAAGCATGTTTAACCAAGGAGTTTTCCCCAAGGTTAAGCCCACTTAGCTTGCAAACCCATTTGCAAAACCTTCAACAAGTGTTGTGCCTTATGAACCATTCATTATAGAGCCCTTTTAGCTCATCAATTGATAAGTAGGAGGTATTTTCTAGATCGTGCCAAATTGTGATATTGCTATTAGGATTCAACTATGTAGTTTTTTAAGTTAAACTCAATCACCCATGTTTCACAAGTAGTGGTTCACAAGAACCCGTCTCTCATTATAATGAATGGTCCACGTAGCACTCCTTGCATCTAGGCAATGCTCATAGAAGCATTGGGCCCTCCTTGGAGGTCACCCATCTCGGTGCTACTCTAGCTCAAGCATGCTTAACCAAGGAGTTTTCCCCAAGGTTAAGCCCACTTAGCTTGTAACCCCATTTGCAAAACCTTTAGCAAGTGTTGTGCCTTATGAACTGTAGAAGCCCAGTCCTATACCTGCATGAACACAAGATTAGGTCCATATGCAAGTTAGAACTAAGATTCCCCATGAAATTCATCGACAATGCTCAAAATAGGAAATAAATGAAGAACAAAACAAGAAAATATTTTAAATCCTATTTAAGCATGCAAACTCTCAATCCCATGGGGGAAGTGGTGCTATTTTGATGTGGAAAATGGCCCTTTCCCAATCCCTTGTAAGTTTTGTGATGATTTGATGAAGATAGAGACTCCTTGGTTGAATTCCTACATAACCTAGCTAAGAAATGATAAAAATGGATGAAGAATGGATGATATTTGATATGAAGATGATAACTTTGGTTCCAATTCTCCTCCAAAAATGAGCATAATGATTTTAGATTGATTGTGGCTCCCTCAACAAATAGAGAAAGCCTTTATTTATAGAAAGAAGGATGGAGGATTGAAAGATATGGAGGATGTGGGACTAAAAATGATCCAATGATAAAGCACCACTTGTCATCATGCTAATGGAAAAAGGTTGAGCACATTTTGGAGAATGTGCAAAGAGGGCCTGGGAGATTCAAATTCAAAAGATGGCTTGAAGGATAAGGTGAAAGGTGAAGTTAATGTCACATGGCTCAAGAAAAGGACTTGTAAGAGATATTAAATGCCATGTTTGGAGGACAAGACCTTTTGGGGGGAGATTTCAAATTTGAGGAATATTCCATCTTTGCTGCCTTTTTGAATGAAAATTGAAGATTTATAAATTAATTAAAATGATTTTCATGAGCAAGTTGCAAAAGCTAGAGGATTTGATGGATTAGAGCCAACATTAACTAGGATTTGATTAACCTAAATGGCATTAACTGATTTGACACTTTGACTTAGATTTTTGGATTTAAATAATCAGAATGAGAGTAATAATTATTTTAGACTTAATTAAATAATATTTATTTAATTAATTAAAGAGGATGGTGTTAGCTTTAAATAAAATAAAGATAAATTTATTTAATTTAAATGAGATAACTTTATAGATTAATTAAATAAAGTGAATTATTTAATTAACAGAGGGACTATAGGATTAATTAAATAAAATGATTTATTTAATTAATAGGAGATGATGAATTAATAAAATAAAATTGATTTATTTGATTAAGAGATGAAACATGATGAATTTAATCAAATAAAGATTATTCGAATAAATGGCTAGCAAGGGAGATGATCAGGATCAAGTGTGCGAGATCAATTTGTATATTTTACATGTTTACATGAGCTGTTCATTATAGAGCCCTTTTAGCTCATCAATTGATACTTGTAGTGCCTATATTTTCCACAGTGTGTGAAAATGTGATATTGTTATCAGGATTCAATCGTGTAGTTTTTTAAGTCAAACTCATTGACCCATGTTTCACGAGTAGTGGTTCACAAGAACCCATCTCTCATTATAATGAATGGCCCACTTAGCACTCATTGCATCTAGGTGATATTGATAGAGGTGAAGCACCAGGTCTTCTTGGGAGGTCACCCATCTCAATACTACTCCAACACAAGCGTACTTAAGCAAGGAGTTTTCCCCAAGGTTAAGCCCACTTAGTTTGTAACCCAATTTGTAAAACCTTTAGCAAGTTTTGTACCTTATGAACCATTCATTATAGAGCCGCTTTAGCTCATCAATTGATCTAAGTAGGAGGTATTTTCCACAATGTGTCAAATTGTGATATTGCTATTAGGATTCAACCATGCAGTTTTTTGAGTCAAACTCATTGACCCATGTTTCATGAGTAGTGGTTCACAAGAACCCATCTCTTAAATGAATGGCTCACATAGCACTCATTGCATCTATGTGATGCTCATAGAGGTGAAACACTAGGCATTCCTAGGAGTTAACCAAGGAGCTTTCCCAAAGGTTAATCCCACTTAGCTTGCAACCTCATTTGCAAAACCTCATTTTCAAAACCTTTAGCAAGTGTTGTGCCTTATGAACTATTCACTATAGATCCCCTTTAGTTCATCAATTGATAAGGAGGTATTTTCCACAACGTGTCAAATTGTGATATTACTATCAGGATTCAATCGTGTAGTTTTTTGAGTCAAAATCATTGACTAATGTTTCATGAGTAGTGGTTCACAAGAACCCATCTCTCATTATAATGAATTGACCTTTAGCACTCATTGCACCTAGGTGATGCTCATAGAGGTGAAGCACTAGGCCTTCCTAGGAGGTCACCCATCCCAGTACTACTCCAACTCAAGCGCGCTTAACCAAGAAATTTTCCCCAAGGTTAAGCCCACTTTAGCTTACAACCCCATTTGCAAAACCTTCAAAAAGTGTTGTGCCTTATGAACCATTCATTAGAGATCCCCTTTAGTTCATCAATTGATAAGTAGGATGTATTTTCCATAGAGTGTCAAATTGTGATATTTCTATCAAGATTCAACCGTGTAGTTTTTTGAGTCAAACTCGTTGACCCATTTTTCACGAGTAGTGGTTCACAAGAACCCATCTCTCATTATAATGAATGGTCCAATTAGCACTCATTACATCTAGGTGATGCTCATAGAGGTGAAGCATTGTGCCTTCCTAGGAGGTCACCTATCCTAGTACAACTCCAACTCAAGTACGCTTAACCAAGGAGTTTTCCCCAAGTTTAGAATTCCTTGTTTAAGTTAAAACTTTTTATGTAGACATCAAGTTAATTATGGTGAAAAACTTATGCAAAGATTTTTTCTTTTTTAATTTTTGTGATGCTCAATAGGTTTGTCCCTCCCAATTCATCTTAAAATGGCTATTCTTCACTTTCATTCCATCTTCTTGACATTCTTCACATCCTCTACATTTTGGCGAACCTGACATGAGCAACATCTATCCATTTCTTTGTGTTGAGACTTTTTCCCTCACACTCGATGACTGTTGTAGACTTGGGTGTTTTGAGGTTTTATGAGCATCACAACACAGTCTACGACATCTGGGTATGTTGTTAGAAGAAGTTTGTGACACGTACCAATCTAAAAGATGAAGGTCACTTCTGGATTTACTACTAGTTTTACCACATGATTTACTACTAGTCATTTCTCCCAAGAGGAGTTTTCAAAAAATGAGATGGGTTTCATCAATGAGACAACTCGTGCATCCACTCCTCTAGTATCCCCTACATCTTTGTCTATAGATGAGGATGATGTTATACACATTCCCACAAAAAACCATTTTCCATTAGATAGGAGGCTATTAAACCTCATGAATCATTTGGATAAAGCACTGAATATGACAAGAGCTGCTAGGCTTGTTAGTGAGGTGAGATACATTTTAGGAAAGGATCAGAAAGGCGTAAAATTCTTATTTTGCCTCACCAATCTAACTAAAGCATACATCTCTTCATATAACACTAGATCAGGTATTATCTAAGGAACAAGGTTCGATGCCTATGAAAGAAAATAGGTGTCTCAATGCCTACCACATCTATATGCATGGCCAAAATGGGCCCTTCAATCAACATTTCCTTTGCTCCTTAGACATCCCTTACAATCAAGGTGAGTAGAATACCCCTTGGTTTTAGCATCACACCTCCTACTGCCCCTAGTGGTGGGGGCTCTGGTGGAATGAGTGGTGGTGGCTTCAGTAGTGGTGGTGGTGTTGGTAGTGGTGGCTTTGGCAGAAGCCATGGTGGTGGCTCCGGCAGAGGCCACATTGGTGGTTCGAGTGGTGGTTTCAATGGTGGTCATGGAATTGGCTTTGAAGGTGGTTCTGGAGGAGGTTCTGGTGGTGGTGGTTCTAGAGGAGGTTCCACTAGACTTTTGTCATCTTTAGACCCTATTTTGAATGCTCTCTTACATAATATGGGTCAAATAGAAAACAAGTTGTTGAATTTTTCCCAGGCCTCTTCCCAACCTATCTTTCAACCCTTCTCTTGACATAGTCTATTGTTAATAACAATTTTGAGTACTCCCTTCCCTTAGGGAATGAAAATTCTTAAATTCAAAAAGTATGGTGGCAAAGGGGATTTTTAGACACATGCATTTTCTTTTAATGCACGATGTGTACAAATTTATTTCACCATGATGCCCTAATGAATTTTTTTTGCCCTCGATCTCTCAGGGATACACCACTTGAGTGATACTGTTCCTTTCCTGAAAATTCTATATTTTCATTTGGCCAACTTGTAAATTAGTTTCTTCAACAATTCTAGGCTAACATCAATCCAAAGATGACCTTCTCAAATCTCGTTCGATGTATGTAGGGAGAGCATGAGAAGATAACTAACTTCATTGCACCATACTAGGTGCTCTTTTCACAAAATCTCATACCCAAGTTGCCTAACTTGAACGTGCATAAGGTATTCATAAGAAACCTACAATGAGCTTGGTAGGAGAATTTTTCCTTGATGAAATATCCTTCTTTTGCACATCTGTGCACAATGTTGTAAGAGTACTAGAAAATAATGGTTTAGTTAAAGGGATTCTCCTTGTGCTCCCATTTTGAAGGAAAATCTATAGTGTCCATTTTAGGAAAAGGAAAGTCTATTGCAAATGTAGTTGCCATGACTAATGATCATGGCATTAGGTGCAACAAAAAGTATACAAAATTATCTGAATCTTATTCTTCTATTCTACAAAATTTATTGAAAGATAACATTATAACATTAGAAAATCCTTGCCCCTCGAAGAAGCCTTATCTTGATTAGTTTGATGGAAACCCATTTTTCATATACCATCATGTTCATGGGCATGATACTAAACATTGCATGTGCTTGCATCATGAGATACAGGACCACATCAATGACAATACCATCTGCCTCAATGGGAACAAGAAAAACACAAATAAGTTAGTGGTGAAGGAAAATAATGAGTTACAAATTAATATGGACCTATTTTCATCTCTCTGTGAACTCGAATACTGATCCTTCTAATGCTTCTCCTAAGGCCTCAACATATGTAAGTTTGGTCTTGTTTACTCCTACTCCCCCCCCCTTAGCCTACGACTGGCTCATCATATACGACTTTCACCTTATAGGATTTTCCTTTCAATAACAAGCCCTCTCCATTATACATTCCTACTAGCGTAAATGGAAACATCATAACAAGAGTCCTTGTGGACCCCACGAGTCGAGTGAATGTTATTACGGAGGAGACCTTCTAGCTAAAGTCATTATAGCTCGGGAGGAATATGAGAAAATGAAATCTAGTATACACATGATGGTCTCTCTCTTGCTCCATATGGTTCTTTAACTCATTCCATCCTAGTAAGACCTAGGGTTGTGGATGCTAGGAAGAGGCCCACCACTAAGGTGCTCAAGCCTACTTCCCCCACTGTTGTTATATATTCCTCTCCAACACTACCTCATTTTCTCATCTAGGAGTCCCTCCCTCTACCAAAAACAACTAATATGGATGCTCTAATGGATGAATAGGAGCCTTCAATCCTTTCTCAAGCCACAAACTCTAGCTCTCAAAGTTAGAAACTACCTTGCATGCAAGCACACGTGTTGAAGGAAGGATTTTTCTGCTAAGTAGGCAGCCTTATAGAAGAAGGAAGAGGATTCAGTAGCTCCTACTTCAAAACCTTATGTTGTTTCCTCCTCTCTCATCCTCTCTGCTTCAGTTGAACCTTCAACTTCAGTCTTACTTCTAGCTCCTGCCACAAGCATGAATGATCATTGAACCCAAAGAGGGTTTAGGTATTCATTGCTCCTTTAGTTGAGCCTCCCCTACTAATGTCCCTTCTAGACATCCTGCCATTTTCAAAACTTGTAGAGATTCCAAATACCCTGATGGTGTATGTTGTAGTTTTCTCCTCCTTTGTGCCCTATATTTCATTTGTGGGTATTTCATATCCTTCGATGAAGTGGAAGATGGAGGATGACCTCACTAGAAATAGGGTTTGAAAGAAGGTTTCACCTTCTTTGTAGGGTGGCTCTGCATTGGCTTGTGTTGTCCTAGTTACGAATGAAGCCCCAGTGTCCCTAGAGTTTGTCACTATTCCTGAGCCTTTCAATGAGCCTAGCAGTGGATCTCAAGTTCTGTCTCCCTCGCCCGTTGAGTTAACACATGGACTCTTATGAAGTGCATGTTCAACTTTGTGGATGAGGTCCCAATCTTATTAGCAATTTTTTCAAAATCGCTGACATTCACTTCACAAGAACTAAGTAGACAAGACCTCGATTGGCCTTATTCCTTTTCTATTATTATGGGAGGGTTAGAGGGTTCCTCCCTTGATATTTATCCCTTGTAGGCTTGTTCATCCTCCCCTTACAGTGATCTAGACTGGGAGAATGATGACCTCTTGGTTGATGAGGACTAGGGGGTGCCTCTTCTTTATCTATAGATTAGATTGTGTGTGTGTGTATTATGTTCCCCCATGCTTGTTTTATATGTTCTTAGATGACCCTTGCCACCCTTGCAGGTGCTTGGATATAGGAGTATTTTTTTGTAAAACTTTTTTTATTTGTTACATCATTCTTCCTCTATTGTGTATTGATTTTCAACAATTGGAGACAATACAAAGTATTGGGGGAATTCAGGCCTCCCTTACCTGTTGACCCAATTTTATTTTATTTTTTCATTTTATCTTCATGTACCTTTTTCATATGGTCTGATATAGTAAGGGGTTGATGAAAATTCATTTATATATATTATTATACTTATCTATCTATATTTATGAGCAACTCTAACCTTGAAATATCAGATCACCCTTGTCTCTTGTTTGTTATGTCCTTGTCTTTCCTTTCTTTGCATATTTCTCTTTTAATTGTTTTGTGATGTTGTGGTGCGCATGTGTTGTCCCTCGCATGTGTGACAACATTACCATGGTTACATCTTGCTATGTTTCGTGGGAAACAACATGAATTTTCCGTTCTTTCTTTTCTCTCCTAAGGATGTCACGTGCCCTTGTGTTAAATATGCACTATCCTAAGGGGGGGCTATCACACTACTTTGATTTTGATAAAATGCATTTGATGGCCAACGAATCTTTACTTGAAAATATTTTCAAAACATTTTTTCAAAAAAATGCATTCCTTAACAAGGACCCCAGCAAAATACTTTTCCTTCATCATGGGTTTGTAAAGAAAGAATTTGAAAAAATTTCCTTTGAGGAGGGAGCACCTTCTCCTGCAAGAAAAGTTCTAACCTTCCCCTTGTCAGGGG
Source organism: Sequoia sempervirens (assembly GCA_007258455.2). Lineage (NCBI taxonomy): Eukaryota > Viridiplantae > Streptophyta > Pinopsida > Cupressales > Cupressaceae > Sequoia > Sequoia sempervirens. The sequence continues at coordinate 123,473,595 of VDFB02358134.1, forward strand.
GCTTTCTTCCTTTTGAATTCCTTGATGAAGTGAATTCTTTCAAATGGATTCCTTTATGTTGAACTGATTTACAAAAAATACTATTGCACTTTCAAACTAAGCATCCCTTGAGTGGACCCCTCTTGTTTTAAAGGATTTGCAAGTGACTCCTTTGAAATATCTTACTTCAATTTTGATTGTATGTGTGACTTTCTATGCGCTTTCTTTCCTACGTGGCTTTTTTGTTTTCTAACATGTTTTGTCTATGAATTAACACATTTTTTTGTAGGTGTGCCTATGAAGCTACTTTCTAATCTGACTCTATAGATTCCCTTGCATCAAGATTCCTTTAGGAGAGAGTACTTGGTGGTACCTTCTTTATAGGTCTAATGACCTATGAAGCACTTACATCCTATGGGATTTGTTCACCATTAGTTTGTGGGCCTCCGGTGCATTTTTTTCATACCTCCTCGAGAGAGAGTACTTGTGGAGCCATTTTCCTTCCCTACACTTTCAAACTCACCAAATTGTGGTCTACTTCATTGATGATTCATGTATATTTTCTTGAAACATTTTTTCCCTACTTTACCAAACACTCATTGGAACTCATGTTCACTAAAGTGGGGGAAAAGTGTATAGGAGTGAATTTTCACCCCTCTTGCAAATTCCCCTTTTACATCCCTCACCTTAGAAAAATCAAATTTGGCCATGTAATTCCACATCTTCATTTTGTACTCCATCCACTTGGTACTTGTTTTTAGTGTTGGTGAAGGAATTTTTATCGGAGACATGTGCATAGTGCAGAGATGCCTATGTGCCAAGCTGCCATCCTGATAGGATTCATTCCTCTAGGATCTACAGAGGTGTTATGTTCTATATTGGAAATGAAACATAACGCCTCTACACCTTCCTACCGACCTTTGAATGGATCTATCCTTCCCAATTCATCTTCAAATGGATATTATTCACTTTCATTCCATATTCTTGACATTATTCACATCCTCAGACACTTATACTTAATGTAATTTTGATAAATCAAGTCCATTCTTTGAGGAAGCAAACTGACTAGGGAGGGCCAAAAATTATCCAATGAATAACCCCCACATGATACCAATAGTTGATATCCAGCATTGTGCATGACATGCACTACACCTTCACGAGAGAAATTTAGACATTTATTAATAATGGAAGTGAATCCATTCACGAAAACTAGCTCCACTAGATTCCTAGCTTCAATTTGAACAAGTCAAATTTTGAAATGACATCAAAGTACCTAGTATTCACAACCCTAGGTCCTATAAGGATGGAAAGAGTTATAGATCCATAAGCAGCAAGAGAGAGGCCATCATGGGTATGTATAGTGGTTTGCATCTTCTCATATTCCTCCCTTTGTAAAGAATTCAACAAAAGAGTCTCTTTCGTGATAACATTCGCATGACTCATGGGGTCCAAAAGGATTCTTGTCACAACATTTCCATTGACATGAGTAGGAATGTATAGAAGAGAAGCCTTGTTATTCATAGGTAGATCCTTTGATGTAAAAGTCACATTTGGTGAACTAGTTGTAGGTCGAGGGGGAGGATAGTGAGCAAATAGAACCACATTTACATATATTGAAGCCTCGGGAGAAGCGCTAGAAGGATCAATAATCAAATTTGTAGAGTGAGATGGAAACAGGTCTGTATAAATCTGCAATTCATCATACTTAGTCAGAAACTTGTTTGTATTCTTCCTTTTACCATTGAGGTGAATGGTACCATTGTTAATGCGATCCTATACCTCATAATCTACAGGTGCATACAATGTTTAGTATCATGCCCTTGGAATGATGGTATTGGAAAAAATGCATTTCCATCATACCAGTTAGGATAAGGCTCTCTAAGAGGTTAAGGATCCTCCAAGGTTGTAACTTTATCTTTTAATATTTTTTGCAAAATAGAAGAATAAGATTCAAATAATTTAGTGAATTGTTTGTTGCACTTGAGACATTTTTCATTAGACATGACAATTACATTTGCAATAGATTTTCCTTTTTTGGAAATCAATATACTATAGATCTTCCTTCGGGATGGGAGTGTGAGGAAGATCCCCTAAACTGAACAACCATCTACTAATGCTCTCCCAACGCTACACACATATGTGTGAAAGAAGGATACTTCATTAAGGAAAACTTCTCCTACTAAGTTTTCTATAGGTTACCAATGAACACCTTTTGCATGTCTAAATTGGGTAGTAGGTATGAGATTTGTGAAAAGAGGGCTTGGTATCGAGCAATGAAGTTAGTAATCTTCTCATTCTCTCCTTGCTTACATTAGAAGAGATCCAGAAGGCCATCTTTAGCCCAATATTAGTCTAGAACTAATGGAGAAACTAATTAACAAGTTGATTGAATGAAAATATGGAGTTGTTAGGAAAAGAATAGTACCATTCTAGTTTTGTTTGTTTGAGAGATCAAGGAAATAATTTAGCCATTAAAGAATTATGGTGAAAGATGTACACATCACATTAAAAGCTGACATGTGTGTTTGAGGGTCTCCTTTGCCATTATATTTATCAAACATATGAATTTACATCCCTCAATTGATGGGATTGTTCAAAATCATCACCGATAAGGGGTCCTATGTTGGAGGAAAGGTTGAAAGATAGGTTGGGTAGAGGCTTGGGACAAACTCACCAGTTGGTTTTGTATTTGACCCATATTTTGTAGCAAGGCATTCAAAATAGGGTTAGATGAAGATATAGGACTAGTGGAGCCACCACCAAGGCCACCGCTAGAGCCACCATTGGATCCACCCTTGTAGCCATCGCTATAGCTACTTCCAAAGCCATCACCAGAGACACCACCATGACCACCATTGAAGCTACCATTCGAGCCACTAGGCATACTAGGACCACCAGCCCCCATTTTGCTATAAATCCCACTGCCAAGGGTAGAGCTACCCCTAAGAGGAAGAACAATGAATCCTAGGGGTATTTTGCTCGCTTTGACAATGGGAGACAAAGCAAGAATGAAGATGTTGATAGAAGGGCCTGTTTTAGCCAAGCATACTAATTTTGTAGGCATGGAGACACCAATTTTTATTTTATAAGCATCAAGCACTTGACCTAGGCTTGTAGGAAGGGATGTATGTTTCCATTAAATTGGTAAGGCCATAGAGAAACTCTATGCATGTTGGATCCTTTTCTAGGAATATATATCTAATCTCATTAACAACCCTAGTGGGCCTAGCCATGCTTTGATCTCTCCCCAAGTGATTTGCAAGATCTAATAGCCTCCTATCTAGAGCAATGAGATGCTCTTTTAGAGTAGGGATAGACTCATTCTCAGCTAAAGACAAAGTTGAAGGGGAGACAAGAGGAGTAGGGGCATGTGTGTTTTCATCAAAGAAACTCATCTCTACGGCTGATACCATCTCCTAGGAGGCATGAGCCATAGTGACCCTTGTAAATCCCATCTCTAAGTGTCAATGTTGCACGCTCCTTCTAACAGTGTATCTAGAAGTGTAGACTAAGTTGTGAAGCTCATAAATCCTCACAGCACATAATTTCACAACTTACATAGACGTGAGAGAAAGGACCTCAATACAAAGAAACAAATATTACAAGTTTCAGTCAGGTTCAATAAAATATAGAGGAGGGTGACCCACTGCTTAAGACCCTGGGTCATGGGAGGGTTGAGAAAAATCAACTACCTTGATCTACCTTATGCTAAAAGATGTTTTAAGATAGTTTTGATGTTTAAGAGGGTGAAAAAGAAGGGAAACTAATCTATCACTTTCCTTCTGTCAACCCCAAAGTTTAGGAAGTCAAATGAGAAAATTATTAAGTTTGAACTGTAACCTAGGTAGCTCTCTACTAAAGGACTCTAGTGCAGAAGATGGATGATAGCACGACATGTTGGCATCCTAGTCGGGTGTTGGTGTCTGTATGGAAAAAGAGTACAAAGTATAGTCAAGACTAAAAAAACCATCACTAACAACATGATAAATGTAGTTTTATACAATGAGAGAAAGTAGAATGCAACTAAAAAACTAAAAAGGAAAGAAGAATAATTTAACATAGAGGATAGAATTAGACAAGAGTGAAGGTGCTGAAAATCAAACTTATGGTCAGTCCAACCTCCTGCAAGCTCCACACGAACAAAGTACCTATACATAGCAAAACAAGGAAAATTGTTGGGGCTATTTTGGGGCTTGCCACAATCAAACCCCTATTTCAGTGTTCCCACCTCCACGAACAACCAAAATAGCCACAATAGAGAAAGATATGATAAAGGAAAACACTAAAAGGAATAATACTAAGCAATGCTGACCACAATATGCTACTAAATCAAACAATGATGCTAAATGAATGGATATCACCTCCCAACAAGATTCCCTCAAGCACGTGAAGGAAGATGTGAGCTCACAAGCTTGTGAATGGTAGAACCAGTAGACTATTGACTTGGAGCTTCAAAGATAGTGGAAGAGTTATGTAAAATTCTCAAGAAGTATGAAGAAGATAAAATCACTATGTAGAAGATTTAGTGAAGTTGAAGAACATGAATTGAATGTGAGAGATCCCCAAAAAAACCATTCAAGGTCGGTCAAGGGCACAAGGTCATTATGCTTCATCGCCAATGGAGAAGTGTGACACCTTTGCAAATTCTAGAGGTGAGAATCATGTCAGGATGGTAGCACACCACATATATGTTTGTGTGTTGCACTAGTGTCCCTAATAGAAATTCCCCCACTAACACTATAAACAACTGCTAAGTGGATGGAAAGTGGACAAATTAGGTGGAATAACATCTTTAGGTTTGAATTTTCTAAGGTAGGGGGTGTAAATGGGGAATTTGCAAGGGGTGAAATTTCACTCCATTACACAACTAAATTTCCTTTATTAAATAAAGAAGAAAAATTAGTATTGGTTCTTGACACAATTATAGAGGTAAAAAAATGAAGCTAAGAGGTAAAGACATCATATTTAGTATTTGGCTCAATAGAAAAACATTTCCATTGAACATGAAACTGGGGAAGGAGTATAAATTTTGGAGCATCCAAATTTGAAGTTGCTTAAGGGCAACAAATTTTGATCAAGGTGGACTTGTCATGTCCCCTTTCTTTAATAGTTTGTTATGACCTAGATTATTATTTCCTTATTACCACATCTTCCCTAGTGCAATTTTTTGTATAAATTCTTCCTCTTATTTTCCCCTATCTTTTTAAGGTCCTCAAAGTGTCTTAGTGTTGGGGTGTATTATATCCTCTAAGTATTTTTTAGTTGCTAGAGTTTTAAATATCTTTGTCTTGACATGATTTTTTATCTGTCTAATTTTCCTTAACCCCTTCAACACCCAAATTTATAGAATGATCTTTTCACCATGAAGGTAAGTTATTTTTTCAATTTTGGAGGTCACTTTATAGAATTTATATCTCTCATATTTTGGTGATTTTTTATCTAATGTATAAAGAATTTTTAATATCATATTGAATCATATACAATCTAGATTTAAAAGGAATTGGATTAGTAATAACTGACTTCCTTCAAAATTAGGGCATCCAAAAACATTCATTCTCAAGGCTACAAATTTGTTGATTTCGTGGAGATTTTTTTGAGTGGTATTTCGGCCCTAGTAAGTTATAACACAAATATTATATCATTTAGATTTCATTTGTGTGATTTATTATAAAATTATTTTTCTCCATTATGATGGAGCCTACAACAAGAAGAAAAGAGAATGGTGTCACACTTGGAAAATCTATTGATAAGGATGAAGTAGTTATTGAGGATAATAATCCTAATGAGGAAATTAGGAAGGTTAAGGAGGGCATTTCATTAGTGAATATGGCAATGAGGGGAGATATGGATTTAATAGATAGAGATATACTTTTCCTAAAAGTAGACATATTAGATGTACAAATAATGTTAAATTCTTATATAAATGGACCACAAAGGGGTGACAATAAACAAAGGTGAATCATCTAGGCCAGCCAGCGAATCTTTATTCAAATTTTAATACTCATATGGGATCTAGGAACTTGATACCAAATATGGATATACACAAGTTTGATGGAAATGATCCACTAACATGGATAAACCAAATATATATTCTTTGATGTACATAAAGTACCAAGTGGAAAAAAAGGTCATAATGACTTCTCTATATCTCAAACTAGAGAAATTCATTTGGAACGATGACTACACACTTATTGATAGAAAAAGGGTCTAATTATCTGATGGCCAGATTTTACAAAGGAGTTGGAATCATATTATAGTTCAATAGTTTGACAAACAAATTTTCCAACCAACTAGCTAAACTTCATAAAACAAGATTAGTCAAGGATTAAATCCAAAAGTTCTAAAATTTATACTTAAATTTGATACAGTTTAAAAGGAGAACTTGAATTATTTATTTTTGGGTGGTCTCAAGGATAAGAGAAGTACTTATTAAATATGAGGTACGAATGTTTATTCCTAGCTCTATATTTGATTCTTTTATCTTAGCACATAAGGTAGAGGAGAAGTATTTGATTCCTAGAAAGAAAGGGGCTAATGGGATGTGCCTATACAATTAGAACCTCTGGCTTTGATACCAATTGATGCAATAAAAACCAAATCACTCTTGCTATCCAAGCTAAACTTCATTCAAATTCACAATGACAAACATGCAATACTCTGCCCAAAGTTGCAACGAACACCTATCCTTTATTCAAATTCACAGATTGCAAGATTTCACAACTTCATAACCAATAACCACTTGAACTGACAATTACATTTGTCAATAAAGTTCAAAAATCATAATTAAACAACAAATAAAATTCAATATTATTATTAATTGAGTTTCGTAGGAATACATTTGTACAAGTTGCACTTTGTCAAATTTACCTTTGCCTACATTGTGCTACATCCCTTCTATTCATCTCCTTTTTTCCACTCTGTAGGACTCGTACCTATCTATATTCACTTTATTTTTGTACACACATATCTCACTTTTCTCTGTATTTTCCCTTCTTCACATCATCACCCAATTATCCATCTACTTTCTCTACATATTAACTTAATTAATTCTTCCTCTGGTCATTCTTTATATCTTCATCTAAATTATGTGCCCCATTACTCATGTCATTTTTCAAAACTTCACATAGTCATTACTCTAGGAAATGACCTATTCATTATTTCTTTGCTTGCACTCATCTGTCTTCAAGAATGTTACGGATCCCCTCATCATCCTTCAATCCTCCTTTTAATTTTAGTTACTTCCTACCTTTCAAGTCCTATTGGTGTTCACTTTTTATAAAATATGGATGTAGGGGTATGTGTAGGATCATCATGGAAAAAATAGGCGCTTAAGTGGCAAAAAAATTAGAAAAATGAGAGTTAGGAAACTTGACTTAAAATTTTGAATAAGTTATCTATATTATTTCAAAAATATGTAAAAATAGAATTTGTAACAAATTGAATGTATTTTCTAAACTACTAGGTTTGTTTAAAAAAAATAAATATATTTGGTGAAAATTTGAAATTTCAATGCAGTATACTTAAATTTCGGGAAAAATAAGAAGTAGGTGTCTATCTAACCACCTAACCACAATAAAATGATAATATTTTTAATAAGATTTTAGATATAAGTAGAGGACTCGTGTCCGATGTGATGCATATTTTTTTGTAATTTGTTTCCAAGTAAATAATTAATTATTAATTTTTATTACAACTTTTAAAAAATATAAAAACTCGTATGTCTGACCACCTTAACTTGGTCAAAACTTCATGAAATCCAATATATATTTTTTTAATCCTATAGTATGCAAAGCATAGAATGTGACACATGTTTTGGATTCAAAAAATGTGATACCATTTGAAAGCTATAGATTTTTTTCAATTAGTCTATCGATCAAGACTTTAGTACTAATTTGAATAGAAAATGAATAATAATTACTTATTAAATTAAAAGTAAAGAATAATTTGTATATTGGTGGAAAGATGAGAATCTCATTTAAAAACCCTTTTCATTTCATCAATTTTGGGTAAAAGAAAAGTCGTCAGCCACATACCCATGATATTGCCACTTTTTGGCCCATCATGATCCTGCACATACCCGAAGCCTATTAATGATTTCATCTGAATTGTGTAGGGTCCTATTTTATTTAGGTGCTAACTCACTTCTTTTGTAATTTTATTTTATTTTTTTGATTTAAAGTGGCCTTTTTCCTAGCATGTCCCTTCCTATTCCCTGCTTTCTTTGACTGTGTTCTTTTTAATTTTCTCTCCTATGGCCATAGTCCTTCATTTCAAAGTTGTTGTGTCTCTTTACCTCCTCTACGTGACCCCTCACATTCTTCAATTTATTTTGGAAAAATATTTCTTCTATGGTATGAATATTCAAGGTTAAAATTGATGTGTGACATTTTGACAATCCATGTAAATAATGTCAACTAATTTCTATCAAATCAACCATTGAAACCAAAAAATGCACAATGATGATAAAACAAAATGGAAATAATCTTTTTTATTGATGCTGATTGTTGTTTGCTCAAGATGCTCCTGCATTAGTCTTGAAGATCACTGAAAACTATTTTTTTTATTGACTCACACCTCATCACTAAGATATCACATTTTTAATTATTTTTAGATTTGCTATTATCTAGATATCATCACCAAACCTAATGGGAGCCCATCTTAGGTCCTTTGCAAATTCAAGGAGGACTTATCACTAGCAGAGAATAGATGTATTGTAAACACTATAAATTAAGGTGGTTTTATCCCACCAATACCTAAGCCCTAGGTAACACCCCTACAATATACAATTGGGCCTCACATACCTTTGAGAATATAGAATAATCTCTTAAACTTTTTTTTTTTATCCTAGTTAGAATTCTTTTGATTGTCATTCTCTATAATGCACTGATTATATACACACTATATTGAGAAGATAATCAAAGTGTAACCCAATTGTGTTAGTAGAAAGCCATGGGACAGTCCATACAAAGGAATTAACCATTCAAAGGTATGCTAGCTTGGTGAGCAATGTGTTGACCCTAGGCCCAACAAAATGGGTTGAGGCTACCCACTTGTGGACAAATGGTATATGTATGAGCCTTCAATGAGTTATACACCCTCTTGTCTAGCTTAGGTTTGTTCATATGTATTGTACATCTTTTGATGTTTAGATCAACCATCACCATTTTAGATAAAAAAGGTGAAACATACCCATCTTAAAACTTAATTTTATTTCCTTTTCTCTATGTGAGTCACAACTTCGTCTACAACCAAAACTTTAATCCAAAATCAAAAGGAACAATTACCACTTTTAGAAAATTAAACTATAATTCTTAACCAAACTTAAGCCATAGGTCGACCCAACCTTAGTTCAAGTTAAGTCATAGTCTATCTAACCCAAGTTCAACTAACTGTGAGTTAAATCAACATTATTTTAGTGCAACCTTAGTGTAAACTCAACCCAAATTCAACTAACCATAGGCTAACTCAATCCTAGTCAACTCAACCCAAGTGTAAACAACCATAAGTTAGTTTGACATTATTTTAAATCAACCTTGGTTTATTCAATGCATGTTTAACATAACCCAAGTCCAATAAATCAGTCATTAACTCAACCTTAGTTTAAACTCAACCCAAGTTCAACCAACCACAATTTAAGTCAACCCAAGTTCAACCAACCATAGATTAACTCAACCTTAGTTCAATTCAACATATAATTAACCATAGACCCATCTTTAACTCAACCATAGGTTAACTCAACCATAATTTAACTCAACCCAAGTTTAACTAACCACATGTTAACTAAACCTTAGTTTAACTTAGCTCAAGTTTAATTCAACTATACGATTAGATTAACCCTAGTTTAATTTAAGGACGATCCCATAATAATGTGTTCCACATTTTTCTCAAAGTGGGACATTGAATTACCATTATTCAACTATAAGATTAGATTAACCCTAGTTTAATTTAAGGGCGATCCCATAATAATGTGTTCCACATTTTTCTCAAAGTGGGACATTGAAATCAACATTTAAACCGTGTTTTTACTTTCTAACACCTATAACAACTAAATTGTTAAGAATTTGAAGATGACGTGAACAAGTGATTTTTGAGATTTAATGTATAGATTTTAAATGTATTTTATTTTTATAATGTTAATAAATAATTTATGAACTTTTATAGTTAACTTTTAATTACTTATTTTTGTACCTTACAATGATTCTACAAAGTCATGTTTATTCTTACAACATAATTTTTTTTTGTAAAAAGGATAAAATTATAAAATTTAAAGCATATATTCATAACACTAATATCTAGTGTGTAGATATGAAGAACTATGTTTGTTGGAAGATCCATGATTAACTAAAATTAGACATTTTCTACATGTTGAATTGACTAGCTTGTAACAATTATGTTGATTGTTTCAAAGCTACTTCTTGCAGCTACATCATTGAATGGAAAGATGAACTTTTTTTCCTTTTGATACTCCAAATGTTGAAAACATAGCTTGGAAAAGTCTCCAGCCTGGAACCGTGTCACCCAGGCTGGAGCGGTTGTGGAGATAGACATCTCCAAATTTTTCCTTTTTTTCTCTTTATCTTCCTTATCTACAATGCAATGCACTTGCCAAGTTTGGAAAATTTCCCTTTTAGCAAAACAACTTTGCTTTGTTTTCTTTGTTAATCTCTACTCTACCGTAGGTGATGAGAGGTTATATAAAGAAGATCAATGTGAGTGTTTGTGATAGACAAATGAACTAATTTTTACAGGAATGACACAAGACAAAAGGAGATTGCAGTGAATAGAAGAAGGAGTTCTATATTATCCAAGTTTGCAGTTTCGTTGTGGATGCCAAGTTCTAGTAGTTAAATTGTAAATTTCTTCTTTTCTGCTATAATAAAATCTCTCATTGAATGCTGGTTTTTCCCCAGAGTTCGGGGTTTTCCAGGGTAAATCACTGTGTCAAGTGTGATTAGTTTTCTCTAAATTTCTGTTGCATTCAGTATTTCAGTGAATGGTGTTGTGCATGCTTTAGTTCTTTGTTTCAGTCATTTGATTTCTATTATTCAAATTTCTGAGATTAAACAATAGTGAATTTATTACCGGGTTTCACAACACCAATAAGGGAGATGTATTTTTCACATGGTATCAAAGCACATACTCTGAAAGAGAAAACTAGGGCTAAATCACACAAGTGCAAGTTTTGATTTTTCTTTTTGTGTTCATGAAGGTTTAAGTTCAAGGGTTTTAGCAATGGCACCAGCTAGAGTAAGAGATTTAGACATAATTGAGGGGGCTTCAAACTTTGGCATGTGGAAAGCAAGAATTCTTCTGTTACTGGAGGAGAATGGTCTGAAGGAATATGCAACCACTACCATTTCTGTTCCAATAGATGCTACGCTACTAGAGACCTACCAGAAAGAAGATGCCAAAGCTAGACGCATCGTTATGGATGGGGTCAAGGATCACCTTGTTCCTCATATTGCAGATTTAGAAACCTGCAAAAAGATGATGCCATACTCAACTTGTACCAAAGTTCTAATTTGAATAGGCAGTTGATTCTCAAGGATAAGCAGAGAAACACCAAAATGAAGAAAGGGGAGAGCGTTGTGGATTACCTTACCAGGATCAGAATAGTAAAATATGAGCTAGTAACTTCCGGGGTAGCAATACCAAATGATGAGGTTGTTAGGATTGCATTGGCAGTATTCACAAAAGATTGGGACATCTTTGTCAAAGTTGTATCCAGATGGCAAGATATTCCTGATTGGGATCATTTGTGGACTAATTTCACTCAAGAAGAGTTACGAATGAGTTATGTTAATGGAGGTAGCAACAATGGTTGTAAGGGTGAGGTGGAAGAGAATTTTGCTCTTGCCAGCAAAGGCACAACCAAGAAAGGCTCAAGCAGTGAGTCTACCTCAAAAGGGGACAAGAAGAAAAATAAATATTTGAGCAAAATTAAATGTTATGGTTGTGATCAGCTAGGAGATTATGTCATTCAATGTTCGAATTGAAAGAAAGGAGACAAGAAGAAGAAGCAGACAACATTTTCAGCAGATGTTGATGAGCTATCCTTTAGACTAGAAAATGAGTTCGCTCTTCTAAACTGCTTATCTAGCTCAAACACTATAGGGGTCTGGTATATTGATAGTGGTGCATCATGCCATATGACAAGAGTTAGAGAAAACTTCTTCAACTACGAAGTAGAAGAGATAGGCTTCCAGATAAAAATGGGAAACAAGACCACATTCATTTTAGAGGGAGTCAAACAGTAATATTAAGATTACAGATGTTTTGCATGTGCCAGGGATGTGCATGAATTTCATTTCAGTATTTTCCCTTGAAGACAAAGGGTACAACATACACTTCTAGGGACAAAAGGTGCATTTAAAACACAAGGACTGGAAGAAGGCAAAGCAGATTGAGGCAAGAAGTGACAATTTATACACGTTGCAATTTGAAACTCCAAAGGCACTAGTGAGCAGTAATAGCAACAGGGAAATAGGAGAGCTATGGCATAGATAGATGGGACATATACACCATGGGGCATTGAAATTTCTCAAAGAAACCGTGATAGGAATTCCAGAGTTGAGTGCAGAGCACCATGATGCATGTAAAGGATGTGCACTTGGGAAATTTTCAAAGGAAGCCTTTCCTAGAAGTGACAGTAGAAGTACAGGTGTTCTTGACTTGATACATTCTGATATTTGTGGTCCCATGTCTACTTAGTCTTTGAGGGGTTATGAGTATTACGTAACCTTCATTGATGATTTCTCCAGGAAGACCTGGATATATTTCTTGAAGGCCAAAGATGAGGTCTTTAGTCGCTTCCAAGAATTCAAATCTCTTGTGGAGAATATGATAGGTAGGAAGATCAAGGTTCTTTGGAAAAACAACGGGGGTGAGTATAAAAGCAAATCCTTCTAGGAGTTCTACACCAGAGAAGGAATCAAGAGAGAGTGGACTGTTCCGTACAACCCACAACAAAATGGGGTTGTTGAGCGTAAGAACAGGGCAATTATTGAAGTAGCCAGGGCCATGTTGTTTGATCAAGACTTGCCTAAGTATCTTTGGGTAGAGGCTTGCAGTACAACAGTCTATATTCAAAATAGAGTACCTCATAAGATTTTGGGGAAGATGACACCAAAAGAAGCCTTTATAGGGAAGAAGCCTGAGGTCGGACATTTTAGGATCTCTGGTAGTATAGCATACTATCACGTACCATCAAAGAAATGAACCAAGCTAGATTCGACTACAAAGAAAGGTTTCTTTGTTGGATACAACGAAACCTCTAAGGCATACATGATCTTTATTCTAGGGATGAGGAGGATCATAGTGAGATGTGATGTGAAGTTTCTGGAGGAGAAAGCCTTCATAAAATCTCAAGATTTTCCAGTAGTTGAGTAGAGTTAGTAGATTGAAGCTCCAAAAGTGGATTAGGAGTCTCAAGCACAAGGCACTGTGACAGGAACAAATGTAGATACAAGTACCTTGGGTGAGTTGAGTCCACAAGATTAGGAGCAATAGAATAAGGAACAACAAGCTCCATCTATTGGTGTATCTCCTATCAGCGAGAGAAGGACTAGCCAAGTGGAAACTCAGATTGCGCGAGATGCTCAAGAGTTTATGGGAGCTCCTAGAATGAGTGGCAAGGAGAGGAGACCACCAACTAAATATTCAGATTATGTGGCATTAATAAGTGAGCTCATTGATAGTGAGCCTTCCAGTTATCAAGATGTTGGACATTAGCAGGTTTGGAAGGATGCCATGGTGGAGGAGTACAAATCCATCATGAAGAATGATGTCTGGGAGGTAGTGCCAAGGCCTTTAGATAAGGTAGTGGTTGGTTCTCGTTGGATCTATAAGATCAAGCATGCTACAGATGGTAGCATAGAGAAATACAAAGCCAAGTTCGTGGCCAAGGGGTTCTCTTAGAAGGAGGGAATCGACTATGATGAGACATTCGCTTTAGTGGCCAGATATACCTCTATACGAGCTGTGATCTCATTAGCAGCACAAATGGGATGGCAGATCCATTAGATGGATGTCAAGATGGCTTTCCTAAATGGAATCATAGAGGAAGAGGTGTACATCGAACAACTGGAAGGTTTTGTGGCACATGGGAGTGACTCTCATGTTTGTAGGTTAAAGAAAGCACTATACAGACTTAAGCAGGCACCCAGAGCGTGGTATGAGTGCATAGATAGCTACTTGCAGAGCATAGGATTCATGAAGAGTGAGGTGGACTCCAACCTTTACTATCTCATGGTGGGAGGTGAACCACTCATTCTAGTTTTGTATGTGGATGATTTATTTATGACTGGTTCACCGAGGCTCATAGAGGATTACAAGAGGGACCTAGCAACAAAGTTCGAGATGAAGGAGTTGGGATTGATGAACTATTTTCTAGGACTAGAGGTGTGGCAGATAGAGGGAGATATTTTCCTTAGTTAAGGGAAATATGCTATGGAAATCTTGAAGCGATTTAGAATGCTGGACTGTAGACCCATGTCTATGGAAGATCAATGCATCAAAGTAGGAGGCAGTAGACCCCACCTTGTATAGATAGCTTATTGGTTCATTGATGTATCTGGTCAATACAAGACTAGACATTTTCTTTGTAGTCAACTCTCTTAGTCAGTTCATGGTAGAACCAAAGAGAGTACATTGGACAACAGCAAAGCATGTGCTAAGGTATCTACGTGGTATAGTTTAGTATGGGTTGAGATATACTCATGGTGATGGTGTCAAGTTGATTGGGTACACTGATGCAGACTGGTCAGGTAATGCAGTAGATAGGAAAAGCACTTCGGGGTGTTGTTTCAACATGGGATCAGGGGTTGTCTCTTGGTACAGCAGGAAACAAAATTCTATTGCATTAAGCTCTGCAGAAGTAGAGTACATGGCAGTGAGCATGGCAACATGTGAGGCCATATGGCTTCAGAAGCTGTTAGTAGCATTGTTTGGTTAGGAGCTAGAATCAACCATCATTCACTGTGATAATTAGAGTTGCATAAAACTCTCTGAGAATCCCGTGTTTCATGATAGGTCGAAGGATATTGACATTAGATATCACTTTATCAAGGATTCTGTACAACGTGGATTAGTTCAACTACAATATATATCTACAGATGAGTAGGTTGCAAACATCTTAACGAAGGCCTTGATGAAAAGCAAGTTTGTCTTCTTCAGGGACAAGTTAGGTGTAGTAGAGAACACCTTCCTCGCTAAGAGGGAGTGTTGAAAATGTAGCTCGGAAGAATCTCCAGCCTGGAACTGTGTCACCCAGGCTAGAGCGGTTGTGGAGATAGACATCTCCAGATTTTTCCTTTTTTTTCTTTATCTTCCTTATCTACAACACAACACACTTGCCAAGTTTGGCAAATTTCCCTTTTAGCAAAACAACTTTGCTATGTTTTCTTCGTTAATCTCTACTCCACCATAGGTGATGAGAGGTTATAAAAAGGAGATCAATGTGAGTGTTTGCAATAGATAGATGGAGTTTTTTTTGCAAGAATGACACAAGACAAAGGGAGATTGCAGTGAATAGAAGAAGGAGTTCAATATTATCCAAGTTTGCAATTTCGTTGTGGATGCCAAATTCTGGCAGTTATTGTAAATTTCTTCTTTTCTGCTATAATAAAATCTCTCATTGAATGCTGGTTTTTCCCCAGAGTTAGGGGTTTTCTAGGGTAAATCACTGTGTCAAGTGTGATTAGTTTTCTCTAAATTTCTGCTGTGTTAAGTATTTCAGTGAATGGTGTTGTGCATGCTTTAGTTCTTTGTTTCAGTCATTTGATTTCTGTTATTCGAATTTCTAAGATTAAACTATAGTGAATTTATTGCTGGGTTTCACAACACCAATAAAGGAGATGTATTTTTCACACCAAAGAGTAAGATAATTTTCTTTCAAAATTTCTACCGTAATGCAAGACAAGACATTGCATCATGTTTGACTTCTAGATATAATCAAAAATCAATTTCTTTGAACTGCATTCACCATATCGAAATTTTAACTGCTTTGTATGCAGTTGGGAATGGGCAGTGCATTAGAAACCCTTTCTGGTCAGGCTGTCGGAGCAGGCAAACTTCAAATGCTTGGAGTGTATTTGCAGCGTTCATGGTTAATATTGCTGGGTACATCAGTGCTTTTGAGTTCTGTTTACATCTTTGCCACCCCAATTCTTAAGCTGTTGGGACAGGAGGATGATGTCTCTGATCTAGCGGGAAAATATGCACTTTGGATGCTACCACAGTTGTTTCTTTATTCATTATATTTCCCAATGCAAAAGTTTCTTCAGGCACAGAGCAAACTCATGGTGATGGCTTGGATTGCCTTAATTACATTGATAATCCATGCCTTTCTGAGTTGGTTATTAATCTTCGAAGTGGGTTTGGGGCTGGTTGGAGCAGCTATTACATTACATATATCATGGTCTCTTATCAATACTTGTCAGTTTTTGTATATAGTTTACTTTTTCCCAGATGCTTGGAAAGGATTCTCCTGGCTTGCTTTTCATGATCTATGGCCTTTTGTTCGACTTTCAGTGGCTTCGGGTGTTATGTTATGGTTAGTAGCACAGTGGTTGTGGTTGTTTCATGTTCTGAACTCAATTTCTCGTAAAAACCTTAATTAGCAGATGACAAACAAATATCTCTAAGTGAATCAATCTATGTTAGTCATATTCTATTGTGGTTGTGGACATTTTCAGTTTGGAGATCTGGTACATGATGTCACTCATTATTATGACGGGTCATTTAAAAAATGCAACAATTGAAGTCGATGCGCTATCTATCTGGTAAGAAACAACTCCGCAAGTCTATTTTAAAAATCTAACTTTTGTCTTAAATGCATATTATATAGTAGCATAGCTGTAAGCACTTCTACAAGTCTAGTTCTAGCTCTTACTGCGTGTAATGAACTCATGCATTCAGGTGTAAGACCTTCGTATTTCATTGGTCAAAGGGCCTGTACAAAAATTAGTCATGTAGTAATTAGTAGTTTATTGTACCCCTTATGACAGTTTTCTATCTATTCCTTTTACAGCATGAATTTGAATGCATGGGAAGCCATGATCTTCATTGGTTTCAATGCTGCCATTAGGTATGAATTTTTCTGTTAATATATCATGTTTCATATTCGTTGTGGGTTCTTTTGAAAGGAAACCTTTTAGCTCAGTACTAGACCTTAGATCCAAGATATACAGAGATTAATTGAACATATAAAAGATTTTTTTTTTTTTCTTATCGGTGGCTTGTGAAAACTTGCAAGCACTGATTAGTCTGCATTCTATCTATGCAGTGTGAGAGTATCGAATGAACTGGGTGCTGGTCGTCCTAAAGCTGCAAAGTTTTCTGTCTTCGTCGTGGTTTTAACATCACTGTCAATTGGCCTTATATGTATGGCTATCATTCTTGCAACCAAAAATGATTTTGCAACGATATTCACGAGTAGTAAAGTAGTCATGGAAGCAGTGTCCAATATGGCAATGTTACTTGGAGTGACGATGCTTTTAAATAGTGTACAGCCAGTTCTCTCAGGTAAAATGTGAATACCAATTCATAATTCTTGGTTTACATTTATGTGGTACAGGGAGCTTTGCAGTTTATGCTATATGATTGATGACCTCCTCAATTATGAGTTCATACAGTTGTATCATTATTTTCTAAGCCTCTCTTTTTTGGTGCAAACAACTCAGGTGTAGCTGTAGGCGGAGGTTGGCAAGGTCTGATAGCCTATGTAAACGTAGGGTGCTATTATGTCATTGGATTACCCCTTGGCCTTCTTATGGGATATAAGTTTGATCTTGGAGCGAAGGTAGACCTAAGTTCTTCCTATTTAGGATGCAAATTCTCAATTTCTCTTTGTCGTCTGCCTATTACCAATAAATATCAAGGTCTCTTGAATTTGATCTTTGTAAGTTGAAACAGGGCATTTGGACTGGCATGATTTGTGGAACAGCCCTCCAGACTCTCATTTTATTGTTAATCACATATTTCATTAACTGGAATCGAGAGGTAAAGCATTGTATTTCTGTAGCGGCTGTTGGGACATTATCTCGTTACTGTGGTGACTAATTTTTCGTTTGTAGTGCAGGCTGCTCAAGCCGAGGATCGTATCAGGGTATGGGGAGGATTAGCTGAGTCTTCTACAAATCGATCATTGAATGTAAGTGATTAGATAGATTACTTGAAAAACACTAGGAACCGTACAGCCCAAGTGAACTAAACTTTTGTCACATTCTGACTGACCCTCTGAAACTTGAGTTGCAGGGGGACGAGAATGTTGAATATGAGAACATCCCTTAGAAATTTCGAAAGTCTTTGGCAAATCGTATGTACAAGATCATCTTAGTAAAGAAGAAAGCAATCCAATTATTTGAACTGCAGCTACAAATTCAGCAGATGGACACAAGACATGAAGTACATGGTTAATCATTAGGCTGATTGACGTTACACTTTTTTCTCCTGGTTTAGTAATATGAAATACTGGAAACCTTGGCGAACCAACTATACCATCAATCCAGTTTGAGTATTATCTTTGGAAACAAAACAAAAACTTCTCGGTTTCCAGTTTGAAGTCATTTGTATGCAAATACACCGGGTTGATAAAAAGTTGTATTACTATGATTATATATATATATATAAAATGTCTGAAGAAAAAACCAATTCAGCATGTATAAAATCATTACGAAACGTCTCGAATTACAAAGTTTTTTTATAATATCATGCAAATAATACAATTTTGAGAATTAATTAGCCAAAAATATCATGACATGCAAATGTATATTTAATATTTAATTCCTTCTAGAATCTACTATTTTTTAATATATGAAAAATTAATATTTTATTTTAACATATTTCAACATTCTTTAATTTTTGTAATGCTCATAATTTATAAATAATTTCTATCCTAAAGAAATGCATTTTTTTTACCATTTTTCCTTGAGATCACTACACATTGATAAATAAACCAAAAGAGCTACACATACCAAGCATCAAACTTCACACAAGTCTTACCATAAATAATCATCATTAACCCTAATCCATATTTTATCTCAAGTATTATCTATTTAATACAAAATTTACTAAATGAGAGTTAACAACTTTACTTCAATGGCAAGGTTTTCAATTGTTTGGGACCAAGCCATCAAGCTCTAGCCAGCCCCCTAGAGAAGAAGATCACCTAGAGCACCAAGCAACTACAATGATACACATGGACAACCACATAGCTAGACTCCTTTACCCATAGATAAAGTTAAATATCTTGATGACCATTCTCAAACTCAAGGAAGGAGAACAACACAAGAATTCTAGAAGCACATTTCCTAATTAGTTTTGACTCAAAAACAATCAAATGCTCACATTCATTTATAAACAAGGGTTTTGTAACAAACAAAAAGGAATGCAAGTAAGGAGGGCTTACCTTAACCATAACTCAAAATAATCTTGAGCATTACTTAGATTAAGCATGAATAACATCTCAAACTAAGTGAACTGTTAAATAAGAGACACGTTTAGAGATTAATTTGCTTCCACTTTCTTTATGTTGTGTTCATACCATAATTTGTGTTTTACCACATGACCCACCCAAGAAATTTATCATATAAAATGTTTTGTACAACATACCTCACATAATTCATATCAAAGAAAAATTTACATAATTTATCAAATTGCATTAACTATCTAGTGATTAACTAAATTGTCAAACTATAAAAATAAATAATTGATTCTCTCAAGGCTGGGTCTTACATTACCCTCCCATTAGATTAGACTTCCTCATAGAAGTAACTAAGGTTTAGGGATATACTCTTATAGTGTTACACAAATGTATTTTAAAATTCCTCCTTAAAGTATACAACGTAAATTTAATGGAAATAAAAGGGGTCATACACTAGAACATTTTATCCATCAAAATCACTCCATAGGTATCGATAACATCCACATAGCTTCTTAGTTATTACCATGGTCATCATATAACAAGTTACATTAGAATGCACTAGATCTACACTCATTCTTCTATCAATCTAAACTTTACACAATCTTAACAATAAATACCACATTAATTATTAAATTTAGCTAGTTATGTTTTTAAAAAATATGTCACTCATCACATATTAGGGTCTCATAGACAAGGAAAGATTAGATCATCTTTTCTTGTTACCAATTTTATACCACATAGTTCACAATATTACAACCACTTAAACAATGCATATATCAATAGAACAAATAATTTCATCACACGACTCATAGCATGGAGTTTATGAGGATGAATGGTGTAAAGTACCAATAAGTAACCATGAAGTCATACAAAAAAATATATCAGAGTCAAAATATTATGAATAAGTAAATCCACTATACCATCACAGAGTAGACATCAATCATATATCCAAGTAGCTGAAGAAAATCAATATCATGTAATAATTATGAAATATGGTCTTGAGGCTCTTTCTAATGACCCCTCCATACATTTCCTAGTACCTTCCTTTTCTTTGTATAAGGGGGTTAGCCTCCAAAAGAAAGGTACAAATGAAATCACTCACATAAAAGTAGAGAGAATGGATTATTACCATCCCATATTGAGCCCATTTCTACCCTCATTCTCACAATAGAATTTCCAAGTGCATCTACTCCCCTATACAACTTATTAGGAACTCCTCATAGATATGGCAGTTTAAAGTTATCACATTAGACTACACGTGCTAGTAGTTGTCAACAATAAGAAAGCCTCAAACTAAATAATGTAACTTTATATGATAAAATCGAAATGAAAGTCTCATAGAATATTATAGAAAATAAAATTGAAAGTAACAAAACATACATTGCAACATTTAAATGTCAATTGAAAGAATAATTAAATAATTCTTTGAGGAAAAAAGGACCATTGCAAATTCAAATTGCTAAATAGCCCAAGTTGTCAACTCCTTGACTACTGACATAGCACAAAAGAAAAAGAAATTATCAAAAATTCACATACTCACAAGAGTTGCACATTACTTGCACCATGTGGCTTTACTAAAGCAACCTAAGGGGAGGAGGAGAATGACATGGCTTCAAACCACATCTACAATTAATAAACAAAATCATGGTAGTGTAGCATCATAAATTATCACCCTTGACAATTTCACACTAGGTTTAGCTCCCCATTAAATGTGCTTGGACCTAATTAAGCATTTAATTTACCCATTTCATAATAATTTTAAAAAAACTAAATGTGGAATTGAATATAAATATTTTATATTTTATACCAATGTTTAAGCCCCCAAAAAGGATATGTTTGGACTAGAGCACCTAGCACCCTATCTAGCCTATTTTGGCTAAATTCAAAATATGTTGGTATTGGTATTTTAATATTTAAAAACCAAAAATTATTTGTTGACTATTGGTATTTGATTTTCGAGAAATTAAAAAACTGCATATAAATACAAGTCTTTTTTACCATGTGAAAGAATACCACCTTTTATTGAGAAAACTAACCATCCTAAAATTATTCATGACAATTCAAGGGAAAAAATTGCAACATTATTATAGTGCTTTCATCAATCAAAATCATGTTTGCAAGACATTAGGAAGAAGGAAGCAATTATGTACAAGGACCTATTATGATCAATCATGCCAAATATGTTGGTGTTGGTATTTTAATATTTAAAAACCAAAAATTATTTGTTGACTATTGGTATTTGATTTTCGAGAAATTAAAAAACTACATATAAATACAAGTCTTTTTTACCATGTGAAAGAATACCACCTTTTATTGAGAAAACTAACCATCCTAAAATTATTCATGACAATTCAAGGAAAAAAATTGCAACATTATTATAGTGCTTTCATCAATCAAGATCATGTTTGCAAGACATTAGGAAGAAGGAAGCAATTATGTACAAGGACCCATTATGATCAATCATGCCAAATTATGAAGAAGTATTGAGTTATTCTTTGCATGCTAGCTACGATAATCATTGTGTTTTGTGAACTAATCTTTTGTAGGTATATCAAGCAATCAAGGCATCCATCAATCAATATTTGTGGTAACTTGTGGTGTAACATCACTTCATCAAGGACTTCACATCAAGGTAACATTGTCATTTATCACTTATCATTTTAGTCAATTATTTTTATTTTGGCCTCTACCTAACCTAGGGTATGCCCTCTTGATCATTATCAATCGTTGTACACGGAGGTATAAATACCAAATTGGGGTTTGACTTAGATAAGCTTCTATATAACACAAGCTTTCCCCATATTTTCATGTGTGCAGGTCAAATCCACACAATTGGTAGTCACAAGAAACATAGAGAAGGCTAAAACCTACATTTTTGGGTTTTCAAATCTCAAAAGGAAGCATCTTATTCTAGGGTGCCCAATGCCCCTGTCCTTGCAATTTTCAAGCTCAAATTGTTGTCACAAGTTCCTCTTTGTATCATATTCTCAAATCTTCCTTTGTTCTAATACTTTTTTCTTTCATCTGTGTGATAAACTACATTATGAGATCTAGGGTTTATGTCAATATAATATTTTCAAAATAAACATCAAACTTATCTCCTTTAAAACTGAAGACAACACAAATGCTAGGAGATTGGCTCTCCCTTTTGGTAGCAAGTGAATCATCAAACCCTAGTTGGTTTATGTTAAAATGTGGAGTTAAGTTAAAATAAGTTAATCATAGTTAATATAGTTGAATATAAGATCATTTTTCCTACTCTACATTTTGGTGAACTTGGCATATCCTACACTTACAATTTGAAGATATTTGGTAGCATAAATTCTAAAAATTAATTGAAAACCTAGGTTATTGCCTTGTTATTGAATTGAATATGTTTAACATTTTATAAAAAATCATTTGAATTCTTTGTTCATTAATCATTAAAAACCTTGGTGAAATCAATTTAGAACAAAATTGAAAAATACTTGACATTAATTGCATTATTTTAGGTCTAGTTTTTCTTGTTTAGAGCTTAGATCTGAATTATTTCATTGAAATTTGTAAATTTTATATTTTTCTTTAAGAAAATATAGCATTTAGAGCATTTATTCATTCTCAAAATATAAATTTAAACACATTTTCTACTTTTTTAGTAGCATATCAGTTTTATCAAAACCTCATACCTCCTAGGGGTACTCTTTGTGCAGCTAATTTCATTAATCAACTCCTTTGAATGTTTAGAAATACCTCATTCGTGCTTGCATGTGGTATTCAATTAGGGCATACTAATTGTCTAAACTCTATTAATTCTCAGACCTAGGTTTTCACTCAAATAGACCTTCAGACTGTTACACCTTCAGACTGTTGCACACATGTACATGTTCCGACATTTCAAGAACCATGATTTGCAATCCAGGATGCCCAACAACCCTTTCTAGTCAATTTGGTATCATTTTTTCTATGTGAAACCTTGTCTATAATCTCTATTTAGATCTGATTCCTATTTCTATTAGTTTATCTTGAAGCTTCAAAATTTTGCTACGTATTGCCAATTTGGCCCTATTTCACCTAATTCAATGCATTACCCCTAAAAAAATGGATAATAATAACATGTTTTCTTTTCAAAAGTTTAGTGTCAAGGCCTTGTATTAAAAAATACTTGGTGGGCTCATTATGAACCATTCAATTTTACTAGAAGACTAAGGGCCCTTCGATAAATTTAGTTGGTTTTGAATTTGTTAGACATAGAATAGTAAAATTTGAATCAAGTCCACAATCTAGTTTAGATTGTATGATTTTGTTTTAGGTGGCATAATTTGCATCATGTGGATTTATTTTTTTATGGAGGGAGGAAGGGGGTTGAGAAGTTCTATAACAAACTGGTCCAAGACATGATGAATGCCTCACCTTTTATTTATTGTACACCTTTGGATGATTTGAACCTTGGTAGAGGGGATAACCAAGGAACATATCATAACCCTAACCATTGTACTCAACCAATTGAACAAAACTCTTTGATTTTCAATTTGCGATTTGACCTTCATCACTAACGAATGATATGTGCCTACTATTTTGTAAAACAAATTCGATAATACCAAAAAAAACAACTAAAATAAATTTTCCATAATATATTTAAATGTACATCCCTAAACATTGACTCTGACCTTTTGAGATCCATGACCATTTAGAAAACAAAATGATGATTTTCAGAAGGGCCCCATAAGACTACAGTGTTTTGGCCTGTCTTCCATTGGTTTATATATGGAATTGCAGAGGAATGGATTAGATTTGTGAAAGCAGACAAACAGGCAGACTACAAAAGAACAAATCGTACATACCACATATTTCTTAGCCTCTAAATAATTTTGGATGGAGTTCTCTAAAATTATTGTAGCTCAGGCTGGGAACAGTTCAGCGTTAGCTCATGACACTCAATCTCTGTATTCTGGACATTTTATCTGTATTCTCTGGTCTTTTATCAGCTCTATTACAAAAGGTAAAATAAAATTTGCAGCTTACTTTCATCTGTCTTTTAACGCGTTGAAATGATGTGGGGAAGAGTTTGTGTTGGTTAAAGTAGCACATTTTAGCAGAATTTTCGTGCGGGCTTTACGTCTTGCGTTGCCTGCACTTTTTTCATCTTTTAATATTTCTAGAATGGATGTAGTACAATGGTTTTGTTTGAAACTACTTTTTTCAGAGACAAGCAGAGCTGAAAATGGTGCTTTTAAATCTGCTCACATGCAGTCCGCCAACCTGGGTGGAATGAAAAATGAAAAATTTGAGCTTAACATAATCTTTATTATTACTATATATTTGAATGTTTTTTTTGGATGTTTTTTTTTTATTTTATATCATTTGTGAGTTAGTTTTGTTATTTGGTATGGGAGTACAAACCTATCTTTTGAGAGTTAAGGATTGGGGGCTATCTACTTTGCTATTTGATATAGGTCCTATGCTGATACGTTTTCAATTGAAAGTTAATGATTGAGGGGTATCTGTTATGACAAAGTTATTGAAACACAAATTTGGTCTTATCTCTTACAACATACCTCGGGGGCTTCAACCTTTGTGGTTGACTTATTCAAGTAACATACCCTCAACCTTATACCCTCCACCGTAAACCCCTATATCTTGACCATATACCATTTAACCTCAACTGTGGACCCTATTCCCTCGACCCTAAACCCTATACCTTATACCCTTAACCCTACACCCTCAACCTTATACCCTCCACTATAAACCCTATATCCTCGACCATATACCTTTTAACCTAAATTGTGAACCCTATACTCTCAACCCTATGTACCCAATACCCTCAAACCTATACCCTAAACTCTAAACCCTACACCTTCAACCCTAAACCTTATACCTTATACCCACAACCATAAACCCAATACCCTAAACCCTACACCCTACACCCTCAAACCCATACCTTATACCCTCAACATGGAAGTGCTACTTGAAGAGGACATGGAACTCCTATCCCACTCATAGATATGAGTGAATGGGAAAGATGTACAATTCATTGTTAAAAGTGGAAGTAAAAAAGGTTTGATATCTACTATTTTTTTAAGAGATTGAACCTATAGACAATACTACACCCACAACGACAATCCATGGGATGAGTGAGCTAAGGGTAAAAAATTTAGGTAGGTAGATAAGTCGGGTGAATAAAAGTATCAAATACTAGAGGTAATTTGTAAATATTATATCTTTGATTGTTTTAAAATAAATTTTCAACATGTTATTTCTTGAATTAGAGCATTTATATTGTTGATGTTCTCACCTAAGGAGTTAAGATCAGTTATAGTAACCACTCATCCCAAAATAATCATTATGAATACCCAAAAAAATAGATGTCCAATAAATATTATTATATGACATCAAGATGTATTCACCTCACTAACGAGGGAAACCCTACACTATCACACACAACATTTGATTGATCTCATTCTAAGGAAACCATTACCAAATGGGCCACTAGATATAGAAGATGAATCTTAGAGAATGAGGAAATCAAATGATAGAATTAGGAATTGATTCAAAAGGGTCGCATTTGACCAAGTGCCTCACCATGTGAAAACTTAATTACTCTTTCTAAGAAGAAGGATAAAAATTGATTCCTCTACATTGACATTTGAGCTTTGAACAAGATCACTATAATGAATAGGTATCCAACTCCTTTCATTGATGGCTTCTTGGATCAATTTAAGGGGCCTAATTTTTTCACTACAAATTGGGTGCCACCAAGTTACTATTGAGTCATTAGATATGTGAAATAATACCTTCAAATCTAAATGGTTTTTTCAAATGGATAGTCTTGCTCTTTGTCTTGACCAATACACTTGCCACCTTCATGTGAGTGATGAATAATGCACTCGGGCCTCTCACTATTATCTTTATTAATTTATATATTTAGATAACATAATTATATTAAGCAATGCATAGGAGGAACATCTACATCATGTTCAATAGATGCTTTCAGCTGTATAACAACATGGGCTCTATGATAAAAATTTAGAAAATTATTCCTTTAGTATGGAAAGGATTTAGTACCTTACATACATTATGAACAAGGATTATGCTTATGTGGATCCTAAGAAGATAGTGTTAGTGTTAAGTTTTAACATAGGGATAATTATTTTAGGTAGTTTCCCTGTAGTTTTTCACTCGTTTCATTTTTCATGCCTTTAAAAGGCCTATACAATATGTATTTTACATCTCATTTCATCTCATTTTCTGAATATCATCTCTTGATATTTTGACAGAATAGTGTTGTGCTTCTCTCGTGTATGTGTGAGGGTAATTTGTTTGCAGGTTGAGGATCCTAAGAAGGAGCTGTCATCTCCTACATGATATCAAAGCTCCTCCTCCTGCTCACCTTCCTGGAGAGTTTCTGCCGAGGAGATCCGGGAAAGTTTTTTGCATATATTTTGTTTGGCGTTTGAAATTTTTCTTAAAATTTCTATTTAGCCTTTCGAAGATTGTCATGATTGTGGTGAATGCTGGCTTTTTTTCTATTATGGAAGAGAACTCGTGTGAGTGCCACCTTTCTTGGTCAGGACGTGGGGTCATCCAATCCAGGGCCCATGACACTGCTCCTGCCATTGCCATTAAATATTTTCCTATGATGGTTTTGCTTCGCCTCTTATGTTGTGCACAGTTTTGTGAGTTTTGATTGATCGGGTTTCTCTGTTCTGGCCCACTCGTCACTTTCACATTTATCCTCTGCCTTCTTTTCTTGCACTGTCTAGCGGCTGCGAATCAAATAAAGGAGGATGAGTCAGTTTTGTCCCACATTTTCCAAACCCATTTGATCTATGCAGTGACTTTATGAGTGATATTCCCTACCACAATTTGGAGATGATTCTTGCCAATATTTAGAGAGGAGCTTATGGCATTGGCTTGATTAGCAGTTTGATTGGTTTAGTGGTATATTCAATCCCTTCAAGCCATGGCATTTTTTTGGAGGCTCGAATTTGGCTTTTGCAGATCGATTTGTCCCCGATGACTTGTAACAGCTTAGTTTATGGCGATTTGATTTTGTGGTCTCACTGCTTTGTGGATCTCGATTTTTTGTTGCAATTAATCTTTGTTTTACTACCAATAAGCCTTGCGTGAATTGTGGGCTATGCGGACCACATAAATCTGTGCAAGGCACCCAACCATGATCTAGAAGCCTTATATTTTCAAACGATGTGTTTGAAACCCCTCCACAAGGCAGCGATTTTGCTAAGAGGAGGCGAGGTTTACTCAAGCCACGATTTTCATTTAATTCCCAGGCTTGCATACCTGCAATTTGACTGGCATAAGGTCTGCGATTGGGGTTTACTAACCTACCATTTGCTATCACCTGCTATTTATGATTTGTATTTGCTATTGCAAACATTGATCAACATTTTATTATCTATGGTTTGATATTGCACACATTAATTGGCGCTTATTGTAGATTAGTTTGGGCAAAGATTATTTCTCTCCTAAGTTTTCCCCTAAATATTTAGGGTTTCAAAGCTACGCAACTGAAGAGGAAGTGGGCCCAATGTATTTTGAAGAACTGTTTTTGGGAAAATTTATCCCACATTTACTGTGACGGTGTCTTTTCAACCTTTATATCCTTCAACGCTCACACTAAACTTATGAAGTTCATGTTTGCTTTGTGTGGTGGCTTGTGTGCTTGATATCTTGCTTTTGAAAGTTGGCTTGGCATGGAAACCTTCCACAAAATTCTTAGTAAGGTTTATACTGTTTTGCTCAAATATTTTTAGATTCTCAGCCCTCTTTTGCATTATTGCTTCCTGAAGTATTTCGGAAGGTTAATGTCATTACGGGGTTTTCATTTCATCCTACTGAAAGTAATCTTCTTCCCCCTCCTAGTACTGATAGTAAGAAATATGCATGGAATTGCAAAAGAGATCATGTCTGAGGAATTATTGCAATGGATATTGATGATGCCACTTTGAATGTTGATTGATCATTTTGAGTTTCCCCATATTCTTTGGAATAAAATTTGGGAAATACATGGAGATCCTAATACTCAACTATTCCCAGATGGTCCTATTTCAAATTGTCTTGTGCCTCTTCATTTTGCAGACATGATACCCTATGATCATGCTACTATGTAGGAGTTTGAAGTTTTGGAATACTTTGAATCTTTAGATGAGGATGATGAGGCTTCTTCATATGCTCCTTCTCTATCAAGGATAATTGATGTACCTTCACCTTCAGTGATTCATTGTGCAGAGTCATTGATTAAGGCTCCTATCATTCCTATTCAGTAGGACCATTCATTGAGCACATCCAGTGATTCATTACAAGTATCTTATTGTCTTCCTAATTGGGATTCCTATCTATCAAACATTGCATCCTTGTTTGTGGAGTCTCACATTTCAAATTTGGAGGACACATTTGAGGGGTTTGAATCTTTAGATGAGGATGATGAGGATTCTTCAGATGCTCCTTCTTCTCTATCAAGGACAATTGATGTACCTTTACCTTCAGTGATTCATTGTGTAGAGTCATTGATTGAGGCTCCTATCATTCCTATTCAGTAGGACCATTCATTGAGCACATCCAGTGATTCATTACAACAAGTATCTCATTGTCTTCTTGATTGGGATTCCTATCTATCAAACATTGCATCCTTGTTCGTGGAGTCTCACATTTCAAATTTGGAGGACCCATTTGAGGGGTTATCTCTCCTCTTTGATGAAAACCATTGCACAACTATTGTAAAACCATCATGGTCTTTGGATATTGTTCAACATCAGTTTCCACATAGTCTTGATTTGTCACCTTCTTCATTGATTGAGCATGTACTTGATTTGATTATGGCATCTTCATCTTTAGCACTTGGAAAAGGAGACACATGAGTAGATTTCAGAGAAATCATCATACATCTTCATGCTTCTTTCTTTTAATTCCTATCTGGAATGGGAAGCATTCCTGTATTTGTACTTGGTTTTGTTTCTTCCAAAAGGGAGACAAGTTGTTTGTCAACATTGGATCATGTTTTGTCTTTAGGCACTTACCATTTTTGTAGGCAATTACACATTGTGAGGGGGATACATAGTTTCTCTCTTTCCCTCTTACATGGGGGGGCTATTGATTGTAATATATATGTGATGTGATGGAACCTACAAAATTTTTTATGTTCCATCTCAAGTCATTGATACATTTGAATGTTGGGCTGATATCTAAAGGGCTTAGTATTTATTTTCTCTTCATTTTTTACTTCATGTTGTCCATTGCCGGTTACTTCAAAACATCTTATGTCATTCACTGTCGTTGGGTAACCAGCCCCCTTTGCCTAGGTGTAAATTTCTTATTTTTATAAGGTTAAGTAAAGTTCATTTTCGTCCTTTACATCCTTTACATTTTATGACTTAGGAGTTTTCAAGCCCTTTTCTATTGTATCACCCTAGAGGGTCCCCTTCATTAGAACAACTTATGAGCATGTGTCTAAAGGTTTTCACTTAAGTCCCATTGACCATATCTCTTTATCACTCATTGTTGATTACTTCAGGAGTGTATGTTCTAAATTGGCGACGAGCGATGAGCAGTAATTCTTTGTTTTTGCTCATCGTGAATAGCTACTGGAGCTCGTGATATCAATGCGCGATGAGTGATGTTCCTTGTATCATTGAAGGATCGCCTATCATTAATGGCTTTTGAGCCTTAAGTATTGTAATAGCGATAAGTGATGGCCTCGGGCCTTATGTTCTTATCTTCATTGCTCATTGTGGATGGTCATGAAATGATAAGTTTTAATTAGAGATGAGTGGTATTTCTTTGTTTTCACTCATCCCGAATGGCTGCTGGAGCTCTTGATATCAATGCACGATGAGCGATGTTACTTGTATCATTGAAGGATTGCCTATCACTAATAGCTTTTGAGCCTTAATTATTGTAATAGTGATAAGTGATGGCCTCTGAAATTATGTTCTTATCATCATCACTCATCGCGGATGGTCATGAAATGATAAGTTTCAATTAGCAATGAGCGATGTAATGGGTTTCTTGTGCATCACATATCACATATATGTTTTAAATGATAAGTTCTATATTAGTGATGATACGCGATACATAATGTCACTATGTAAATCTCTCATCATTAATTTCTTGCAAACTGCATGAGGAGAATTAGTGATGAGCGATGGCCTATTGCTTTTGTACTTTATCACACATTGTGGATTCATTCCAAGGCTTAAGTTTCAAAACAACGATGAGAGATGAGATTCTCTGAAAGGTTTCTTTCGCTAATTTGAGAAGATCTTATGTGCGATGTCTTTTGTATCATTGATTTTCATGCAAGTGTACTTGTCTTAACTTGGTTTATTTGATATATCTCTCATCGCTAAATGGATCCAAGGTGCGAAGTTTTAATTAGCGATGTGCAATGGGAAAATGAGCGTAATCAAAGATGTGCCATAGATCCAAGGGCTGAGATTTCATCGCATGGATGCTTACATCGCTGATGAAGCTGATAAAGGACGAGATGCATTAGTGATCTAGGTAACAACTATTGCTAGAAAAGGCAACCTGGCAGAATCAAGAGGACATCGTAAAAAAGAAAAAATGAAAGTAGCACGATGAATGGAGAAATGTTGATATGGGTTTTAAAACAAGATGATCCAATGGACTTAACTTCATCGTGGTAACACTCTCATCGCTGATTGCACCCTAAAATTTGGGGGAGGCCAACGATGAGTGATGAAGTGTATAAGGAACTATTCTCTTTAAAACTTTGACCTTATTTACTTTTCCAATATTAATGAAGGAGCACGAATTAGGTTGGTGATGCATGTTAATTGTTAGATCATGTATCATTAATCAAGATTGAGGGAAAACATGGTAGCATTTGAGGTGGCATCGTTGTTTTCTAGGAACAAGTTGCTAAAGGCTGAAAAACGATGCTCATGATCGCCATAGATGAATTTTTAAATGCTTTAATATTGACAACCCAGATTCAAAGCCAAACTACTAAGTTATCAACTCACTCACACGAGGTGTTCTTGAATCATTAATTTCTGCACATGCTCCAAATTCTTTATTTAATGCAGATTGCACATTGTTCATCTTCACCATCTTTCTAGTCTACAGTGAATGAGAGGTGTGCGTTAGTGAAGAAGTGTGAAGGTGTTAGTTCTCCCTGATTTGAGTAGTGAACATTCTTTTTTTGGCTTTTATTTAGAGTCTTTTGAATTTTGAATTTTTGCTCATTCTAGAGATGGGAAAAACTAGTGTGCCAATTCAGCCCGTTAGGAGACTGTCTAGTCAGCTTAATGTGTTTGAGTGTCATGAGGATATGTTTGTAACTGAGCAAGAAAACCAGGCATCCCCTGAGGTTTCAAATGGTAAGAGGAGGGCTTGAGGTCACAATAAGAAAGCAATTGTTCAGAGTACATACAACTTGAGAAACAAGACCATTCTAGAAGAAATGGTCAAGTTTAAGGGCAAGGAGCTGGGTTAGCTAGTGAAGAAGGCCAGGAAAAAAGAAAAGGGTCATAGGGCCTACCTGGGAAACCATAATTCTCCCATTGTGCTCTCTAATTGTCCTTCGGATGCTAAAGGTGACACTGACTCGAGATATGGCCAGTATCTTTAGTCTTTGGTGAAATATGAGAGCTATGATGATGACGTGGTGATGGTTCCTCCAATTTCATCAAAAACAAGGAGTGGTCGATCATTCTCTGATGCTGACAACTCGGAATAGGGTCTTCTCCTTTTTTTTTTTTTGATGACACCATGGTCTTTTCATAGGAGGTATTTGTTTCAATACGTCTGTGGTTGGTATTTTACTCTTCCATGCTGATGTGGAGGTCTTCCGACTAATATGATACAAAATATTTTTTGTTCAACATGGACGTGGTGACAACGACTAATGGTATCATGCACATGTGTTTTGTCTTTTGTCCTCCCCTGTTCTCAAATGATTGCATGAAATTTCCTGGGGAGATTTTTGAGGAAGCGGTTGAAATTAGGTTTCTGAAATGAAATGAAATGAAATTGTAACTTGGTCAAATGCTTGTTGCTCCCCTATTTATAAAGGGAATTTCATGGCTGAAGTTAGGAAGGGAGTTCAAAAAAATTTGAGTCCAAGAAAGGTTTAGGTGAAAGCTATGCTCAAGGAGCAAATAAAATGTAAATAGATAAATTAGCGAATAGATAAGAAGCTAGTCTAGGGAAAAATTTATATTGTATGATGATCTTAAATATAGTTTTACAAAGCAATATCAGTAATGGAAGAGAATATTAGTTCTAAAACATTGCTCTCCTATGTATTTTCTTGCAAATTATGAATGAAATTGTTAATTATAATTTCATTTATCTTTTGTCATTTGCATTGAATGAATGGGTTTGTTTGTGCTTCAATTCAATGAGTTGATTTAATGCTAAAATGAGACCATTGGTTTGTGAGAAAAGGATATAGGATTTGATAAGGAAGCAAATTTTTAAAACACAAAGAGTTGGATGCTAAAAAGTGGCATTCTGATAGTCCATTGATTGTTGATGTTCAATTATAGTTGTATTACTAATTGATTGCAAAGTATGACTCCATTGTTCCCTCAAATAAGGCATTGGTTTGTCTATTAGTTTATCTTGTGGTTGAATGAGGTAGTAATGAATCTGGCTAAAGATTTAAAATGGAAATGAATTCATAACATACTTTAAATTACACTGCACCAACCTTCAAGTATCAGCATGTTCCCTAAAACAAATAGCAATTTCATAAGAGGTTTGCCAAGCCTTAGATGATATTGGTTTCTTGAAAAATACATCTGTGTGAGGAGATGCTCTTGATCAAGTTGAGATATTATGAGCATAAATAGGATTACCCTCCTACGTTTCACAGATCCTGAAGAGAAGAAGTGAAGTTCAAAATGCTTCACTTAAGTGTTGGCCAATCCTCAACTTTGCTGATAATTGAGTTTTGGTAGATTCATAGCTAAGGACTAAGATTAAGTTTGGTTCTTAAAAAATAACCAACTTAAATGGTGACTCTGTTGGTGATTTACTTGGGAAAGTATTTGCAGTACATCAGTTTTCCTAGATAGTCATATAGGTTCTTAATAAAAAGTTCTCACTGATAATGAGTGGTGACTCTGAAGAACTTTGTACCAGTGAAAATATTGAAGGACAAGCAAGAAGAAAAATCAACTGGGTATGTGCAAGATCATGATGGGCCAAAAAGTGGCAATATGATGGGAATGTGGCTTATGACATTTTTTTTACCCAAAATTCATGAAATGAAAAGGGTTTTTAAAGGAAATTCTTTCCATCAATATTTAATATGCTTTACTTTGAATTTAATAAGTAATTATTATTCATTTTCTATTCAATTTATGACTAAAGTCCTAATTGATAGACTAATTGAAAAAAATCTATAGCTTTCAAAAGATATCACATTTTGAATCCAAAACATGCATCACATTCTATACTTCACATACTATAGTATTAAAAAAGAAAAGAATTTCATGAAGTTTTGACAAAGTTAAGGTGGTCGACATACAAGTTTTTATATTTTTAAAAGTTGTAATAAAAAATTCATAATTAAGTATTTACTTGGAAAAAAATTACAAAAAAATATGCATCACATCGGGACATGAGTCCTCTACTTTTTTCTAAAATTTAATAAAAAAATATTATCATTTTATTGTGGTTAGGGTGGTTAGACAGACACCTACTTCTTATTTTTTCCCTAAAATTTAAGTAGTACTACTGCATTGTAATTTCAAATTTTCACCAAATGATTTTTTTTTTTAAAACAAACCTAGTATTTTAGAAACTACATTTAATTTGCTACAGATTCTATTGTTACATATTTTTGAAATAATATAGATAACTTATTCAAATTTTTACGTTAAGTTGCCTAACTCTAATTTTTCTGATTTTTTTGCCATTTAAGGGCCTGTTTTTTCCATGATGATCCTGCACATACTCAACTGATGGAAGTGACTTCATATGATTGAAGTTTGACCCTCTACAAAGGAGGTGGTGACTCTATGCAAATAACTTGATAAAGTGTGATATCTGCCAATATATCCAAGTATTTTCCATTTGTTTTGACTTGAAAGAAGAAATAATTATGTATGAAAGCCATTTTAGAAATGTGGAAGAAATACTGTATTCCTAATTAAGTGAGTTAAAGCACTAACGAATGGAATAGGGATGGTTATTTTGCACACATCTGAGTTGAAATCTGTAGTATCTAAATGGAATGGAAGAAGTATGCTTATTTCTATAATGTGCCTTTTAAAGGTGTTAAGTCATAAAATACATTTGAGTTGGGTATTTACCATAGGGTTAATATTTGAAGAATGAAGAAAGATACAATAGAGATGTATTGCTCTAGTAAAAAATCAAATACAAATATTCCAATCATACAATCCCTAGAATACCCTCAAAGGAAATTCTCTATTGAGAGATATAAGTCTTTAAACTTTGGAGGTATTAGAGGTTTTCCTAATAAGATTCTTGATGATATTGGGAAACATTTACCAAAGCTTACATGGAAAAAATCTGAGTTAGCTTCCAAGCACTTTAATACATTCATAGATGTGATGGGTGATTTTGAAATAGATCACGAGGATGTTGTCATGAAGTTGTTTGCTTAGTCATTAAAAGAGGATGCCCGAGACTGGTATTCATATCTACCAAAATGTTATATAGTTTCATGGGATGCTTTTATGATAGCATTTACATATCAATTTGGTGAAACAATTAGTCCCAATGAGATAAGAAGAAGACGTAGGGAAATCAAACAAGGTGAAGAAGAGTTAGTTCCTTCTTTTAATCTCATATTCATGAAAGCAGTACATGATATTCCTGAGTATTTGAGACCTAGTGATGCAGAGTGTTTATTTACATATCTATGTTCTTTTGAAGATAAAGAGCCTACAACATTGCAGCAAGCATATTATATTGCTATGGACATAGAAAATACTATTAAATACTCAATGATGAAAGGGTGTATGGCTGCAAGTGTTTTTTCTCCTGATCCACATTATAAAGATGAGATAAATAGGAAAGAAAAGGATGATCAACGTAATGGTAATCTTGATGTCTCATCTTGTTCATTCTCACAACATATTGATCTTGAGCAAAGTCAAGACAGTTTTCAACAATGTTCAGATAATAATGATCAAGAATTGATAATTGAAAAATTGTCTAGTATGAAGAGGAGTAAAGAGGAATCACCATATGAATTACTAGCAAGGTTTTTGGATTCTTTGGTAGAAATCCCTAAGAGGCTAAGACCTAAGAATCTAGTTTGCATTGACTTATTATGTGACATCTATGAGCAAGGCTTAGTATCTTTCCTAAGGAATTAAAACCTCTAGATTTTGATCAAATAATTGATTGGATTTGATTTGCTGAGGAAGCAAAATATGACTATGAACAAATAGTGAGGTTTTGAAATGGAAAGAATGCTACCCTTAGTAACAAAGATCAAGATTTCACTCAAAGGATGAATATGGGTGTCTCTGAAGGTGAATGTATGCAAAACAGCACAAATGGTGATATTGTCATATTTACAGATACTGTGGATGTATTATTAAAGGCTAATAACCGGGATAATGAAGGTGAAAATTCTAGTTACTCTCATAAGGAATACAAATTTTTGTGTGAGGAAAACTTGAAAGCACCTTTATTGCTCAAGGAATTTGATTGTGCCAATACATTCATGAAATTATGTCTTTACCAGAAGGTAAACATGTTGCATGTGATAGACTCTTGCAGAGTACTCTAATTTCTTTAGAATCAGAACATTCTAATGATTTGATTAGTGTTAAATCTAAAGATGAGAGTGCTTATCTTCAGACTCTAGAACCTGATTTTAATGATGAGATGGGTATTGATAGTCAGTAGGGTTGGGTTTCTGAATGTTTACATGAAGCAAAAGTAGGATGTGTAGATTTTTATATAGAGATAGACATGGTTGTTTTTGACCAAAGTTTTGCTAAAGAAAAAAATGAAAAAATCTACTTAGAAGAACAAAGGCTATGTTCAAATTTCCATCATGAATCAATAGACATATCATTTGAAAACATACATCAAAACCCTACTTTTGATCATATCAATTCTGAGTTAGTTCATCCATCTTTTGAAAAAAATTGTTTCTTATTGAAAGATGATGATTGGGAAGAAGAATTGAATTATGGTATTGGTCTCGAAATAGAAATCATTTTCTGATATCTGGAATGATATAAATGATGCCTCTTATAAGAAGGATTTTTCTTTAAGTAAAAGTGAAAGTGCCCTAAATTTTGAGAAATTGATCTTTCAAGGAAATGAAGCATTGGGCAACACAATTGATTTATATTGTTTTGAGGCATATGAACACCAACTTGAAAAGGAGCATGTATATCAGTGTTTTTTATTTACTGCGCAAGATGGGTATGGTGTTGATCCTAATGAATCTGATATCAGTCAAGTGGACTATGAATGTTTCACTTTTCCAAACAAAATAAGTGAGTATTTGATGAAATATAATGATAAGTTGAGTTAGGTGGAGTGTTACACTAATCATATATTCCAACTAACACCTAGTTACAACACACAGAGGGACATAAATGAGAGAGATAAGTGCAAAATCAAGCACATGTCTATAATGGTTGAACATAGTTATTGTAGCATGATCAGCTGGTGGATTCTTCATGAAAATATTTTTAGCTTGGGCATGGTGCAAAGAATGGAAAATAGGATTTTTGACAGAGGAAAACACCAATTTTAAGACTGGTCTAGCCCTGTAATTTATGTAAATACTATACATATGTTGTTTGGTTTTGGTTCTCTTGCTTTGTACTTGGTTTTTGTTTTATGTTCTTGGTCTACTTCACCTGAGATTTTGGATTCTCACTCTGTTCACTAAGGAATAGACATCCCCAACTGGAGTCATTGATGGAACCTGCAACAATTTTTATGTTCCATCTCAAGTCATTGCTACATTTGAATGTTCAACTGTATCTAAAGAGCTTAGGGTTTATTTTCTCTTCACTGTTGACTTCTTGTTGCCCATTGTTGGTTACTTAAAAACATCTTATATCATTCATTGTCATCGAGTAACTGGTCCCCCTTGCCTAGGTCTAATTTTTTTTTTTATAAGGTTAAGTAAAGTGCCTTTTTGGCCTTTACATCCATTGCATTTTATGACTTAGGATTTTTCAATCCCTTTTCTATTTATCATCCTAGAGGGTCCCCTTCATTAGAACAACCTATGAGAACGCGCCTAAAGGTTTTCACTTAAGTCCCGTCGGCCATCTCTATTTATCGCTCATCGCTGATTACTTCAAGAGTGTATGTTCTGAATTGGTGACAAGCGATGAGTGGTATTTCTTTGTTTTCACTCATCATGAATAGTTGTTGGAGCTCTTGATATCAATGCGTGATGAGTGATGTTCCTTGCATTGTTAAAGGATCGCCTATCGCTAATGAGTTTTGAGCCTTAAGTATTGTAATAGTGATAAGTGATGGCCTCTGGCCTTATGTTCTTATCTTCATTGCTCATCGCGGATGGTCATGAAATGATAATTTTTAATTAGTGATGAGTGATGTAATGGGTTTTCCATGCATCACCTATCATGGATATGTTTTAAATGATAAGTTATATATTAGTGATACATGATACAAAATGTCACTATGTAAATCTCTCATCGCTGATTTCTTGTAAACTGTATGAGGAGAATCAGCGATGAACGATGTCCTGTTGCATTGTACTTTATCGCTCAATGCAGATTCATTCCAAGGCTTAAGTTTCAAAAAAATGATGAGAGATGAGATTCTCTGAAAGGTTTCTTTCGCTAATTTGAGAAGATCTTATGTGTGATGTCTTTTGTATCATTTATTTTCATGTAGGTGTACGTGTCTTAACCTGTCATCTTTGATATATCTCCCATCACTAATTGGATTTGAGGTGTGAAGTTTTAATTAGCGATGTGCGATGGGAAAATGAATGTGATCAAAGATGGGCCACAGATCTAAGGGCTGGGATTTCATCGTATGGATGCTTACATCACTGGTGAAACTGATAAAGGACGAGATGGATCATCGATAGGTAATGGCTATTGTTGGAAAATGCAACATGGTAGAATCATGAGGACATTGTAAAAAAGAAAAATGGAAAGTAGTGGGATGAATGGAGAATTGTTGATATGGGTTTTAAAACAATATGATCCAATGGACTGAACTTCATCGTGGTAACACTCTCATCATTGATTGCACCCTAAAATTTGGGGGGGGCAGCGATGAGAGATGGAGTGTATGAGGAGTTGTTCTCTTCAAAAAATTGGCCTTATGTACTTCACCAATATTAATGAAGGAGAAGGGATTAGGTTGGTGATGCATGTTAATTGTTAGATTGCATATCATTAATCAAGATTAAGGGAAAACGTGGTAGCATTTGAGGTGACATTGTTGATTTCTAGGAACAAGTTGCTAAAGGCCGAAAAATGATGCTCATGATCGCCATAGATGAAGTTTTAAATGATTTGAGATTGATAGATTAGATTCAAAGCCAAACCACTAAGTTATCAACTCGTTCGCACGAGGAGTTCTTGAATCATTAATTTTTATATGCTCCAAATTGTTTATTTAATGCAAATTGCATGTTGTTCGTCTTCACCATCTTTCTAGTCTACAGTGAATGAGAGGTGTGGGTTAGTGAAGAAGTTTGAAGGTGTTAGTTCTTCTTGAGTTGAGTAGTGAACATTTTTGTCCTGGCTTTGATTCAAAGTCTTTTGAATTGTCAATTTTTACTCGTTCTAGAGATGGGAAAAACTGGTGTGCCAATTTAGCCCGTTAGGAGGTCTAGACGGCTTAATGCGTTTGAGTGTCATGAGGATATGTCTGTAACTGAGCAAGAAAACCAAAAATTCCTTGAGGTTTCAAAGGGTAAGAGGAGGGCTTGAGGTCACAAGAAGAAATAAATTGTTCAGAGTACATACAACTTGAGAAACAAGACCATTCCAGAAGAAATGGTCAAGTTTAAGGGCAAGGAGCTGGCTCATCTAGTGAAGAAGGCCAGGAAAAAGGACAAGGGTCATAAGCCCTGCCTGGGAAAACATAATTATCCCATTGTGATCTTTGATAGTCCTTCAGATGTTGAAGGTGACACTGACTCAGGATATGGCTAGTATCTTTAGTCTCTAGTGCCATATGGGAGCTCTGATGATGATGTGTTGATGGTTCCTCCAATTTCGTTGAGAACAAGGGGTGGTCAAGCATTCTTTGATGCTGACGACTCGGAATAGGGTATTCTCCTTGTTTTTTTGTTTTTGATGACACCATGGTCTTTGCATAGGAGGTATTTGTTTCAATATGTCTGTGGTTGGTCTTTTACTCTTGCATGTTGATGTGGAGGTATTTCAGCTAATATGATACAAAATATTTTTTGTTCATCATGGACATGTCGACAATGAATAATGGTATCCTGCATATGTTTTTTTTCTTTTGTCCTCCCCTATTCTCGAATGATTGCATGAAACCGCCTAGGGATTTTTTTTGAGGAAGCTGTTGAAATTAAGTTTTTGAAATGAAATGAATTGAAATTGTAACTCGTCGAATGCTTGTTGCTCCCCTATTTATAAAGGGGATTTCATGGCTGAAGTTAGGAGGGGAGTTCAAATAATTTTGAGTCCAAGAAAGGTCTAGGCGAAAGCTATGCTCAAAGAGAAAATAGAATGTAAATAGATAAATTAGCAAATATATCATAAGCCAATCTAGGGCATAAGTTATATTGTAAGATTATATTAAATATAGTTTTACAAAGCAATATTAGTAATGAAAGAGAATATTAGTTCTAAAATATTGCTCTCCTATGTATTTTCTTGCAAATTATGAATGAAATTGTTAATTATAATTTCATTTGTCTTTTGTCATTTGCACTAAATGAATGGGTTTGTTTGTGCTTCAATTCAATGAGTTGATTTAATGCTAAAATGAGACCATTGGTTTGTGAGAAAAGGATATAGGATTTTCTAAGGAAGCAATGTTTTAAAACATAGAGAGTTGGATGTTACAAAGTGGCATGTTGATAGCCCATTGATTACTGATGTTCAATTATAGTTGTATTACTGATTGATTGCAAAGTATGACTCCATTGTTTCATCAGATAAGGCATTGGTTTGTCTACTAGTTTATCTTGTGGTCGACTGAGCCAGTAATGAATCTGGCTAAAGATTTAAAATGGAAATGAATTCATAACATACTTTAAATTACACCACCCCAACCTTCAAGTATCAGTGTGTTCCCTGAAACAAATAACAATTTCATAAGAGGTCCACCAAGCCTTAGATGATATTGGTTTCTTGAGGAATACATTTGTGTGAGGAGATGCTCTTGATGAAGTTTAGATATTATGAGCATAAATAGGATTACCCTCCTAGGTTTCATAGAGCTCGAAGAGAAGAAGTGAAGTTCAAAATGCTTCACTTAAGTATTGGCCAATGCTCAACCTTGTTGATAATTAAGTTCTAGTAGATTCATAGGTAAGGACTGAGATTAAGTTTGGTTCTTAAAAAATAACCAACATGATAGATGGTGAACTTGGGGGTATCATGGAGTCCTCCATCCTTCCTCATATGATTTGCTTTTCTTTGCATTTTCTCTCTTTTGGAGAGGAGTTTTCTCCCATGAGGTTTTTCTCCTTTTCTCCAGTTGTGAGAGATTTATTTTTCTTTCATTTGTAGTTGTGCATGGGTACCTAACATGGCCTTGTAGTCAGGACCCATATTGCATTTTATTTTACATAATAATATCCCTAAGTTTGCACTTAAGGGGGGGTGTTAGTGTTAAGTTTTAATATAGGGATAATTAAATTTTAGGTAGTTTTCTTGTATCGTGTAGTTTTTCACCCATTTCATTTTTCATGTCTTTGAAAGGCCTGTACAATATGTATTTTACATCTCATCTCATCTCATTTTCTGAATAGATATAAATATAATTAGAGATTGGTCACCTCATAAAAATAATAGAGAACATTATAGACTTTTAGGATCATACAACTTTAATTAGAGGTTTGTGTAGCTAGGATTCTAACACCTGGCATGACCTATGGACCAAGCATTTATGAAAGTAGAAGAAAAAATCCCTTGGATAGAGAGACTATAACAACCATTCACACAATTGAATACTTAGATACTTTATTTAAGATGTACAATAGTTCTTATTGATTTGAAATAGTCCTTTGAAATTGATGTTGATGCCTCCAAATATGCACTTGGAGTAGTTTTGACTCAATGTGGTCATCTAATTGCCTAACATGTAGTGAGATTTTATCTAATGTTATGTATAGACACCCCATGTATGACAAGAAGTTATATACATTTTTCAAGTCTACAAATAACATGGAATTACTATATCTTGGGGAAAGACATTGTTACTCACATAAATCATAAGCATCTTAAATTTATATGGGTATAGTAAAATTTGTACAATGATTAACGTCAAAAGTGGTCTAGTTACCCCAAATATTTTTATTTCAATGTTCATCATAAGAAGGAAGAACCAAATAGTTGCAAACTATTTTGGATGAATTCCAATGAATAACCTTGATAACTATACATTGGACTCTTATGAACACTACACAAAAGGTTAGCCTCAATTGTATTCAATATTAATCTAATTTGTTGATATCTATCCACCAAAAGACTCAAATGATAGATAAACCCTTAATTATTGTATGTAAGATAAAATCCTCTATCACATAATAAACATATACATGTCCCTATATACACTCTCAACCCTATAGCATCCATTGTAAAGGATATAGCATCAATTGTATACCCAATACCATCAATCCTAAACCCTAAAATCTATACCCTATACACTCAAACCTATACCATGAACCATAGGCCCAAAATCTTATATGTTAAACCATCAACATAAACTCCATACCCTCAACCCTAAACCCTAAACCCTATATGCTTGACCCTATATCTTATACCCTAACCCGAAAACCCTATACCCTTGACCATATACCCTCAACCCTCAAACCTCAACCCTCAACCCTATACCCTAAATCCTATAGCTCTTATACCCTCAACCATAAACCCATACTCTCAACCCTGAACCCTACACTATAAACCATATACATTATACCCTCCACCTCAACCCTATACCCAAAACCCTAAAACCTATACCATATACACTCAACCCTATACTCTAAAGCCTGAAAAATATCCCTCAACACTAGGCCCTAAATACTATATACTAAACCCTTAACCCTACACTCCCTCAAACCTAAACCTTATATCCTCTACCCTAAACTCTATACCATCAACATTAAACCTTTTACTCTCAATGGACTAAAGTCTATACCCTTAATTGAAAAATAAAAAGGTAATAACCTAGAGAGGGGAAAGAGATAGAAGAGACGAGGTG
This sequence comes from Sequoia sempervirens, assembly GCA_007258455.2. NCBI lineage: Eukaryota > Viridiplantae > Streptophyta > Pinopsida > Cupressales > Cupressaceae > Sequoia > Sequoia sempervirens. The sequence goes on from VDFB02358134.1 coordinate 123,516,361, forward strand.
AGAAGAACATAGAGAGAGGGGTAAGAAGGGAGGGAGAGGTAGAGAAGGAGAGACCTAAAGAGGGGAGAGAGAGAACAAAAGGATGGAGAGAAGGAACAATCAATAGAGAGTGGGAGAGAGAGGACATATTCAAATAAAAATATAATGTGAGTTCATTATAATGCACACCCATTATGTTTTTCTTTGATATAACATGAACATGTTATAATGTCCTTGTGTTATGTTTTAATTTGGAAATTTCAAAGATTTTGGCTTGGATTCTCCTTGGGGTTCCAACCCAAAGGTTTGGAGTTACTTTTCAATGTCCAATGACATGTTTTTACAAATAGTAAAAAAATGACAATCTTGAATGTGCTCCCCATCAGGTTTGCATGCCTTTAAGTGTCAATACAAAAAATACCATGATAGTGTCTATGTCTCTCTTAGTTTTCTAACCATGTAATTTTTTTCATGTTTTGAGTATGTTAATATTTTCATCTTTAATTTGTTTTGCTAGTGTTTTCATCTTTTGTCAAAAACCAATGTGTGGTGTTTTTGACTATATGTTTTACCCATTCATCAAAAT
>VDFB02358134.1:123517025-123530356 GCA_007258455.2 Sequoia sempervirens
TGAAAGGTGTGATATAGATTTTCCTTACCAAATCACCCCAACTACTAGATATACAATCAATTCCACCTCTAAACTACCCCTTTTCTATGATATCATATGTACAAGAAGAAGGAAGGATAGGTAGATTGAGAGGATATGTTGCTGCTCAATAAATTAGAAATTATATACCTATATTACTATCACTCATGCTCTTAAAGAAATTTAAATCTAGTCATCACCATATTGCATTGCTGGCTACTAGGTCTATCTTAAATTCTAATATGTTTTGTTGGCTACTAGGATATCCATAGTTAATTATGCATGTTTAATTTTTGTCATGTAATGCTAGCTGCCAGGACTATTATAGTTAATCACTTGGTTAATTTTTTATATGCTTGTTGGCTGCTAAGATAGTTTTATGTGATCAAGTAGCAAAATTTTGTTATGATATGAGAAAATATGTCACCTATAGGTCCTTGTCTAGAAATGTATATTCAGGGATTAAATATAAGTAGGATATCAACCACAAACTATCATGGCGGTGAATAACTACCTAACTTCCAACCAAGAAGAGTCTATGAGTGTGTAATGCTACCATAGGAAATATCTAATAATTCCATACATGGCTGCAACTAAGTTAGGAACCTTCTTAATTACATTAGGGACATATCTTCCAGTCATAGTGCTAAGAGAATTCAAGGAGTAGTTCCTTCTTGCTTGATATTAACAAGTGTCTAAGGGAAGTACTTGCTCAAGCTAGAAATAAGTCAAAGAGTGGTACTTTCTTGCTCGAGATTGATAGGTGTCTAGGGGCAGTACTTGCTCAAGATGGACAAAAGTCAAGGACCAAAACTTATAAGCTTGAGATTGACAGGTGTCTAGGGGAAGCATTTGCTCAAGATGCACTATAGTCAAAGAGCAGTACCTCAATGCTTGAGATTGGAAGGTGTCTATGTGTTGTACTTGCTTGAGATGGATAGTAGTCAAGGAGCATTCAAAGCAAGAGAGGGATAACCTTGTTTTCTTAGTCGTTCGATGGACTGTAGGGAAGAAAGTTCCTAACAAGCTCAAGTAGGTAACATGTAAATCACCTAGTAACCTTATAACTATGGGAAATGGTGTCTAAAGTCTACCACTAGTAGGTACACCTTGATATTTGGTCACTAGGAAGATATTCTATACATTGCTTATGGGTCTAAAATGGTAACTCTCTCTCACCATAGGACACATAATCAACTTGGAGGGGTGGGTAGGGTTTGAATCCACTTTGGTTGGGATCATTTTGCACCCCACCATAATCTATAGAAATCCATGGACATGGATCCTTCATGAGTCATAAACATTTAAGGTATGTGCACTTCATTAGGGACAACAATCTTCTATTGATTATTGAAGTAAGCTTTTATTTGTAAGATGTATATTGACATGATGATTAAGAAGTATATGTTGATTATCATGCCTCTATTAGTTCAATTCCATGTATTCCTTCTTATAACTTGTTAACAAAAAAAAATTATGTAGAAATTATTCCTTTTGTTGGGGTTGATGTCACACAAAAGGGGTCTTAAGTGGCCATTTTTCTCTAAGATTAGGAAAGACTGACCTTGGATGAGAAAGTGAAGATATTTAAACTTAAGATTTGAAGATGCAACAAAAACAAGAGTCATAGTGCTAGAAATATAATTTATAATCTACTATTTTTTTTAAATGGTAGAGATTAAGGGCTTGAAAAAGGGGTATTACTTACAAGGAAAATTGGTCCTATTTTTCAAAAAAAAATAACATATATAGCATATAGTGTACTAAATGTTGATTTTATAGTATTTCAAAAATCATTTAAATTAGAAATTAGCTAACATTAGTGTAGTTTATGCCAAATTTTTCTACTAATTTTTTTAATGAATATATGAGTTTTTAATAATTTCAAAGTGGACACGTCCTAAAAAATAAAAAAATGACCATGACCCCCATTTTTTTTGAAAACTAATAAAAAATTAATTATTTTTGAATATGTGTAGAATGGAGTCTAGTTTCTAAAAACTAATTTATTTGAAATTTTGATGAATGGGTAAAACATATAGTAAAAAACACCACACATTGGTTTTTGAAAAAAGATGAAAATACTAGCAAAACAAATTAAAGATGAAAATCTTAACATACTCAAAATATGAAAACATTACATGGTTAGAAAACTAAGAGAGAGATAGACACTATCATGGTATCTTTTGACTTGACATTGATAGGCATGCAAACCTGATGGGGAGCACATTCAAGATTATGCCAATTTTTTACTATTTGTAAAAACATGTCATTGGGCATTGAAAAGTAACTCCAAACCTTTGGGTTGGAACCCCAAGGATAATCCAAGCCAAAATCTTTGAAATTTCCAAATTAAAACATAACACAAGCACATGTATTATAACAGGTTCATGTTATATCAAAGAAAAACATAATGTGTGTGCATTATAATGAACTCACATTATATTTTTATTTGAATATGTCTTCTCTCTCCCACTCTCTATTGATCCTTCCTTCTCTCCATCCTTTTTTTCTCTCTCTAGCCCCTCTTTAGGTCTCTCCTTCTCTACCTCTCCCTCCCTTCCTACACCTCTCTCTGTGTTCTTCTCTCCTTGTCTCTTCTCTCTCTCTCCCCTCTCTAGGTTATTACCTTTTTCTTTTTCAATTAATGGTATAGAATTTAGTCCATTGAGAGAATAAGGTTTAATGTTGAGGGTATAGAGTTTAGGGTAGAGGGTATAAGGTTTAGGTTTGAGGGAGTGTAGGGTTGAGGGTTTAGTATATAGTATTTAGGGCCTAGTGTTGAGGGATATTTTTTACGCTTTATAGTATAGGGTTGAGTGTATATGGTATAGGTTTTAGGGTTTTGGGTATAGGGTTGAGGTGGAGGGTATAATGTAAATGGTTAAGATTGCAGGGTTGAGGGTTGAGGGTATGGGTTTATGGTTGAGGATATAACCTATAGGATTTAGGGTTTAGGGTTGAGGGTATATGGTCAAGGGTATAGGGTTTTTAGGTTAGGGAATAAGATATAGGGTCAAGCATATAGGGTTTAGGGTTTATGGTTTAGGGTATGGAGTTTATGTTGATCGTTTAACATATAGGCTTTTGGGCCTAGGGTTCATGGTATAGGTTTGAGTGTATAGGGTATATAGTTTAGGGTTTAGGATTGATGGTATTGGGTATAGGGTTGAGGCTATATCCTTTACAATGGATGGTATAGGGTTGAGAGTGTATATAGGGACATGTATATTTTTATTATGTGATAGAGGATTTTATCTTACATAAAATAATAAAGGGTTTATCTATCATTTGAGTCTTTTATTGGATATATATCAACAAATTGGATTAATATTGAATACAATTGAGGCTAACCTTTTGTGTAGTGTTCATAAGAGTCCAATGTATAGTTATCAAGGTTGTTCATTGGAATTCATCCCAATTAGTTTGCAACTATTTGGTTCTTCCTTCTTATGATGAACATTGAAATAAAAATATCTGGGGTAACTAGAGCACCTTTGATGTTAATCATTCTACAAATTTTACTATACCCATATAAATTTAAGATGCTTATGATTTATGTGAATAACAATGTCTTTCCCCAAGATATAGTAATTCCATGTTATTTGTAGACTTGAAAAATGTATATAACTTCTTGTCATACATGGGGTGTATATACATAACATTAGATAAAATATCACTACATGTTAGGCAATTAGATGACCACATTGAGTCAAAACTACTCCAAGTGCATATTTGGAGGCATCAACGTCAATTTCAAAGGACTGTTTCAAATCAATAAGAACTAGTGTACATATTAAATAAAGTATCTACTTCAATTGTGTGAATGGCCATTATAGTCTCTCTATCCAAGGGATGTTTTCTTCTACTTGCCTAAATGCTTGGTCCATAGGTCATGCCAAGTGTGAGAATCCTAGCTACACAAACCTCTAATTAAAGTTGTATGATCCTAAAAGTCTATAATGTTCTATGATATTTTTATGAGGTGAGCAATATTTAATTATCTTTATCTATTCAGAAAAATGAGATGAGATGAGATGTAAAATACATATTGTATAGGCCCACAAACCAATGGTCTCATTTTAGCATTAAATCAACTCATTGAATTGAAGCACAAACAAACCCATTCATTCAGTGCAAATGATAGAAGACAAATGAAATTATAATTAACAACTTCATTCATAATTTGCAAGAAAATACACAAGAGAGCAATATTTTAGAACTAATATTCCCTTTCATTACTGATATTGCTTTGTAAAACTATATTTAAGATCATCATATAGTATAACGTATGCCCTAGATTGGCTTATGATATATTCGCTAATTTATCTATTTACATTCCATTTTCTCCTTGAGCATAGCTTTCACCTAGACCTTTCTTGGACTCAAAATTTTCTGAACTCCCCTCCTAACTTCAAGCATGAAATCCCCTTTATAAATAGGGGAGAAACAAGCATCCAACTGAATTACAATTTCAATTCATTTCTTTTCAAAAGCCTAATTTCAACCGCTTCCTCAAGAAATCCCCTAGGAAGTTTCATGCAATCATTCGAGAACAGGGGAGGAAAAAAGATAAAACACATATGCAGGATACCATTATTCATTGTCACCATGTCCATGTTGAACAAAAAATATTTTGTATCATATTAGCTGAAAGATTTCCACATCAACATGCAAGAGTAAAAGAACAACCACAAACGTATTAAAACAAATACCTCCTATGCAAAGACCATGGTGTCATCAAAAACAAAAACAAGGAGAATACCCTATTTTGAGTCGTCAACATCAGAGAATGCTCGACCACTCCTTATTCTTGATGAAATTGGAGGAACCATCACCACATCATCATCAAAGCTCCCATATGGCACTAGAGACTGAAGATACTAGCCATATCTCGAGTCAGTGTCACCTTCAACATCTGAAGGACTATCAAAGAGCACAATGGGAGAATTATATTTTCCTAGGAAAGCCTTATGTCCCTTGTGCTTTTTCCTGGCCTTCTTCACTGGCTGGGTATGTGCAAGATCATGGTAGGCCAAAAAGTGGCAATGAGGAAAAAACACATCTTTCATCGACCCAAAAATGCGAAAATACCATGTTGAATTTTTTTAGGCTTGGGAGTCAGTACACACCACCATAGCAAACACCAATCCTAGTTTTCCATATCGGATATCTGATTTGTAAAAAGAATATATAAACAAACTTTGTCCTTGTTTTAAAGTCATTTCACAGTCAACAACCCACAGGACAATAGTGAAGAGATTCTTTGCGTAACGGATATCTGATTTGAAAAGGTAATATTTTTTATTTTTATTTGCTCTTATTGAATTTTGAATTATATTTGGATAATTTCAAATAGTTTTTTGTGGATTTTTTTTAAAAATAGGGTTTTTGATTGAATTTTTATGAAAAATTGAGTTTAGAATGGATTTTGATAAAAAATGAATGCTTTTTGTGGATTTTTTCAAAATAGGGTTTTGATTTAATTTTTATGAAAAATTTGAATTTAGAATGGATTTTGATTAAAAATGAATGTTTTTTGTCAATTTTTTTTCAAAATAGGGTTTTTGATTCAATTTTTATGAAACAATTGAGTTTAGAATGGATTTTGATAAAAAAATGAATGTTTTTTTATGGATTTTGATGTTAAAATAGTGTTTCTTATGTATTTGTATTAAAAATTAGAGAATTTTATAGATTTTTGTTAAAAATTAGGGTTTTTTTTGGATTTTTTTTTACATTAGGGTATTTTTATAATATTTTAATCTATATTGTCTAATTTTAATTAGATTAATTAATTTTTAACTTTAATCAGGCTTTATGGCTGTTAAGAATGAGAATGCACAAATTCCACTAGTTGAGAATGAAAATCCACTAGTTGAGAGTGAAAATCCACTAGCTGAGAATCAAAATGCAGAAATGCCAAATGCTCCACCACCTCTGCAACCATCAATTGTAGACTTAATTCATGAAAGATTGGAGCAATTGAGGGGCATTTGTGATTTTTTTAAGAAAATCCCTCGATTATCCCTTATGTCAACCACATTGATAGGAATAATTACAAATGTAGAAACCCTCCCCACCCAACATAATGCCTTTCAATTGTGGCGAGAAACCATCAGGGAATATTATGCATGTGGATTGTCTTGTGATGATGTGAAATATCTCCAAATAACAAAATCCCAAATAGCCTATTTATTTATTAACCCCAGCACTGGTTTTCTAGTTAATGTTAACAAACCAAAACTTTCTATAAAATGGTGCACACATAGGGGCATAGTAGATAACTTTTGGGATCATTGGTGTATGGTTTTTGATAAACCACCCAACAATAATCTTGATGTACCTTTTTAATTTATTCAAAAATAATATGTTGAGTTTTTGTAGGGCATCATGTCAATTACTTTAACATTAAACCATTCCAGGGCATTGGTGGAGGTATGCCCCAGGATAGGCTAGGGGTAGCTAGAGTAGTCAGGCACCCACATGTTCCCCATTCTTCCCTTGCTTTGCCACCTCTAGTACAACATCTAGATATTACAGAGGATACAGCCACACAAACTATCGAGGCCATTGACTCTTTGAGTGGTCTTTTGGTTTCCCATGCTTCTTCAGTAGCTCAACCATAGTCTGGTGATCTTGGTGATGGATCCAGTGCTATTGCATCATCCTCCTCGGGTCCACATATTTGTGTGCCACATATTTGCAATACGTTCTAGCAAATATGCTTGGGCCCTATTGTACATCCCCCTGAGCATCCATTAGACACTTCTCATTATGACATCCAGGATGTGGAGATTATAGCAGATCACACACAGGGGAGTGGAGTACACCCTACAAAGTCTTCTCCTACTAGAGAGGTGGACATTGGAATAGTTTCATAAGTAACATTTAAGGTGTAAATTCATAACTTACATTTTTTTTAAAATGAATATTAATAAGAGATAGTATCAAGTACTAATATTTATTTACATGGTCTATTTAAGAGTTAATGTCTAAGGATGAGCTCACATGGGTGACTGATAGCACCCTTAGGTCCATTTCATTTGGCCTTGAGACACACACAGTATGTATTTTCGCACTCACTCATTTACATTTTTTATTGTATACTTGCTTGTCATTTGAATTGTCATTGATGAAATTAAATATTAACTTAAATATGTTTATCTTATTCTCTACTTGTAGGAAACACCTAGTGTGAGCAAGGTGTGATGCTCTCCACACTATGGAGGCACAATGTTAGATAAGGGAAATGTAATTGAACTCAAATTTGATTGAATTAATATTTATAAGATCTTTTATTGATTATGCATATATTGACATAGATTCATAGTTTCATATGTACTTGTCATTTTTATGTACAGGTGGTTGTGAGCTATACATCATTGTTGATAAGGGCCACAACACCTGAAGGAGTAAGTATTCAAACACCTGAAGGAGGAGATGTTGAAACACCTGAAGGAGGAGATGTTGAAATAACTAAAGGAGATACAGAAAAAGATTAGCCTAAAGAGGTATGTGTTTATTTTATTTTGTGCTTGGTAAATATGTTCTTATTACCGAAAATTCTATGCTAACTTGAATCAATTTCATGTTTTTGTTCACATATATAGATTGACATTACAAAATTTGGTTGGGTTAGTTCTTTGAGAGGGGTATATTCTAGGACTCCTAGCCCTTTGAAGAGACGTATATTTCAAGTAATCAAGATTTCAATTTTATAGTTCAATTATAATTCAATGTGTATTGATTTTTATGTTAATTATTCAATTTTAAATTATATAGTATAACTAATCTCAATTGTGGTTTGACTTTTTCTTGTGCAACTACCTTCAAAGCCAACGAGTGCTTCAAAGAGGCTCCATTTTGATGATCCACCAATAGTTTAGGATGAGATAGACATTTTGGCATGTAAATTTTAAATAGATACTGAGAAGGCATATGCCACATATTGTAAAAATTTGTTTGAGTTGCCGTTGATGCCATTTTTGTATATGGACATACACTTGATTATTCGATAATTTGATATATATATAGAAGTTGACAATCAAAATTTAATTTCCTCCTCATGTGCATGATTAAACTCTTTGAAAATGTAATCAAGTGAGCAATGGTTAAATATCAATGTACAATAGCATAAAAAGAATGGTTAAATATTATGTAGTTTATATTCATATTACCGATTACATTGCATTGCACATCTTTCAAAATCAAAGCATTACTTCACATTGCATAAGTAACAACTAGATGTTGATAGATGAAAAAATTTCAATAGCAATATAGTTTTTACAAAGTCAACCTAAGCAATTATGCAATTACTTCACATTACATAACTAATAACTAGGAGTAGTTATCAATTGCATTAGCTTGTCATGGAATTCTATGAGACCACATTTCTTTGAGGAAACTTGGGACAAAAATCACAAAAAATGAAAAGAAAGCACTCAAACAAACTTTAAAGGGGGTCTCAGGCCTACTTCCCCCTCATTCCACATGCTATGCAACCATTTACTTGCAGTGTAGGGGCCGAACAATGGAAAAAATATGTAAAAATTATATATATATATATATATATATATATATATATATATATATATATATATATATATATATATATAGCCTAGAAGCATGAATTACATTTCTCATATCACATAACATCATATAAACAAAAAAACCACCATAAACTTGAATGTCATTTAAAACATGCATGATAAATATTCATCATTGAAACATGAATTGTGGTAGCTTGATATACAAAGTCTATTTATCCTAGGGTTCAATTTGTATGATATTGAAAAAACAAGACAATTGAGTAGAGTTATCAGCATTCTTCAAAAATCGTAAGAATTATTTTAGTACACTCAAGAGTTATCAGATGTCTTCTTGCAGTCTCAAAAGTTATTTTATATCATTGTTACATTGGTTTTGAGAGTGGTAGCTTAATATAGGTCCACAATACAAAACCTGGTTTACCTATCCAGTGTAACAGTGGCATAGGAATATTTTTCTTTAAAAGCAAAAATGAAAGCTTAACCTCTTGGAATGAAAATTCTTGTTTCCAAAAAAAATGAATAAGAATAGTTAGTTAAGGTGTTTGAAGTGATTTAGAGGTCGCTTTTAGGGTAGTTAAGGTGTTTGAGTGATTTAGAGGTCACTTTTAGAGAAGAGAGATGTTGAAGAGTACAAAAAGTCAGTGAGAACTGAAGTGTAATGTGTTTTAGTTTGTGGTACTCCTTTGTTTCTCTGCAGATGTGTGATAAATTCTTAGTTCAATGATGTTGAACAATTTGTGAAAAAAGAAAGTTGTGTCATGGTCTACATTCAATCCAAAAAGAAAAAATGAAAGCTTAGCCTCTTGGAATGAAAATGCTTGTTTGCAAAACAAATGAATAAGAATGAGGTAGTTAAGGTCCTTGAAGTTATTTAGAGGCCACTTTTAGGGTGGAAGGCTTAAAACTCCATTTTAAATGCACAAAAGAGAATGAAATTACTTCAAACCAATTTTGTGAAGAAGTTAACTATGTTGCCCACTAGTTTCCCTTAAGAGTCCAATGTCCTAAAAGACAACAATCTTTGAAGGGATATTTCTCAGAGACCGCGATGCTTACAAACTCTCCATCTAAGGCTATAGGATTTTGTTGGGACCATATACAAAAACATATCTCAATTTTTGCTATCTCAAAGGCATTTTCCTGTGGTGATGACTTTTCAGTGGAGGGAAAAGTTGCCAGATGCAAGCAGTGTAAAGTTGCAAAGTGGTGCAAATTTCATTCCGCAACTCATACGACCAAACAAACTATTCCAACACATTTGGATGGGTATTTTTATGCTAGGGATGGTCCTCTCTTGTACCCAAATACACTGAATCAATCCCAACTATTTCCCTTAAGAGTCCAAAGTGCTAAAAGGTAGCAATTTTTGAAGGTCTATTTCTCGGAGACCATGATGGTTACAGAATCTTCATCTAAGGCTATGGGATTGTGTTGGGACCATCTACAAAAATCTCTCTCAGTTTTTTCTATCTCAAAGGAATTTTCCTATGGTGATGACTTTTCAATGGAGGGAAAAGTTGCTAGATGCAAGTAGTGTAAAGTTGCAAAGTGGTGCAACTTTCATTCTGCAACTCATACGACCAAACAAAATGTTCCAACACATCTAGGTGGGTACGTTTACGCTAGTTATGGTCCTCTCTTGCACCCAAATGTGCCGAATCACTTTGAGCTACATTGGACTAAAAATTTCCCTAAAGAGTCCAAAGTGCTAAAAGGTAGCAATCTTTGAATGGTTATTTCTTAGATACCGTGATGCTTACAGACTCTTTGTCTAAGGCTATGGGATCAATGTGGGACCATCTACAAAAACCTCTCTCATTTTTTTTCTATCTTGAAGGTGTTTTCCTATGGTGATGACTTTTCAATGCAGGGAAAAGTTGCTAGATGCAAGCAGTGTAAAGTTGCAAAGTGGTGCAACTTTCATTCTGTAACTCATACGACCAAACGAACTATTCCAACACATCTGAAAGGGTACGTTTATGCTAGAGATGGTCCTCTCTTGCACCCAAATACGCCGAATCACTCTGAGCTACATTGGACCGACAATTTCCCTTAAGAGTCCAAAGTGCTAAAAGACAACAATCTTTGAAGGGCTATTTCTTAGAGACCATGATGCTTATAGACTCTCTATTTGAGGCTATGGGATTGTGTTGGGACCATCTGCAAAAACCTCTCTTGGTTTTTTCTATCTTACAGGAATTTTCCTGTGGTGATGACTTTTTAGTCGAGGGAAAAGTTGTCAGATGCAAGTAGTGTAAAGTTGCAAAGTGGTGCAACTTTCATTCTGCAACTCGTACAACCAAACGGACTATTCTAACACATCCATATGGGTACGTTTATGCTAGGGATGGTCCTCTCTTGCACCCAAATATTCCAAATCACAACGAGCTACATTGGACCAATGATTTCCCTTAAGAGTCCAAAGTGCTAAAGGGAAACAATATTTGAAGGTCTATTTCTTAGAGACCGTGATGCTTACAGACTCTCTGTCTGAGGCTATGGGATCATGTTGGGACCATCTACAAAAACCTCTCTCATTTTTTGCTATCTCGAAGGAATTTTCCTGTGGTGATGAATTTTTAGTGGAGGGAAAAGTTGCTAGATGCAAGCAGTGTAAAGTTGCAAAGTGGTGCAACTTTCATTCTGCAACTCCTACGACCAAACAGACTATTCCAACATGTCCGGATGGGTACATTTATGCTAGGGATGGTCCTCTCTTTCACCCAAATACACTGAATCTCTCTGAGCTACATTGGACCGGCGATTTCCCTTAAGAGTCTAATGTGCTAAAAGGCAACAATCTTTGAAGGTCTATTTCTTAGAGACCATGATGCTTACAAACTTTCCATCCGAGGCTATGGGATTTTGTTGGGACCATCTACAAAAAACTCTCTCGAGTTTTGCTATCTTGAATACGTTTTCCTATGGTGATGAATTTTCAGTGGAGGAAAAAGTTACCAGATGCAAGCAGTGTAAAGTTCCAAAGTGGTGCAACTTTCATTCCGTAACTTGTATGACCAAAAATACTATTCCAACATGTCTAGATGGGTATGTTTACACTAGGGATGGTCCTCTTTTGCAATGAAATACACTAAATCACTCTGTGCTACATTGGACCGAGTGAAATTAGGTGAAAATTTGATTTAGACACAAGGGCACTATCAAAAACTCTTTGCAACCTGCCTATTTGAGGCATCTAACAATATTATTTGGACCTCTTTGGATAGTCCAAAAATTCCTTAAAAATTGACAAGAAACTAAATACACATTTGCCTCTTTAACCCCCTTAAACCCTTGTAATAGTGAGAAACTAGTTTTTGTCCAATTAATCCACAATTTTCCAAAACACTAGACGAACACATGACTGATTCAAACACCCATATCCAAGTTACACAACATATATGAGAAACAACATAGACTCCTTTGGAACAACATTGGCTTCCTATAAATTCACCCTTGGATTGGCTACTTAATTAGCCCAAAAATGCAAAGCAGCATACCTTCAAACACCAAACAGACCCTTGAAACCTTGGGGAAGCAAAGAAATTTCCAAGAAAACAAATATTATACAATTGGATTCCATTTGTATGGACTTGTAACCGTCAAATCTAAAAACCCTTGTTTTTAGTGTAATTCTTGAGGTTTTATTAGATGTAGCACTTCCACAACCTTTCAGACTCTGCCACCACCTTAGACACCTTTATTTACACTTTTTTCAATATTATATTCAAAATCTTCATTTCCAAAATTTTCACCTTGAACATTTTCAATATCAATTTGAATAATTGCATTCCCAATTTCAATATCATGTTCAACATCTTCAAATCCCACATTTTCACCTTGAACATTTTCATTATCAATTTCAATATTTTCATTCCCAACTTCAATATCATGTTCAACATCTTCAAATCCAACATTTTCACCTTGAACATTTTCATTATCAATTTCAATAATTTCATTCCTAATTTGAATATCATGTTCAACATATTCAATTCCAACATTTTCACCTTGAACATCTTCAATTTCCTCTTCACTAAAAAGACCATAGGGGTTAGGTTCACCAATATTTAACATACCTTGTCTTCTCTTCCTATGATTTTCTCTATCTCTTTGTCTATATGCTTCAATTTCTTCTTTTGTAAGCTTTTCCTTATGTTTTTGCTTCCAACGACTGCTACTCCCCATTATACCTCATAAAAGATGCTAAAAAATCATTGCTTATGACAAATTTTAGTAGAAGATGCTCCAAAAAGTTGATCTTTGTCTCTTCCTATCTGAAACTGCGTGTGTGGTACCTGTAAACAAAATGTAGGGTCCATTGGAATGCACAAAAAGACCCACATGTGGATTTTCTATGGCCCACAAATATGATAGCCTTTATAATTTGATATCCGATTCATTTAAAAAAAGTTTAGGATGCTTTCTAACGGTATGATTTTAGTTCTACAAATCGGATATCAGATTTGTGTACACATAGACCTAAGGGTTAATGGTAGATGGTAGAGGGTTTAAGGGTTAAAGGTTTAGGATTTAGGGTATATGGTAGAGGGTTTAAGGGTTAAGGGTTAATGATAGAGGATTATAAGGGTTTAGGGTTTCATGGTTAAGGGTATAGGGGAGAGAGACAGATGGAGTGAGTGTGTGAGAGAGTGACCTGAGAGAGTGGGATAAGGTCGAAGAGGGTGGAAGAGTGGGATATAGTGGGAGAGAGGGAGGAAGAGGGTGGGAGAGAGTGGGAGAGAGGGAGGAAGAGGGTGGGAG
>VDFB02358134.1:123532277-123559117 GCA_007258455.2 Sequoia sempervirens
TTTTTTAAAAGTTGTAATGAAAAAATCATAATTAATTATTTACTTGGAAAAAAATTACAAAAAAATATGCATCACATCTGGACAGGAGTCCTCTACTTATATCTAAAATCTTATAAAAAATAATTATCATTTTATTGTGGTTAGGGTGGTCAGACAGACACCTACTTCTTATTTTTTCCTTGAAATTTAAGTACTACTACATTGAAATTTCAATTTTTTTCCAAATAGACTTTTAAAAAAATAAAATAAACTTAGTAGTTTAGAAACTACATTCAATTTTCTAGATGTTCTTTTTTTACATATTTTTGAAATAATATAGATAACTTATTCAAATTTTTATGTCAAGTTGCCTAACTCTGAATTTTCTGAATTTTCATTGCCACTTAAGGGCCTATTTTTTCCATGATGATCTTGCACATACTTGGCTGAGCTAGCTCCTTGCCCTTAAACTTGACCATTTCTTCTGGAATGGTCCTATTGATCAAGTTGTATATACTCTGAACAATTGTTTTCTTCTTATGACCTCAATCCCTCCTCTTGCCCTTTGAAACCTCAAGGGGTTCCTAGTTTTCTTGCTCAATTACAAACATAGCTTCATGACACTCAAACACATTAAGTCGACTAGACCTCCTAATAGGATGAATTGGAACACCAGTTTTTCCCATCTCTAGAACAAGTAGAAATTGACAATTCAAAACACTCTAAATCAAAGCCAGGACAAGAATGTTCACTACTCATCTCAATAAGAACTAACACCTTCACACTTCTTCACTAACCCACACCTCTCATTCACTACAGACTAGAATGATAGTGAAGACGAACAACATGCAATCTGCATTAAATAGACAATTTGGAGCATGTAGAAATTAATGATTCAAGAACTCCTCATGTGAGCAAGTTGATAACTTAGTGGTTTGGATTTGAGTCTACACTGTCAATCTTAAAGCATTTAAAACTTCATCTATGGTGATCATGAGCATTTTTTTTCAGCCTTTAGAAAATTGTTCCTAGAAAACAACAATGCCACCTCAAATGCTACCGCATTTTCCCTTAGTCTTGATTAATGATATGCGATCTAACAATTAACATGCATCACCAACCTAATCCTTTATCCTTCATTAATATTGGTGAAGTACATAAGGCCAATGTTTTGAAGAGAATAGTTCCTCATACACTTCATCGCTCATTGCTACCCCCCAAATTTTAGGGTGCAATTAGCAATGAGAGTGTTACCGCGATGAAGTTTAGTCCATTGGATCATATTGTTTTAAAACTCATATCAACGGTTCTCCATTCATCCCACTACTTTCCATTTTTCTTTTTTATGATGTCCTCATGATTCTACCACATTTCCTTTTCTAGCAATAGTTGTTACCTATCGATGATGCATCTCATCCTTTATCAGCCTCATTAGTGATGTAAGCATCCATGTGATGAAATATCAGTCCTTGGATCTATGGCCCATCTTAGATCACATTTATTTTCCCATCGTACATTGCTAATTAAAACTTCACGCCTTAGATCCAATTAGAGATGGGAGATATATTGAAGATGCCAGGTTAAGACATTTACACCTGCATGAAAATCAACGATACAAAATACATCACACATAAGATCTCAAATTAGCGAAAGAAACCTTTCAGAGAATCTCATCTCTCATCATTTTTTGAAAATTAAGCCTTGGAATGAATCCACATTGAGCAATAAAGTACAAAAGCAATAGGCCATCATTCATCATTGATTCTTCTCATACAGTTTGCAAGAAATGAGTGATGAGAGATTTACATAGTGACATTATGTATCATGTATTACTAATATATAACTTATCATTTAAAACATATCCATGATACATGATGCACGAGAAACCCATTACAACATTCATTGCTAATTAAAACTTATCATATCATGACCATCCATGATGAGCGATGAAGATAAGAGAATAACGCTGAAGGCCATCGCTTATCGCTATTACAATACTTAAGGCTCAAAATCCATTAGCGATAGGCGATCCTTCAACAATACAAGGAACTTCACTCATTGCACATTGATATCAAGAGCTCCAACAACTATTCGTGATGAGAAAAAACAAAGAAATACTGCTCATTGCTTGTCGCTAATTCAAAACATACACTCTTAAAGAAATTAGTGATGGGTGATAAATAGAGATAGCCTATGGGACTTAAGTGAAAACATTTAGGTGTGTGCTCATAGGTTGTTCTAATGAAGGGGACCCTCTAGGATGATACAATAGAAAAGCGATCAAAAACTCCTAAGTCATAAAATGAAAAGGATGTAAAGGCCAAAAAGGCACTTTACTTAACCTTATAAAAATAAAAAATTTAGACCTCAGCAAGGGGGACCGATTACTTGACAACAATGAATGGCATAAGATGTTTTTAAGTAACTAGAAATGGGCAACAAGATGTCAATAGTGAAATAGAACCCCCCAATAGTGAAGAGAAAATAAAACCTAAGCTCTTTAGATATTAACCCAACATTCAAATGTAACAATGACTTGAGATGGAACATAAAAATTGTTGCAGGTTCCATCAGTGGTTCCAGTTGGGGATGTTTGTTCCTTAGTGAACATAGCGAGAATCCAAAATCTCAGGTGAAGTATATCAAGAACATAAAACAAAAACCAAGGAAAAAGGAAGAGAACCAAAATCAAACAACATATATATAGTATTTACATAAATTACAGGGCCAGACCAATCTTAAAATTGGTTTTTTCCTCTGTCAAAAATCCTATTTTTCATTGTTTGCACCATGCCCAAGCTAAAAATATTATCATGAAGATTCCACTAGTTGATCATGCTACAATAACTATGTTCAACCATTATAGACATGTGCCTGATTTTGCACTTATCTCTCTCATTTATATCCCTCTACGTGTTGTAACTAGGTGTTAATTAGAATATATGATTAGTGTAACACTCCACCTGACTCAACTTATAATTATATTTCATCAAATTCTCACTTATTTGTTTGGAAAAGTGAAACATTCATAGTCCACTTGACTAATATGAAATTCATTAGGATCAACACCATACCCATCTTGTGCAATAAATAAAAAACATTGATACACAGGATCCTTTCCAAGTTGGTGTTCATATGCCTCAGAACAATATAAATCAATTATGTTTCCCAATGCTTCATTTTCTTGAAAGATCAATTTTTCAAAATTCAAGGCACTTTCAGTTTTACTTAAAGAAAAATCCTTCTTATAAAAGGCATCATTTATATCATTCCAAATATCAGAAAATGATTTACGTTTCGGGACCAATACCATAATTCAATTCTTCATCCCAGTCATCATCTTTCAACAGGAATTTTTTTTTCAAAAGATGGATGAACTAACTCGGAATTGATATGATCAGAAGTAGAGTTTTGAACTATTTTTTCAAATGATATGTCTATTGATTCATGATGGAAATTTGAACATAGCTTATGTTCTTCTAAGTAGATTTTTTCATTTCTTTGTTCAGCAAAACTTTGGTCAAAAATGACCATGTCTATCTCTGTATCAAAATCTACACATCCTACTTTTGCTTCATGTAAACATTCAAAAACCAAACCCTACTGACTGTCAGTACCCATCTCATCATTAAAATTAGGTTCCAAAGTTTGAAGATAAGGACTCTCATCTTTATATTTAAACCCAATCAGATCATTAGAATGTTATGATTTTGAAGAAATTAGAGTACTCTGCAAGAGTCTATCACATGTAACATGTTAATCTTCTAGTAAAGACATAATTTCATGGGTATTGGCACAATCAAATTCCTTGAGAAATAAAGGTTCTTTCAAGTTTTCCTCACACAAAAAATTGTATTCCTTATGAGAGTAATTAAAATTTTCACCTTCATTATCCTGGTTATTAGCCTTTAATAATACATCCACAGTATCTATAAATGTGACAATGTCATCATTTGTACTTTTTTGCATACATTCACCTTCAAACACATCCCTATTCATCTTTTGAGTGAATTGATCTTGATCTTTATTACTAAGGGTAGCATTATTTCCATTTTGAAACCTCACTATTTGTTCATAGTCATATTTTGCTTCCTTAGCAATTCTGATCCAATCAATTATTTGATCAAAATCCTGAGGTTTTAATTCCTTAGCCAAGATACTAAGCCCTGACTCATAGATGTCATAGAATGATTCAATGAAAATTGGATCCTCAGGTCTTAGCCTCATAGGGATTTCTAACAAAGAATCCAAAAACCTTTCTAGTAATTCATATGGTGATTCCTCTTTACTCCTCTTCATACTAGACAATTTTTGAATTATCAATTCCTGATCCTTATTATCTGAACATTGTTGAAAATTGTCTTGACTTTGCTCAAGATCAATATGTTGTGAGAATGAACAAAATGAGACATCAATATTACCATTACATTGATCATCCTTTTCTTTCCTATTTATTTCATCTTTATAATGTGGATCAAGAGAACACACACTTGCAGCGATACACCCTTTCATCATTGAGTATTTAATAGTATTTTCTATGTCCATAGAAATATAATATGCTTGCTGCAATGTTGTAGGCTCTTTATCCCTTATCAAATAACTCATTTTATTTTCAAAAGCACATAGATATGTAATTAAACACTCTGCATCACTAGGTCTCAAATACTCATGAATATCATTTACTGCTTTCATGAATCTGAGATTAAAAGAAGGAACTAACTCTTCTTCACCTTGTTTGATTTCCCTAAGTCTTCTTCTTATCTCATTGGGACTAATCCTTTCACCAAATTATTCTATAAATGCTATCATAAAAGCATCCCATGAAACTATAGAACATTCTAGTAGATATGAATACCAGACTTGGGCATGCTCTTTTAATGATTGAGCAGACAACTTCATGACAACATCCTCGTGATTTATTTCAAAATCACCCATCATGTATCTATGAATGTATTTAAGTGCTTGGAAGCTGACTCGGATTTTTTCCATGTAAACTTTGGTAAATGTTTCCCAATATCATCAGGAATCTTATTAGGAAAACCTCTAATACCTCCAAAGTTTAAAGACTTATATCTCTTAATAGAGAATTTCCTTTGAGGGTATTCTAGGGATTGTATGACTGACATATTTGTATTTGATATTTTACTAGAGCGATACATCTATATTGTATCTTTCTTAATTATTCAAATGTTAACCGTATGGTAAATACCCAACTCAAATGTATTCTATGCCTTAACACCTTTAAAAGGCACATTATAGAAATAAGCATACTTCTTCCATTCCATTTAGATACTACATATTTCAACTCAGATGTATGCAAAATAACCATCCCTATTCCATTCCATAGTGCTTTAACTCACTTAATTAGGAATAAAGTATTTCTTCCACATTTCTAAAATAGCTTTCATACATAATTATTTCTTCTTTCAAGTCAAAACAAGAGGAAAATACCTAGATATATTGGCAGATATCACACTTTATCAAGTTCTTTGCATAGAGTCACCACCTGCTTTGTAGAGGGTCAAACTACAATCATATGAAGTCACTTCCACTAGTTGATTTTTCTTCTCGCTTGTCCTTCAATATTTTCACTGGTATAGAGTTCTTTAGAGTCAGCACTAACTGTCAATGAGAACTTTTTATGAAGAACCTCTATGACTCTATCCAGGAACACTCATGTACTACAAATACTTTCCCAAGTAAATCCCCAGTGGAGTCGTCATTTCAGTTGGTTATTTTTTAAGAACCAAACTTAATCTTAGTCCTTAGCTATGAATCTTCCAGAACTCAATTATCAACAAAGTTGAGGATTGGTCAACACTTAAGTGAATCATTTTGAAATTCACTTCTTCTCTTCAAGCTCTGTGAAACACAGGAGGGTAATCCTATTTATGCTCATAATATCTAAACTTGATCAAGAGCATCTCCTCACACAAATGTATTTGTCAAGAAACCAATATCATCTAAGGCTTGGAAGACCTCTTATGAAATTGCTATTTGTTTCAAGGAACACGCTAATACTTGAAGGTTGGTGTAGTGTAATTTAAAGTATGCTATGAATTCATTTCCATTTTAAATCTTTGGCCAGATTCATTACTAGCTCAGTCAACCACAAAAAAACTAATAGACAAACCAATGCCTTATTTGAGGGAACAATGGAGTCATACTTTGCAATCAATCAGTAATACAACTATAATTGAACATCAGTAATCAATGGACTATCATAATACCACTTTGTAGCATCCAACTCTTTGTGTTTTAAAAATTTGCTTCCTTACCAAATCCTATATCTTTTTCTCACAAACCAATGGTCTCATTTTAGCATTAAATCAAGTCATTGAATTGAAGCACAAACAAACCCATTCATTCAATGCAAATGAAAAAAGTCAAATGAAAATTATAATTATCAATTTCATTCATAATTTGCAAGAAAATACACAGGAGAGCAATATTTTAGAACTAATATTCTCTTTCATTACTAATATTTCTTTGTAAAACTATATTTAAGATCATCATATAGTATAAATTATGCCCTAGACCGACTTCTTCTATATTCGCTAATTTATCTATTTACATTATATTTTCTCCTTAAGCATAGCTTTCACCTAGACCTTTCTTGGACTCAAAATCTTCTAAAATCCCATCCTAACTTCAGCCATGAAATCCCCTTTATAAACAAGGGATCAACAAGCATCTGACTGAGTTACAATTTCATTTCATTTCATTTCAAAAACCTAATTTCAATCGCTTCCTCAAAAATCTCCCCAAGCAGTTTCATGCAATCATTTGAGAATAGGGGAGGACAAAAGAAAAAACACATGTGCAGGATACCATTAGTCGTTGTCACCATGTCCATGTTGAAGAAAAATAATTTTGTATCATATTAGTCAGAAGACCTCCACATCAGCATGAAAGAGTAAAATACCAAGCACAGGCATATTGAAACAAATACCTCCTATGCAAAGACCATGGTGTCATCAAAAAAAAAAGAGAAGACCCTATTCTGAGTTGTCAACATTAGAGAATGCTTGACCACTCCTTGTTCTTAATGAAATTGGAGGAACCATCACCACATAATCATCAAATCTCCCATATGGCACCAGAGACTAAAGATACTAGCCATATCTTGAGTCAGTGTCACCTTCAGTATCCGAAGGACAATCAGAGAGCACAATGGGAGAGTTATGTTTTCCCAGGAAAGCCCTATGACCCTTGTCTATTTTCCTAGGCTTCTTCACTAGTTGAGCTATCTATTTGCCCTTAAACTTGACCATTTCTTCTAGAATGGTCTTGTTTCTCAAGTTGTATGTACTCTGAACAATTATTTTTTCCTTGTGACCTCGAGCCCTCCTCTTACCCTTTGAAACCTTAGGGGATGCCTAGTTTTCTTGCTCAGTTACATAAATATCCTCATGACACTCAAACACATTAAGCTGACTAGAGCTCCTAACAAGCTGAATTGGTACACCAGTTTTTCCCATCTCTAGAATGAGCCAAAATTAAAAATTCAAAAGACTCTGAATCAAAACCAGGAAAAGAACGTTCACTACTCAAATTAAGGAGAACTAGCACCTTCACACTTCTTCACTAACCCATGCCTCTCATTCACTACATACTAGAAAGATGGTAAAGATGAACAACATACAATTTGCATTAAATAAACAATTTGGAGCATGCAAAAATTAATGATTCAAGAACTCCTTGCGTAAGAAAGTTGATAACTTAGTAGTTCGGCTTTGAATCTGGGTTTTCTATCTTAAAGCATTTAAAACTTCATCTATGGTGATCATGAGCATTGTTTTTTGGTCTTTAGCAACTTGTTCCTAGAAAACAACGATGCCACCTCAAATGCTGCCACGTTTTCCCTTAATCTTGATTAATGATACACGATCTAAAAATTAACATGCATCACCAACCTAGTCCATGATCCTTCATTAATATTCAAAAAGTACATAAGGCCAACGTTTTAAAGAGAATAGTTCCTCATACACTCCATCGCTCATTGCTAGCCTCCCCAAAATTTTAGGTTGCAATCAGTGATGAGAGTATTACCATGATGAAGTTTAGTCCATTGTATCATCTTGTTTTAAAACCCATATCAACAGTTCTCCATTCATCGTGCTACTTTCCTTTTTTCTTTTTTATGATGTCCTCATGATTCTGCCATGTTGCCTTTTCTAGCAATAGTCATTACCTATCACTGATGTATCTCATCCTTTATCAACTTCATCGGTGATGTAAGCATCCATACGATGAAATCTCAACCCTTGAATCTATGGCCCATCTTTGATTACGTTCATTTTCCCATCGCACAAGGCTAATTAAAAATTTGCATCACCAATCTAGTTAGCAATGAGAGATATATCAAATACGCCAGGTTAAGACAAATACACCTGCATGAAAATTAACAATACAAAAGACATCACACATAAGATCTTCTCAAATTAGCAAAAGAAACCTTTCAGAGAATCTCATTGCTCGTCGTAGTTTTAAACCTTAAGCCTTGGAATGAATCCACGATGAGCAATAAAGTACAAAAGCAACAGGCCATCGCTGATCACTAATTCTCCTCATATAGCTTGCAAGAAATTAGTGATGAGATATTTACATAGTTGCATTGCGTATTTCATATCACTAATATAGAACTTATCATTTAAAACATATATGTGATACGCGATGCATGGGAAACCCATTACATTACTCATTGCTAATTGAAACTTATCATTTTATGACCATCAACGATGAGTGATGGCAATAAGAACATAATGTTGGAGACCATCATTTATCACTATTACAATAATTAAGGCTCAAAAGCTATTAGTGATAGGTGATCCTTCAACAATACAAGGAACACCGCTCATCATGCATTGATATCAAGAGCTCCAACAACCATTCGCGATGAGCAAAAAATAAAGAAATACTGTTGATCGCTAATTAAAACTTATCATTTCATGACCATCCACAATGAGTGATGAAGATAAGAAAATAAGGCCAGAGGCCATTGCTTATTGCTATTACAATACTTAAGGCTCAAAATCCATTAGCGATAGGAAATCCTTCAATGATGCAAGGAATATCACTCATCGCGCATTGATATCACGAACTCCAACAACTGTTCATGATGAGCGAAAACAAAGAAATACCACTCATCGCTTGTCACCAATTCAGAACATACACTCTTGAAGTAATCAACAATGAGTGATAAAGAGAGATGGTCGATGGGACTTAAGTGAAAACCTTTAGGCACATGCTCATAAGTTGTTCTAATGAATGGGATCCTCTAGGATAATATGATAGAAAAGGGCTTGAAAATTCCTAAGTCATAAAATGTAAAAGATGTAAAGGCCAAAAAGGAACTTTACTTAACCTTATAAAAATAAGAAATTTAGACCTTGGCAAGGAGGACTGATTACCTAATGACAATGAATGACATAAGATGTTTTGAAGTAATTGGAAATGGACAACATGAAGTCAACAATAATGAAATAGAACGCCCCAACAATGAAGAGAAAATAAACCCTAAGCCCTTTAGATATCAACCCAACATTCAAATGTAACAATGACTTGAGATGGAACATAAAAAAATTTGTAGGTTCCATCACATCACATATATATTAGAATCAATAGCCCCCCAATAAGAGGGAAAGAGAAAGACTATGTAGCCCCCTCACAATGTGTAATCGCTTACAAAAATGGTAAGTGTCTGAAGACAAAACATGATCCAATGTTGACAAACAACTTGTCTCTCTTTTGGAAGAAACAAAACCAAGTACAAATGCAGGAATGCTTCCCATTCCAGATAGGAATTAAAAGAAAGAAGCATGAAGATGTATGATGATTTCTCTAAAATCTACTCATGTGTCTCTTTTTCCACTAAAGATGAAGATGCCATAGTCAGTCAATGAAGAAGGTGACAAATCAAGACTATGTGGAAACTAATGTTGAACAATATCCAAAGACCATGATGGTTTGACAATAGTTGTGAAATGGTTTTCATCAAAGGGGAGAAATAACCCCTCAAATGTGTCCTCTAAATTTGAAATGTGAGACTCCACAAACAAGGATGCAATGTTTGATAGATAGGAATCCCAATTAGGAAGACAATGAGATACTTGTTGTATTGAATCATTGGATGTGCACAATGAATCAACACAAGATGAGTGTTCCTACTGAATAGGAATAATAGGAGCCTCAATTAATGACTCTGCGCAATGAATCACTAAAGGTGAAGGTACATCAATTTTCCCTAATAGAGAAGGAGCATTTGAAGAACCCTCATCATCCTTATCTAAAGATTCAAAGTATTCCAAAACTTCAAACTCCTGCATAGTAGCATGATCATAGGGTATCCTGTCTACAAAATGAAGAGGCACAAGACAATCTGAAATAGGACCATTTGGGAATAGTTGAGTATTATGATCTCCATGTATTTCCCAAATTTTAGTCCAAAGTATATGGGGAAACATAAAATGATCAATCAACATTCAAAGTTGCATCATCAATATGCATTGCAATAATTCCTAAGACATGATCCCTTTTGCAATTTCATGCAGATTTCTTACTATCAGTACCAAGAGGGGGAACAAGATTATACAAATGTAGTAGCAAATGAATCCATCTGAGATGTTTTATGATACCATCTCTCCATTGTTTATAGTTTCCCATTTTCAACATAATCACAATATGATGAAATGAAAACCCCGTAATGAACTATGACAAATCTTCAAGAATACAAGGACATTAACTTTACAAAATATTTCAGGAAGCAATTATGCAAAAGAGAATCTAAAAAACATTGAGAAAGAAATGTAAACCTTAATGCACATTTTATGGAAGGTTTTCATGCCAAACCAACTCTCCAAATAATCTTGTCAAACACACAAGCCACCACAAAGAGCACAAAAGAACTTCAGCCTTACCTGAGCATTGGAGAATATAAAGGTTGAAAAGACATGTTCACAGTAAATGTGGAATAAATGTTCCCAAAAACAACCTCAAAATACATTGGGCCCACTTCCTCTTCAGTTGCGCAGCTTTGAAAGCCTAAATATTTAGGGGAAAACTTAGGAGAGAAATAATCTTTGCCCAAACTAATCTACAATAAGCGCCAATTAATGTGTGCAATATCAAACCATAGATAATAAAATGTTGATCAATGTTTGCAATAGCAAATACAAATCATAAATAGCAGGTGATAGCAAATGGTAGGTTAGTAAAACCCAATCGCAGACCTTATGCCAGTCAAATCGCAGGTATGCAAGCCTGGGAATTAAATGAAAATCGTGGCTTGAGTAAACCTCGCCTCCTCTTAGCAAAATCGCGGCCTTGTGGAGGGGTTTCAAACACATCGTTTGAAAACATAAGGCTTCTAGATCATGGTTGGGTGCCTTGCACAGATTTATGTGGTCCGCATAGCCCACAATTCACGCAAGGCTTATTGGTAGAAAAACAAAGATTAATTGCAACAAAAAAATCGTGATCCACAAAGCAGTGAGACCACAAAATCAAATCGCCATAAACTAAGCTGTTACAAGTCGTCGGGGACAAATCGATCTGCAAAAGCCAAATTCGAGCCTCCAAAAAAATGCCATGGCTTGAAGGGGTTGAATATACCACTAAACCAATCAAACTGCTAATCAAGCCAGTGCCATAAGCTCCTCTCTAAATATTGAAAAGAATCATCTCCAAATTGTGGTAGGGAATATCACTCATAAAGTCACTGCATAGATCAAATGGGTTTGGAAAATGTGGGACAAAAATGACTCATCCTCCTTTATTTGATTCGCAGCCGCTAGACAGTGCAAGAAAAGAAGGCAGAGGATAAATGTGAAAGTGACGAGTGGGCCAGAAAAGAGAAACTTGATCAATCAAAACTCACAAAACTGTGCACAACATAAGAGGCGAACCAAAGCCATTATAGGGAAATATATAATGGCAATGGCAGGAGCAGTGTCATGGGCCCTGGATTGGATGACTCCACATCCTGACCAAGAAAGGTGGCACTCACAGGAGCTCTCTTACATAATAGAAAAAATGCCAGCATTCACCAACAATCATGACAATCTTCCAAAGGCGAAAGAGAAATTTTAAGAAAAATTTCGAACGCCAAACAAAATATACGCAAAAAACTTTCTCGGATCTCCTCGGCAGAAACTCTCCAGGAAGGTGAGCAGGAGGAGGAGCTTTGATACCATGTAGGAGATGACAGCTCCTTCCTAGGATCCTCAACCTGCAAACAAATCACCCTCACATATACACGAGAGAAGCACAACACTATTGTGTCAAAATATCAAGAGATGATATTCAGAAAATGAGATGAGATGAGATGTAAAATACATATTGTACAGGTCTTTTAAAGGCCTTTTAAAGACATGAAAAATGAAACGGGTGAAAAACTACCCAATACAGAAAAACTACCTAAAATAATTATCCCTATGTTAAAAATTAACACTAACACTATCTTCTTAGGGTCCACATAAACATAATCCTTGTTCATAATGTATGTAAGGTACTAAATCCTTTCCATACTAAAGGAATAATTTTCTAAATTTTTATCATAGAGCCCAGGTTGTTATACATCTGAAAGTATCTATTGAACATGATGTAGATGTTCCTCCTATGCATTGCTTAATATAATTATGTTATCTAAATATATAAATTAATAAAGATAATAGTGAGAGGCCCGAGTGCATTATTCATCACTCACATGAAGGTGGCAAGTGTATTGGTCAAGACAAAGAGCAAGACTATCCATTTGAAAAAACCATTTAGATTTGAAGGTATTATTTCACATATCTAATGACTCAATAGTAACTTGGTGGCACCAAATTTGTAGTGAAAAAATTAGGCCCCTTAAATTGATCCAAGAAGCCATCAATGCAAGGAGTTGGATACCTATTCATTATAGCGATCTTGTTCAAAGCTCATATGTCAATGTAGAGGAATCAATTTTTATCCTTCTTCTTAGAAAGAGTAATTAAGTTTTCACATGGTGAGGCACTTGGTCAAATGCGACCCTTTTGAATCAATTCCTAATTCTATCATTTGATTTCCTCATTCTCTAAGATTCATCTTCTATATCTAGTGGCCCATTTGGTAATGGTTTCCTTAGAATGAGATCAATCAAATGTTGTGTGTGATAGTGTAGGGTTTCCCTCGTTAGTGAGGTGAATACATCTTGATGTCATATATTAATATCTATTCCATCTATTTTTTTGGGTATTCATAATGATTATTTTGGGATGAGTGGTTACTATAACTGATCTTAACTCCTTAGGTGAGAACATCAACAATATAAATGCCCTAATTCGAGACATAACATGTTGAAATTTTATTTTAAAACAATCAAAGATATAATATTTATAAATTACCTCTAGTATTTGATACTTTTATTCACCCGACTTATCTACCTACCTAAATATTTTACCCTTAGCTCACTCATCCCATGGATTGTTGTTGTGGGTGTAGTATTGTCTATAAGTTCAATCTCTTAAAAAAATAGTAGATATCAAACCTTTTTTACTTACACTTTTAACAATGAATTGTACATCTTTCCCATTCACTCATATCTATGAGTGGGATAGGAGTTCCATGTCCTCTTCAAGTAGCACTTCCATGTTGAGGGTATAAGGTATGGGTTTGAGGGTGTAGGGTGTAGGGTTTAGGGTATTGGGTTTATGGTTGTGGGTATAAGGTATAGGGTTTAGGGTTGACGGTGTAGGGTTTAGAGTTTAGGGTATAGGTTTGAGGGTATTGGGTACATAGGGTTGAGAGTATAGGGTTCACAATTTAGATTAAAAGGTATATGGTCGAGGATATAGAGTTTATAGTGGAGGGTATAAGGTTGAGGGTGTAGGGTTAAGGGTATAACGTATAGGGTTTAGGGTCGAGGGAATAGGGTCCACAGTTGAGGTTAAATGGTATATGGTCAAGGATACAGGGTTTACGGTGGAGGGTATAAGGTTGAGGGTATGTTACTTGAATAAGTCAACCACAAAGGTTGAAGCCCCCGAGGTATGTTGTAAGAGATAAGACCAAATTTGTGTTTCAATAACTTTGTCATAACAGATACCCCTCAATCATTAACTTTCAATTGAAAACGTATCAGCATAGGACCTATATCAAATAGCAAAGTAGATAGCCCCCAATCCTTAACTCTCAAAAGATAGGTTTGTACTCCCATACCAAATAACAAAACTAACTCACAAATGATATAAAATAAAAAAAAAACATCCAAAAAAAACATTCAAATATATAGTAATAATAAAGATTATGTTAAGCTCAAATTTTTCATTTTTCATTCCACCCAGGTTGGCGGACTGCATGTGAGCAGATTTAAAAGCACCATTTTCAGCTCTGCTTGTCTCTGAAAAAAGTAGTTTCAAACAAAACCATTGTACTACATCCATTCTAGAAATATTAAAAGATGAAAAAAGTGCAGGCAACGCAAGACGTAAAGCCCGCACGAAAATTCTGCTAAAATGTGCTACTTTAACCAACACAAACTCTTCCCCACATCATTTCAACGCGTTAAAAGACAGATGAAAGTAAGCTGCAAATTTTATTTTACCTTTTGTAATAGAGCTGATAAAAGACCAGAGAATACAGATAAAATGTCCAGAATACAGAGATTGAGTGTCATGAGCTAACGCTGAACTGTTCCCAGCCTGAGCTACAATAATTTTAGAGAACTCCATCCAAAATTATTTAGAGGCTAAGAAATATGTGGTATGTACGATTTGTTCTTTTGTAGTCTGCCTGTTTGTCTGCTTTCACA
Source organism: Sequoia sempervirens (assembly GCA_007258455.2). Classification (NCBI taxonomy): domain Eukaryota; kingdom Viridiplantae; phylum Streptophyta; class Pinopsida; order Cupressales; family Cupressaceae; genus Sequoia; species Sequoia sempervirens. The sequence goes on from VDFB02358134.1 coordinate 123,547,033, forward strand.
AATCTAATCCATTCCTCTGCAATTCCATATATAAACCAATGGAAGACAGGCCAAAACACTGTAGTCTTATGGGGCCCTTCTGAAAATCATCATTTTGTTTTCTAAATGGTCATGGATCTCAAAAGGTCAGAGTCAATGTTTAGGGATGTACATTTAAATATATTATGGAAAATTTATTTTAGTTGTTTTTTTTGGTATTATCGAATTTGTTTTACAAAATAGTAGGCACATATCATTCGTTAGTGATGAAGGTCAAATCGCAAATTGAAAATCAAAGAGTTTTGTTCAATTGGTTGAGTACAATGGTTAGGGTTATGATATGTTCCTTGGTTATCCCCTCTACCAAGGTTCAAATCATCCAAAGGTGTACAATAAATAAAAGGTGAGGCATTCATCATGTCTTGGACCAGTTTGTTATAGAACTTCTCAACCCCCTTCCTCCCTCCATAAAAAAATAAATCCACATGATGCAAATTATGCCACCTAAAACAAAATCATACAATCTAAACTAGATTGTGGACTTGATTCAAATTTTACTATTCTATGTCTAACAAATTCAAAACCAACTAAATTTATCGAAGGGCCCTTAGTCTTCTAGTAAAATTGAATGGTTCATAATGAGCCCACCAAGTATTTTTTAATACAAGGCCTTGACACTAAACTTTTGAAAAGAAAACATGTTATTATTATCCATTTTTTTAGGGGTAATGCATTGAATTAGGTGAAATAGGGCCAAATTGGCAATACGTAGCAAAATTTTGAAGCTTCAAGATAAACTAATAGAAATAGGAATCAGATCTAAATAGAGATTATAGACAAGGTTTCACATAGAAAAAATGATACCAAATTGACTAGAAAGGGTTGTTGGGCATCCTGGATTGCAAATCATGGTTCTTGAAATGTCGGAACATGTACATGTGTGCAACAGTCTGAAGGTGTAACAGTCTGAAGGTCTATTTGAGTGAAAACCTAGGTCTGAGAATTAATAGAGTTTAGACAATTAGTATGCCCTAATTGAATACCACATGCAAGCACGAATGAGGTATTTCTAAACATTCAAAGGAGTTGATTAATGAAATTAGCTGCACAAAGAGTACCCCTAGGAGGTATGAGGTTTTGATAAAACTGATATGCTACTAAAAAAGTAGAAAATGTGTTTAAATTTATATTTTGAGAATGAATAAATGCTCTAAATGCTATATTTTCTTAAAGAAAAATATAAAATTTACAAATTTCAATGAAATAATTCAGATCTAAGCTCTAAACAAGAAAAACTAGACCTAAAATAATGCAATTAATGTCAAGTATTTTTCAATTTTGTTCTAAATTGATTTCACCAAGGTTTTTAATGATTAATGAACAAAGAATTCAAATGATTTTTTATAAAATGTTAAACATATTCAATTCAATAACAAGGCAATAACCTAGGTTTTCAATTAATTTTTAGAATTTATGCTACCAAATATCTTCAAATTGTAAGTGTAGGATATGCCAAGTTCACCAAAATGTAGAGTAGGAAAAATGATCTTATATTCAACTATATTAACTATGATTAACTTATTTTAACTTAACTCCACATTTTAACATAAACCAACTAGGGTTTGATGATTCACTTGCTACCAAAAGGGAGAGCCAATCTCCTAGCATTTGTGTTGTCTTCAGTTTTAAAGGAGATAAGTTTGATGTTTATTTTGAAAATATTATATTGACATAAACCCTAGATCTCATAATGTAGTTTATCACACAGATGAAAGAAAAAAGTATTAGAACAAAGGAAGATTTGAGAATATGATACAAAGAGGAACTTGTGACAACAATTTGAGCTTGAAAATTGCAAGGACAGGGGCATTGGGCACCCTAGAATAAGATGCTTCCTTTTGAGATTTGAAAACCCAAAAATGTAGGTTTTAGCCTTCTCTATGTTTCTTGTGACTACCAATTGTGTGGATTTGACCTGCACACATGAAAATATGGGGAAAGCTTGTGTTATATAGAAGCTTATCTAAGTCAAACCCCAATTTGGTATTTATACCTCCGTGTACAACGATTGATAATGATCAAGAGGGCATACCCTAGGTTAGGTAGAGGCCAAAATAAAAATAATTGACTAAAATGATAAGTGATAAATGACAATGTTACCTTGATGTGAAGTCCTTGATGAAGTGATGTTACACCACAAGTTACCACAAATATTGATTGATGGATGCCTTGATTGCTTGATATACCTACAAAAGATTAGTTCACAAAACACAATGATTATCGTAGCTAGCATGCAAAGAATAACTCAATACTTCTTCATAATTTGGCATGATTGATCATAATGGGTCCTTGTACATAATTGCTTCCTTCTTCCTAATGTCTTGCAAACATGATCTTGATTGATGAAAGCACTATAATAATGTTGCAATTTTTTTCCTTGAATTGTCATGAATAATTTTAGGATGGTTAGTTTTCTCAATAAAAGGTGGTATTCTTTCACATGGTAAAAAAGACTTGTATTTATATGTAGTTTTTTAATTTCTCGAAAATCAAATACCAATAGTCAACAAATAATTTTTGGTTTTTAAATATTAAAATACCAACACCAACATATTTGGCATGATTGATCATAATAGGTCCTTGTACATAATTGCTTCCTTCTTCCTAATGTCTTGCAAACATGATTTTGATTGATGAAAGCACTATAATAATGTTGCAATTTTTTCCCTTGAATTGTCATGAATAATTTTAGGATGGTTAGTTTTCTCAATAAAAGGTGGTATTCTTTCACATGGTAAAAAAGACTTGTATTTATATGCAGTTTTTTAATTTCTCGAAAATCAAATACCAATAGTCAACAAATAATTTTTGGTTTTTAAATATTAAAATACCAATACCAACATATTTTGAATTTAGCCAAAATAGGCTAGATAGGGTGCTAGGTGCTCTAGTCCAAACATATCCTTTTTGGGGGCTTAAACATTGGTATAAAATATAAAATATTTATATTCAATTCCACATTTAGTTTTTTTAAAATTATTATGAAATGGGTAAATTAAATGCTTAATTAGGTCCAAGCACATTTAATGGGGAGCTAAACCTAGTGTGAAATTGTCAAGGGTGATAATTTATGATGCTACACTACCATGATTTTGTTTATTAATTGTAGATGTGGTTTGAAGCCATGTCATTCTCCTCCTCCCCTTAGGTTGCTTTAGTAAAGCCACATGGTGCAAGTAATGTGCAACTCTTGTGAGTATGTGAATTTTTGATAATTTCTTTTTCTTTTGTGCTATGTCAGTAGTCAAGGAGTTGACAACTTGGGCTATTTAGCAATTTGAATTTGCAATGGTCCTTTTTTCCTCAAAGAATTATTTAATTATTCTTTCAATTGACATTTAAATGTTGCAATGTATGTTTTGTTACTTTCAATTTTATTTTCTATAATATTCTATGAGACTTTCATTTCGATTTTATCATATAAAGTTACATTATTTAGTTTGAGGCTTTCTTATTGTTGACAACTACTAGCACGTGTAGTCTAATGTGATAACTTTAAACTGCCATATCTATGAGGAGTTCCTAATAAGTTGTATAGGGGAGTAGATGCACTTGGAAATTCTATTGTGAGAATGAGGGTAGAAATGGGCTCAATATGGGATGGTAATAATCCATTCTCTCTACTTTTATGTGAGTGATTTCATTTGTACCTTTCTTTTGGAGGCTAACCCCCTTATACAAAGAAAAGGAAGGTACTAGGAAATGTATGGAGGGGTCATTAGAAAGAGCCTCAAGACCATATTTCATAATTATTACATGATATTGATTTTCTTCAGCTACTTGGATATATGATTGATGTCTACTCTGTGATGGTATAGTGGATTTACTTATTCATAATATTTTGACTCTGATATATTTTTTTGTATGACTTCATGGTTACTTATTGGTACTTTACACCATTCATCCTCATAAACTCCATGCTATGAGTCGTGTGATGAAATTATTTGTTCTATTGATATATGCATTGTTTAAGTGGTTGTAATATTGTGAACTATGTGGTATAAAATTGGTAACAAGAAAAGATGATCTAATCTTTCCTTGTCTATGAGACCCTAATATGTGATGAGTGACATATTTTTTAAAAACATAACTAGCTAAATTTAATAATTAATGTGGTATTTATTGTTAAGATTGTGTAAAGTTTAGATTGATAGAAGAATGAGTGTAGATCTAGTGCATTCTAATGTAACTTGTTATATGATGACCATGGTAATAACTAAGAAGCTATGTGGATGTTATCGATACCTATGGAGTGATTTTGATGGATAAAATGTTCTAGTGTATGACCCCTTTTATTTCCATTAAATTTACGTTGTATACTTTAAGGAGGAATTTTAAAATACATTTGTGTAACACTATAAGAGTATATCCCTAAACCTTAGTTACTTCTATGAGGAAGTCTAATCTAATGGGAGGGTAATGTAAGACCCAGCCTTGAGAGAATCAATTATTTATTTTTATAGTTTGACAATTTAGTTAATCACTAGATAGTTAATGCAATTTGATAAATTATGTAAATTTTTCTTTGATATGAATTATGTGAGGTATGTTGTACAAAACATTTTATATGATAAATTTCTTGGGTGGGTCATGTGGTAAAACACAAATTATGGTATGAACACAACATAAAGAAAGTGGAAGCAAATTAATCTCTAAACGTGTCTCTTATTTAACAGTTCACTTAGTTTGAGATGTTATTCATGCTTAATCTAAGTAATGCTCAAGATTATTTTGAGTTATGGTTAAGGTAAGCCCTCCTTACTTGCATTCCTTTTTGTTTGTTACAAAACCCTTGTTTATAAATGAATGTGAGCATTTGATTGTTTTTGAGTCAAAACTAATTAGGAAATGTGCTTCTAGAATTCTTGTGTTGTTCTCCTTCCTTGAGTTTGAGAATGGTCATCAAGATATTTAACTTTATCTATGGGTAAAGGAGTCTAGCTATGTGGTTGTCCATGTGTATCATTGTAGTTGCTTGGTGCTCTAGGTGATCTTCTTCTCTAGGGGGCTGGCTAGAGCTTGATGGCTTGGTCCCAAACAATTGAAAACCTTGCCATTGAAGTAAAGTTGTTAACTCTCATTTAGTAAATTTTGTATTAAATAGATAATACTTGAGATAAAATATGGATTAGGGTTAATGATGATTATTTATGGTAAGACTTGTGTGAAGTTTGATGCTTGGTATGTGTAGCTCTTTTGGTTTATTTATCAATGTGTAGTGATCTCAAGGAAAAATGGTAAAAAAAATGCATTTCTTTAGGATAGAAATTATTTATAAATTATGAGCATTACAAAAATTAAAGAATGTTGAAATATGTTAAAATAAAATATTAATTTTTCATATATTAAAAAATAGTAGATTCTAGAAGGAATTAAATATTAAATATACATTTGCATGTCATGATATTTTTGGCTAATTAATTCTCAAAATTGTATTATTTGCATGATATTATAAAAAAACTTTGTAATTCGAGACGTTTCGTAATGATTTTATACATGCTGAATTGGTTTTTTCTTCAGACATTTTATATATATATATATAATCATAGTAATACAACTTTTTATCAACCCGGTGTATTTGCATACAAATGACTTCAAACTGGAAACCGAGAAGTTTTTGTTTTGTTTCCAAAGATAATACTCAAACTGGATTGATGGTATAGTTGGTTCGCCAAGGTTTCCAGTATTTCATATTACTAAACCAGGAGAAAAAAGTGTAACGTCAATCAGCCTAATGATTAACCATGTACTTCATGTCTTGTGTCCATCTGCTGAATTTGTAGCTGCAGTTCAAATAATTGGATTGCTTTCTTCTTTACTAAGATGATCTTGTACATACGATTTGCCAAAGACTTTCGAAATTTCTAAGGGATGTTCTCATATTCAACATTCTCGTCCCCCTGCAACTCAAGTTTCAGAGGGTCAGTCAGAATGTGACAAAAGTTTAGTTCACTTGGGCTGTACGGTTCCTAGTGTTTTTCAAGTAATCTATCTAATCACTTACATTCAATGATCGATTTGTAGAAGACTCAGCTAATCCTCCCCATACCCTGATACGATCCTCGGCTTGAGCAGCCTGCACTACAAACGAAAAATTAGTCACCACAGTAACGAGATAATGTCCCAACAGCCGCTACAGAAATACAATGCTTTACCTCTCGATTCCAGTTAATGAAATATGTGATTAACAATAAAATGAGAGTCTGGAGGGCTGTTCCACAAATCATGCCAGTCCAAATGCCCTGTTTCAACTTACAAAGATCAAATTCAAGAGACCTTGATATTTATTGGTAATAGGCAGACGACAAAGAGAAATTGAGAATTTGCATCCTAAATAGGAAGAACTTAGGTCTACCTTCGCTCCAAGATCAAACTTATATCCCATAAGAAGGCCAAGGGGTAATCCAATAACATAATAGCACCCTACGTTTACATAGGCTATCAGACCTTGCCAACCTCCGCCTACAGCTACACCTGAGTTGTTTGCACCAAAAAAGAGAGGCTTAGAAAATAATGACACAACTGTATGAACTCATAATTGAGGAGGTCATCAATCATATAGCATAAACTGCAAAGCTCCCTGTACCACATAAATGTAAACCAAGAATTATGAATTGGTATTCACATTTTACCTGAGAGAACTGGCTGTACACTATTTAAAAGCATCGTCACTCCAAGTAACATTGCCATATTGGACACTGCTTCCATGACTACTTTACTACTCGTGAATATCGTTGCAAAATCATTTTTGGTTGCAAGAATGATAGCCATACATATAAGGCCAATTGACAGTGATGTTAAAACCACGACGAAGACAGAAAACTTTGCAGCTTTAGGACGACCAGCACCCAGTTCATTCGATACTCTCACACTGCATAGATAGAATGCAGACTAATCAGTGCTTGCAAGTTTTCACAAGCCACCGATAAGAAAAAAAAAAAAATCTTTTATATGTTCAATTAATCTCTGTATATCTTGGATCTAAGGTCTAGTACTGAGCTAAAAGGTTTCCTTTCAAAAGAACCCACAACGAATATGAAACATGATATATTAACAGAAAAATTCATACCTAATGGCAGCATTGAAACCAATGAAGATCATGGCTTCCCATGCATTCAAATTCATGCTGTAAAAGGAATAGATAGAAAACTGTCATAAGGGGTACAATAAACTACTAATTACTACATGACTAATTTTTGTACAGGCCCTTTGACCAATGAAATACGAAGGTCTTACACCTGAATGCATGAGTTCATTACACGCAGTAAGAGCTAGAACTAGACTTGTAGAAGTGCTTACAGCTATGCTACTATATAATATGCATTTAAGACAAAAGTTAGATTTTTAAAATAGACTTGCGGAGTTGTTTCTTACCAGATAGATAGCGCATCGACTTCAATTGTTGCATTTTTTAAATGACCCGTCATAATAATGAGTGACATCATGTACCAGATCTCCAAACTGAAAATGTCCACAACCACAATAGAATATGACTAACATAGATTGATTCACTTAGAGATATTTGTTTGTCATCTGCTAATTAAGGTTTTTACGAGAAATTGAGTTCAGAACATGAAACAACCACAACCACTGTGCTACTAACCATAACATAACACCCGAAGCCACTGAAAGTCGAACAAAAGGCCATAGATCATGAAAAGCAAGCCAGGAGAATCCTTTCCAAGCATCTGGGAAAAAGTAAACTATATACAAAAACTGACAAGTATTGATAAGAGACCATGATATATGTAATGTAATAGCTGCTCCAACCAGCCCCAAACCCACTTCGAAGATTAATAACCAACTCAGAAAGGCATGGATTATCAATGTAATTAAGGCAATCCAAGCCATCACCATGAGTTTGCTCTGTGCCTGAAGAAACTTTTGCATTGGGAAATATAATGAATAAAGAAACAACTGTGGTAGCATCCAAAGTGCATATTTTCCCGCTAGATCAGAGACATCATCCTCCTGTCCCAACAGCTTAAGAATTGGGGTGGCAAAGATGTAAACAGAACTCAAAAGCACTGATGTACCCAGCAATATTAACCATGAACGCTGCAAATACACTCCAAGCATTTGAAGTTTGCCTGCTCCGACAGCCTGACCAGAAAGGGTTTCTAATGCACTGCCCATTCCCAACTGCATACAAAGCAGTTAAAATTTCGATATGGTGAATGCAGTTCAAAGAAATTGATTTTTGATTATATCTAGAAGTCAAACATGATGCAATGTCTTGTCTTGCATTACGGTAGAAATTTTGAAAGAAAATTATCTTACTCTTTGGTGTGAAAAATACATCTCCTTTATTGGTGTTGTGAAACCCAGCAATAAATTCACTATAGTTTAATCTTAGAAATTCGAATAACAGAAATCAAATGACTGAAACAAAGAACTAAAGCATGCACAACACCATTCACTGAAATACTTAACACAGCAGAAATTTAGAGAAAACTAATCACACTTGACACAGTGATTTACCCTAGAAAACCCCTAACTCTGGGGAAAAACCAGCATTCAATGAGAGATTTTATTATAGCAGAAAAGAAGAAATTTACAATAACTGCCAGAATTTGGCATCCACAACGAAATTGCAAACTTGGATAATATTGAACTCCTTCTTCTATTCACTGCAATCTCCCTTTGTCTTGTGTCATTCTTGCAAAAAAAACTCCATCTATCTATTGCAAACACTCACATTGATCTCCTTTTTATAACCTCTCATCACCTATGGTGGAGTAGAGATTAACGAAGAAAACATAGCAAAGTTGTTTTGCTAAAAGGGAAATTTGCCAAACTTGGCAAGTGTGTTGTGTTGTAGATAAGGAAGATAAAGAAAAAAAAGGAAAAATCTGGAGATGTCTATCTCCACAACCGCTCTAGCCTGGGTGACACAGTTCCAGGCTGGAGATTCTTCCGAGCTACATTTTCAACACTCCCTCTTAGCGAGGAAGGTGTTCTCTACTACACCTAACTTGTCCCTGAAGAAGACAAACTTGCTTTTCATCAAGGCCTTCGTTAAGATGTTTGCAACCTACTCATCTGTAGATATATATTGTAGTTGAACTAATCCACGTTGTACAGAATCCTTGATAAAGTGATATCTAATGTCAATATCCTTCGACCTATCATGAAACACGGGATTCTCAGAGAGTTTTATGCAACTCTAATTATCACAGTGAATGATGGTTGATTCTAGCTCCTAACCAAACAATGCTACTAACAGCTTCTGAAGCCATATGGCCTCACATGTTGCCATGCTCACTGCCATGTACTCTACTTCTGCAGAGCTTAATGCAATAGAATTTTGTTTCCTGCTGTACCAAGAGACAACCCCTGATCCCATGTTGAAACAACACCCCGAAGTGCTTTTCCTATCTACTGCATTACCTGACCAGTCTGCATCAGTGTACCCAATCAACTTGACACCATCACCATGAGTATATCTCAACCCATACTAAACTATACCACGTAGATACCTTAGCACATGCTTTGCTGTTGTCCAATGTACTCTCTTTGGTTCTACCATGAACTGACTAAGAGAGTTGACTACAAAGAAAATGTCTAGTCTTGTATTGACCAGATACATCAATGAACCAATAAGCTATCTATACAAGGTGGGGTCTACTGCCTCCTACTTTGATGCATTGATCTTCCATAGACATGGGTCTACAGTCCAGCATTCTAAATCGCTTCAAGATTTCCATAGCATATTTCCCTTAACTAAGGAAAATATCTCCCTCTATCTGCCACACCTCTAGTCCTAGAAAATAGTTCATCAATCCCAACTCCTTCATCTCGAACTTTGTTGCTAGGTCCCTCTTGTAATCCTCTATGAGCCTCGGTGAACCAGTCATAAATAAATCATCCACATACAAAACTAGAATGAGTGGTTCACCTCCCACCATGAGATAGTAAAGGTTGGAGTCCACCTCACTCTTCATGAATCCTATGCTCTGCAAGTAGCTATCTATGCACTCATACCACGCTCTGGGTGCCTGCTTAAGTCTGTATAGTGCTTTCTTTAACCTACAAACATGAGAGTCACTCCCATGTGCCACAAAACCTTCCAGTTGTTCGATGTACACCTCTTCCTCTATGATTCCATTTAGGAAAGCCATCTTGACATCCATCTAATGGATCTGCCATCCCATTTGTGCTGCTAATGAGATCACAGCTCGTATAGAGGTATATCTGGCCACTAAAGCGAATGTCTCATCATAGTCGATTCCCTCCTTCTAAGAGAACCCCTTGGCCACGAACTTGGCTTTGTATTTCTCTATGCTACCATCTGTAGCATGCTTGATCTTATAGATCCAACGAGAACCAACCACTACCTTATCTAAAGGCCTTGGCACTACCTCCCAGACATCATTCTTCATGATGGATTTGTACTCCTCCACCATGGCATCCTTCCAAACCTGCTAATGTCCAACATCTTGATAACTGGAAGGCTCACTATCAATGAGCTCACTTATTAATGCCACATAATCTGAATATTTAGTTGGTGGTCTCCTCTCCTTGCCACTCATTCTAGGAGCTCCCATAAACTCTTGAGCATCTCGCGCAATCTGAGTTTCCACTTGGCTAGTCCTTCTCTCGCTGATAGGAGATACACCAATAGATGGAGCTTGTTGTTCCTTATTCTATTGCTCCTAATCTTGTGGACTCAACTCACCCAAGGTACTTGTATCTACATTTGTTCCTGTCACAGTGCCTTGTGCTTGAGACTCCTAATCCACTTTTGGAGCTTCAATCTACTAACTCTACTCAACTACTGGAAAATCTTGAGATTTTATGAAGGCTTTCTCCTCCAGAAACTTCACATCACATCTCACTATGATCCTCCTCATCCCTAGAATAAAGATCATGTATGCCTTAGAGGTTTCGTTGTATCCAACAAAGAAACCTTTCTTTGTAGTCGAATCTAGCTTGGTTCATTTCTTTGATGGTACGTGATAGTATGCTATACTACCAGAGATCCTAAAATGTCCGACCTCAGGCTTCTTCCCTATAAAGGCTTCTTTTGGTGTCATCTTCCCCAAAATCTTATGAGGTACTCTATTTTGAATATAGACTGTTGTACTGCAAGCCTCTACCCAAAGATACTTAGGCAAGTCTTGATCAAACAACATGGCCCTGGCTACTTCAATAATTGCCCTGTTCTTACGCTCAACAACCCCATTTTGTTGTGGGTTGTACGGAACAGTCCACTCTCTCTTGATTCCTTCTCTGGTGTAGAACTCCTAGAAGGATTTGCTTTTATACTCACCCCCGTTGTTTTTCCAAAGAACCTTGATCTTCCTACCTATCATATTCTCCACAAGAGATTTGAATTCTTGGAAGCGACTAAAGACCTCATCTTTGGCCTTCAAGAAATATATCCAGGTCTTCCTGGAGAAATCATCAATGAAGGTTACGTAATACTCATAACCCCTCAAAGACTAAGTAGACATGGGACCACAAATATCAGAATGTATCAAGTCAAGAACACCTGTACTTCTACTGTCACTTCTAGGAAAGGCTTCCTTTGAAAATTTCCCAAGTGCACATCCTTTACATGCATCATGGTGCTCTGCACTCAACTCTGGAATTCCTATCACGGTTTCTTTGAGAAATTTCAATGCCCCATGGTGTATATGTCCCATCTATCTATGCCATAGCTCTCCTATTTCCCTGTTGCTATTACTGCTCACTAGTGCCTTTGGAGTTTCAAATTGCAACGTGTATAAATTGTCACTTCTTGCCTCAATCTGCTTTGCCTTCTTCCAGTCCTTGTGTTTTAAATGCACCTTTTGTCCCTAGAAGTGTATGTTGTACCCTTTGTCTTCAAGGGAAAATACTGAAATGAAATTCATGCACATCCCTGGCACATGCAAAACATCTGTAATCTTAATATTACTGTTTGACTCCCTCTAAAATGAATGTGGTCTTGTTTCCCATTTTTATCTGGAAGCCTATCTCTTCTACTTCGTAGTTGAAGAAGTTTTCTCTAACTCTTGTCATATGGCATGATGCACCACTATCAATATACCAGACCCCTATA
>VDFB02358134.1:123559217-123692442 GCA_007258455.2 Sequoia sempervirens
ACCTACAACTATTACATGGCAAGGAGAAAAATTCATGTAGTTTCTATCCAATTAGTTTATCATAGGAATCATTATCATCAGGATAAATATCACTCATTATCAGTTTTAATCAATGACACTCATCAGTAAGAGGCCCAAGAGTCCTATGATATGCACAATAATTCATGTTTTTTCTTAGGTTTACTACTTCTACTAGGAGGTGGCAATTTAATCCAATCTTTTTTAAGGAGGTGTTCCATCTTTTGTTCAATTTTTGTTTGAGTAATGTAGGAATGCCAACTTTTAAAGTTTGTAAGGTTTGGATTTTTTGTTTGATTCACCAATGTGATGAGATAGATTTTGAGGAGGAGGGCCTAAGATTCCCTTATCATCCTTATGAGACATTGGTTGTTCCTTAGGAAGGAGGACACTTATGTTGTGAGGAGGTTCTTGATATCCTAATCCTTTGGTTTCTTCAATAGGAAGTTTCTCTAATTTTTTTTGAATTTCATGCTCATTAATTATGTCACATCCTTTTTTAGTTAAAATCTTAAATCGTTGGCCATAAGTCTCTTCTAGATTGATGGGTGTGTTGGTCACTTTTTTAATATAATATGGATAGGTGTGCACTTGATTGGAGGAGCTAGGTTCACTAATTTTTTGAATTTTAGGCTTAGTTTGTGACTCAATTTTAGGATTTAAAAGACCAAACATCTCAAGTTGTGTTGGTTGTTTTATGGAAGGATAAAAGGATGCACTATTCTCAAAATTGTTAAGGAAATCATTCATGAACTCATGCATGCTAGCATCATCTTCTCCAATGATGTCAAGTTCACAAGGACACTCATTAGGAGTTGATTGAGCATGGTAAGGTTCAATTGCATTAGGATCATTTCCAAAAACACATCTTGAAACATCAACCAAGGAGAACAAGGACTTCCACATATTGCTAAAACACTTGTCCATTCTTAGATTTTCAGATTTAAAACAAGGTAATTTGCTTATTACACTAAACAAAAACATGAAAGTAATGTCTTGTAAATGCAATTTTTAAATCACACAATGCACTAAATTTATCAAATTAAGCTAAATATGAACATATTGAAGAAACAAAAATTCTACAAATAGGAACAAAAATCTAAAAAAAAAAAAAGGAATGTAAAAATGAATCTTTTAATGCCTAGAAAATTAGGAAATGAGATTTATTAGGGAGTCATTCTCCCTAGGGAGAATGGGTCCTAGATGAGGGTTTTGAAAAATATTTTTGTAGATTTCTAAGTTAATTTCAGTGGTTTCCATATTCTGATCTGATACAATAAGTTATAGTTTTAATTTTTTTGTGAGTTTAATGTTGAATAGAAATGCAAAATTTGATAAAATGACAACCTATAAAACCTAATTTGATTTGGAATTTTTTTTCAATTTTAAAATGTCAATGAGAAATAATGTAATGTTATGTAAATGACTTGCAAAATGACTAATTTTTTTTATTTTCTAGATTTAATGAATGCAATGATACAATCCTAAAACCCTTAAATGAAATGAAAAGTTAAATGCAAACTAGACACCCTAAATGATACTCAATTTAGTGAAAATAAATGCAAATGAATGCAAGATCTAAATCTAGGGTGCAAATGGACTCCAAAATCAAAAAATGCAATGATCAAAGTCCAGTTCACCAAAATGAAATGGAAGAAAAAATGGGGTTTCCTTTTGTTTTATGAAAAAGGGGGTTCACCAAAATGAATTGATAACAAAGGACCTATTTTTCCACCATTTCATTCAAGGAAATGGGATCCAAACAATGAAGTGACTATTAACCAAAACGTGAGTCAAATCAAGGTATGAATCAACGAATTTCCTCTCTATGCAAGGATAGGGGTATGAGTCAAATAACACTTTGGGGAGAAATATTAAAATCATCAAACAAACTCTAAAATGCTAGCTATAAAATGAAAATGAAGGGAAATACTCAAAAATAACAGAAGCAGCAATCAAAAGGAAGATATGGAAAGGGGATAGTGATGTGTACCTTTCACACAAAATTTACCTTTTCAAGTTTAATGAGGACTCATTCACCCTGTGGTGAATGGGTCTTGGCTAGGGTTCTTTGAAATCTATTCTTGGGTTCTCTTTTGTTGTGTCTGCACTCCTGAATTGAACTTAATTTTCACCTTTGGATAGCTAGAAATAAATCTTGTAGAAGATTTTATGTGAAATGACAAATTTTCTTGAAACTTTGACAACTTTGTAACTTTCTTCAATTTTTCTCTTCAAAGGATCTTCCACTTAAAATCTACAATAACACATCAAAGAGAGAAAAATATTGTTTGTTAAGTGAATGGGGATTTTCCTTGGTCAAACCCCATTTTAGTAATTAAACCTTGAAATGAAATTGAAAAGCATGAAGGAATGATGAGTGAACAATAATGGCACAACTCACTAAATCTTATTTGAACCTTGGACTATAGATTTGAAACTTGCATAAATTGGCTTCAATGGATGTGGATCTTGATAATGGAACTTGTTTTGAAATAATGTCTTTGAATAGTTGAATAAATCTTTAACTCTATATCACCATATTAGCTCAAACAACATGAATAATGCAATAAATATTTGACATGACAATGGAATCTTGATTGCTGCAATAATCAATAATCCTTCCCTTGAATGCCTTGAAAATCCTCTTGAATTCTCTCTTGATCATAAAATTTCTATTAGGACTTGAACACTTGAAAATCTAGGTGAGACTGAGTGAAATAACATTGTATTTGTACATATCACAAGCCAAAATCTGAATATACATTTGAAATTATTGAAATACCATCAAAAAAATAATTTGAATTTAGGTCCTAGGTGCAAGTGAGCACCCATTCACCCTATGGAAAATGGGTCCTAGGTCACTTACCTAGGACACACATTGCTCAATGTTAAACCTTATGTTATGACATGTATGAAAGTCGGGTTTTACCCTTCAAAACTTGTAATTAATTAGGCTTGGATTTGAACTAAAGGGTCCAATTAAGTAAAATTAACCTCAATTAATTAATAAAGCCCTAGGTTAGTGTGAAAGTGTAAATGTACACCTTAAAACACCAAAAATAAGGAACAACTAAGTCCATTTTAATTATTAGGTCCCTAAACTTAATGTGAATATGTAAAATACATATTATAACACCAAATGAAGGCATCATTCAGCTCATTTTATTATTGATTATTCATTCCCATAAGTGTGAAAAATAAATAGTTTTTCCTACACTAAACATATTATAGATCTTTCCATTATGGTTTGGTTCATTATTTTTTCTACCCCATTTTTTTGGGGACTATTGTTAGAGTAATCATGCATTAGCTAATAATTAATAAATATTTAATTAATTTTTAGTCTAATTCATTCTTAAACTTAAGTTATACTTAGGAGTGATTTATTGTTTTAACTAGAGAAATATCATTAGATTATTCTATCTCATTACATGAGATGTTGACACTTGTCATGATGTAACCCCTTTACCATTTAGGGTTGCTCCTTGAAACATAAAAAAATATGTTGATTGTAAAAGGGCAGTTCAACACAACAACGCATTTCTCTAGTTCCATTCAAGGAAATGAGATCCAAACCATGAAGTGACTAACAACCAAAAGGTGAGTCAAATTAAGGTATGAATTGGAAAATTTCCTATCTATGCAAGGACAGGGGTATGAATTAAATTTCACTTTAGGGAGAAAGATTAAAACCATCAAATAAACTCCAAAATGCAAGCTATAAAATGCAAATGAAGGAAAATAATAAAAACTAACAAAAATTGTAATCAAAAGTCAGATCTGGAAAAGGGAAAACAATGTGTACCTTTCACCAAAAGTCACCTTTTGAAGCTCACTAAGGAATCAGTCTCCCTATGGTGAATGGGTCATGGCTAGGGTTCTCTAAAAAAAAAATTTGGGTTCTCTTGTGTTGTGTCTACACTCCTAGATTCTTGATTTCACTGCCAAATAGCTGGAAATAAATTCTATAGAAAAATTTATGTGATATGATAACTTTTGTTGCAACTTTCTTCAATTTTTCTCTTGAAAGGATCTTTCACCCAAAAACTGCAATGAGACATCAAAGATAGAAAATAGTTGTTCAAGTTAGGTGAATGAAGGTTTTCCTTGGTCAAACCCCATTTTGGTAAATAAACCTTGAAATGAAATAGAAAAGCACGAATGAATGATGAATGAACAACAATATCACAACTCACCGAACCTTATTTGAACCTTGGATTTTATATCTACAACTTGCATGAATTGGCTTCAATGGATGTGGATCTTGATCATGAAACTTGATTAGAGAGAATTCCTTTGATATGCTTGAATAGATCTTGAACACTACATCACCACATTAGCTCAAACAACATGCATGAAACAATAAATCTTTGACATGATCATGGAATCTTGATTTTTGCAATAATATTCTACAAATCTACCCTTGAATTCTTTGAAAAATCTTTTGAATGCTCTAATAATGCTCTTGTGAAAATATTGTTAATATCATGAAAATTTCTTAGATGAAAGATAGTGAAATGACCTCTTATTTATACATATCTTAACATTAATTCTCGAAATTCAAATATCACAGGCCAACATCTGAATATACCTTTGAAATCATTAAAATACCACCAAAAACATATTTAAAGGGTGGTCATAGGTCTAAGTGAGGACCCATTTTCCCTATGGCGAATGGTTCCTAGGCCACTTACCTAGGACACACATTGCTCAATGTTAAACATTATGTTATGGCATTTGTGAATGTCAGGTTTTATCTCTCATAAAATGTAATTAATTAGGCTTAGATTTTGAATTAGAGGGGCCATTTAAGGCATAATTAACCTCAATTAATTAATGAAGCCCTAGATTACTGTGAAAGTTTAAAGGTACACCTTACAACACCAAAAATAAGGCACAATTAAGTCCATTTCATATAAAAGGGTCCTAAACTTAGTGTGAATCTGTAAAACATATTACAACACTAAATTAAGGCATATTTAAGCTTATTTTATTATTAATTATTCTTAAATTAAGTGTGAAAAAGGAATACTTTTTCCTACACTACATCTTGCCCCCACTTTAGTGAGAGGATGATCCCATGTCAAACTCACACTAAAAAAGACATTCAAGAAACTTATGTATGCAACAATGACAAAGGTACACAATCATACAACACCAAAGACAAGGAATATCAAGCCTAGATTATCTGATCGGTGCAGAAGACATCTAAGTCTTCCATTTTGTGCTCACTCTAAGGTAGTAGAACTTCATGTTGTCCACTAGGTGAGTCTCCCAATAAAGGGTGAAAACGAGAGAATAATATTAGGCTCCCATACCATATCAAACCTATCCTCCTAAAAAACTTCAATAAGGTGACAAAAGACAAAGTTTCATGCTTCATAGGGTTTACCAAGCTGAGTTATGCTAAGCACCTATGAACAAGGCAAGTCTCCATAGGCAGGAAAGGTGTGTTATGTTATGTGGCCTTGAATCTAGGGTTCGAGCTTCACAAGGTTAGCAAGTTGCATTATGCTCAACACTTATTATTGTAATGCTAGTAAAGTTTTTTGTTATAAGGGATTTTTCTTAGTTCATGTAAGGTATTCTTCTTAGGGAACATCATGCCTAATGTCTTGAAGAAAGGAAAAGTCAAGAGTAAAAGATTCACAACTTAGGGAATGCATGCATCACATCACCACTAAGAGGAAATTTGTACACTAAGAAATATCACAATCTTGGAGGAAATCAAACCTAATGAAGCCACTAAGAAAAGGACACATCACAAGAAAAAGGAAAATCACACCATGAAACATGAAAATGTTGAAAGATATTATCAATGTATGCCCCCACTTTAAAACAATTGTTAACACCATTACTGTGAGCAATTTCTTTAAAGTAGAAAATGTTCAATCTTAAGACATGAGAAGTTACTTGAAATTCCCTATGCCAAGTCATATGTTTCCAAAATGAAGCTATGCCATGAAAAAGGAAAGAGGGGTTGCCCCCAAAAATACATAAGGGATCTATGGATTCAGGGTTAATATATCTTTGCTACAATGTTGTTATAGAGCTCGAAAACATCATCATTCTCAAAATATTGATAGAACTAGAAGAATGACACAAAGAGAGCGAAAACAAAGAAAAATCCTTTGGGTCAATATGGAAGAGACCTAAATGTCTCGATGCCTTGTGTCATCCCCAAAAGGAAACCATGAGACAAATAAAAAGACAAAATGTTTACGACATAGAGAAGAATGTAGGTACAAATAGAGGAATGCACAAAAAGAGGGAGAGATACATAAAAAAAATAGTATGGAAGATCACATTACACACATGCAATCACATAAAGAAAAATGAAAAAGAAAACAATGCAAAAGACTAGTAAGGCACATGTGAGTCAACCTATAGTAGGTCGTTCACATCCCAATCTTGATTAGTATATGTGGAAGGAGGAAAACTAGCCAAAGGGACAACTTCAAGTGCCAAAACTAAGACAAGTCTATCTAACCCCTTGTCCCCACTAAGTGTAGGACAAGGATGAGCCGAGATAAGTTATGAGAATGAGATCCTTGCGATAAAGAGGACAATTTTCAATGAATGTAAAACATGTAATAGTGACCATTCTAGGATCCTACAACTATTACACATGGCAAGGAGAAAAATGCATGCTTTAAGGGATTATTTTTATGATATCAAACTCCTTAAATATTCTTTTTAAAGGATGACACTCATCAATACTATGCCTAATTCTCCTATGATATTGACAGTGAGACCTATTTGTGTTATTAGGATTTAGATTTGGATTTTCTCTAATGGACCTGGTAATGTTATGAGTCCTTGATTTAGAAGTGTGTGTAAGATTCTTTCATTTTTAGATAGGGGATATGGAGATTCAATTTTTATTTTATTTTATAAGGCTTTTGTTTCTTGCTTGATTCACCAATTTGTTGTGATAGATTTTGAGGAGGGCCTAAGATTTCCTTATCATCCTTATGAGGCATTGGTTGTTCTTTAGGAAAGATGGCACTTATATTAGGAAGAGGATCTTGATATCCTAATCCTTTGGTTACTTCAATAAGAAGTTGCTCTAAAATTTTATGAATTTCATGCTCATTAGTTATGTCACATCCTTGGTTGGTTAAAATCTTAAAGCCTGTTCCATAAGTCTCTTCTAGGTTGATGGTTGTGTTGGTCACTTTGTTAACATAAGATGGATAGTTATGCACTTGATTAGAGGAGCTAGGTTCACCCATTTTTGGAAATTTAGGCATAGTTTGTGACTCAATTTTAGTATGTAAAATATTAAACATCTCAAGTTGTGTTGGTTGTTTCATGGAAGGATAAAAGGATGGATTATTCTCAAGATTGTTAAGGCAATCATTCATGAATTCATGCATGCTAGCATCATCTTCTTCAATGATGTCAAATTTATGAGTACACTCATTAGGATTTGGTTGAGCATGGTTAGGGTCAATTGCATTAGGACCATTTCTAAAAACACAACTTGAAACATCAACCAAGGAGAACAAGGACTTCCACATATTGCTAAAACACTAGTCCATTTTTCAGATTTTTAGATTTAAAACAAGGTAATTTTCTTATTACACAATGAAAAAACCTAAGCATTTTGTCTTGTAAATGAAATTTTAAAATCACACAATGCACTAAATTTATCAAATGAAGCTAAATATGACCAAATTGAAGAAACAATAATTTTGCAAATAGGAACAAAAATATGAAAACAACAATCAGGAATGTAGAAATGAATGTTTTACTACCCCAAAAATCTAGAAATAAGCCCAATCAAGGAATCATTTTCCCTAGAGGGTGAATGGATCCTAGATGAGGGTTTTAAAACATATTTTTACATATTTTTGAGTTAATTTTAGTGGTTTCCAAATTTTGATTTGAAACAAGTTAAAGTTTGATTTTTTTGTGAATTGAATGTTGAATGCTACTACAAAATGTGACAAAATGACAACCTAGAAAGCTTAATTTGATATGCAATTTTGTTTCAACTTTAAAATGTAAATGAATATTATGTTTAATGCTATTAAATAATATGCAAAATGACTGATTGTTTTTGTATTTTTCAAATTTAAAGAATGCAAATATGCAATCTTAAAAATCCTAAATGAAATTAAAAGTTAATTCAAACTAGACACCCTAAATGAGACTTAATTCAATGAAAAGAGATGCAAATGAATCCCAAATCTAAATCTAGGGTGAAAGAGAACTCCAAAATAATAAAATGTAATGATCAAATTTAGGTTCATGAAAATGAAACATCAAAAAATATGTTGATTGTAAATGGGGGGTTCACCACAATAACCTATTTCTCTAGTTTCATTCAAGGAAATGACATCAAAACCATGAAGTGACTAACAACCAAAAGTTGAGTCAAATCAAGGTATGAATTGGAAAATTTCCTATCTATGCAAGGACAGGGGTATGAATTAAATTGCACTTTGGGGAGAAAGATTAAAACCATCAAATAAACTCTAAAATGTAAGCTATAAAATGCAAATGAAGGATAGTAATCAAAACTAACAAAAATAGTAATCAAAAGGTAGATCTAGAAAGGGGAAAAAGATGTGTACCTTTCACCAAAAGTCACCTTTTGAAGCTCATTAAGGACTCATTCACCCTATGGTGGATGGGTCATGGCTAGGATTCTTTGAAATCCATTTTTAAGTTCTCTTATGTTGTGTCTACACTCCCAGATTCACGATTTTCACTATCAAATAGCTAGAACTAAATTTTGTAGAAGAGTTCCCATGACATGACAACTTTTCTTGCAACTTTGACAACTTTGCAACTTTCTTCAATTTTTCTCTTCAAAAGATCTTTCACCTAAAACTTGATATCACACATCAAAGAGAGAAAAATATTGTTTGTTAGGTGAATAGGGGTTTGCCTTGGCCAAACCCCATTTTGGTAATTAAACCTTGAAATGAAATAGAAAAGCATGAAGGAATGATGAATGAACAACAATGTCACAACTCACCAAACCTTATTTGAACCTTGGATTGTAGATCTGCAACTTGCATGAATTGACTTCAATGGATGTGGTATTGATCATGAAATTTGATTAGAGATAACTCCTTTGATATGCTTGAATAGATCTTGAACACTACATCACCACTTTAGCTCAAACAACATGCATCATACAACAAATCTTTGACATGATCATGGAATCTTGATTGTTGTAATAATATTCTACAAATTTTTCTTTGAATGCTTTGAAAATTCTCTTGAATGCTCTAATAATGCTCTTGTGAAAATAATCTAGATCTCATGAGAATTGCATAGATGAAACATAGTGAAATGACCTCTTATTTATACATATCTTAACATTAATTCTCAAATTTCAAATACCACAGCCCAACATTTGAATATACCTTTGTAATAATTAAAATACCACCAAAAACATAGTTTAAAGGGGGTTCCTAGATTGAAGTGAGGACCCATTCACTCTATGGCGAATGGGTCCTAGGAAACTTACCTAGGACACACATTGCTTAATGTTAAACATTATGGTATGGAATTTGTGAATGTCAGGTTTTATCTCCCAAAAAATGCAATTAATTAGGATTGGATTTAAATTAAAGGGGCCAATTAAGGCATAATTAACCTCGATTAATTAATGAATCCCTAGACTAGTGTGAAAGTGTAAGGGTACACCTTACAACACCAAAAATAAGGCACAATTAAGTCCATTTCATTTAAAAGGGCCCTAAACTTAATGTGAATATGTAAAACATATTACAACACTAAATTAAGGCATATTTAAGCTTATTTTATTATTAATTATTCCCAAATTAAGTGTGAAAAAGGGATAATTTTTCCTACACTACACTCCTATATACCACTCAATCCTCATTGTATTATCTCTCGAGCTTTCATATTGTGATAGTCTCTTGCAATTTGTAGCTTTTTCTTGTTGAGGAATATAACAATTATTTGTTTGCAAATCTCTTGTGTGGAAGGTGTTTTTTTTTCTCCCTATGGTATGTGTTTTTCACAATTCTAGTGTGATGTTAGAGCCTCGATTTAGTGAACCCCTTCTTGATTTATGAGGTTTTTTTCTTCAACAAGGGTTCTAGGCTTCAGATCTACATCCCCTTTTCTTTTTTATACAATTTTTGGACTTGGAAAATTTTTAGGTGCATTTTTGCATAAAATAGAGTCTTCCATTGGATTCAAAGCCATAGAAAAAGTTATATTTTCCTTTTGTTTGGCTTCACATGGATTCTTGAGGTCAAATTTGTGAGGGTTTGAAGTAGTTGGTTTTTTCGAGATCTAGAGGGTAGCTATGATTTTAGCCCATTTTGGCATGAAAATAACCTCACGGTTGGATTCAGGTTTCCAATTCAAAAAAAATTGACTATAAATTTGTTTGATTTAGCCATCAGGAGCATCTAAGGAAAAAAGATTGTGTACATGGTAATGCATGACCCCTATACAAATTCTTGTAGCTTTCTCTCTTTTGGAGAGGAGTTTTCTCCCATTATGGTTTTCTCTTTTTTCTCTGGTTTTGAGAGATCTTTTGTTTGTACATGGGTACCTCACCAGGCCTTGTTTTTCAAGACCCATCATGCATTCTTCTTTTTGGGGTTTTTATCTACTCCCTAAGTTCATCTTAAGGGGGGTATTAGAGCAATCATGTAGTAGCTAATAATTAATTAATCTTTAATTAGTTATTATTATAATTTATTCTAATATAGTTAAGCTAAACTTAGGAGTGATTTACTATGTTAACTAGAGAGCAATTACTAAATCATTTTATCTCATTGCATGAGATGTCAAAACTTCTCATGATTCAACCCCTTTACCATTTAGGGTTGCTCCTGTCTAGCACTCAACCCTCATCGTATTATCTCTCTATATTTTATATTTTTATAGTCTCTTGCATTCTATAGATTTTTCTTGTTGAGGAATATATCAATTCTTTCTTTATAGATATCTTGTATAGAAGGTGTTTTTGTTCATCATTTGATCTAGTGGCTCATTTTTCACAATTCTAACAATTATAAGGAGTTATATATATTTTTGAACAATACCTATATGCTTAGAAAATTTATCAAATTATTTGGAACAATATTCATCCCCATTGTCAAACCTCAACACTTTTATCTCATAATTTGTTTTCTTTTTAGATAAGGCTTTAAATTCCATAAACTTAGTGAGAATTTCAAATTTAGAATACATATAAAATAAATTCAAGTGTATCTTGAGACATCATGAATGAAAGACACATAATACTAAGATTTACCCATTTAGATTTAACACACATTGGTATACATGCATCCAAATGAATAATCTCTTTTCCTTATTAGTTCGACTAGAAAATGACGATCTATTCTTTTTTCTAAACACATCTAATATTCATAAAAAATAATTTTTTACTGATAGAATAATTAGAAATATTGTCAACAAATATTTTTGTTCAAAATAGTCTTAAGTCTTTTTAACCTATGTGACCCAATCTATGGTGGCACAACATCATGTATTTTCAGTGTTAGTTACATTGGAAGAGTTACTTAAAGTAGATGTGTTTAGCCTAAGAAATTTCCCTATCCAAGATCCTTTAGGTATTACCAAACTACATATTACCAACATGTAAAAAAAACTTATTTAGAATGTGACATGCATTTTATAATTATTTAACTTGGACACTAAAATTAAATTTCTTGGAAGTCCTAGAATATTCAAAACATTATCAATAGTTTTAATCCTCCCATTACTGAAACACAATTTACCTTTCCCTTATTAACAATCCTCTTTGTGTTGTTGTCTCCAAGTAAAAGCTCACCTGCTCATATTATGTTTAATTACTAAACCACTCCTTGTGAGTATTCATGTGGTAAGATCAACCTGAATTAATAAGCCAAGCATCATCACTAACAGTGATAGCTGAAATAAACAATGCATTAGAATCATCATCAAAGGAATTTTTTGGAGGAATCAAAATTATTTTTCTTATTACTGTTAGAAACCAAGATCTGATTGCAAACCAGAAAAATCACCTTCCACAGAAAAGAAAAATGAAAAAGTAGAGATTTGCAAAAGATGTGAAAATTGATATATTCGAAGTACCAAATATTACAAAAGATAATTTTCTTTATAAAAGCAAAGATGCATAAACCTAATCTTATCTTGAGCAACAAGATAGCTCAATAAGATAAAGATAAGAACCTATAACTTAGGAATTTAATATGCCTAAGTAAAATTATGCTAAAGTGTAATTAAATATTAATTACACCAACACCCCCCCATAAGTGCAACTTAGGGAGAAGCATATTATTATGCAAATATGAGTCTCAACAATAAGGCCTGATCAGGTACTCATGTAAAAATGCAAAGAGAGAGAAAAACCAATGGGAAAAACCCCCCCTCAGAGAGATGAATTGCTGCGAAGAAGCACTAGAAGAACTCTAATGAAGCAACACTAGAACCCCAAATCTGACAAGCAAGGAAATATACTTTTTTTTACAAAATACCATATCAGAATCACAAATGCAACATCAGACCTAATGCCAAGGAACACTGGAAACTCACATATTGGATCAACCCTAGAATCTGTAAACAACAGTAGATGAAAGGATGAAAGGACCCATAATGATGACAAATCTGGAAGCTGTGTCTCTCGAAGCCAATGCCAAACTAAAACTAAAATTTCCCATAGGACAAGTATCATCAAGATTCTGGAACATTAACCATAAAAACATGGCCCTCAAATGAGAAAGATCTGAACTAATGCAGATCAAGAACTATAAAATCCCAATGTGAAGTGTGAACCGATGCAAATCAAAGATGTGTCTAGCTAAGCAAGAAAGAAGCTAAAAAGAGACAACAAGAAACCAGACATAGTCATGCGAGTTGTCACCAATACGAAAGATGGATGCAAGAGCCCCCCCTTAATGGAACTTTATATCAGTTCATTATTACAATACCTAATGATTGCAGAAGGAGAGAATGAAAAACTATAAAAACATAAGCGAAAATGCAAACCTAGTGCATGAAACAAAAACAAATTCATGCATAAAATAAGGTATACATATTCTCTAAATGACCTCAAATTTTTATAAAGGCTGAAACCATCTTTCCAACGCTGCAAAAATCATGAAAAATGGATAAGCGAGTCAAAAGATATGCTTCTCGGAGTGAAAACGGAAACATCTGACTTCCGAGGATGAAAAAGGCATCAAAAATTAAAAACCAGAAAAATCACACCTACACCATCGTATAGAGCAACAAAATAGCTTTCCGATGATATCTCGTTTGCAAAAAAAGGACACCGTATGCCCAAGTTATGCCCATTTTCATGAAAGTTGTCCAAAAAGGTTCGATTTGGCCCCCAGAAGCCCTCAATGGCTAAAAAAATAAGGCCCCTGGTAGCCTAGGTGGACCAGGGGCTGAAGTGCCGAGTCTGGCAATGGAGCCCCCGGTCATCCATATGACCGGGGTGGGGGCTGTTAGTCTGGTCGGGGGCTGGGCGCATAGTGCCTAATCCCCCATATGGCTGACGGCTATATATAGTTACCTATCTCTAGATTGAAATTCCATTGTAATATATGTGCATCTCCTCTCTCTTTTGTAAAGCATCTAATTTTGGGAGACCTGAAACAAAAAATGATATAAAACTTTAATTAGGAAATGATTAAAGACAAATATATATATATATATATATCAATTAAATATATATACGACTAGATATGCTTACTAATATTTATTTACTCTATTGTACCATCTGCATCCTCTCTCTTTTTTAATGCATCTATGATTGTCTCGTGATCATCCATTGAAATTGTCCATAAAAATTTATTAGCAGGCTTCCCTTGATATCTAACTAGTTTTATATTGGTTGCCAAAATCAAATGTGAATAATGCATAATTTTCTTGTGTCTTTCATAATCTTCAAATGCAAGCAAGCCATTCTTTCTCATCAAATATTTTCGAAGCCAGGTGCCAACAACAACCACTGAACCAGTTGGATACTCAAAGTTGTCATCATCTACTCTAGTATGTACCAACTTATGTTTTCTCTCAACACATCTAGCCAACCAGTACTCTGTCTGCTCTTCATTCCCTTGAGGTGCAACAACAAGCATACACATGTCCTACAAAAATAAATACAAAATTCAATAAAAAGTGACTTATATTTAACTCATATAAACATGCATACATACAAAATTCAACTCAATAAATAATGTACCTTCTTGTACAAGATCTGAAACACGATCATAATCATCTGATGCGAACACTTGATTATCTTCAATTGTCATTTCATGTTGAACATGTGTCAATGTAGGCGTTAAAGCTCTTTGTTGCCATTGTTCGACCCATTCCATATTTTCACATGCCTGCCAATCACCTACAATACAAAATTGACAATAGCATGCCAACTCCCTTGTCCATATTGTCCATGTGTTTGCATTCGAACTCTTAAATGAATGCCATTTTGCACTTCCATTAATTGTTTCACAATCCTGTCGAGAAAAAATATCATTTTCTTCAACTAACCAAAAGAAGCGTCGAATTATTGATTTCTCACTTGTTCTTGTAGATAATTTGGTATTGCACCAATCTACAATTGCACGTGCATTTCTAAATTTTGCAGCATCCTCAAATTTTAGTTGCTCTCTAGCAAGAGCTCTTTTTACACATGCACCTGCTCCATCGTGTTCTCCCTTACCATGACCAGCTTCAAAAAAACTCCATATGTGTTGGATATTATTTTCCTTATGAACTCTACATAGCCAATAAAACATTCTAGCATTTTTGAATTGACCCGTGCAATTATCTGACCATATGAGATGTTCTAGCATTTGAATTCCTCTCTCTTTTAAATTTTTATTAAATATATCAAAACAATATTGTACAAACTCAGATGAATGTAATCGATTATCACTTACATAAAAATGGTACTCTTTCAAAAAAATTCTATTATCTTATGTACTATCTTCAGCATGTCTATAAACAATGTGAACAAATATAGCTACTTGCACTGAATTATAATATTGTGATTGGATTTCTTCTTGTGGAGCAAGAGTATAATTTTCAGCAAAATCAACAATTGACAATATAGTTCCAATTGGAAATGTGTTTTTACATAAACGAAATTGATTATCAAGCCAATGAGCATTCTGAGAGTGTTGAACATATTTAGGTACAAACTTATCTTTAAATTCAGTAATAAAAGTATGCACACTAACTTTTTCCACAATTAGCTCAACACGTCTTCCAATTTTACCATCTTTTAAAGAATACTCAATATTTTTAAATTTTTTTACATCCACTAATTGTTTTCCAAATTCATCTAAACTACTTTCATGCATACATTCTCCTAATAATGAAAATTTACCACATCTATCGCATTCTCCAGAAATGCATCCTTTTAAAAAAAATGAGTTTCCATTTAAAGAGGGATTACAAAACAAACCTGCTATAAAATCTTTGATTCTTTCAGGTGGCATAGTAATACCACAAATGTCCTGCATAATTTGGTTAGCATGCAAAGTGCATCGTATATATCGAAATATATCATAATAATAATGAAATTTTACATGAGTCTTACAACAACAAGAGATTCGTTGCTTATTAATTCTAACATACCAAGGTTTACACTTTTCAAATGATCTTTGACTTATGCTAATATTCAATGGTAAGATTGAAGCATCTAAAAAAAATTTATATAATTCAGTTTGAGTCATATCTAAGAGATGCTTTGGATGAGGTTCACGAATTTTGGAACCCACCCTTAATTTTAAGACATCTCTAATGTTAGGTGATACTCTTGTATTATCATACCAAAATTTTTTGATTAAAGATTTAATTTCATTAGTTAATTTCATGTCTAATCTTGGGAGTCTACCACTAAAACTCCAACATTGATTAATAGGATATTTTTCAATACTTTCTCTTCTTTTAGCAGCTCTTATCAAAGTTCTAGGATTTAAGTTTATACATTTACTAATCTTACTTAACATTCTTTTATTTGAAGCTGTTTTATCAACTAGAGCAGTTGTTATTGCACGACGAGCCGCATTCTTATCTTTTGATCAACTTTTCTTACCAATAACATCAATAGCATTAGCAACATTAGATATGACTTGTTCTACTGAATCATCTTTCTTTTTTGGTTTTACAAAAACACCTAATTTTTTCATCACTTTTCTCATTTTAAACATTCTCATCAATTACACCATGAGTTGACATTGGAATCCTAATTTCTTTCTATAAAAAAACATTTTATATATTTTATTTCCATAATTTCTAATTTGTCTTGAAGAAACTTTACCACGAAGGTTATTTAACACATTTGTTTCAATTGTTAAAAAAACATTTTCACCTTCATCCATAGATGGAGTTTCATTTTCATTCACACAAGGGGTTTCATTTTCATTTTCAAATGTAAAAGGGATTTCATTCTCATTTTCATCAATATTAGGGATTTCATTCTCATTTACATTCTCATAAGATATAATTTCATCATTTTCTTGTTTCTGTATTGTTTCAACCCTAGTATTATTAATCTCATCAATTGTGTATCCAGCTTCTTCTAAACAAGCAATATCAATATTATAAAAACTTGGGTTTGAAGACATACTTGGATAGATTGTTTGAATAGGTACATTTTCCATATCATTGGGAGGTGGATTTGAAGACACACCCGAAGTTATTTGCATATCATTTAAAGTTGAAGTTGAAGGCACATTTGGGTTTGTCTCCATAGTTGCATTTTCTTCCATATTCACCATCTCCACATTTGCATCATCTACATTGATTTCATCATTCATGGCTTCCTCTTCGACATTCTTAGAACTAGATGCTTCCAAATCTTTCATTTGATGAATCCTTTGTCTCATTTCCCTTTGTCTTTTTGCCTCCTTATCTTTATTTGCTTGAATTTCTTCGGGTGTCATTACCTTCCTACATCTTTTTCTTTGTCTTTTCTTATCACCCATGGTTACCAAACCCTCTTTGATGACAAAAACAATAATTCAAGAAACCTATTTTAAAATTGCCACCTCCTTCAAATATTCAAATAAAACTATGTACTATGAAGATTATTTTTTCTATAAACTCTGAAGTACAAAATCATCATGAGTACATCCAAAAATTCACTTTTTCTAAATCTTCTTGTAAAAAGTTCTTGCACTTGATTCCACTTCAGAAAATTTAACTTGCACTTTTACTCTTCCAACAATTTGAATAGAATATGCCCTACACAAGACAAATTTGCAATAAAAAACGCAGAAAATGACACTTTCGGTCCGTACTGCAGAAAAAGAATGTTGCAGGAAAATCGTGTTTTAACAGTATTTTTCAAATTAGGAAAAAACGGCTATTATACAAACGCGTACGCGTTATGAAACGCGTACGCGTTATATTTTTAAAACGCGTACGCGTTGCTTTCTGCCAACGGGCAAAACATAACGCGTATGCGTTATGAAACGCGTACGCGTTTCATTTAAATAACGCGTACGTTTCTATAACGCATACGCGTTATTTAAAAGTTGATCTCCCAAACCAAATCTAGCCCCGGTTTTAGGCTTGGGAAAGGCTTGGCAATCCGAGCCTTAGCTTTTGACCTGCAACTAAAAAACTAAGGCAAACTGAAAAAAATGTCCAACTTTGACAACATAGATGATGAACTTTTTTTCTGAATTAGTCTATAAAATTAAAACCCATTAGAGAACACAATGTCTACTTTCTAGATATATAATTTTTGTTAAAATTGGATTAAGTTTGTTATTTTTTAATTAATTTCTAAGCAAACTAGGCCTTAAACTTGAAAGATCAGGTTTTTTTGGTTTTTTAATAACTTTGTATTGGTTAAGTTTCTTGTAAAAAAAATTATATGGTCCCAAACTTCAGACAATTCTCTACACAATGAAAAAAAAAAAGAGTCAAAAAATATTTTGTTTAGGTCCAATTATGTTGTCCGTACACGTTGATTTGAAAAAACATCAATTAAGGCCAATAAAAAATTAATTAAAAAAATATATTCAACCAAAAATTACAAAAAAAAATCCAGCCCAAACTTCATGTTGTTAGATCTTTTCCTAAAAGGAATTAGCAAAATAATTTTATTTGGGTCAAAAAGTGTTGTCCGTACACCTGCTTGGTATGGTTAAAAAACAGGGACTTTTAAAAAGTGGTTTTTATAGATCTTTATCAAAATTTAATTTCTATAAACTGGGTATTTTAATAATTTACATATTTGGAAACTAGATTCAAAATTCAAAATTTCATATTACTGAATTTTTTTAAGATTCATTGTGGAAGTGCCTCAAAATTTCAGTCCAAGTGTGACAAATTCTGAAAAACAGCAAAAACATTTCCACTTTTTGAGTTTTTTGTGTACCCAACTTCTTGCATCAACCCTGTTAGATGAATAATGGGTAAAAGTAGATAAAAAAGAATATGACATAATTCATTTGTATTAATTTGATTTTATTTTGTTGAATATTTATAGCAAGACTATTACATGTAAATTATAGAATAGAATAGGAGAGATTTATCCAATTAAGAGTTACATTAACAATTTATTTCTAAAATTTAAATTATATTAAGTTGAAGGAAGGAAACTTGGTTTAAAAAAAATTGAGTCCATTGAATCTAATATTTCAATTAAGTAATAGTCAATTGATTTCAATATAGTTGAGTCCATATATGTTTTATTATTATTTTCATTACTTGAAACTTAAGATAATGACCTATCCTTGCAATTAGTAGTTATTTTATATATGATTTGAATTTGGATGCCCTTGTTTCCACCCTACTCATAGAGGAAATGGGGAATTTGGAGGTCTCTATGGATGCATTTCATACGTGAAGACTATTTATAGAGAGAGGTAAGGATAAGAAGGGGGATTATAAAGAAAATTTTAATGACTATTTTAAGTCCAAGGGAAAGTTATAAACACCTATTAAGAGTAGATTAAGGTGTTGGAATAATGGAAAATAGGGGCATCTCAAGAAATAATCTAAGAAATTAAAATATTATGATTAATCTATGCATAAATTCTTTGATAACGAATCTACTTATGTTTTTATTATTTGTTCTTACATAATTTTTTTATTATCCTTGGATGATAGAATCAAGTGCATCCTAGCACATGACTCCTCAAAAGGACTAGTTTACAACATATTTAACTTATGATCGTGGGGATGTTTTCTTTGAGGACAAAACACATGGAAGATTATGGGCCAACGAGAGGTAAAATTAAATTTTAGTGATTCAAAATAGTGTAAACCCTCAAAGATGTATCATATATCCTTGATTTAGCTAGAAATTTAATTTTTGTATGTAAAATGGATGATTTAGGGATGCATATTAATTTTAAGAAGAGTGAATCTTATAGGTTGAAAAAAGGAAATTTCATGTTAGCTAGGAGAACTATGTGTAGCATCCTATTTAGACTTGATGCATCTATAAATTTTAACTTTAGTAATGTAATGGATAAATTTTTGTATGTAATTTGTGGCACTCAAGGATGGATCATATTAGTGAGAAGGGTCTCAAAACCCTCACAAATAATAATATGGTTGACGGTTAATCTAGTTACTTTGATAATTTTAAGTTCTATGAGATTTTTTTTATGAAAAATAATATAGATTTTCTTTTAATTTGGTAGTACTAGGAATGAATAAAATTTGGAGGTTATTCATGATGTTGTATTTGTTCCTAAGGTAGTTTCTTCAGTTGAAAAGTATTAATATATGTTCTCTTTATTGATGATTATTCTAGATATATGGATTTTATTTTTTAGGGTCAATTTTTTGTACTTTCTAATTTTAAAGATTTAAAACACTTGTTGAGAAATAGATAGATAGAAAAGTAAAGGTTTTAAAAATCTAGATAATGGTGGTGAGTTTTTATAAAAGGTCATTATGACTATTGTAGGCATGCAAGAATTCTTAAAAAAATAACACCATGTATCTACAACAAAATAGATTGGTAGATAGTATGAATACAACTTTGATGGATAAAGCTAGAAGCATGTTGAGTAGTGTTGAACTTGAATGATAATTTTGGGTTGATGTAGTTCATACTAGTTGTTACCTAGTTAGCAAGTCACATACTTATACAATTGTTGATAAAACTCCCTATGAGATATGGCTAGGTAAATGATTTTCAATTTCATATTTAAAAATTTTCAACACTGAGGCATATGTGCATGTTACTAAGAAAAATTCTCTAAGTTTTATTTCAAGGCTAACAAGTGTATTTTTGTTGGTTGTGTTGAGAAAATTGAGGGTTATAAGCTTTTGGGATCTTTTGGTGATAAAAAATTATATTCCAAGGGCGTTATTTTTAGTGATATTAGGGAATTTAAAAGTGATGATCAACCTCATGTAAATCTTAAAAAATAATGTATTTTGATTTTAAGATTGATAAATAGTAATGTAAAAGAAAAAAAAGCTACAAGAAGAGAAACATGATGGAAATGTTGAGAAAGTAGAAGGTTTATATTCAAGTTTTGATGAGGTAGCGTAGGAGCCTCTTGTTACACTTTTAAGAAAATCCACTAGACAATGAAAACTTGTTGATAAATATGGAAATAATCCATGTAGTTTTATTTGAGTCTTTTTTACGATGTATTAGAAATGAACTTAGATTTGTGATGGAGTATTTATTCTTAAATTAGCATGAGTCTTAGTTAGAGGTGATGAAAAATGATTTAAAATTCTTGGATAAATGTGACACATGGGATCTAGTGGAGCTTCTTAAATGGAAGAAGACCATTGGAAGAAAGTTTCTATATTTAAAAATAAACTTGAATCAAATGGTAAGTTAGTAGTACAAGGCCCAATAAGTGCCAAAAATGTTACTCCTTGGTTGAGAGAATGGATTTTGGTGAGATTTTTCTCCCATGTCTAAACTAACCTCTATAGATTCTTTTTACCTATTGTTGTTGCTTTTGATTTAAAGGTATCACAAATGGATTTTAAAACTACTTTTTTACATAAGGATTTTGATGAGGAAATATTTATGAAACAACTTTTTAGTCTTGTATTGAGGAGATGTGAACATTTGGTTTATATCTGAAAAAGATATTTATATGTTTTAAATTAGTAATCAAGAATGTGGTATAAAAAAATATAATCCTTTTGCATTCAATCATGAATTAATTGGAAGTGAAGAAAGTCCTTGTGTTTATTATGAATTAATTTATGATTAACTAGTAATCATTATTTTGATTATATTAAGACTAGAAGGGCCAATACCCATAATAGAATAGCCTTAAAGGTGGGGCTCATGAAAAGTGGGACACCAAAAAATAAGACTCACAAGAAGTGAGCCGGGAAAGAACAACCCTCAAACAATGCTTTTGACCAAAGCATAGAACCAATAACAAGTCATGCTTTTGCTCAGACCATGAAATCGAGAAACAAAGACCAACTGTAGAGAAATAGAAGTTGCAGCAACAGAGGAACCAACTTAGAAAATGCCCCTAAACAGAGAGCCAAGGAAGGCAAACCCACTGAATTCCATCAAAAACTCTCCACCTCAATAGGAGAGTAAAGAACTCTTAGCTGAGGCAAAAAAAACTCCAAGCAACCAATCTAGCTTTGACAACAAAGGAGAAGTTGAGAAGGATGCAACACCCAAGCTAAGCTGACAAGGACAGTCTCTAACTCAATAGGAAACAACCCCGCCTCAAAAAGGGGAGCCAGACAAAAATCCAGGGACAAAGACCCAAAAACACCCACAAGTCTAAGAGAGAACAGTAGAAGCTCACCTCAAACAAGCCAAACCCTCCAAAGCCCATCAAAGGGTTTGAACACTAGCAGAGAAGGAAAGAACAACACCACCCCCAAAAGGAGCAACCAAACACCAGGCCAGCCAAGGCCAAGATCCAACACAGGGACAAGAGAGCACCCATGTGGAGATGAAGATCAACACATATATGCAAAAAATCCCCAAAAAAGGTAGTAGATATAGCCACCCACAACTTAAAAACACTAAGAGCCACCAAGGCCTAGCAAACAATCATAGAACCCACAACCTCACACTAGTTGTGACAAGCAAAGCAAAAGAACTCCTCCTCCAATGGAAAAGAATCCAGAACTATCAAAGAAACAAGGAAAGAACCCTGCATCTACAATAAACCATGGAACATGGAGAAGAATAAATCTCCACAAAGCAAACAAACAAAAACACAAATAAACAAATAGCCTTCTGAAACAAACTTGGTAAGAAAAAAGACAGAGTCTCCCATAGTAGCTAAAAGGTCCCATAAGGAATAGGGGCCAAGGTAAAACAAGGGCCAAGAGATCCCAAATACATAAGCCATCCCAGAGATCTGTAAGAAGTACAACTGAACACCGCTCCACTGAGCAAAGAACAGGAAAAACCAAGCACCATCGGACCACCCACAAGTGCCAACGAAGAAAGCAGAACCACAAGAATGCAGAATAGGCACTGAAACCCTCCCCAAGAAAGACATGCATCTAAGCCAAGAAGAGGCATGAATACCAATGCAAACCAACAGACTGGTAGCAAGTTGGCAAGGGAACAAAAGCCTTCCCCACACACCCGACACCAACAAAAGAACCCACATAGCCAATGAAATTCAGGTCGTGGCGGCTAGAGAGCAAGTCTGAGCCACAACAAAGGGCCCTAAGTAGGCCAAAGAACCAAATGACCACCAGAGAGCATTGTAGCAGACACAAAATTCCACCACAAGACCAGACAACACGTGCCCAAGAGTCACAGACAGGCTCAGGTAGTCCTAACAAGCCCAAGAGGGGGAAAAAGGAAGAAAGGCGGCAGAAGCAAGCATAGCTACACCACCAGCAGACCAGAAAAAGTCGAGGAAAAAGAAGAGCTTGCCCTCAGCACCCAACAGGGAAGAACCTAACCAAGGATCCCCATCAAACAAGAAAACTACAACAGAGCTTGCCCTCAGCACCCAACAGGAAAGAACCTAACCAAGGATCCCCATCAAACAAGAAAACTACAACAGAGCTTGCCCTCAGCACCCAACAGGAAAGAACCTAACCAAGGATCCCCATCAAACAAGAAAACTACAACATCCCCATCTAGATTTTCCTCGCCATCTCCATCACTATCTGGTTCAGAATATTTCAAAACCCTAGTGTCGCTCCCATTCCCGCCTAGAGTCGAGTCGCTCCCATTTTAGCCTTAGAGATGATATTGTAACTAGTAAACATTGTTCAATATGTGAATGATATGTTGTTTAATGGGAATGATTAGAGAACTTAAGGGATAGTTATCTGGTACTTTTGATATGAAAGAATTAGGGGCTACAAAATATATCTTGGGCATGCAAATAAATAAAGTTTGCTTAACCAAAAAAAAGATTAAATCAAAAGAACTATGTTGAGGCTATTTTATAAAAAATTTGTTTCATGATTGCAAACTTTTTATTATTCATTTTTTCTATTGGCATTAGGTTATCTCTTGTTCAATATCCTAAAACTAATGATAAAATTGAAGATACATAAAAAAAATCATATTCTAATGTCGTACTAAACCTTATGTGTTTTGTCGTTTGTACAAGATCTAATATTTCTCAAGTAGTGAGATTTCTTAATAGTTTATAGAAATATTAGTAAATAATATTAGATCTATGTAAAAAAGGTTTATAGATATCTACGTGGGACTTCTAATGGTGTGGGTAGGATAATTGGTTTGCAAGGATTGTTGATTCAAATTGAGCAAGTGATTTTGAATGTAGGAGGTCCATAAGTAGCTATGTATTTTTGTTTATAGGAGTAGTTAGTTGGATGGAAAAACAACATGCTTCAATCATGTTGTCTACAATAAAAATAGAGTATATAGCAACGACACATGTTTGTAAAGAGGTAGTGTGGTTACAAAGATTGTGTGCATATATTGGATTTTAGAAAACAAATTAGGATTAGATGTGACAATCAAATGGTTATTTGTTTAGCTAAAATTCCAATGTATCATACTTCCACAAAGAGTACTAATAACCGATATCACTTCATTCGATAAATGGTTGAGTGGTAGATTGATGTTAAATAGAAAGTGGACAATTTAGAAAGTATTACAGATTCTCTCACTAAGCCAATGACCATAAATTTATCTTGGTTTTAAGTTAATATAATAGATATAGATAACAAGTAAGCAATATATGTGTGTATTTATGTATATATATTTATTTTAAATCCCTATTATACCATTGCAATGTGAATATCAAGTGGTAGAATGTTATAATTTGTGATATTAACCTTACAATCCTATGACTATGCATCTTAACTTTAACATTTTAATAATTAATTATTATTTCATTTGACTCCAAAAATCATGGAAGGGTAAATTGGAAATCCCACATGAGGAGAAAATTTTTTGTGGTTAAACATTACTTTCTAGGTATTTAGAATATTCTTTGCAAGGTGGCATTAAACTGGGAAGCTTAATTTTACCAATGACAAAACCTTTGAACACTTTATATGAACTGAAAGAAATGTCACTGTCTATTGTGGTGTAAGATGTATCTATGAAATCGTAAGAGGTGTATGAAAATATCTTTGCCTATGTGTAAAAATTGGGTGACCTTTTTTGACATAAAGAGTTGTTATTTTGTCTTTTGGTAGGCTATTTTTGTCTTCTAGTGAAGTTGGATATCCAAATTGATGAGAAAAGTCTTGAAGCTTCTAAAAAGATGCTTATAACTTTTAGACACATAACATGAGGTGTATTTTGAATGTAAACTACTTGGCCCATGATTTGAATCCATTGTATTGGAAACACTTAAAGTCTCTAGTGTTACTTTTGACTATAAATTGAAGCTTGGAGTAGAAGGAAGAGCAAGTTGTTTTGCAAGTTGTAAAGTAATGAAGTACTGCAAAAAATCAAATAGAGAAGTTATATTGTTATAGCTCTTTTGAAACACTAATACAAACTTTGGATCTCTTTGAGTGTGGAGTTTTCTCTCACAAGAATTTCTATACATATATCTTGTGTTATACTTAGCATCTCTTTAGATTATTTCTTTTCCATCTATGATATATAATACTTTATTTGCAACATTTTTAAATATTTTTAATTTGCAACATTTTTTTAGTTGTAAATTATATCCTATTTCTTCAAAACTAGATTGATGGTACAGTTGGTTCGCTAAAGGTTTCTAGTACTTCAAATTACTGAACCCAAAGAAAAAAATTGTCATATCAATTAGCCTAACGATTAACCATCTAGTTCAGCATGTCGTGTGTCAACCCACTGAATGTGTACCTGCAGTTCAAATATTCGGAGATTTTTCTTCTTCACAGAAGAGGATCTTCTAGATACTATCATTAGAACAAATATTTTCCCGGTAAGATATTTGCCAAAGGTTTTCGTAAATGGCTTTCTAGAGTTTTTTAAAGGATGTTCTCATGTTCAACATTCTCTTCCCCCTGCAACTCAAATTTGAGAGGATCAGTCAGTATATGACAAAAGTTGAGTTGTGCAGTTCCTAGCTTTTATCAAGTAATCTATCTGACATGCACTCACTTACTTTCAATGATCGATTTGTATTAGACTCAGCTGATCCTCCCCATACCCTGATACGATCCTCAGCTTGAGCAGCCTACACTAGAAAAGAAAAATTAGTCACCACAATAATTGATTAATGATCCCAACAGCCTCTGCAGAAATATGATGCTTTACCTCTCGATTCCAGTTAGTGAAATATGTGATTAACAGTAAAATGAGAGTCTGGAGGGCTGTTCCACAAATCATGCCAGTCCAAATGCCCTGTTTTAACATACAAATATCAAATTCAGAAGACCTTTATACTCATTGGTAATGGGCAAACAACATAGAGCAATCGAGAATTTGGATCTTAGACAGGAAGAACCTAAGTCTACCTTCGCTCCAAGGTCGAATTTATATCCCATAAGAAGGCCAAGGGGTAATCCAACGACATAGTAGCACCCTATGTTTACATAGGCTATCAGAGCTTGCCAACCTCCGCCTACAGCCACACCTGAGTTTTTTTGCAGAAAAAAACAGAGGCTTCAAAAATTATAATACAACATTATGAAACCATAATCAATTATGTAGTATAAACTGCACAGCCATGTAAAACGAGAATTGTTATTTAGTATTTACATTGTACCTGATAGAACTGGTTGTACACTATTTAAAAGCATCGTCACTCCAAGTAACATTGCCATATTGGACACTGTTTCCATGACCACTTTACTACTCGTGAATAGTGCAGCAAAATCATTCTTGGTTGCAAGAATGATGCCCATACATATAAGGCCAATTGACAATGTTGTTACAACCACCACCACGACAGCAAATTTTGCAGCTTTAGGGCGACCAGCTCCCAGTTCATTCGATACTCTCACACTGCATAGATTGAATGCAATCTAAGCACTGCTTGCAAGTTTACCAAATATATGACGCAGCTACCATTAAAAAAAATAAAGAAATATTTCATTTGTTCAAGTAATCTCTCTATTCCTTGGATATAGGATGTAGTGTTGGGCCAATAAGTTTATTTTCAAAAGAACCCAAAACGAATATGAAATATGATAATAGTAACTGAAAAGTTCATACCTAATGGCAGCATTGAAACCGACGAAGATCATGGCTTCCAATCCATTCAAATTCATGCTGTAAAAGGAACATATAGAAAACTATCAAAAGGGGTACATTAAACAACCATATAAACCATGACTAAATGACCAATTTGTGTACAGGCCATTTGACCTAAGAAATGTGAAGGTATTACACCTAAATGCACGAGTTCATTACATCCAATAGGAGCTAGAACTACACTTGTAGATGTGCTTATAGCTATGATACTTGACAAATTGCATTTAAGAACAAAGTCGGAATTTTGAAATAGACTTGTAGAGGTGCTTCTTACCAGATAGATAGCGCATCGACTTCAATTGTTGCATTTTTTAAATGGCCCGTCATAACAATCAGTGACATCATATACCAGATCTCCAAACTGAAAATGCCCACAACCACAAATGAATATGACTAATACAGATTGATTCACTTAGTTAGAGATATTGTTTTGTCATCTCCTAATTAAGGTTATTACGAGAAATTGAGTTCAGGACAGAAAACAACTACAACCACTGTGCTACTAACCATAGCATAACACACGAAGCCACTGAAAGTCGAACAAAAGACCATAGATCGTGAAAAGCAAGCCAAGAGAATCCTTTCCAAGCATCTCGGCAAAAGTAAACTATATACAAAAACTGACTAATATCGATAAAACACCATGATACATTTATTGTAATAGCTGCTCCAACTAACCCCAAACCGACTTCAAACATTAAAAACCAACTCAGAAAGGCATTGATTATCAATGCAACTAAGGCAATCCAAGTCATGGCCATGAGTTTGCTCTGTGCCTGAAGAAACTTTTGAATTGGGAAATTTAATCCATAGAGAAACAACTGTGGTAGCATCCAAAGTGCAAATTTTCCCGTTAGATCAGCTACATCATCCTCCTGTCCCAGAAGCTAAAGAATTGGGGTGGCAAAGATATAAATAGGACTCAAAAGTACTCCTGTACCCATCGATATCAACCATGAACGCTGCAAATACACTCCAAGCATTTGAAGTTTTCCTGCTCCAACGGCCTGACCACAGAGGGTTTCTAATGCACTGCCCATTCCCAGCTGCATAGAAACCAGTTAAAATTTTGACACGGTGGATTCAGTCAAAGGAAAATGATTTTGAGTATTGCTATAAAGTCAATTATAGATACACTGAATTGGCTTGAACTACGAAGATTTTTTTAAAGATCGACTCTCTGGAGGGTCAAAATGAAAAAATTGCATGTTTTTCATTCAATGATTTAGGTGCAAGA
This sequence comes from Sequoia sempervirens, assembly GCA_007258455.2. Taxonomy (NCBI): domain Eukaryota; kingdom Viridiplantae; phylum Streptophyta; class Pinopsida; order Cupressales; family Cupressaceae; genus Sequoia; species Sequoia sempervirens. The sequence goes on from VDFB02358134.1 coordinate 123,587,054, forward strand.
ATTAGCTTTCAAACAATCACCAAGCCGATCATTCCAACCTGTTGAAAAGGTCTCATTTTTAGCTAATCATGGCTCTTCCAACAAACACGGTTAATGAAGCAGTGAGTAAGATCAAAAGAAAGCATCATGCAGTTTCAATTATCCTGGTACATGAGTGTGTTGCAGATAAGCAACAAAAGCTCCCTCAACAAGTTTCTGATATTAATATCACAGTGAGATCACAGTCAAACAATCAAGTTGCAGCTGCTCACGAAGAAGTTGGACAAAATTCTGTGCAATGCCCTGTTGCTGGGGATGAATATTACTAAAACACCTTAGCAAAGCACCTTACCAAAATGATAGTTGGAAGTCATGAATGATAGTTGGAAGTCATGAACAATACTAGTATGTCAAAAGCATTTGACATTTTTATATTTAAACTCCATATATTAATATAATATATAGGCTTATAGCCTTTTGATTACAAAAGAAAATAAAAAACAGGGGTCTTCATATTATGTCTGCATTCTATTTGGGCCTTCAAACTCATGAGTTGAGAGGCAAATCAGGACTTGTGCACCTTCCAAGGTACAAACTACTTTGAGGAAATGGAACATACATTCTGATATCTACAATAGAACCATCCACCTCTAATATGAATATATTTCCTTAGCAGTGTTAGAAAAATAAAATAAAATTATTGTAAAACAGTAAAGAGTTAAATAAATTAGAACTGTGATAATCTTTGAGGAGAGGCAGAGAATTGTAATTTTTTTATTGTCTGATTTGTCTAAATATAAAACTTATTTAAATGATATGTTGGATGAAGATTTACAATCAACTGGTAGTTACAAATAGATTTTTTATTTTATTTTAGCATCCTCCCTAAAACCTGATTCGTGGGAAAGTTTCTCATTTCTAAAAGATTCTTTAGTTTATTGAATTCTTCTTCTTTCATATACTTTGTTAGAATGGCAGAAACCTGATCTTTGGGCCTACAATAAGAAAGCTTGATTTCTTTACTTTTGACCAGTTCTTTAATGGGGTGAAATTTGATGTCTATGTGATTGATTTTTTCATGGAAGAGTGAATTTTTAGAAAGTGCAACGGTTGATTGATTATCATATAATATAATTGTTTCTATTTGGGGTTACATTAATTCTTCAAGCATCCTTCATAACCAAACGGCTTGAATGTTAGAGTAATAAGTTATTATGCTTAATTAATTACATCACATTGATTAATTAATTAAGTCACTTATTCCTCTTTATTACTTAAGCTAAACTTAGGCACATTAATAATTAATTATTAATTATTAAGTGTGCACACTAGGGTTCCCTTTTTAGGGTTTGTTGATCTCCTTCATAAGGATTGATCACTTTGTAATAATTGATTCTCTTAATGCATTTTTACAGAGAGGTTTACAGAGCATATTTTGGTTCTTCATATCTTTTACATGTGACAGGTATCCATCTTGCATGCAGGTGATCTTGGATTCTAACATTGACAACTTGCTAAAGTTGCCACTACATATTCTTCTTTTGTTGAGGATAATGGAAAAATGGGTTGGTTTTTTTACAACAATAAAATTACACCTTAACCAAGATTGAAAGCATATCTTGAAGTACTTTTCCTATCATCTTGGTTTCTTGTCCAATCATTATCTGCTTTCATAAAAAAAATTCCCATGATTTGTAGTCCCTTTCACATACTTGAGTATTCTTTACCTTGTCTATAGATCTGAGTATCATGTGTGGATCTTCTATAAACCTACTTATCAAGCTTATTGCATACATGATATATTCCCTATTGCAGTTAAGTACATTAAACTTCCAACCAAAGTTTTATACAAAGTAGAATCTACCTTTTCACTTTCATCATTTTTCCTCAACTGCACACCCATGGAAAATAGGTGTAATTTCTATTTTTCTATTTTCCATCTTGAACCTTTTCAATATATCATTTGCATACTTTTCTTATGAGATGAAAATCCCATCATTATTTTGAGTTACTTCAAGACCAAGATAATAATGCAGCAAACCAAGATCAGTCATCTCAAATTCACTCTTCATTGCCATTGAAAATTGTCTAAGCATGTTTCCATTATTACCACTATAAATCAAATCATCAATATAAACACAAACTATCATAACATCTCCTTGTTGATATTTTTTTTGAATAAGGTATGTTTATAAGGACATATTTCAAAATCATTTAAAAAAAATGATTCTATCCTTTCATACCAAACTCTAGGTGCTTGCTTTAAACCATACAAAGCTTTCTTTAGTTTGAGCACTTTATCTTTATGACCTTTTATTTCAAAACTGGGTGGTTGCTCTATATAGATTTCTTCCTCCAACACACCATTCAAGAATTTTGATTTTATATCCATCTCAAAGAGTCTCCAATGCTTTGGTGTTGAAAAAGCTAAAATCATGTCAATAGTATCTATTCTAGAAACATGATCTTGTATTTATTCGCTTTACCTTGCTCATTGTACTTTATTTTATACACTCACTTTACTCCAATTGACTTCTTATGCTCTAGGAGGTTTGCAAGTTCCCAAGTTTGATTCTTCTCTATGGCTGCAATTTTTTCATTTATAGCTTTTCAATACATTTATAATCGCTTATTTCTTCTTCAAATGTAATAGCATCACAATCAAAACAAAATGAAAAATGAAAAACATCTTCATTTACCTTTGTTGTTTCTTGATATATGCCATACAAGCTCCTTGTCTTTTTCCTTCTTTCTAGAGATTCTGAGGTGGATGATGAAAATTTTCTTCTATTACTTAATGGTGAAAAACATGTCTACTACTTGGTGGAGAAAGGTTGCTTTTTGATGAAGAAGAGCTTCTTCTTGGTGTTGATTGTTGAATGCTACAACTACTAGCTTCTATGTTGTTAACAAGTGATTTTTTTTGTTGTTTTGCAGCTTCATTTTCAATCTTAACTTGCTAATATTTCTCTTTCAATTTCCAACAACACTCCTAATCTCCAAGAAACTTTGCATCTCTACTTGTCACCAAATTTTTTGTCTCTAGATTGTGTAATTTGTATGTCTTTGATTCTTCACTGTATCCAACAAAGATACAATTTTATGCCTTATCATCCAATTTCTTTTTGAGTGCATCTATAACATGAGAGTAAGCAATGAAACTAATTTTTTTAAGATAATCTACACAGGGTTTGTATCCCCCCCGTGCTTCTTCTAGTGGCATGCTCCAAACCTTCTTTGTAGGACATCTGTTCAAAATATAACCTACACAAAAAACTACTTTTTCCAAAAAAGCTTTAGGTAAATTCTTAGCATTATGCATTCTCCTTACCATATCTAAAATTATTTTGTTCTTCCTCTCAACTACACCATTTTCTTGAGGTGTACACCTTATTGTTAGCTACCTTTTTATGGCATTTTCAATAAAAAAATCATGAGTCATGTGAGATATAATCTCCACCTCTGTCAGTCCTTTAAATTCTCATAAAATAACAACTTTTCTTTTCAACTAATTATTTAAATTATCTAAATTTCTTGAAAGTATTTGATTTATTTGTCGATAGATACACCCATAGTTTCCTACTCTAGTTATCAATAAATGTCAAAAGATATTTCATACTAGATAATGAAGAAACTTCAATTGGTCCACAAAGATCTGAGTGTACAACTCCAATGGCTCTAAAGCTCTCCAAGATTCCCTTATTGCAAAGGGTTCTCTGTTGTGCTTTACAATAATGGATCCTTCACATTCTTCATCTAACATTTAGATAAATAGTAAACCTGTTACCATGTTCTTTTATGCAGAATATTTAGTCCACCAAAATTCAAATGACCAAATCTAAGATGTCAAAACCATTATGTATCTTCTGCAAGAGCACTAAAACTTAAATGAATCATCTTTTTTATGCTAAGAAGAAACATTTTATTAGCAATCATAGGTAATTTGGTTATAAACTTGTGTTTACCACCAACAATAATGCATGTACCATCTTCAAATTTTACAGTGTGGCCTCTTTGCACAAGTTGACCTACACTTAACAAGTTATACTTTAAACCTAGTACATAAAATACATCACCAATATATCTTTTCTCACCCCTTTTTTGTTATGATTAATATCCTTCATTTCCCGATGACTGGTGTAGTTGTATTATTGCCCATCTTTACATTTGATTTGATGGACTAATCCAAATCCTAGAATATCTCTTTGCTTCTTGTCATATGATTATTGCACCCACTATCAACATACCATTTGTCTTTATTTATTTCCTCTTTTGTGCTATATGTTAGCAATACATATTCCTCCCACCCTTCACCTTCATTTGCATATTGGGATTCCTCTTTACTTTCATCTACAATCTTTTTCCTATATTTAGATACAAAATTCCCATACTTTTGACAAAAATAACATTGATAAAATGATTTATCATACTTCTAAAAACCTTTATCTCTTTGCTAATTTTATTTTTCTGCCTCTACCTCTTGCTTGAGTGTAACTACAATTTTCTTCATCACTTCTATAGTTTTACTTTGTAGAAATTGTCCTTCTCTTCCTCTTGTACTTCTACCTCTTCATCTTTCATGTAGAAGATGCTTTTGATTCTTTTTCTTTTTCTCTAAATGATACCTTGCTCTTGAAAGCTTGCTCCAATGGCTCCTTTGTAGATTTATTTATTCTATGTTCATGTTTGTACAATAAACTCATAAGCTCTTCTACAGATAAAGTTGTTAGGTCTTTTAATTCTTCAATGGTTATAACTGTAGGATCATACTTTGTAGGAAAACTTATTAAAATCTTTTATATAATTTTTTGATTGGTCATAACCTCACCATTTGATTTCATATGATTAATTATCCTTATTGTAGAGTAAAGAATCTCCTAAACTTTTTTAATCTGACATTTGTAAAATTTCAAAATCTCTTCTAAGTATGTGTAAACAGATTGTTCTTACTCTTTATGTTCCTTGAAATGATTGTGCAAGGAGATCCCACACTTCTTTTGCCTTCAAAGTGGTTGTAACTCTTAGGAGGAGAGTTTCATCAAGACCTTGCACTATGAACAACAATGCTTTCTATCTTTTTTTTTTAATTTTTCCACAATATCTCTCATTTTGTAAGAGTGCTACTAATGCTACTGCATCCACCTGTTTTGAATACCCATTCTTCACAAAATCCCATAGCTCCTGTGATCTGAACAAAATCTTCATTTGAAATCATCGAAACTCATAATTTTTTCCATTAAATTTGGGAATTTGTAATTGCATACTATTGACATTCATTGCCCTTTTGAACTTGCTCTGATACCAGATGTTAAAAAAATAAACGAACATAAATGCTAAAAATTACAGTAAAACAATAAACAGATAAATAAACCATTAACTATAATAATCACCCAAAAATGAAAAAAATTGTAATTTTTTAATTCTCTAAATTCATTAGATATAGACCTTATTTAAAGGATATCTTGGATGAACCGTTACAAATTTTAATTTTGTTTTAACAAACATAACTGATCATATATTACAATGTGCAAGATTTAATTGAGATGTGCAAATGTTCAACATTGGCATTAGACAGAATTCCAAATGGCAAACTTGCACTCTGAACAGCCAGAACTTCAAGCTAATATGGGCCTTGCCATAGTCATACCAAGCTTGACGAAAATTGTTCGTGTTGATATGGGCCCTACTGTTCATATAGGTATTGTTCCATCACTCTCAGTTCCAAAGTAAGACAAATCACTCTTCCATCTTATAATATTGACAAAATGTACATATGACTATATTTATTAATTAATTGAAAATACAATATATGACTGCATAGACTATACACTTCCACTTAACCCATTAATTACAACTCCTTAGATCGACGTACACTGTAAATTTTCTCTGTCCAGTCGTTTGCTCTATCATCCATCTATTTCTGGAGGCGAATCGCCTTTCAGAACTAAGGGTAAATAAATCTAACCAACAAATGAGAAGCCTACGGGCTTTTGGATAACGATAATCTTTAGTGCCCACCGCCGTACGAAACAAAACTATGTCCGTATCGTCTTCCACGTGTACATGACCACCACCTGTTCACGGCCTCGATATTTTCGTATTTTTGGAGTCAATTTATATTTAAAAATAATTAAAAATTATCACAAATTTTTAAATAAAATAATATTAAAAAACCTGTTTAAAAATATTTTTCAAATTAAAAATTAATTTTAAAATAAATAAAAATAATTTAAGATTATATTTAATACTTTAACATTATTTAAGATTAGAATTATTTAATAATTTAATCTTTCTAGAATGAAAAATAAAATATTTTTTTAATAAAAAAGTTCAAAAATTTAATTAAAATAAAATAAACAATATAATATTTATATCTTTATAGACAATACAATATTTAACTTCATACAACAGTAATATTTAAATAGTGATTTAGAGATTTCTATAAATAATAAAGCAAATCAACAATAAATTATTAGAATATTTAAAATATCAGTATTAATAGTCATTTACTATCAATTATCTGACCTCCTTCAACTCAAAAGATGTGTAAGTCTTGTTCGAAAGTTTCAGCTGCCATTTAATGGTAAACCATCTGCCAGTTAAATGCAAAAGCCTCCAAAATATCAAGTAAAAACTTCCAAAATCTCACTTATCACATAAAAATGAGATAAATATTGATTTGACAACTGGATGGGAACAGTTTGTTTCCATTTGCAGTGATTCTTGTCAATTTGATGGTAACTTTCTTTTTTCATTTAGGTTTGTGTTTTGTGTCTTATGTACTCTTTTATATTCAAAATTCATAATCAATAATACTTTAACTTTTTTTTGGAAAAAATCTAGATTTGTCTAATTTTATTTTATTCAATTATTTAGCATTTATTATTAATTCTTTAATCCAGTCACATGCAATTAGAATCCAATAATTTTTTTATCGATGTAATCTTTGAACCTTTTTTAAATGCAAATGGTAAATAAAGAACTAATAACAATAACTTCTATTTTTATTTGCTAACCAACAAAATCCCACTACTACCCTCTATATATTCTAATAATAATTGTTGAACCCATGAAATGATCTTTTTAAGAATATAATAGAATATAATTAATTTCTATTTATAAATTTAAATTTGATCTTTTTAAATTAAAAGAAATACAAAGCATATGATCCTGGTCTCTGGCCTTGTTAGTGCCTTTCTCTGGTCTTGCTAATTTATAAGGTAAAAGGTTTTTTATTAGCAAGGGAGATTCGATCCTAAGACCAGCCATGATATGCATCTTTTTAAGTTTCGCTTTCTTTTTAATAATTTAATCTCCTCACTGTACTTACTCTGCTCTCATTCAGATGAAGAATAATGACTGTAAATTACAGTCTAATCTATTGAGGAATACTGTAAGACTAAAATAATATGGATTGAGAGAGAATTTTACCTACATTTATCATTTACACTTCTTGTCAATACCTGTGCATTGACTGCAACTCATCTCTTTCCTTTTTTATAAGGCCATAGAAAATTCAAACATATATTTCTAACATTTTTAACATTTTAGTTCTACAAAACAACTGCCTTCCAACTGTCTTCACTTATTAAATCAACTTCTTTTAATCCAATAAATCTACTTCTTCTTTTATTATATTAACAACTATAAAACACCCAACATAAGTTTAAAACATATACAATTTTCTTATATATCAGCAAAATGAAAGTTGGATTAGATTTAGACAGAAAGAAGGCAAGGAAAGGTGGTACTGACCAAGAATCCAAAAGCCAGGAGTCCAATAACAGAGCCTTGAATTGCCACAGCTGCCAACTCCACTGTACCCAAATGGCCTGCACATATTGTTGTGATTAATAGCATTGAATGTGAACATATTCTGACAAATATAGCAGGCCCTGCAATTCTCCACAGTTTCTTTGACTCTCTCCAACTTTCTTCTATCAGCTGTTGAAAACTAACAATACTATCCAAGTCCCTTAATCTGATAATCTGTCTGCCAGTAACTTCATGGTTACTAACATCATCATGTTGCTCCTCTTCCTTCAACAATGGTGAACTAAGACCATCAGCCATGTTTACAACCAGAGAGAATTATTTAACCTTAATGCAGGTTCTTATGTTTCACTCAAAGCTGAGATTAAATATAAAATATTATTGTTCGCTGTGGTCTTCGTTTTGAAAGGCAGGTATACGTTAGTTCAGATCTACGTGGTAGTTGAGCTGCCTCTACGTGATAGCTCAGTTGACTGCATATAATATAAAAAAAATCATATTTCTAATTCGAGACGCAATCCATTAACTCCAAAGGACGTCAATATCCAAGAATATAACCATTGTTGTATAAAATCTAAAATTTTCACGTAAGTGGTCAGAAAAAAATCCATACATATTGTCTATCCTAAATAGAGAGAGATACGTCTACATCTTACCTTCCATGACAAGGATTTCTTCAAGTTAAATGGAAAACTCCATAAACATTACAAACGTGAAATGATTGGAATTTCTAGCTAAAATTTTCTGTTTGACTGGTAGGAATGGGATTGGATTTATCTATGTGGTGGGCAAATTTGCATATCCATATTTGAATTTTCATTAAGTAATAGAAATACATACAATTCTATATATTTTATGATGAATAAGTATCTAGCTTATTATTTATACAAAATAATATTACATATATTTACAAAAAAGGTGGGGGAGAAAAATCACAGCCCTAAAGTCTATATAGAGCGAAAGTCTAGAGCATTAAAATATATTATCAAATACAAAGCCACTAGGTTGGTAGAACAATAGCAAAGGGTGGAGGAGGAGGATCCCAATCACTTGACTTTTCCCATACATTAGCAGGATTCAAAGTGTCCATAAGAGGGTCCCACCCATCATCATTTTTATCTTTATCTCTATCTTTTGTAACACAAGCCGATGAAAACTACAAGAACCGTCTGAGGGAATTTGTCGAAATCAAACCAACTAGAAGCACCACTAGTAGGGCCACCCAAAGGTTCCTTATATAGGTGGTGGCGAGATAGAGTGCCAAAGAGCAAGGTGTGACCAACCTTGCTAACCACAATCCCTTCTCGCAGATGAGAAAGAAACTTGGGAGCGAGTCTCCTAGGTACCTCAAGAAAAGAGACTCCTTCCACAATGGTGCTTGCAAGGAGGCAAGCAAAACTTGACGGAAGGGGGTGATAGAGGAACTCTAGCCACCATACAAAGGGGCATTGTCCTAATGGTCAAAGAGCACTTATATGTAAGCCACCTCAAGTGCAACTATTCTTTCTTGCACTTGAACTTACAATAAAACATTAGAAGATATCGTAGCTTTAGAAAAAAATAAAACATGTTGATCAACAAAACAATTGGAAAAAATAGTTGGGGTGAGTGCGCAAAGATGGGGGACCAAAATGTCATATCCCCTAGATACCTTGCTAAATCTTTTGCATGACCCCTAGCCCCGATGTAATTTGGACTAGGGGTGGATTTTCAGATTTTATTATATGTAGACATAAATGTATGTGAGTGTGTGTGTGTGTGTGTGTGTGTGTGTGTGTGTGTGTGTGCATGTTCTAATTGTGAACTTTGATGTTAATATTAATGAATGTAGTTATTAATCTTATTATGTTATTTCAAATTTGATGCATTCAATTGTCTAAGTTGACTTGAACTAATAACTTGGTTGTTGGACTTGTGTGAGGTTTGTCATTGGTTGCAAGACTTGGGGTGCATGATGAGGAAAATTTTGTGGTCTAGTGGGATGAGAGACAATCAATTGGTAATGTCATTCTAGGTCCAAGACCTTGCTAGTAATTTTTGACAACTTGAAGTTCATTTAAGCCTAGGACCTTAGTCGCCTATTAAATTGCCATAGATATTTGTCCCAGCTAGATGAAGACATCAAATAGTTTGATTCATTTGGATCAATTAAAAACATCGAATAATGTTATAAATGAAAACATATATATATATATATATATATATATATATATATATATATATATATATATATATATATTAATAATAAATAAATAAAGATTAGAATAAGTAAGTAAATAAATAATAAATCAAAAAATGTAAGTCCATGAAGTATTTAAAATAAAAGAAAATTAAATAACCAAACCACATCACTACTAAGGCACCATATAAATTTGGAGCAACTAAATAAAGTCCATTTATCAATTTCTCATGAATGAAGTAGAGAAGCAAAATAAAATGAAATGAAATAGAGGGCATTCGAACAAGAAACACCATTATGGTGCAGCTCTCCACCCATGATAGGGAAGCATCAAATTTATTAGGTATGGGAGCAAGCGTGGAAGAGAGGAGGAAGGGAGGTCGTGCCATTAATGGGCATGGCACCCTAGTTCCAAGTGCTCAGTCTGTAGGATGTGCAAGAAAAATTGTGCTTGCATTTATAATCATTGGCATACTTGAAAAAAAATCACGCCAAAAGCTTGTGAAGGAGTAGAGAGAGGAGGTGAAAGGAAGTTGAGTAGATCTGGGAAGGTAGAGGCAGCTAGGGTAAATTTTTCAGTGCTATTTTAGACACCTTACACTTGGACAATTCAATCTCAGGTTTTGAATCCTCTTCCTAGCCATAAATTTTGATTATAATACAATATTCATAATAAAATCTTACTTCTGGCTTGGATCCATTTGAGAAAATCTAGGGACGTTCTTAAGATTGCAAAAACTCATATCCCTTTTGATTGTCTTTCTATGAACTATTTTATTTTATTGTTAATAATAATACTCCATAAATGAGGTTTATAGTTTGAGGTTTTCTTTGAAATTTTGACTTTGCAGCCTAAGCATTAGATTTTTCCTTATTTTCTAGACCATACTCGTTCATTCTCTACTCATATTGGAGTACAATGTAAGTCTAGAAAAGCTTGTATTGTTAATAGAGATTTAAAGGATAACCTAGTTACAAGAGTCTCTTTGAAACTTATTTTGACCAGCATATCAAACCTTTGCTTCAGCACTACAAGTGATAAATCATACTCTTCAAATCCCAAAATTCGTAAATTGGTTGTAACTAAAATGTGATAATGGTGTTTATGCCACAATCTTTGGCTCTTTAACCTCAGTTCTATGCTGCCTAAATATGGGTTCCATGAATAAATAAGCTTGAGAATGGGTGGTCTCACAACCACATTATTTGGAACCTTATTGTTAGAAAACTACTCTTGATCACTCTTCATACCAGTTAGAGTTCATTATAATCTTTCATTTAAACCTTTATTGCTTTACTTAATTAACCATAACAGCTATCATAATGGTAATCAAGAAATTCGAGTAAAAAAAGGGGGTCATTGGTTACTGCCCAAAACCATTCATACATTTATTAGCACTAGAAGTAAGAAATAAAATAACAAAAATATTTAGTGTAGAAACCATGAATCTTTAACCAAAGTCACGAAACGTGTGATATAGATGTTGCTTACCAAATCACCCCAGCTGCTAGCTATACATTCTTGCTCGAGATTGATAGGTGTCTAGGGGCAGTACTTGCTCGAGATAGACTATAGTCAAGGAGCAGTACCTTAATAATTGAAATTGGCAGGTGTCTAGGGGTTGTACTTGCTCGAGATGGATGGTAGTTATGGAGCATTCTAAGTCAACGAGGGATAACCTTGTTTTCTTAACTATCTGATGGACTGTAGGGAAGAAATTTCCTAACAAGCTCAAGTAGGTAACATATAAATCATGTCGTAACCTTATAACTATGGGAAATGGTATCTTAAGTCTACCATTGGTAGGTACTCCTTGAGATTTTGTCACTAGTAAGATATTCTATACATTGCTTATGGGTCTAAAATGACAACTCTCTCTCACCATGAGCCACATAATCCGCTTGGAGGGGTCCATATACGGTTTGAATCCACTTTGGTTGGGATCATTTTGCACCCCACCATAATCCAAAGCAATCCATGGACATGGAGCCTTCATGAGTCATAAACATTTAAGGTATGTGCAATTCATTAGGGGCAGCAATTTTATATTGATTATTGAAGTAAGATTTTATTTATAAGATGTATACTAACATGATGATTAAGAAGTATATGTTGATTTTCATGCCTCAATTAGTTCAATTCCATGTATTCCTTCTAATAATGTTAACACAAAAAAAATTGTGCAGAAATTCTTCCTTTCGTTGGGGTTGATGTCACATAGGTATCAAAGCTTAATACTTGACTCTAGGACCTAGGTGCTCACTCTTTTGTTGCACTAATATGACTACTCAAGGGTATTGGAAGTCATGGGTCATGGAAAGAAAGGAAAAGGAAAGAAAAATGTCTCAGGAAAACAACATCCCCGATGAAAGGAACTAGAAGGATCCAAAGCCCCGATTATAGTAGGGTGAAACACATAAACCAAACTCATATTGGACACTAAGCCTTTGGCTAAAATGATCAAACGATTAAAATTACAGAAAGGAAAGGAAATGGCTAAACTTGACAAGGATCATGAAGCATCAAGGAAATTCCCTCAACCGACCTCTAAACCTAGGACCTCAACTATTCGATACTTCCCTTTTGGTTGTGGATGCAATGCTCCAATCCTCTCTAAGGAAGCAATTGCAGAATACAATCGTGTCCATGCTAATATGTCTGTAACTGTGGAAACCTCAGATGAGGAAGAACCCAAAGAGTAGTAGACTCCTACTTTGTAACTAGAACTATGTAGAAGACGATGAACTAGTACTAAATAAACATCATCTCCCTTATGAAAAACGTTGAAGTATTAATGGCAATATAAAGATATATATATATATATATATATATATATATATATTTGTAAATAATGTGTTAGGTTGTATTTGAGAAATGGGAATGGATTTTCTTTTCCTTTTTTGTTGAGAATCATATGTTGTGTATGAATTTCACCATAGTTCTAAATTTGATAAGGCAAGATTTAAAATAAAATTAAAAAAGTACTTAAATAACACTCTCTCTTATCTCATAGAATCAATTTAATTCAATGAGGAGAAATTTAAGGAGGGGAACGAGCCCTAGCCTTGCTAAAATGCTACGGGAAAGTAGGGGTGTGCCACCTCCTACCATACCTAAAGAGTTACAAGTAAAATTGAATTCTCTTCATGCAAAAATAACATCCCAGGAGCAGCAAATTGAAGATCTAATGAGGAAAAAGGAGCAAGGAACTAATCACAATATTGGCATAGGAACTAAGGAGCCAGATAGGGAACATGTTGTGCATATAATTCAAGAACATGAGAGCAGCTCCATAATTATCACTTACAGTCACTCTTTGTGAGAGCCGCAGTGGGGAGTGGGAAAGGACCCATTGATTCGAGACTTAAAGAAAATGCAAGCACCTAAGTTTGACGGGGCTAGAGGTGGGCATGTCGCTAAGGCATGGCTCATAGGAATGAACAAATATTTTGGGTTGATGGAACTAAGTACCAATACTAAGGCTAGGATTGCCATCTATCATCTAGAAGAAGAAGCCTCACTGTGGTGGGATCACTTAGCAAAAATTAAAAAACTATGGCATGATCAGTCAACTAACTTGGGACAAGTTCACCAAGCAGTTTCGCAAGGAGTATCTGTCTACTCATCATCAAGACCAAAAGATGCTAGAATTCCATACACTATGCCAAGGGGCAATGTCAGTAGCTGAATACAAGTCCAAATTCATGAGCTTACTCCATCATGTGTCTTATATGAAAGAAGAAGAGGATTGGGTGACCAAATTTTTCTTTGGACTAAATAAGAATATTCTATATACAACCAAGCTCACTCAACCAAAAAAATTTAAATTAGGCTGTGGAGGTAGCTTTGGTCACTAAAGAAAAGCATAAGAGCAAGCAAGAACGCAAACAAAAGAATCATTCCTCTAGTTATTTAGATAATAAACAAAGGGATAATTAGGAGGTTAAGTCCAAAGGAAAGGCTTCTCGATAGTTTAAGAGGGGCTGAAACTATAGGGAGAACCGTGGGTCAAAAGGTCGAAAAGAAAAAGGAGACAAAAGACAAAAGTCATATAGGCAAGTGGCACAAGGTGATTCCTCAAGAGACAAGGAAGGTCGAAAAGGACCAGTGAATGGATGTTGGACATGTGGAGGCGACCATTATATGAACTCGTACATGTCCCAAGAATTCAAACAAAACTACCAATCCCACCGCCCAAATATATGTAGCCATGGATAATTTCCAAGCAAATCAACATGCCTCACTAATAGAACTTCAAGGTACACTTCTTAGCCAGCCTATTTCTATATTGGAATATTTAGGAGCCACATACAGTTTTATTTCCTCCAATGTAATTCAAACATGTAAAATTGATGATAGGAGTTTTAGTTGAGAGGAGATGGAGGTTGAGTTTGGGTCAAGTAAGACACAAAAGATCAAATATTGCCTGCGTGGACCTAAAATTGACCTAGGGATTATAAGGACCAAGGTGGATCTATGGGTCACTCCATTAGGGTCCTATGACCTAATCCTTGGGATGGATTGGTTCCAAAAGCACAAAGCCAAGTTGGATTGCTACAACAAGAGGATTGAATGTCTAGATGACCAAGGGAGGTCAATGGTTCTTCAAGGAATCCACAGGCCAATAGTGGTAAGAAAAATCTTAGCTATGCAAGCAAAAAGGGTCATAAGAAAAGGAAGAAAAATTTATCTAGTAAAGATAGAAGAGGGTAATGATGATCCCACATCTAGCATTGAAGACCATCCCATCCTCCAAGAGTATCATGATGTCTTTCTGGAGGAATTTCTAGGATTGCCTCCTAAGCAACGAATGGATTTCACAATAGATTAGGTTCCAGGGGATTAGCCTATCTTAAAATCTCTCTATAGAATGAACAGTGCTGAATTACAAGAGCTTAAGATGTAGTTGCAAGATCGAATGGAGAAAGGTTTGATTCATCCTAGTGTCTCCCCTTGGGGAGCTCTAGTGTTGTTTATTAAGAAGAAGGATGGAACATTGAGGTTGTGTATAGATTACCAGATGTTGAACAAGGTAACCATTCAAAATAGATATCCACTACCTAGAATTGATGACTTGTTTGATCAAATGAAGGGGCTTGCTATCTTTTCTAAAATAGACTTAAGGTTAGGTTATCACCAGTTAAGAATCAGGGAAGAAGATATTACAAAGATAGCATTCAGAACTAGGTATGGCCATTATGAGTTCTTGGTGGTGCCTTTTAGCCTAACAAATTCCCCCTCTACTTTCATGAGTTATGAACCATGTTTTCCATGACTACATGGATAAATTTGTGCTAGTATTTTTGGATGACATACTAATCTACTCTAAAAATCTACAAGAGCATGAGGAGAATTTAAGAATAGTTTTGCAAAGGTTGAGAGATCATAAATTGTATGGGAAATTGTCCAAGTTTTCTTTCTTTCAGTCTAAAGTGCATTATCTCAGACATATTATATCAGCCCATGGAATTGCAGTGGATCCAGCCAAGATACAAGCCATTGTAGAATGGCCTATTCCTAATTATGTGGCCAAAGTTTAAGGAGCTTTATGGGTTTGGTAGGATATTACCAACAGTTCATAGATAACTCCAAAATAGCTAACCCCATAACCTCCCTTCAATGAAAGGGAAAGAAGTTTGAATGGGACGAAAAATGTTATAGTGCTTTCCAAAAGTTGAAGGAAGCTCTTACCACTGCACCAATCTTGCAAGTTCCTAATCCAGAAAAAGAATTTTTTGTATGGATAGATGCATCTTTGGATGGGTTAGGTGGAGTACTAATTCAAAATGGATGAGTGATTGCCTTTGAATCTAGGAAACTGAAGGATCACGAACTCAACTACCCAACCCATGACTTGGAGTTGGCGGCAATCGTGCATGCCCTGAAGGTATGGAAACACTATTTGGTAGGAAGACCCTTCAAGTTGAATACCGATCATAAAGGACTACAATATCTATTCACTGAACCTGATTTGAATGCACGTCAGAAAAAGTAGTTGGAACTCTTAAGCAACTATGAGATAGATATCTCATACGTTAAGGGAAAAGAAAACTGGGTTGCAGATTCCAAGTAAGTAGAAGGGATAAACTGGCTGCAATCTCTCAACTAAAGGTTGAATTTCTAGAAAAGATCAAGCAAATGTAGGAACAAGACCTCTTTTGTAAGAAAATGAGGTTAGAAGTGCAACAAAGAATTAGTCTAGCCGAGTACCATGTGGGAAATGATGGGGTCCTTCGTTATTTGAACTGAATTTATGTTACTGAAGAGGGATGTGGGTATGTGTAGGATCATGATGGGCCAAAAAGTGGTGATCTGATGGGTATTTGTAGGGTATGTGGCTGATGACAAGTTTTTTTTACCTAAAATTGATGAAACGAAAAGGGTTTTTAAAGGAGATTCTCAGCTTTCCACCAATATAAATTATGCTTTACTTTGAATTTAATAAATAATTATTATTCATTTTCTATTTGAATTATGACTAAAGTCCTGATTGATAGGCTAATTGAAAAAGAACTATAGCTTTCAAACAATATCACATTTTTGAATTCAAAACATGTGTCACATTCTATGGTTCGCATACTATAAGATTTAAAAAAGAATTGAATTTCATGAAGTTTTGACCAAGTTAAAGTGGTCGAATAAGTTTTTATACTTTTAAAAGTTGTAATAAAAAATCATTTAATTAATTATTTACTTGGAAAAAATTACAAAAAAATATGCATCACATTAGGACATGAGTCCTCTACTTATATCTAAAATCTTATAAAAAAATATTATCATTTTATTGTGGTTAGGGTGATCAAATATACACCTAGTTCTTATTTTTTCCCTAAAATTTAAGTACTACTACATTCAAAATTCAAATTTTCACCAAATAGCTTTTAAAAAAATAAAATAAACCTAGTAGTTTAGAAACTACATTCAATTTGCTATAGATTCTATTCTTACATATTTTTGAAATAATATAGATAACTTATTCAAATTTTTACGTCAAGTTTCCTAACTCTGATTTTTCTAAATTTTTTGCCACTTAAGGGCCTATTTTTTCCATGATGATCCTACATATACCCATGCTTAAGATTGAAAATTCTCATAGATATACATAATGTGCCTTATCAAGCATATCTTGGGGTGACTAAAATATATGCAAACTTAAAAACTCATTACTTTTGGCCAGGAATGAAAAAGCAAATATCTAGCAATGTTGCCAAGTGTCTTCAATGCCAGTGAGTTAAAGTGCAACACTGTCATCCTCTAGGAACACGAGCTATCCCCATGACCTACCACATCATAAGTGGTTAGTAATTTCCATGGATTTCATGAAAGGATTTCCCAAAACTCGGAATCAACATGACATTATTTTAGTGGTGGTTGATAAATTAACCAAACTAGCACACTTCATACCAGGCAATATGAAGGATGATGCCCCACTTTTGGCTAAAACATTCATAAAGTAAGTCATTAGACTTCATGAAATGCCTGAGGTAATCATTTCCAACAGAGATAAGTTGTTTACTTCGAGGTTTTGGACCTCTCTTATGACCACATTAGGAACCAAACTCATTTTTAGCACTACTTACCACCCTAAAATGAATGGTCAAACTGAAAGAGTTAACCAAGTTATGGAAGACATGCTTATAATGTATGCAATGGATCAACCCACTAAGTGGGAGGAGTATCTGTTCTTAGTAGAATTTGCATATAATAATTCATACCATTCTTCCATCCAAATGGCCCCATTCGAAGCTTTGTATTGTAGAAAGTTCAAAATGCCTATAGGATGGGACAACTTAGAAAATCGTGTAACTATTGGGCCTAAACTTCTTCAAGAATATGGCACTCGAGTGAAAAGTATAAGGGAAAGATTGAGGGAGGCTTCATATCTTCAAAAAAGTTATGAGGATTCCAAGTGAACATCGAGGGAATTTTTAGTAGGTGACAAGGTGTTCTTGCATGTTAGACCACATAAAAGCTCAATAAAGTTTGGCAAAGCTACCAAATTAACTTCACAATACATTGGGCCATTCGAGATCCTTGAGAAAATCAATCGTGTAGCTTACCAACTGGCTCTTCCATCGTCTATCTCTCACATTCATATTGTATTCCATGTATCACTGATTAAAAAATATATTGTTGACCCCACACATGTAATTGATTGGAAAGCACTATAGGTGGAAGACGCTAGAGATATCCACCTTGAACCACTCCCAATCATAGATAGACGCAACCTACAGTTGCACAATAGAACTATCTAACAACTTAAGGTTCTATGGGACCAATATGTGGAACAAGGGTTTACTTGGGAAGATGAAAATGTAATAAAAGTAGAATATCCATACTTGTTTAATTATGACATACTCCCCCCCTTAGGATTAAGCCAGCTCGACTTAATTAGATTTTTCCTTATTTTCTAGATCATACCCATTCATTCTCTACTCATATTGGAGTACAATGTAAGTCTAGAAAAGCTTGTATTGTTAATAGAGATTTAAAGGATAACTCAAAACTCCAATTACAAGAGTCTCTTTGAAACTTATTTTGACTAGCATATCAAACCTTTGCTTCAGCACTGCAAGTGGTAACCATACTCTTCAAATCCCAAAATTTGTAAGTTGGCTATAACTAAAATGTGATAATGGTTTTTATGCCACAATCTTTGGTTCTTTAACCTTAGTTCCATGCTACCTAAATATGGGTTCCATAAATAAATTAGTTTGAGAATGGGTGGTCTCACAACCACATTATTTGGAACCTTATTGTTAGAAAACTACTATTGATCACTCTTCATACTAGTTAGAGTTCATTAAAATCTTTCATTTAAACCTTTATTGCTTTACTTAATTAACCATAACAACTATCATAATGGTAATCAAGAAATTCAAGTAAAAAAAGGGGTCATTGGATGCTACACAAAATCATTCATATATTTATTAGCATTAGAAGTAAGAAATATAATAACAAAAATATTTAGTGTAGAAACCATGAATCTTTAACCAAAGTCATGGAAGGTGTGATATAGATGTTGCTTGTACCAAATCACCCCAACTGCTAGCTATACAATCAATTCCACCTCTAAACTAGCTCGTTTCTATAATTTCATACACAAGAAGGAAGGATAGGTAGATTGAGAGGATATGCTACTACTGAATAAATTAGAAATTATATACCTATATTACTATCACTCATGCTCTTAAGGAAATCTAAATTTGATCATCACCATATTGCATTGTTGGCTGCTAGGTTTATCTTAAATTCTAATATGTTTTGTTGGCTGCTAGGACATCCATAGTTAATTGTGCACGTTTGATTTTTTCATGTAATGCTAGCTACCAGGACTGTCATAGTTAACCACTTGGTTAATTTTTTATATGCTTGTTGGCTGCTAAGACAGTCTTATGTGATCAATTAGCAAAATTCTGTTATGATATGAGAAAATATGTCACCTACAGGTCCTTGTTTGGAAATGTATATTAAGGGATTAAATATAAGTAGGGTATCAACCACAAACTATCATGGGGGTGAATAACTACCTAACTTCCAACTGAGAAGAGTCTATGAGCGTGTAATGCTACCATAGGAAATATCTAATAATGCCATACATGCTTGCAACTGAGTTGGGAACCTGCTTAATCACGTTAGGGACATATCTTCCAATCATAGTGCTAAGAGAAGTCAAGGAGTAGTACCTTCTTCCTTGAGAGTGACAAGTGTCTAGGGGCAGTACTTGCTCGAGCTAGATAGAAGTCAAGGAGTGGTACTTTCTTGTTCCAGATTGATAGGGGTCTACGGGTAGTACTTTCTCAAGATGGACAAAAGTCAAGGACTAAAACTTATAAGCTTGAGATTGACAGGTGTCTAGGGGAAGCACTTGCTTGAGATACACTATAGTCAAAGAGCAGTACCTTAATGCTCGAGATTGATAGGTGTCTAGGGGTTGTACTTGCTTGAGATGGACAATAGTCAAGGAGCATTCTAAGTCAGAGAGGGATAACCTTGTTTGCTTAGTCGTCTGATGGATTGTAGGGAAGAAAGTTCCTAACAAGCTCAAGTAGGTAACATATAAATTACCTCATAACCTTATAACTATGGGAAATGGTGTCTTAAGTCTACCACTGGTAGGTACACCTTGAGATTTTGTCACTAGGAAGATATTCTATACATTGCTTACGGGTCTAAAATGGTAACTCTCTCTCACCACGGGACACATAATCCACTTGGAGGGGTGGATAGGGTTTGAATCCACTTTGGTTGGGATCATTTTGCAACCCACCATAATCCAAAGCAATCCATGGACATGGATCCATCATAATTCATAAACATTTAAGGTATGTGCACTTCATTAAGGGAAGCAATCTTTTATTGATTATTGAAGTAAGCTTTTATTTGTAAGATGTATATTGACATGATGATTAAGAAGTATATGCTGATTTGTATGCCTCTATTAGTTAAATTCCATGTATTTCTTCTTATAACATGTTAACAAAATAAAAATATGCAGAAATTATTCCTTTCGTTGGGGTTGATGTCACACAAAAGGGGTCTTAAGGGGCCATTTTTCTCTAAGATTAGGAAAGATTGACCTTGGATGAGAAAGTGAAGATAGTTAAACTTAAGATCTGAAGATGCAACAAAAACAAGAGTCATAGTGCTCCAAATCTACTTTCTAATCTACTATTGTTTTTAAATGGTAGAGATTAAGGGCTTGAAAAAGGAGGGCTACACAAAGTGGTCCTAGTTTTTAAAAAAAAAACATAATATAGCATATAGTGTTGCCCCTAAATGTTAAATTTTTATAGTATTTAAAAAATCATTTAAATTAGAAATTAACTAACACTGGTGTAGTTTATGCCAATTTTTTTTTACTAATTTTTTAATGAATATATGAGTTTTTAATAATTTCAAAGTGGACACATCCTAAAAAACAAAAAATTGAGCATGCTCCCCCATAATTCTTTTGAAAACTAATAAAAAAACAATTTTTTTTGAATATACATGTAGAATGGAGTCTAGTTTCTAAAAACTAATTTATTTGAAATTTTGATGAATGGGTAAAACATATAGTCAAAAACACCACACATTGGTTTTTGACAAAAGATGAAAACACTAGCAAAACAAATTAAAGATGAAAATATTAACATACTCAAAACATGAAAAAAATTACATGGTTAGAAAACTAAGAGAGACATAGACACTATCATGGTATTTTTTGTATTGACACTTAAAGGCATGCAAACCTGATGGGGAGCACATTCAAGATTGTCATTTTTTTACTATTTGTAAAAACATGTCATTGGACATTGAAAAGTAACTCCAAACCTTTGGGTTGGAACCCCAAGGAGAATCCAAGCCAAAATCTTTGAAATTTCCAAATTAAAACATAACACAAGGACATTATAACATGTTCATGTTATATCAAAGAAAAACATAATGGGTGTGCATTATAATGAACTCACATTATATTTTTATTTGAATATGTCCTCTCTCTCCCACTCTCTATTGATTGTTCCTTCTCTCCATCCTTTTGTTCTCTCTCTCCCCTCTTTAGGTCTCTCCTTCTCTACCTCTCCCTCCCTTCTTACCCCTCTCTCTATGTTCTTCTCACCTCGTCTCTTCTATCTCTTTCCCCTCTCTAGGTTATTACCTTTTTATTTTTCAATTAAGGGTATAGACTTTAGTCCATTGAGAGTAAAAGGTTTAATGTTGATGGTATAGAGTTTAGGGTAGAGGATATAAGGTTTAGGTTTGAGGGAGTGTAGGGTTAAGGGTTTAGTATATAGTATTTAGGGCCTAGTGTTGAGGGATATTTTTCAGGCTTTAGAGTATAGGGTTGAGTGTATATGGTATAGGTTTTAGGGTTTTGGGTATAGGGTTGAGGTGGAGGGTATAATGTATATGGTTTATAGTGTAGGGTTCAGGGTTGAGAGTATGGGTTTATGGTTGAGGGTATAAGAGCTATAGGATTTAGGGTATAGGGTTGAGGGTTGAGGTTTGAGGGTTGAGGGTATATGGTCAAGGGTATAGGGTTTTCGGGTTAGGGTATAAGATATAGGGTCAAGCATATAGGGTTTAGGGTTTAGGGTTGAGGGTATGGAGTTTATGTTGATGGTTTAACATATAAGATTTTGGGCCTATGGTTCATGGTATAGGTTTGAGTGTATAGGGTATAGATTTTAGGGTTTAGGATTGATGGTATTGGGTATACAATTGATGCTATATCCTTTACAATGGATGCTATAGGGTTGAGAGTGTATATAGGGACATGTATATGTTTATTATGTGATAGAGGATTTTATCTTACATACAATAATTAAGGGTTTATCTATCATTTGAGTCTTTTGGTGGATAGATATCAACAAATTAGATTAATATTGAATACAATTGAGGCTAACCTTTTGTGTAGTGTTCATAAGAGTCCAATGTATAGTTATCAAGGTTATTCATTGGAATTCATCCAAAATAGTTTGCAACTATTTGGTTCTTCCTTCTTATGATGAACATTGAAATAAAAATATTTGGGGTAACTAGACCACTTTTGACGTTAATCATTGTACAAATTTTACTATACCCATATAAATTTAAGATGCTTATGATTTATGTGAGTAACAATGTCTTTCCCCAAGATATAGTAATTCCATGTTATTTGTAGACTTGAAAAATGTATATAACTTCTTGTCATACATGGGGTGTCTATACATAACATTAGATAAAATCTCACTACATGTTAGGCAATTAGATGACCACATTGAGTCAAAACTACTCCAAGTGCATATTTGGAGGCATCAACATCAATTTCAAAGGACTATTTCAAATCAATAAGAACTATTGTACATCTTAAATAAAGTATCTAAGTATTCAATTGTGTGAATGGTTGTTATAGTCTCTCTATCCAAGGGATTTTTTCTTCTACTTTCATAAATGCTTGGTCCATAGGTCATGCCAGGTGTTAGAATCCTAGCTACACAAACCTCTAATTAAAGTTGTATGATCCTAAAAGTCTATAATGTTCTCTATTATTTTTATGAGGTGACCAATCTCTAATTATATTTATATCTATTCAGAAAATGAGATGAGATGAGATGTAAAATACATATTGTACAGGCCTTTCAAAGACATGAAAAATGAAATGGGTGAAAAACTACACGATACAAGAAAACTACCTAAAATTTAATTATCCCTATATTAAAACTTAACACTAACACCCCCCCTTAAGTGCAAACTTAGGGATATTATTATGTAAAATAAAATGCAATATGGGTCCTGACTACAAGGCCATGTTAGGTACCCATGCACAACTACAAATGAAAGAAAAATAAATCTCTCACAACTGGAGAAAAGGAGAAAAACCTCATGGGAGAAAACTCCTCTCCAAAAGAGAGAAAATGCAAAGAAAAGCAAATCATATGAGGAAGGATGGAGGACTCCATGATACCCCCAAGTTCACCATCTATCATGTTGGTTATTTTTTAAGAACCAAACTTAATCTCAGTCCTTACCTATGAATCTACTAGAACTTAATTATCAACAAGGTTGAGCATTGGCCAATACTTAAGTGAAGCATTTTGAACTTCACTTCTTCTCTTCGAGCTCTATGAAACCTAGGAGGGTAATCCTATTTATGCTCATAATATCTAAACTTCATCAAGAGCATCTCCTCACACAAATGTATTCCTCAAGAAACCAATATCATCTAAGGCTTGGTGGACCTCTTATGAAATTGTTATTTGTTTCAGGGAACACACTGATACTTGAAGGTTGGGGTGGTGTAATTTAAAGTATGTTATGAATTCATTTCCATTTTAAATCTTTAGCCAGATTCATTACTGGCTCAGTCGACCACAAGATAAACTAGTAGACAAACCAATGCCTTATCTGATGAAACAATGGAGTCATACTTTGCAATCAATCAGTAATACAACTATAATTGAACATCAGTAATCAATGGGCTATCAACATGCCACTTTGTAACATCCAACTCTCTATGTTTTAAAACATTGCTTCCTTAGAAAATCCTATATCCTTTTCTCACAAACCAATGGTCTCATTTTAGCATTAAATCAACTCATTGAATTGAAGCACAAACAAACCCATTCATTTAGTGCAAATGACAAAAGACAAATGAAATTATAATTAACAATTTCATTCATAATTTGCAAGAAAATACATAGGAGAGCAATATTTTAGAACTAATATTCTCTTTCATTACTAATATTGCTTTGTAAAACTATATTTAATATAATCTTACAATATAACTTATGCCCTAGATTGGCTTATGATATATTTGCTAATTTATCTATTTACATTCTATTTTCTCTTTGAGCATAGCTTTCGCCTAGACCTTTCTTGGACTCAAAATTATTTGAACTCCCCTCCTAACTTCAGCCATGAAATCCCCTTTATAAATAGGGGAGCAACAAGCATTCGACGAGTTACAATTTCAATTCATTTCATTTCAAAAACTTAATTTCAACAGCTTCCTCAAAAAAAATCCCTAGGCGGTTTCATGCAATCATTCGAGAATAGGGGAGGACAAAAGAAAAAAAACATATGCAGGATACCATTATTCATTGTCGACATGTCCATGATGAACAAAAAATATTTTGTATCATATTAGCTGAAATACCTCCACATCAACATGCAAGAGTAAAAGACCAACCACAGACATATTGAAACAAATACCTCCTATGCAAAGACCATGGTGTCATCAAAAACAAAAAAACAAGGAGAATACCCTATTCCGAGTCGTCAGCATCAAAGAATGCTTGACCACCCCTTGTTCTCAACGAAATTGGAGGAACCATCAACACATCATCATCAGAGCTCCCATATGGCACTAGAGACTAAAGATACTAGCCATATCCTGAGTCAGTGTCACCTTCAACATCTGAAGGACTATCAAAGATCACAATGGGATAATTATGTTTTCCCAGGCAGGGCTTATGACCCTTGTCCTTTTTCCTGGCCTTCTTCACTAGATGAGCCAGCTCCTTGCCCTTAAACTTGACCATTTCTTCTGGAATGGTCTTGTTTCTCAAGTTGTATGTACTCTGAACAATTTATTTCTTCTTGTGACCTCAAGCCCTCCTCTTACCCTTTGAAACCTCAAGGAATTTTTGGTTTTCTTGCTCAGTTACAGACATATCCTCATGACACTCAAACGCATTAAGCCGTCTAGACCTCCTAACGGGCTAAATTGGCACACCAGTTTTTCCCATCTCTAGAACGAGTAAAAATTGACAATTCAAAAGACTTTGAATCAAAGCCAGGACAAAAATGTTCACTACTCAACTCAAGAAGAACTAACACCTTCAAACTTCTTCACTAACCCACACCTCTCATTCACTGTAGACTAGAAAGATGGTGAAGACGAACAACATGCAATTTGCATTAAATAAACAATTTGGAGCATATAAAAATTAATGATTCAAGAACTCCTCGTGCGAACGAGTTGATAACTTAGTGGTTTGGCTTTGAATCTAATCTATCAATCTCAAATCATTTAAAACTTCATCTATGGCGATCATGAGCATCATTTTTCGGCCTTTAGCAACTTGTTCCTAGAAATCAACAATGTCACCTCAAATGCTACCACGTTTTCCCTTAATCTTGATTAATGATATGCAATCTAACAATTAACATGCATCACCAACCTAATCCCTTCTCCTTCATTAATATTGGTGAAGTACATAAGGCCAATTTTTTGAAGAGAACAACTCCTCATACACTCCATCTCTCATCGCTGCCCCCCCCAAATTTTAGGGTGCAATCAATGATGAGAGTGTTACCACGATGAAGTTCAGTCCATTGGATCATATTGTTTTAAAACCCATATCAACAATTCTCCATTCATCCCACTACTTTCCATTTTTCTTTTTTACAATGTCCTCATGATTCTACCATGTTGCATTTTCCAACAATAGCCATTACCTATCGATGATCCATCTCGTCCTTTATCAGTTTCACCAGTGATGTAAGCATCCATACGATGAAATCCCAGCCCTTAGATCTGTGGCCCATCTTTGATCACATTCATTTTCCCATCGCACATCGCTAATTAAAACTTCACACCTCAAATCCAATTAGTGATGGGAGATATATCAAAGATGACAGGTTAAGACACGTACACCTACATGAAAATAAATGATACAAAAGACATCACACATAAGATCTTCTCAAATTAGCGAAAGAAACCTTTCAGAGAATCTCATCTCTCATCATTTTTTTGAAACTTAAGCCTTGGAATGAATCTGCATTGAGCGATAAAGTACAATGCAACAGGACATCGTTCATCGCTGATTCTCCTCATACAGTTTACAAGAAATCAGCGATGAGAGATTTACATAGTGACATTTTGTATCATGTATCACTAATATATAACTTATCATTTAAAACATATCCATGATAGGTGATGCATGGAAAACCCATTACATCACTCATCACTAATTAAAAATTATCATTTCATGACCATCCGCGATGAGCAATGAAGATAAGAACATAAGGCCAGAGGCCATCACTTATCACTATTACAATACTTAAGGCTCAAAACTCATTAGCGATAGGCGATCCTTTAACAATGCAAGGAACATCACTCATCACGCATTGATATCAAGAGCTCCAACAACTATTCATGATGAGTGAAAACAAAGAAATACCACTCATCGCTTGTCACCAATTCAGAACATACACTCTTGAAGTAATCAGCGATGAGCGATAAATAGAGATGGCCGACGGGACTTAAGTGAAAACCTTTAGGCGCGTTCTCATAGGTTGTTCTAATGAAGGGGACCCTCTAGGATGATAAATAGAAAAGGGATTGAAAAATCCTAAGTCATAAAATGCAATGGATGTAAAGGCCAAAAAGGCACTTTACTTAACCTTATAAAAAAAAAAATTAGACCTAGGCAAGGGGGACCAGTTACTCGATGACAATGAATGATATAAGATGTTTTTAAGTAACCAACAATGGGCAACAAGAAGTCAACAGTGAAGAGAAAATAAACCCTAAGCTCTTTAGATACAGTTGAACATTCAAATGTAGCAATGACTTGAGATGGAACATAAAAATTGTTGCAGGTTCCATCAATGACTCCAGTTGGGGATGTCTATTCCTTAGTGAACAGAGTGAGAATCCAAAATCTCAGGTGAAGTAGACCAAGAACATAAAACAAAAACCAAGTACAAAGCAAGAGAACCAAAACCAAACAACATATGTATAGTATTTACATAAATTACAGGGCTAGACCAGTCTTAAAATTGGTGTTTTCCTCTGTCAAAAATCCTATTTTCCATTCTTTGCACCATGCCCAAGCTAAAAATATTTTCATGAAGAATCCACCAGCTGATCATGCTACAATAACTATGTTCAACCATTATAGACATGTGCTTGATTTTGCACTTATCTCTCTCATTTATGTCCCTCTGTGTGTTGTAACTAGGTGTTAGTTGGAATATATGATTAGTGTAACACTCCACCTAACTCAACTTATCATTATATTTCATCAAATACTCACTTATTTTGTTTGGAAAAGTGAAACATTCATAGTCCACTTGACTGATATCAGATTCATTAGGATCAACACCATACCCATCTTGCGCAGTAAATAAAAAACACTGATATACATGCTCCTTTTCAAGTTGGTGTTCATATGCCTCAAAACAATATAAATCAATTGTGTTGCCCAATGCTTCATTTCCTTGAAAGATCAATTTCTCAAAATTTAGGGCACTTTCACTTTTACTTAAAGAAAAATCCTTCTTATAAGAGGCATCATTTATATCATTCCAGATATCAGAAAATGATTTCTATTTCGAGACCAATACCATAATTCAATTCTTCTTCCCAATCATCATCTTTCAATAAGAAACAATTTTTTTCAAAAGATGGATGAACTAACTCAGAATTGATATGATCAAAAGTAGGGTTTTGATGTATGTTTTCAAATGATATGTCTATTGATTCATGATGGAAATTTGAACATAGCCTTTGTTCTTCTAAGTAGATTTTTTCATTTTTTTCTTTAGCAAAACTTTGGTCAAAAACAACCATGTCTATCTCTATATAAAAATCTACACATCCTACTTTTGCTTCATGTAAACATTCAGAAACCCAACCCTACTGACTATCAATACCCATCTCATCATTAAAATCAGGTTCTAGAGTCTGAAGATAAGCACTCTCATCTTTAGATTTAACACTAATCAAATCATTAGAATGTTCTGATTCTAAAGAAATTAGAGTACTCTGCAAGAGTCTATCACATGCAACATGTTTACCTTCTGGTAAAGACATAATTTCATGAATGTATTGGCACAATCAAATTCCTTGAGCAATAAAGGTGCTTTCAAGTTTTCCTCACACAAAAATTTGTATTCCTTATGAGAGTAACTAGAATTTTCACCTTCATTATCCCGGTTATTAGCCTTTAATAATACATCCACAGTATCTGTAAATATGACAATATCACCATTTGTGCTGTTTTGCATACATTCACCTTCAGAGACACCCATATTCATCCTTTGAGTGAAATCTTGATCTTTGTTACTAAGGGTAGCATTCTTTCCATTTCAAAACCTCACTATTTGTTCATAGTCATATTTTGCTTCCTCAGCAAATCAAATCCAATCAATTATTTGATCAAAATCTAGAGGTTTTAATTCCTTAGGAAAGATACTAAGCCTTGCTCATAGATGTCACATAATAAGTCAATGCAAACTAGATTCTTAGGTCTTAGCCTCTTAGGGATTTCTACCAAAGAATCCAAAAACCTTGCTAGTAATTCATATGGTGATTCCTCTTTACTCCTCTTCATACTAGACAATTTTTCAATTATCAATTCTTGATCATTATTATCTGAACATTGTTGAAAACTGTCTTGACTTTGCTCAAGATCAATATGTTGTGAGAATGAACAAGATGAGACATCAAGATTACCATTACGTTGATCATCCTTTTCTTTCCTATTTATCTCATCTTTATAATGTGGATCAGGAGAAAAAACACTTGCAGCCATACACCCTTTCATCATTGAGTATTTAATAGTATTTTCTATGTCCATAGCAATATAATATGCTTGCTGCAATGTTGTAGGCTCTTTATCTTCAAAAGAACATAGATATGTAAATAAACACTCTGCATCACTAGGTCTCAAATACTCAGGAATATCATGTACTGCTTTCATGAATATGAGATTAAAAGAAGGAACTAACTCTTCTTCACCTTGTTTGATTTCCCTACGTCTTCTTCTTATCTCATTGGGACTAATTGTTTCACCAAATTGATATGTAAATGCTATCATAAAAGCATCCCATGAAACTATATAACATTTTGGTAGATATGAATACCAGTCTCGGGCATCCTCTTTTAATGACTAAGCAAACAACTTCATGACAACATCCTCGTGATCTATTTCAAAATCACCCATCACATCTATGAATGTATTAAAGTGCTTGGAAGCTAACTCAGATTTTTTCCATGTAAGCTTTGGTAAATGTTTCCCAATATCATCAAGAATCTTATTAGGAAAACCTCTAATACCTCCAAAGTTTAAAGACTTATATCTCTCAATAGAGAATTTCCTTTGAGGGTATTCTAGGGATTGTATGATTGGAATATTTGTATTTGATTTTTTACTAGAGCAATACATCTCTATTGTATCTTTCTTCATTCTTCAAATATTAACCCTATGGTAAATACCCAACTCAAATGTATTTTATGACTTAACACCTTTAAAAGGCACATTATAGAAATAAGCATACTTCTTCCATTCCATTTAGATACTACAGATTTCAACTCAGATGTGTGCAAAATAACCATCCCTATTCCATTCGTTAGTGCTTTAACTCACTTAATTAGGAATACAGTATTTCTTCCACATTTCTAAAATGGCTTTCATACATAATTATTTCTTCTTTCAAGTCAAAACAAATGGAAAATACTTGGATATATTGGCAGATATCACACTTTATCAAGTTATTTGCATAGAGTCACCACCTCCTTTGTAGAGGGTCAAACTTCAATCATATGAAGTCACTTCCATCAGTTGAGTATGTGCAGGATCATCATGGAAAAAACAGGCCCTTAAATGGCAAAAAAATCAGAAAAATTAGAGTTAGGCAACTTAACGTAAAAATTTGAATAAGTTATCTATATTATTTCAAAAATATGTAACAATAGAATCTGTAGCAAATTAAATGTAGTTTCTAAAATACTAGGTTTGTTTTAAAAAAAAAAATCATTTGGTGAAAATTTGAAATTACAATGCAGTAGTACTACTTAAATTTTAGGGAAAAAATAAGAAGTAGGTGTCTGTCTAACCACCCTAACCACAATAAAATGATAATATTTTTTTATAAATTTTAGAATATAAGTAGAGGACTCATGTCCGATGTGATGCATATTTTTTTGTAATTTTTTTCCAAGTAAATACTTAATTATGAATTTTTTATTACAACTTTTAAAAATATAAAAAACTTGTATGTCTGACCACCTTAACTTTGTCAAAACTTCATGAAATTCTTTTCTTTTTTTAATACTATAGTATGTGAAGTATAGAATGTGATGCATGTTTTGGATTCAAAAAATGTGATATCTTTGAAAGCTATAGATTTTTTCAATTAGTCTATCAATTAGGACTTTAGTCATAAATTGAATAGAAAATGAATAATAATTACTTATTAAATTCAAAAGTAAAGCATATTAAATATTGATGGAAAGCGAGAATTTCTTTTAAAACCCTTTTCATTTCATGAATTTTGGGTAAAAATGTATCATGCACATTCATCATATTGCCACTTTTTGGCCCATCATGATCCTGCACATACCCAGTTGATTTTTCTTCTTGCTTGTCCTTCAATATTTTCACTAGTACATAGTTCTTCAGAGTCACCACTCATTGTTAGTGAGAACTTTTTATTAAGAACCTATATGACTCTATCCAGGAAAATTGATGTACTACAAATACTTTCCCAAGTAAATCCCCAGTAGAGTCGCCATTTAAGTTGGTTATTTTTTAAGAACCAAACTTAATCTTAGTCCTTAGCTATGAATCTTCCAAAACTCAATTATCAACAAAGTTCAAGATTGGCCAAAACTTAAGTGAAGCATTTTGAACTTGATCAAAAGCATCTCCTCCCATAGATGTATTTGTCAAGAAACCAATATCATCTAAGGCTTGGTAGACCTCTTATGAAATTTCTATTTGTTTCAAGGAACACGCTGATACTTGAAGGTTGGTGTAGTGTAATTTAAAGTATGTTATGAATTCATTTCCATTTTAAATCTTCAGCCAAATTCATTACTAGCTCATTCAACCACAATATAAACTAATAGACAAACCAGTGCCTTATTTGAGGGAACAATGGAGTCATACTTTGTAATCAATCAGTAATACAACTATAATTGAACATCAGTAATCAATGGACTATCAGAATGCCACTTTGTAGCATCCAACTCTTTGTGTTTTAGAAATTTTCTTCCTTACCAAATCCTATATCCTTTCTCACCAACCAATGGTCTCATTTTAGCATGAAATTAACTCATTGAATTGAAGCACAAACAAACCCATTCATTCAGTGCAAATGACAAAAGACAAATGAAATTATAATTAACAATTTCATTCATAATTTGCAAGAAAATACATAGGAGAGCAATATTTTAGAACTAATATTATCTTTCATTACTAATATTGCTTTGTAAAACTATATTTAATATCATCTTATAGTATAAATTATGCCCTAGATTGGCTTATGATATATTCGCTAATTTATCTATTTACATTCTATTTGCTCCTTGAGCATAGCTTTCACCTAGACCTTTCTTGGACTAAAAATTTTCTGAACTCCCCTCCTAACTTCAAGCATGAAATCCCCTTTATAAATAGGCGAGCAACAAGCATCCGACTGAGTTAAAATTTCAATTCATTTCATTTCAAAAACTTAATTTCAACCGCTTTCTCGAAAAACTCCCTAGGCGGTTTCATGCAATCATTCGAGAACAGGGGAGGAAAAAAGACAAAACACATGTGCATGATACCATTAGTCGTTGTCACCACGTCCATGTTGAACAAAAAAGATTTTGTATCATATTAGTCGAAAGACCTCCACATCAGCATGGAAGAGTAAAATACCAACCACAAACATATTGAAACAAATACCTCCTATGCAAAGACCATGGTGTCATAAAAAAAAAGGATAAGACCCTATTCTGAGTTGTCAGCGTCAGAGAATGCTCGACCACTCCTTGTTCTTGATGAAATTGGAGGAACCATCACCACATCATCATCATAGCTCTCATATTTCACCAGAGATTGAAGATACTGGCCATATCTCGAGTCAGTGTCACTTTCAGCATCTGAAGGACAATCAGAGAGAGCAATGGGAGAATAATGGTTTCCCAAGTAGGCCCTATGACCCTTGTCTTTTTTCCTAGCCTTCTTCATTGGCTGAGCCAGCTCCTTGCCCTTAAACTTGACCATTTCTTCTGGAATGGTCCTGTTTCTCAAGTTGTATGTACTCTGAACAATTGCTTTCTTCTTGTGACCTTGATCCCTCCTCTTACCCTTTGAAACCTCAGGGGATGTCTGGTTTTCTTGCTCAATTACAAACATATCCTCATGACACTCAAACACATTAAGCTGACTAGACAGTCTCCTAATGGGTTGAATTAGCACACCAGTTTCTCCCATCTCTGGAATGAGCAAAAATTGACAATTCAAAAGACTCTAAATAAAAGCCAAGAAAAGAACGTTCACTACTCAAATCAGGGAGAACTAACACCTTCACACTTCTTCACTAACCCACACCTCTCATTCACTATAGACTAGAAAGATGGTGAAGATGAACAATGTGCAATCTACATTAAATAAAGAATTTGGAGCATGCAAAAATTAATGATTCAAGAACTCCTCGTGCGAGTGAGTTGATAACTTAGTAGTTTCGCTTTGAATTTGGTTTTTCGATATTAAATCATTTAAAACTTCATCTATAGCGATCATGAGCATCATTTTTCAGCCTTTAGCAACTTGTTCCTAGAAAACAACGATGCCACCTCAAATGTTGCCATGTTTTCCCTTAATCTTGATTAATGATATGTGATCTAACAATTAACATACATCACCAACCTAGTCTGTGCTCCTTCATTAATATTGGAAAAGTAAATAAGGTCAAAGTTTTAAAGAGAATAGTTCCTCATACACTTCATCACTCATCGCTGGCCTCCCCCAAATTTTAGGGTGCAATCAACGATGAGAGTGTTACCGCGATGAAGTTAAGTCCATTGGATCATCTTGTTTTAAAACCCATATCAACGGTTCTCCATTCATCACGCTACTTTCCTTTTTTATTTTTTACGATGTCCTCTTGATTCTGGCACGTTGCCTTTTCTAGCAATAGTTGTTACCTATCGCTGATGCATCTCATCCTTTATCAGTTTCATCAGTGATGTAAGCATCCATGCGATGAAATCTCAGCCCTTGGATCTATGGCCCATCTTTGATTACGTTCATTTTCCCATTGCACATCGCTAATTAAAACTTCGCACCTTGGATCCAATTAGCAACGAGAGATATATCAAATACGGCAGGTTAAGACAAGTACACTTGCATGAAAATCAATGATACAAACGACATCGCACATAAGATCTTCTCAAATTAGCGAAAGAAACCTTTTAGAGAATCTCATTGCTCATCATTGTTTTGAAATTGAAGCCTTGGAATGAATCCACAATGAGTGATAAAGTACAAAAGCAACAGGCCATCGCTTATCACTAATTCTCCTCATACAGTTTGCAAGAAATTAATGACAAGAGATTTACATAGTGACATTATGTATCGTGTGTCATCACTAATATAGAACTTATCATTTAAAACATATCTGTGATATGCGATGCACGAGAAACCCATTACATCGCTCATTGCTAATTGAAACTTATCATTTCATGACCATCTGTGATGAGCAATGATGATAAGAACATAATGTCGGAGGCCATCACTTATTGCTATTACAATAATTAAGGCTCAAAAGCTATTAGTTATAGGCAATCCTTCAACGATACAAGGAACATCACTCATCGTGCATTGATATCAAGAGCTCCAGCAGCCATTCAAGATGAGTGAAAACAAAGAAATATCTCTCATCTCTAATTAAAACTTATCATTTCATGACCATCCACAATGAGCAATGAAGATAAGAACATAAGGCCCAAGGCCATCGCTTATCACTATTACAATGCTTAAGGCTCAAAAGCCATTAACGATAGGCGATCCTTCAATGATACAAGGAACATCACTCAGCGCGCATTGATATCACTCAGCTATTCACAATGAGCGAAAACAAAGAATTATCGCTCATCGCTTGTCACCAATTTAGAACATACACTCCTAAAGTAATCAACAATGAGTGATAAAGAGAGATGGTTGATGCGACTTAAGTGAAAACCTTTAGACACATGCTCATAAGTTGTTCTAATGAAGGGTACCCTCTAGGATGATACGATAGAAAAGGGCTCGAAAACTCCAAAGTCATAATATGTAAAGGATGTAAAGGACGAAAAGGCACTTTACATAACCTTATAAAAATAACAAATTTAGACTTAGGCAAGGGGGACTGGTTACCCAATGACAGTGAATGACATAAAATGTTTTGAAGTAACCGGCAATGGACAACATGAAGTCAAAAATGAAATAGAACCCCCGAACAATGAAGAGAAAATAAATACTAAGCCCTTTAGATATCAGCCCAACATTCCAATGTAACAATGACTTGAGATGGTACATAAAATTTTTTGTAGGTTCCATCACATCACATATATATTACAATCAATAGCCCCCCCATAAGAGGGAAAGAGAGAAACTATGTATCCCCCTCACAATGTATAATCACCTACAAAAATGGTAAGTACCTAAAGACAAAACATGATCCAATGTTGACAAAAAACTTGTCTCCCTTTTGGAAGAAACAAAACCAAGTACAAATGCAGGAATGCTTCCCATTCTAGATAGAAATTAAAAGAAATAAGCATGAAGATGTATGATGATTTCTCTGAAATATGCTCATGTGTCTCCTTTTCCAAGTGCTAAAGATGAATATGCCATAATCAAATCAAGTACATGCTCAATCAATGAAGAAGGTGACAAATCAAGACTATGTGGAAACTGATGTTGAACAATATCCAAGACCATGATGGTTTTACAATAGTTGTGCAATGGTTTTCATCAAAGAGGAGAGAAAACCCCTCAAATGGGTCCTCCAAATTTGAAATGTGAGACTCCACAAAAAAGGATGCAATGTTTGATAGATAGGAATCCCAATCAAGACGATAATGAGATACTTGTTGTAATGAATCACTGGATGTGCTCAATGAATGGTCCTACTGAATAGGAATGATAGGTGCTTCAATCAATGACTCTACACAATAAATCACTGAAGGTAAAGGTACATCAATTGTCCTTGATAGAGAAGAAGGAGCATTTGGAGAACCCTCATCATCCTCATCTAAAGATTCAAACCCCTCAAATATGTCCTCCAAATTTGAAATGTGAGACTCCACAAACAAGGATGCAATGTTTGATAGATAAGAATCCCAATCAGGAAGACAATGAGATACTTATTGTAATGAATCATTGGATGTGCTCAATGAATCATCAACACAAGATGAATGGTCCTATTGAATAGGAATGATAGGAGCCTCAATCAATGACTCTGCGCAATGAATCACTGAAGGTGAAGGTACATCAATTGTCCTTGATAGAGAAGGAGCATCTAAAGAACCCTCATCATCCTCATCATCCTCATCTAAAGATTCAAAGTATTCCAAAACTTCAAACTCCTACATAGTAGCATGATCATAGGGTATCTTGTCTGCAAAATGAAGAGGCACAAGACAATTTGAAATAGGACCATCTAGGAATAGTTGAGTATTAGGATCTCCATGTATTTCCCAAATTTTATTCCAAAGAATATGGGGAAACTCAAAATGATCAATCAATATTCAAAGTGGCATCATCAATATCCATTGCAATAATTCCTAAGACATGATCCCTTTTGCAATTCCATGCATATTTCTTACTATCAGTACTAGGAGGGGGAACAAGATTATACAAGAGAATCTAAAAATATTTGAGCATAAAAGTGTAACCCTTACTGAAAACTTTGTGGAAGGTTTCCATACCAAGCCAACTTTCTAAATTCACATGCCAAGCACACAAGCCACCACACAAAGCACACAAGAACTTCATGTGTTTAGTGTGAGTGTTGGAACATATAAAGGTTGAAAAGACACTTTCACAGTAATTGTGGGATAAACTTTCCCAAAAATAGTTCCTCAAAATACATTGAGCCCACTTCCTCTTCAGTTGCGTAGCTTTGAAACCCTAAATATTTAGGGGAAAACTTACGAGAGAAATAATCTTTGCCCAAACTAATCTACAATAAGCGCCAATTGATGTGTGCAATATCAAACCATAGATAATAAAATGTTGATCAATGTTTGCAATAGCAAATACAAATCATAAATAGCAGGTGATAGCAAATGGCAGGTTAGTAAACCCCAATCGCAGGTATGCCAGTCAAATCGCAGGTATGCAAGCCTGGGAATTAAATGAAAATCGTGGCTTGAGTAAACCTCGCCTCCTCTTAGCAAAATCGCGGCCTTGTGGAAGGGTTTCAAACACATCGTTTGAAAATATAAGGCTTCTAGATCATGGTTCGGTGCCTTGCACAGATTTATGTGGTCCACATAGCCCACAATTCACGCAAGGCTTATTGGTAGAAAAACAAAGATTAATTGTAACAAAAAATCGTGATCCACAAAGCAGTGAGACCACAAAATCAAATCGCCATAAACTAAGTTGTTACAAGTCATCGGGGACAAATCGATCTGCAAAAGCCAAATTCGAGCCTCCAAAAAAATGCCATGGCTTGAAGGGGTTGAATACACCACTAAACCAATCAAACTGCTAATCAAGCCAATGCCATAAGCTCATCTCTAAATATTGGCAAGAATCATCTCCAAATTATGGTAGGGAATATCACTCATAAAG
Organism: Sequoia sempervirens; assembly: GCA_007258455.2. Taxonomy (NCBI): domain Eukaryota; kingdom Viridiplantae; phylum Streptophyta; class Pinopsida; order Cupressales; family Cupressaceae; genus Sequoia; species Sequoia sempervirens. The sequence continues at coordinate 123,624,018 of VDFB02358134.1, forward strand.
TCAATGCATAGATAAAATGGGTTTGGAAAATTGTAGGAAAAAACTGACTCATCCTCCTTTATTTGATTCGCAGACGCTAGACAATGCAAGAAAAGAAGGCAGAGGATAAATGTGAAAGTGACGAGTGGGCCAGAAAAGAGAAACTTGATCAATCAAAACTCACAAAACTGTGCACAACATAAGAGGCGAACCAAAGCCATTATAGGGAAATATATAATGGCAATGGCAGGAGCAGTGTCATGGGCCCTGGATTGGATGACCCCACATCCTGACCAAGAAAGGTGGCACTCACAGGAGCTCTCTTTCATAATAGAAAAAATGCCAGCATTCACCAACAATCATGACAATCTTCCAAAGGCCAAAGGCGAAAGAGAAATTTTAAGAAAAATTTCAAACGCCAAACAAAATATATGCAAAAAAAACTTTCTCGGATCTCCTCGGCAGAAACTCTCCAGGAAGGTGAGCAGGAGGAGGAGCTTTGATACCATGTAGGAGATGACAGCTCCTTCCTAGGATCCTCAACCTGCAAACAAATCACCCTCACATATACACGAGAGAAGCACAACACTATTGTGTCAAAATATCAAGAGATGATATTCAGAAAATGAGATGAGATGAGATGTAAAATACATATTGTACAGGTCTTTTAAAGGCCTTTTAAAGACATGAAAAATGAAACGGGTGAAAAACTACCCAATACAAAAAAACTACCTAAAATAATTATCCCTATATTAAAACTTAACACTAACACTATCTTCTTAGGGTCCACATAAACATAATCCTTGTTCATAATGTATGTAAGGTACTAAATCCTTTCCATACTAAAGGAATAATTTTCTAAATTTTTATCATAGAGCCCATGTTGTTATACATCTAAAAGTATCTATTGAACATGATGTAGATGTTCCTCCTATGCATTGCTTAATATAATTATGTTATCTAAATATATAAATTAATAAAGATAATAGTGAGAGGCCTGAGTGCATCATTCATCACTCACATGAAGGTGGCAAATGTATTGGTCAAGACAAAGAGCAAGACTATCCATTTGAAAAAACCATTTTGGTCAAGACAAAGAGCAAGACTATCCATTTGAAAAAACCATTTAAATTTGAAGGTATTATTTCACATATCTAATGACTCAATAGTAACTTGGTGGCACCAAATTTGTAGTGAAAAAATTAGGCCCCTTAAATTGATCCAAGAAGCCATCAATGCAAGGAGTTGGATACCTATTCATTATAGCGATCTTGTTCAAAGCTCATATGTCAATGTAGAGGAATCAATTTTTATCCTTCTTCTTAGAAAGAGTAATTAAGTTTTCACATGGTGAGGCACTTGGTCAAATGCGACCCTTTTGAATCAATTCCTAATTCTATCATTTGATTTCCTCATTCTCTAAGATTCATCTTCTATATCTAGTGGCCCATTTGGTAATGGTTTCCTTAGAATGAGATCAATCAAATGTTGTGTGTGATAGTGTAGGGTTTCCCTCGTTAGTGAGGTGAATACATCTTGATGTCATATAATAATATTTATTGGACATCTATTTTTTTGGGTATTCATAATGATTATTTTGGGATGAGTGGTTACTATAACTGATCTTAACTCCTTAGGTGAGAACATCAACAATATAAATGCTCTAATTCAAGAAATAACATGTTGAAAATTTATTTTAAAACAATCAAAGATATAATATTTACAAATTACCTCTAGTATTTGATACTTTTATTCACCCGACTTATCTACCTACCTAAATTTTTTACCCTTAGCTCACTCATCCCATGGATTGTCGTTGTGGGTGTAGTATTGTCTATAGGTTCAATCTCTTAAAAAAATAGTAGATATCAAACCTTTTTTACTTCCACTTTTAACAATGAATTGTACATCTTTCCCATTCACTCATATCTATGAGTGGGATAGGAGTTCCATGTCCTCTTCAAGTAGCACTTCCATGTTGAGGGTATAAGGTATGGGTTTGAGGGTGTAGGGTGTAGGGTTTAGGGTATTGGGTTTATGGTTGTGGGTATAAGGTATAAGGTTTAGGGTTGAAAGTGTAGGGTTTAGAGTTTAGGGTATAGGTTTGAGGTATTGGGTACATAGGGTTGAGAGTATAGGGTTCACAATTTAGATTAAAAGGTATATGGTCGAGGATATAGAGTTTATAGTGGAGGGTATAAGGTTGAGGGTGTAGGGTTAAGGGTATAAGGTATAGGGTTTAGGGTCGAGGGAATAGGGTCCACAGTTGAGGTTAAATGGTATATGGTCAAGATAGAGGGTTTACGGTGGAGGGTATAAGGTTGAGGGTATGTTACTTGAATAAGTCAACCACAAAGGTTGAAGCCCCCGAGGTATGTTGTAAGAGATAAGACCAAATTTGTGTTTCAATAACTTTGTCATAACAGATACCCCTCAATCATTAACTCTCAATTGAAAACATATCACCATAGGACCTATATCAAATAGCAAAATAGATAGCCCCCAATCCTTAACTCTCAAAAGATAGGTTTGTACTCCCATACCAAATAACAAAACTAACTCACAAATGATATAAAATCCTAAAAAAAATTCAAATATATAGTAATAATAAAGATTATGTTAAGCTCAAATTTTTCATTTTTCATTCCACCCAGGTTGGCGGACTGCATGTGAGCAGATTTAAAATCATCATTTTCAGCTCTGCTTGTCTCTGAAAAAAGTAGTTTCAAACAAAACCATTGTACTACATCCATTCTAGAAATATTAAAAGATGAAAAAAGTGCAGGCAACGCAAGACGTAAAGCCCGCACGAAAATTCTGCTAAAATGTGCTACTTTAACCAACACAAACTCTTCCCCACATCATTTCAACGCGTTAAAAGACAGATGAAAGTAAGCTGCAAATTTTATTTTACCTTTTGTAATAGAGCTGATAAAAGACCAAAGAATACAGATAAAATGTCCAGAATACAGAGATTGAGTGTCATGAGCTAACGCTGAACTGTTCCCAGCCTGAGCTACAATAATTTTAGAGAACTCCATCCAAAAATTATTTAGAGGCTAAGAAATATGTGGTATGTACGATTTGTTCTTTTGTAGTCTGCCAGTTTGTCTGCTTTCACAAATCTAATCCATTCCTCTGCAATTCCATATATAAACCAATGGAAGACAGGCCAAAACACTGTAGTCTTATGGGGCCCTTCTGAAAATCATCATTTTGTTTTCTAAATGGTCATGGATCTAAAAAGGTCAGAGTCAATGTTTAGGGATGTACATTTAAATATATTATGGAAAATTTATTTTAGTTGTTTTTTTTTTTGGTATTATCGAATTTGTTTTACAAAATAGTAGGCACATATCATTCATTAGTGATGAAGGTCAAATTGCAAATTGAAAATCAAAGAGTTTAGTTCAATTGGTTGAGTACAATGGTTAGGGTTATGATATGTTCCTTGGTTATCCCCTCTACCAAGGTTCAAATCATCCAAAGGTGTACAATAAATAAAAGGTGAGGCATTCATCATGTCTTGGACTAGTTTGTTATAGAACTTCTCAACCCCCTTCCGCCCTCCATAAAAAATAAAATCCACATGATGCAAATTATGCCACCTAAAACAAAATCATACAATCTAAACTAGATTGTGGACTTGATTCAAATTTTACTATTCTATCTCTAACAAATTCAAAACCAACTAAATTTATCGAAGGGCCCTTAGTCTTCTAGTAAAATTGAATGGTTCAGAATGAGCCCACCAAGTATTTTTTAATACAAGGCCTTGACACTAAACTTTTGAAAAGAAAACATGTTATTATTATCCATTTTTTTAGGGGTAATACATTGAATTAGGTGAAATAGGGCCAAATTGGCAATACGTAGCAAAATTTGGAAGCTTCAAGATAAACTAATAGAAATAGGAATCAGATCTAAATAGAGATTATAGACAAGGTTTCACATAGAAAAAATGATACCAAATTGACTAGTAAGGGTTGTTGGGCATCCTAGATTGCAAATCATGGTTCTTGAAATGTCGGAACATGTACATGTGTGTAACAGTCTGAAGGTGTAATAGTCTGAAGGTCTATTTGAGTGAAAACCTAGGTCTGAGAATTAATAGAGTTTAGACAATTAGTATGCCCTAATTGAATACCACATGCAAGCATGAATGAGGTATTTCTAAACATCCAAAGGAGTTGATTAATGAAATTAGCTGCACAAAGAGTACCCCTAGGAGGTATGAGGTTTTGATAAAACTGATATGCTACTAAAAAAGTAGAAAATGTGTTTAAATTTATGTTTTGAGAATGAATAAATGCTCTAAATGCTATATTTTCTTAAAGAAAAATATAAAATTTACAAATTTCAATGAAATAATTCAGATCTAAGCTCTAAACAAGAAATATTAGACCTAAAATAATGCAATTAATGTCAAGTATTTTTCAATTTTGTTCTAAATTGATTTCACCAAGGTTTTTAATGATTAATGAACAAAGAATTCAAATGATTTTTTATAAAATGTTAAACATATTCAATTCAATAACAAGGTAATAACCTAGGTTTTCAATTAATTTTTAGAATTTATGCTACCAAATATCTTCAAATTGTAAGTGTAGGCTATGCCAAGTTCACCAAAATGTAAAGTAGGCAAAATGATCTTATATTCAACTATATTAGCTATGATTAACTTATTTTAACTTAACTCCACATTTTAACATAAACCAACTAGGGTTTGATGATTCACTTGCTACCAAAAGGGAGAGCCAATCTCCTAGCATTTGTGTTGTCTTCAGTTGTAAAGGAGATAAGTTTGATGTTTATTTTGAAAATATTATATTGACATAAACCCTAGATCTCATAATGTAGTTTATCACACAGATGAAAGAAAAAAGTATTAGAACAAAGGAAGATTTGAGAATGTGATACAAAGAGGAACTTGTGACAACAATTTGAGCTTGAAAATTGCAAGGACAGGGGCATTGGGCACCCTAGAATAAAATGCTTCCTTTTGAGATCTGAAAACCCAAAAATGTAGGTTTTAGCCTTCTCTATGTTTCTTGTGACTACCAATTGTGTGGATTTGACCTGCACATATGAAAATATGGGGAAAGCTTGTGTTATATAGGAGCTTATCTAATTCAAACCCCAATTTGGTATTTATACCTCCGTGTATAACGATTGATAATGATCAAGAGGGCATACCCTAGGTTAGGTAGAGGCCAAAATAAAAATAATTGACTAAAATGATAAGTGATAAATGACAATGTTACCTTGATGTGAAGTCCTTGATGAAGTGATGTTACACCACAAGTTACCACAAATATTGATTGATGGATGTCTTGATTGCTTGATATACCTACAAAAGATTAGTTCACAAAACACAATAGATTATCGTAGCTAGCATGCAGAGAATAACTCAATACTTCTTCATAATTTGGCATGATTGATCATAATAGGTCCTTGTACATAATTGCTTCCTTCTTCCTAATGTCTTGCAAACATGATCTTGATTGATGAAAGCACTATAATAATGTTGCATTTTTTTTCCTTGAATTGTCATGAATAATTTTAGGATGGTTAGTTTTCTCAATAAAAGGTGGTATTCTTTCACATGGTAAAAATACTTGTATTTATATGTAGTTTTTTAATTTCTCGAAAATCAAATACCAATAGTCAACAAATAATTTTTGGTTTTTAAATATTAAAATACCAACACCAACATATTTGGCATGATTGATCATAATAGGTCCTTGTACATAATTGCTTCCTTCTTCCTAATGTCTTGCAAACATGATTTTGATTGATGAAAGCACTATAATAATGTTGCAATTTTTTCCCTTGAATTGTCATGAATAATTTTAGGATGGTTAGTTTTCTCAATAAAAGGTGGTATTCTTTCACATGGTAAAAAAGACTTGTATTTATATGCAGTTTTTTAATTTCTCGAAAATCAAATACCAATAGTCAACAAATAATTTTTGGTTTTTAAATATTAAAATACCAATACCAACATATTTTGAATTTAGCCAAAATAGGCTAGATAGGGTGCTAGGTGCTCTAGTCCAAACATATCCTTTTTGGGGGCTTAAACATTGGTATAAAATATAAAATATTTATATTCAATTCCACATTTAGTTTTTTTAAAATTATTATGAAATGGGTAAATTAAATGCTAAACCTAGTGTGAAATTGTCAAGGGTGATAATTTATGATGCTACACTACCATGATTTTGTTTATTAATTGTAGATGTGGTTTGAAACCATGTCATTCTCCTCCTCCCCTTAGGTTGCTTTAGTAAAGCCACATGGTGCAAGTAATGTGCAACTTTTGTGAGTATGTGAATTTTTGATAATTTCTTTTTCTTTTGTGCTATGTCAGTAGTCAAGGAGTTGACAACTTGGGCTATTTAGCAATTTGAATTTGCAATGGTCCTTTTTTCCTCAAGGAATTATTTAATTATTCTTTCAATTGACATTTAAATGTTGCAATGTATGTTTTGTTACTTTCAATTTTATTTTCTATAATATTCTATGAGACTTTCATTTCGATTTTATCATATAAAGTTACATTATTTAGTTTGAGGCTTTCTTATTGTTGACAACTACTAGCATGTGTAGTCTAATGTGATAACTTTAAACCGCCATATCTATGAGGAGTTCCTAATAAGTTGTATAGGGGAGTAGATGCACTTGGAAATTCTATTGTGAGAATGAGGGTGGAAATGGGCTCAATATGGGATGGTAATAATCCATTCTCTCTACTTTTATGTGAGTGATTTCATTTGTACCTTTCTTTTGGAGGCTAACCCCCTTATACAAAGAAAAGGAAGGTACTAGGAAATGTATGGAGGGGTCATTAGAAAGAACCTCAAGACCATATTTCATAATTATTACATGATATTGATTTTCTTCAGCTACTTGGATATATGATTGATGTCTACTCTATGATGGTATAGTGGATTTACTTATTCATAATATTTTGACTCTGATATATTTTGTGTTATGACTTCATGGTTACTTATTGGTACTTGACACCGTTCATCCTCATAAACTCCATGCTATGAGTCGTGTGATGAAATTATTTGTTCTATTGATATATGCATTGTTTAAGTGGTTGTAATATTGTGAACTATGTGGTATAAAATTGGTAACAAGTAAAGATGATCTAATCTTTCCTTGTCTATGAGACCCTAATATGTGATGAGTGATATATTTTTTAAAAACATAACTAGCTAAATTTAATAATTAATGTGGTATTTATTGTTAAGATTGTGTAAAGTTTAGATTGATAGAAGAATGAGTGTAGATCTAGTGCATTCTAATGTAACTTTTTATATGATGACCATGGTAATAACTAAGAAGCTATGTGGATGTTATTGATACCTGTGGAGTGATTTTGATGGATAAAATGTTCTAGTGTATGAACCCTTTTATTTCCATTAAATTTACGTTGTATACTTTAAGGAGGAATTTTAAAATACATATGTGTAACACTATAAGAGTATATACCTAAACCTTAGTTACTTCTATGAGGGAGTCTAATCTAATGGGAGGGTAATGTAAGACCCAACCTTGAGAGAATCAATTATTTATTTTTATAGTTTGACAATTTAGTTAATCACTAGATAGTTAATGCAATTTGATAAATTATGTAAATTTTTCTTTGATATGAATTATGTGAGGTATGTTGTACAAAACATTTTATATGATAAATTTCTTGGGTGGGTCATGTGGTAAAACACAAATTATGGTATGAACACAACATAAAGAAAGTGAAAGCAAATTAATCTCTAAACTTGTCTCTTATTTAACAGTTCACTTAGTTTGAGATGTTATTCATGCTTAATCTAAGTAATGCTCAAGATTATTTTGAGTTATGGTTAAGGTAAGCCATCCTTACTTGCATTCCTTTTTGTTTGTCACAAAACCCTTGTTTATAAATGAATGTGAGAACTTGATTGTTTTTGAGTCAAAACTAATTAGGAAATGTGCTTCTAGAATTCTTGTGTTGTTCTCCTTCCTTGAGTTTGAGAATGGTCATCAAGATATTTAACTTTATCTATGGGTAAAGGAGTCTAGCTATGTGGTTGTCCATGTGTATCATTGTAGTTGCTTGGTGCTCTAGGTGATCTTCTTCGCTAGGGGGCTGGCTAGAGCTTGATGGCTTGGTCCCAAACATTTGAAAACCTTGTCATTGAAGTAAAGTTGTTAACTCTCATTTAGTAAATTTTGTATTAAATAGATAATGCTTGAGATAAAATATGGATTAGGGTTAATGATGATTATTTATGGTAAAACTTGTGTGAAGTTTGATGCTTGGTATGTGCAGCTCTTTTGGTTTATTTATCAATGTGTAGTGATCTCAAAGAAAAATGGTAAAAAAAATGCATTTCTTTAGGATAGAAATTATTTATAAATTATGAGCATTACAAAAATTAAAGAATGTTGAAATATGTTAAAATAAAATATTAATTTTTCATATATTAAAAAATAGTAGATTCTAGAAGGAATTAAATATAAAATATACATTTGCATGTCATGATATTTTTGGCTAATTAATTCTCAAAATTGTATTATTTGCATGATATTATAAAAAAACTTTGTAATTCGAGACGTTTCGTAATGATTTTATACATGCTGAATTGGTTTTTTCTTCAGACATTTTATATATATATAATCATAGTAATACAACTTTTTATCAACCCGGTGTATTTGCATACAAATGACTTCAAACTGGAAACCGAGAAGTTTTTGTTTTGTTTCCAAAGATAATACTCAAACTGGATTGATGGTATAGTTGGTTCGCCAAGGTTTCCAGTATTTCATATTACTAAACCAGGAGAAAAAAGTGTAACGTCAATCAGCCTAATGATTAACCATGTACTTCATGTCTTGTGTCCATCTACTGAATTTGTAGCTGCAGTTCAAATAATTGGATTGCTTTCTTCTTTACTAAGAGGATCTTGTACATACGATTTGCCAAAGACTTTCGAAATTTCTAAGGGATGTTCTCATATTCAGCATTCTCGTCCCCCTGCAACTCAAGTTTCAGAGGGTCAGTCAGAATGTGACAAAAGTTTAGTTCACTTGGGCTGTACGGTTCCTAGTGTTTTTCAAGTAATCTATCTAATCACTTACATTCAATGATCGATTTGTAGAAGACTCAGCTAATCCTCCCCATACCCTGATACGATCCTCGGCTTGAGCAGCTTGCACTACAAACGAAAAATTAGTCACCACAGTAACGAGATAATGTCCCAACAGCCGCTACAGAAATACAATGGGTTACCTCTCGATTCCAGTTAATGAAATATGTGATTAACAATAAAATGAGAGTCTGGAGGGCTGTTCCACAAATCATGCCAGTCCAAATGCCCTGTTTCAACTTACAAAGATCAAATTCAAGAGACCTTGATATTTATTGGTAATAGGCAGACGACAAAGAGAAATTGAGAATTTGCATCCTAAATAGGAAGAACTTAGGTCTACCTTCGCTCCAAGATCAAACTTATATCCCATAAGAAGGCCAAGTGGTAATCCAATAACATAATAGCACCCTACGTTTACATAGGCTATCAGACCTTGCCAACCTCCGCCTACAGCTACACCTGAGTTGTTTGCACCAAAAAAGAGAGGCTTAGAAAATAATGACACAACTGTATGAACTCATAATTGAGGAGGTCATCAATCATATAGCATAAACTGCAAAGCTCCCAGTACTACATACATGTAAACCAAGAATTATGAATTGGTATTCACATTTTACCTGAGAGAACTGGTTGTACACTATTTAAAAGCATCGTCACTCCAAGTAACATTGCCATATTGGACACTGCTTCCATGACCACTTTACTACTCGTGAATATCGTTGCAAAATCATTTTTGGTTGCAAGAATGATAGCCATACATATAAGGCCAATTGACAGTGATGTTAAAACCACGACGAAGACAGAAAACTTTGCAGCTTTAGGACGACCAGCACCCAGTTCATTCGATACTCTCACACTGCATAGATGGAATGCAGACTAATCAGTGCTTGCAAGTTTTCACAAGCCACCGATAAGAAAAAAATCAGATCTTTAAATGTTCAATTAATCTCTGTATATCTTGGATCTAAGGTCTAGTACTGAGCTAAAAAGTTTCCTTTCAAAAGAACCCACAACGAGTATGAAACATGATATATTATCAGAAAAATTCATACCTAATGGCAGCATTGAAACCAATGAAGATCATGGCTTCCCATGCATTCAAATTCATGCTGTAAAAGGAATAGATAGAAAACTGTCATAAGGGGTACAATAAATTACTAATTGCTACATGACTAATTTTTGTACAGGCCCTTTGACCAATGAAATACGAAGGTCTTACACCTGAATGCATGAGTTCATTACACCCAGTAAGAGCTAGAACTAGACTTGTAGATGTGCTTACAGCTATGCTACTAGATAATATGCATTTAAGACAAAAGTTCGATTTTTAAAATAGACTTGCGGAGTTGTTTCTTACCAGATAGATAGCGCATCGACTTCAATTGTTGCATTTTTTAAATTACCCGTCATAATAATGAGTGACATCATGTACCAGATCTCCAAACTGAAAATGTCCACAACCACAAGAGAATATGACTAGCATTGATTGATTCACTTCGTTAGAGATATTTGTTTGTCATCTGCTAATTAAGGTTTTTACGAGAAATTGAGTTCAGAACATGAAACAACTACAACCACTGTGCTACTAACCATAACATAACACCCGAAGCCACTGAAAGTCGAACAAAAGGCCATAGATCATGAAAAGCAAGCCAGGAGAATCCTTTCCAAGCATCTGGGAAAAAGTAAACTATATACAAAAACTGACAAGTATCGATAATAGACCATGATATATGTAATGTAATAGCTGCTCCAACCAACCCCAAACCCACTTCGAAGATTAATAACCAACTCAGAAAGGCATGAATTATCAATGTAATTAAGGCAATCCAAGCCATGACCATGAGTTTGCTCTGTGCCTGAAGAAACTTTTGCATTGGGAAATATAATGAATAAAGAAACAACTGTGGTAGCATCCAAAGTGCATATTTTCCCGCAAGATCAGAGACATCATCCTCCTGTCCCAACAGCTTAAGAATTGGGGTGGCAAAGATGTAAACAGAACTCAAAAGCACTGATGTACCCAGCAATATTAACCATGAACGCTGCAAATACACTCCAAGCATTTGAAGTTTGCCTGCTCCGACAGCCTGACCAGAAAGGGTTTCTAATGCACTGCCCATTCCCAACTGCACACAAACCAGTTAAAATTTTGATATGGTGGATTTAGTTCAAAAAAATTGATTTTTTATTATCTCTAGAATGTCAAACATAGATGCAATGTGTTGTCTTGTTTACGGTAGAAATTTTGAAAGAAAATTATCGGACTCTTTGGAGGATCAAAATGAAAAGAATTGCATCTTTTCATTCAATGATGTAGCTGGAAGAATTACCTTTGAATCAATCAGCATAATTGTTACAAGCCGGTCAATCCAACATGTAGAAAATGTCTCATTTTAGTCAATCATGGATCTTCCAACAGACAGTTATTCATATCTACACACTACATATTAGTGTTATGAATGTATGCTTTAAATTTTATAATTTTATCCTTTTTGTAAAAAGAAAAAAGTTATGTTGTAAGAATAAACATCACTTTGTAGAAACATTGTAAGGTATTAAAAATAAGTAATTAAAGTTACCTATAAAAATTCATAAATTATTTGTTAAAATTGGAAAATAAAATACATTTAAAATCTACACATTAAATCTCAAAAATCACTTGTTCACATTATCTTCAAATTCTTAACAATTCAATTGCTATAGGTGTTAGAAAATAAAAAAATGGTTTAAATGCTAATTTCAATGCCTTACTTTGAGAAAAATGTGGGACATATTTTTATGGGACCATCCTTAAATTATACTAGGGTTAATTTAATCTTATTCTTGAATTAAACTTGAGCTGAGTTAAACTAAGGTTCAGATAACATGTGGTTAGTTGAACTTGGGTTGAGTTAAATTATGGTTGAGTTGACCTGAGGTTGAGTTAAAGTTGGGTTGTGTTAACCTATGGTTAGTTAATTATATGTTGAATTGAACTAAGGTTGTGCTAATCTATGGTTGGTTGAACTTGGGTTGAGTTAAAACTAAGGTTGAGTAAAACTATGGTTGGTTGAACTTGGGTCGAGTTTAAAATAAGTTTGAGTTAACCACTAATTGGTTGGACATGGGTAATTTTAAACATGCATTGAACTAACCAAGGTTGATTTAAAAGAAGGTCAAACTAAATTATGGTTGTTTACACTTAAGTTGAGTTGACAATGATTGAGTTAGCCTATGGTTGGTTAAATGTGGGCCAAGTTTACACTAAGGTTGAGTTAAAATAATATTGATTTAATTCACAGTTAGTTGAACTTGGGTCAGATACACTATGACTAGTTTGAACTAAGTTTGGGTTGTAGACTAAGTTTTGACTCATATAAAGAAAAGAAAAAGAAAAATTAAGTTTCAAGATGGATATACTTCACCTTTTTTTATCTAAAATGGGGAGGGTTGATCTAAAGATCAAAAGATGCACAATACATATGAACAAACCTAAGCTCCAAACAAGTGGGTGTATCACTCATTGAAGGCTCATATAGATATCATTTATCCACAAGTGGGTAGCCTCAACCCATTTTGTTGGGCCTAAGGTCAACACATTGCTCACCAAGCTAGCATACCTTTGAATGGTTAATGCCTTTGTGTGGGTTGTCCCATTGGTTTCTACTAACACAATTGGGTTACACTATGAGCATCTTCTCAATATATTTTGTAAATCAATGCATTACAAAGAATGACAATCAAAAGAACTCTAACTAGGACAAAAAATAATTTAAGAGATTCATCTATATACTCAAAGGTATGTGAGGCCCAATTATATAGTGTAGGGGTGTTACCCAGGGATTAGGTATTGATGGGATGAAACTACTTTATTTTATAGTGTTTAAAATATATCTATTCTTAGCTAGTGATAGGCCCTCCTTAAATTTAGAAATCCCCTACGATAGGCTCCCGCTAGATCTGGTGATGAAATCTAGATACTATAAAATCTAGAAATAATTAAATGTGAGTTCTTAGTGTTGAGGTGTGAGTCACTAAAACACATTAGATGTCATTGATCTTCAAGACAGATGCAAGAGCATCCTAAGTGAACAACAATCAACATCAATAAAAATATTATTATTATTTTTATGATCATTGTGCATTTTTAGGTTTCGATGGTTGATTTGATGGAAATTGGTTGAAATTATTTACTTTGATTGTCAAAATGTCACACATTGATTTTAACCTTGACTATTTGCACCATAGAAAAAATATATTTCTAAAATAAATTGAAGAATGTGAGGGGCCGCGTAGAGGAGGTAAAGAGACACAACAACTTTGAAATGAATGACTGTGACGATAGGAGAGAAAATTAAGAAAATAGTCAAATAAAATAGGGCATAAGAAGGTTCGTGCCAGGAAAAAGGCCGCTCTAAATCAACAAAATAAAATAAAAAATATAGAAGAAGAGAGTTATCACTTGAATAAAAGAAGACCCCATGCAATGCAGATTAAAGTATTAATAGGTTGCAACCATAGTTTATAAAAACTAGCACCAATAGGAAGAAAGGTAAGAAGTTAAAGAAAATTAAAAGGCGGATTGAATGATGATGGGGGGGCATAACATTATTCAAGGAAAATGAGTGCAAGAAGATAAATTATGAATAGGGCATGACCTAGAGTAATGATTGTGTGAAGTTTTAAAAAAATGACATGAGTAATAGGGAACATAATTCAGATGAAGATATAAAGAATGATCAGAGGAAAAATTAATTAAGTTAATATAGGGCATGTAGATGGATAGTGGGGCGACAATATGAAGAAGGGGAGATATAGAGAAAAGTGAGATATGTGTGTACATAAATAAAGTGAAGATAGATAGGCATGAGTCCTATGGAGTGGCAAAAAGGAGATGAAGAGAAGGGATGTAGTAGAGTGTAGACGAAGGTAAATTTGACAAAGTGTAGATTGCACAATGATTATGAGCTTGATTAATAATAATATTGAATTGTATTTATTGTTTTATTATGATTTTCAAACTTTATTGACAAATGTAATTATCAATTCAAGTGATTATTTGGTTATGAAGTTGTGACATCTTGTGATCTATGAAGTTAAATAAAGGATAGATTTTCATTGCAACTTTGGGTAGACTATTGCTTGTTTGCCATTATGAATTGGAATGAAGTTAGCAAGAGTGATTTGTTTTTATTTGCATCAATTGGTATCAGAGCTGGAGGTTGTGAGTGTATAGGCAGAGCTGATTAGCCCCTTTCTTTCTTGGAATTAAATACTTCTCCTCTACCTTATGCGCTAAGATAAAAGAATTAAATATAGAGCTAGGACTAAACATGTGTACCTCATATTAAATAAATAATTTTCTTATACCACCCAAAAGTAAATAATTCAAGTTCTCCTTTATAATTGTATCAAATTTTAAGTATATATTTTATAATTTTTAGGTATAATCCTTGACTAATCTTGTTTTCTGAAGTTTAGCTAGTTCCATGTTGAAAAAGTTGTTTGTCAAACTATTATTATAATATGATAGTAGCTCCTTTTTAAAAGCTATCCATTAGATAGTGAGACCCTTTTCTATCAATAAGTACATATCATCATTCTAAATGAATTTCTCTAGATTGAGATATAGGGAAGCTATTATGACATTTTTTCCACTTGGTACTTGATGTACATAAAAAAATATACATTCAGTTTATCCATGTTAGTGGATCATTTCCATCAAACTTGTGCATATCTACCTTTGGTACCAAGTTCCTAGATCCCATATGAGTATTAAAATTTGCATAAAGATTATTTGGCCTAGATTATTCACCTTTGTTGATTGAGACACCCCTTCTTAGTCTATTTATATAAGAATTTAACATTCTTTGTATGTCTAATATTTCTCCTTTTAGGTAATGTATATCTCTATTCAATCAATCCATATCTCCCCACATCTCCATATTAACTAATTAAATTCCCTCAACCTTATTGATTTCATCATTAGGATTATTACCCTCAATAATTACTTCATCCTTATCAAGATATTTTCAAGGTGTGACACCATTCTCTTTTCTTCTTGTTGTAGGCTCCATCACAATGAAAAAAAAAAAAACAATAAATCACACAAATGAAATGTAAATGATCTAATATTTGTATTATAACTTACTAGGGCCAGAATACCACTTAAAAAAACTCCACAAAATCAAAAAAATTGTAGCCTTGAGAGTGAATGTTTTGGATGCCCTAATTTTGAAAGAAGCCACTTAATACTAATCCAATTCCTTTGAAATATAGATTGTAGATGATTCAATATGATCTTAAAAACCCTTTATACATTAGATAAAAATTCACCAAAATATGAGAGATATAAATTCTATAAAGTGACCTCCAAAATTGAAAAAATACCTTGCCTTCATGGTGCAAAGATCATTCTCTGATACCATTTGTAATGAAATAAATTACACAATAGAAGATATAGTATGAAATATTTTACAAATAATTGATAAAAACAAGAAACTTTGAAGTGGAAAACCTTTTAGTTACTCCAATGAGAACATATTTCATAATTTAATGATCAAACAAGACTCACTACCCCCTATATATACCTTATTTATGCCTAGGATATCACCCAGGTCAACCTAGATAACCCTATATAATCCATAGGTTGACCTAGATAGCTAAATAATAATATAATAATAATAATATAGCCACAAGCTAACTACTCATAACCATATTTATACTCTAATATTAGGACTGTAGAAAATTCTTGTGTTATGTGTGCATGCTCATCTATTCATTATTATATTGTGATCTATCAATATTTTCTCTCTAGTCCTAAGGATGTGTCCAATTAGAGTGAGCCTTTCCCTATATTATTAATCTTTTCAAGCTCAAATTTTCTTTCTTTAGGATTAGCTTAGATCAAATAAGGAGTTGGACTTCTAATCCTTGAGATTGATTTTCTTGAACATCATGTTCCTTATTACCTATAATTTCTAAGAGTTTATGGTCACATGTGGTCCATTAATCTAGATAAAATTAATAGTAACTTATGATGGTACAAATACAATGAAAAGAAGTAAATTTTAGGATCAAAAGTAGTGTACCTTATTCTTTAAGTCCTAATAAAACCTATAGAGTATAACTTAATACCCTAGCATAGGTTGAGCCTAGCAGGATCTCAATAAAAAGGATTAAGCAATAAGACTAAAATTATTGAAGCTTGTATCTATGGTTTAATCATCATTCATTCTATTAACCATGTAGGGTGTGGGACCATAGCTTGTGGAAAACATGTTATTGTATATATTGCAGTTTCCATACACTTGGCTTACTTAAGCCTATTTAGGCATCCCATTTACCCTTTCTTAGTGAGGTGTCAATGATGAAAGATGTCTTGAGATGTGTCAAATCACTTTAAAAAAAAAATCGTTTATTTATGGTAGGAAACTTTCCAACACTCTACTTATGAGGAGTCCTATCCTCATTTCATGGATGTTGGTTTCTTATCTCCTCCTACTTATGTACACCTATTTGCCTAATCTATTTGGTTGAATATTATGCAATCTTTGCTTCATTGTGCTTGTTATCTATTCTATGTTATTATAGGTTCCTTTATGGTATCAAATCAAGAGGAAGTAGTCTCAAGTCGTAAGGTGAATCTAATTAGCTGTATTTTGTGAAATTCATTTCAATTGTTGTGTTTTTATAATCTATAGGGAAGATTAAAAGGGAGTTTTGTGAGTGGACCCATTGTGTGCTTACTAGTTGCACTAATCTTTGTGTATGTCTTCCTATTTTCTATTTGTTAGCATTACATGTCATTTAACTATTGTTGTAGGCCATGTTCCAACCATTTTTTCCATGATTCAACCATTCTTGGTTGTAGAATGGGCATAGAGGTGATTTTTCCCTTCACCCACTTGATAAATTGGTGGGCACAAGTTCATTCAGACTATGCAAATTTACCCTACCTTGGTTGCGATTGAAAATTTTCACTAGGGCTTGAGTGAGGGTGGGAAGCTTCTCCAAATTTTAGCCCCTGGTTATATGGGATTTAAGCCCTTGGTTCTTTCCAAGCCAAGGGGGCTTAAATTTTCTCATTTTTTTCCTCTCTTATTTAGAAATTTTGCATTAAAATTATTTCAAATAAATCTTTTTTTTTAGAAGACACTATTTTATAATTAGCGTAAATTTTCAAAGTGCCATAGCTTTTTCTTTTTTTTGAAAAAGTGCATACTTTTTCACCACAAATGCAAAGAACATATTATCACACTTATTCTATAAAGTTCCAATTTATGCATCATTTTGGTTAGTTACAAGCACTCCTATAAATTGCCAAATTGGGGGGGAACAAATAATCATGGGGGTTGTTGTGTGTTTTCCATTTTCACACTTCCTCAAGAAGTTCTTTTGTGTGTTGTTTTTTCCTTCACTTCTACCTACATTTCTAATTTCTTCATTTCCACATTTCTACAACAAACCATCCAAGTCTAGCAACATAGAGTCTAATGTAACTATACTACCCTTAAAACCTTTCAATTATCATGATTGGAAGATGAAAGTAATTCTTGTGCTTAATAAAAAAGGTTTATATAGGGTAACCATGGGAACAAAGAAAAAACCTACAATAGCTAAAGACAAAGAAAATATTTTCAATAAGTTTGATCAAGCATTTGGGTTCCTATGTTTAAAATTTTCTCTTGAATTGTTGTTCCATACATTGAGAACTTGAAAACACCCAACCAAGTTTGGGAAGCTCTAGACAAACTATTTGGGAAAATAGATTAGCTTAGAAGCCATGAGTTGGAAAATCAACTCTAAGGTCTTATTCCTAGGATTTTTTCAACTTTACAAGACCTTTTCACTAAATTTAGATATTTAAAGTTGCAATTAAAAGATTGTGGAATTGATAAGAAAGAGGATCAATTAATCCTTTCTATACTTTCCAAGTTTGGTCTAGAATTTTGTGTGTTTGCATCAACTTTCTACTCTACTAAATGGGTTCTTGGAGCCTCATGGTCAATGCCCACACTTGATAACTTTATTGCTAATCTCATAAGGGAGAAAGAAAAGTTAATTCAAATGGGAACTTTGAAGTCTACTAAGCCTCAAGCCCTACTTGCAGGGAATGAAACACAAAAAACTTCAAAACGGGAGAAGGAGAACACTAAAAAGGACAAGGAAGTTAAGAAAGAAGGAAAAATTGACAACTCCAAAAAGGAGTCTCAAAATAAGAAAATATTTAAATGTGCATTTTGTAAAAATTATAGACATGATGAACACCAATTCATGAGGAAAAAATTTGAGAGTCTACAACAAATTCTCAAAAAGAATAATATAGGGCTACCTGATTCTATCTAGGCATCTTCATCAACAAATGAATATACTAAGGACAAAGAGAAATCAAAGGGAAAAGACTTAGTTTCTACAACATCTTTTTCTCCATCATGGATTATAGATTTTGGTGCTTCACACCATATGGTTTCTTCATAGGTTATATTTTCATCCTTAGAGCCATCAAGTATGTCCACAATCACCTTAGGTGATGATACCCCATCATTGGTAAAAGGGAGAGGGTCTATTCAAGTTGAAGGAGGAAAATTTTTAAATGTTCTAACTATACCTTAAGTATTTATCAACTAATATCCTTTTAGTGTATCAAATAAATCATTTAGGGAGGGGCATGTGAGTAAACTTCTCTCCAAATTTAGATGAGATAAGAGAATTGCAAAGAAAAAATTTGGTAGCAATAGGGGAGGAAAATCACCAATCCAAATTATATACCTTCTCCACTTTTTCGACAAATATTTCTCCAAAATCATGACTAACTCATTTAGATGAAGTTATCAAATTATGGCATGAGTGATTCATCCATCTTAACTACTGCTATCTTGAGCAACTATGTCAATAGAATATGGTCAAGGGATTACCTAAGGTTAAATTTTCTAAAGGTATTTGTGAAGGTTGTGCACTTGGAAAACATCTAGAAGAAAAATATGATAAAGGAAAATCATGAAGGGTAACACAAATTTTAGAACTTGTTCACAATGATGTTTCATGGGCTTTTCCCCATCCATTTTTACAAAGGATAGATATTTTCTCACGTTTATTGATAGTTTTTAATGTTTTACATGGGTATACTTCCTTAGGAAAAAATCAACCATGTTAGAATATTTTCAAGATTTTAAAGCTCTTATAAAAAAACAATCAGGGAAAGTCATGAAGGTTCTTCAAACAGGTAATGGGGGTGAGTATGTCAGTTCAACCATTTTGAAATTTTTGCATATCAGAGGGGATATATCTATATTGCATAGTTCCATATACTCTTCAAGAAAATGGTGTTGTAGAATGAAAAAATAGATCTTTAAAAGATATGGATAATTGTATGATTCACTCTAAGGGCCTCACACTACAATATTGGGTAGAAGCAGTCAACTATAAATGTTACATGCAAAATAGATTTCCACATAAATGCTTGAAGAGTATCACTCACTTTGAAGCTTCAAAAGGATGGAAACCAATAGTTGATAATTTTAGAGTTTTTGGCTCCCATGCCATGAAACACATTCTGAAAGAACATCGCAAGGCTATGGACCCACAATCCAAACCTTGAATCTTTTTTGGATATCTAGATGGTGTAAAAGGCTATTGCCTACTCCACCCTACCACACATGAGTTTCTTATTGAGAGAAGTGTTAATTTTCAAGAAACATATCTTGAGACTATACTTGACACTTCTCAACATATTGTTGACTTACCAAATTTTGATTATAGTACCGATGACTAAGATCATTCTCAATAGATTCCTAGAGTAGTGTCTTCTTCTTCCAGTTCTCATAGTGATGATAGTGATGAGGGTTCATCTTCATCTAGTTTATGGATTGTATTGGAAGTTGATATTTTCACACCAAACTCATTCACATCTCACACTCTCCACAAGAAAAATATAGGGGTACAAGATCCATTAGATGATAAAGAGATTCAAGAATATTTAAACAACGGGGCCACATGCCTTATTTTCTTTAGTTTTTGATCCACAAATATTTAGAGAGGCAGATCAAGCATACTAGAGTGGGATATTGCTATGGATGAGGAATATGATTCCTTGATTAAAAATCACACTTGTGATTTGAACTCACTTCTTAAGGGAAGGAAGACTATTTGATATATGGGGATATATGGAACTAATATTTGTGTAGATGGGTCAGTTGATAAGTATAAAGCATAGTTTGTTTCCAAAGGTTTTTCACAAGTTGCAGGAATCGACTATACTTAAACCCTTACACCAGTTGCTAAGATGACTTCCATTTGACTCACAATTTCTATAACAACACATGGATGGGATGTGGGTAAAAGTGCAAAGCCATGTCATACATTTTAATGGAAATGACCAAAATTGATCCAACTTTAAACTCGAATCGCTAAAAAGTGACATATATGTATTTAATTTTGAAATGATGTAAGCTAATAAAAATATTTATATTTTGTTATAGTTTATGCTTTTACTTTAAAAAAATTATTTGAATATAGTTTCTTATGAATTGACACTATAATTTAGTTGCTGAAAAATGAAGTTACATGAGATGTCAATCTTTATGTAGTAATTTTTATTTTATTTTCTTCATTTTTTGTGTGTATTTATAACTTCAAACTTTAGTGTATGGATATATTTTTTCCAATTTTGATAAATACATATTTTTAAATAAATAATAAAATGTGTGTGTATTAAAACATAGTTGTTTCCATTCAATATCAACTTTCATATTACCAATTTACCTAAAACTAAAAATAAAAAAATAATACCATCTTGATATAGATTCTTGTATCTAGCACATCATGTGTTTTTAAAATTTTTAATAAGTTTTACTATTTTTCTTTGACATGGTAATCAACCTAATATTTTGTGCCAATAACCTACTTTTAGTAAAAATATAAAGGAAAATATAAATAATAATTAAATTATTAATATATATATATATATATATATATATATATATATGAATACTACACTTATGGATCTATAAAAGGGAATTTTTATATTTTAAAAAGAAAAACATTTACCTGAGTAGAAGTTGTTGAAACATCAAAATTTTCAAATAAGTTTGGTAAATTGGCCAAAAGTGGTGCTAAATATGCATTTAGCCAAAAAAAATAGTTAGAAAAGTTATGGACATGACTTACTTAGCTAGAATGAATCTTACAGTATCATATGTTTGACCAAAATAGATTTTTATTAGAAATACTTAAATTCGCTTGTACTGATAAGTTGATTGAAAGTGTGACACAACTTTGTACTTTTACCCATGTACATCAAATGGATGTGAAGTGTAAATTTCTTCATGGTGACCTTGAGGAGGAAATCTACATGGAATAACCACCCAGATTTTTTCAAGATTCATCCTTAGTTTACAGACTTAGGAAAGATCTTTATGGCCTCAAACAAGCTCCTAGGGATTGGTATGCCAAGATGGATTCCTATAGGTCATATCTTCAGGGTTTACTAGATTCTATTCTAGTCCTAATGTGTATCTACTATAGTAGGATGATTCACTTTTGATACTAGTTCTATATGTTGATGATCTTTTAATTATCAGGAGTACTTCATTTTCCATTGCAGTAGTGAAGACATCACTTTAGGATATATTTTATATGATAGACTTGGGTTTATTTCACTACTTCCTTGGAATTGAGATTTTAGAGTCAGCTTCAAGGATTACTCTTGCATAGCCTAAAATTGTACTTTTGATCTACTTGCATGGTTTCACATGACTACTTGCAAACTATCTCTAACTCCTTTTCTATCTAGAGTCAACCTTGACACTTATTGTACTACATCATTGGTTGATGATACATTATATCAAAAACTTGTTGGTAGTCTTATATAGTTGAATCATACCAAGATAGACATTGCATATGTAGTAGGAATGATTTCAATATTTATGCAAAAACCTCATGAGCTGCATTAGAAAGCAACTAAGAGGATCCTTCATTACCTTCATGGTACTCATGGGTTTGGGATTCATCATAGAGTTGGTTCATCAGTTGACTTGGTTGGGTAACTTGTAGATTCAAATTTGGCTAGTGATAATAAGCATCACAATTCCACTGTAGGCTATAGTTTTTCACTTGGTTTAAGTCCTATCAGTTGGTCTTGGAAGAAAATGATATTGATATATCATCCATATAGATAGATTTTAAGGGGGTTGTTAACTCACCTATTGAGGTTGTATGGCTTCAAGGCATTCTTTCTGAGTTTGGTATTCCTTTTAAATAACCTACAGTATTTTATTGTGACATCCAAAGTACTATTCAGATATGCATGAATATGGTTTAGCATCATTGAACCAAACACATAGATATTCATATGCATTATATTATAGATTTGATTCATGGATAGATCGTCGAATTAGTCTGTTTCTAGTCTTTAGAGCAGGTTTTTGATATCTTCACCAAACCGTTTACTAAGAGCAAGTTCATACATCTACGATCTCTTATTGGCATTCAATCTACATCAGCAACATCATCATCCTGGGAAGAGGGTGGGATTTCTAGTCTTCTCCTCATCTTCTCTCTTTTTAGAGGATAGTTTTTTCCCATTAGGTTTTCTATCTTACTCCATTTTTAGAGAGATAGCATTGTACATGAGTACAGGTTAAGTATCAAGATTCATGGTCGAGACTTATTTCTTTTGCATTATACATGGGTACCTCACTAGGCTAGTAATTGGGACCCATTTCATTCATTCCCACCTAACCTATGCCTAATGGGGGGTGTTAGTGTATATATTTCACTTTGTATACACTTTTCTTACTTAAGCCTAGTTAGGCATCACATTGACCCTTTCTTAGAGATGTGCCAATAATGATAGGTGTTGACTCACTTTTGACACCTCTTCCTTCATTTATGGTAGGCAACTTGCCACCACTCTACTTGTGAGGAGTCCTATCCTCATTTTTTGGATTATGGTTGCTTATCTCCTCTTATTTATGCATGCCTATTTACCAAATCTATTTGGTTGACTATTATGCAATCTTTTCTTCATTGTGCTTGTTATCTATTATCTTTGCTTCATTCATGCACACCTTAGTTAGTCTATATATTGCAGTTTGCATACACTTGGATTGCTTAAGCTTAGTTAGGCACCTCATTGACCCTTTCTCAGTGAGGTGTCAATGATGATAGGTATCTTGAGATATTTCGAGTCACTTTTGACACCTCTTCCTTCATTCATGCTAAGCAACTTACCACCACTCTACTTGTGAGGAGTCCTATCCCCATTTTGTGGATGACGGTTGCTTATCTCCTCCTACTTATGTACGCCTATTTTCCTAATCTATTTGGTCAACTATTATGCAATCTTTATTTCATTATGTTTGTTATCTATTCTCTATTATTGTAGGTTCCTTTAAAATGAAATTAAGAGTGAGTTCTTGAATTCTTAGATCATATACAAAATTAAATATAGAAATATTATTTTATTTATAAGAGAAACCAAGGAGCCTAATATTTAGAAGAGATAATATCTCTTATGATGTAAATGACTTTATAAAAAGCCATAGTTCTTGTATCCTTAGATTATTAGTTAGAAATAATTAGATTCTTAGTTCGAAATAATATATAATAATTAGTGATGGGTGACCACCAAATACTGTGTACATTAAAAAATAAAATAGAAATGAAAACTTCATATGCTCACTTGACAAAAGGAATTCAAATAATCATAATATTTGGAAAGTATTTGATCAATATTAAAAAATTGTTGATTTTAACTAGAGTAAAAATTTAAACAAGTGGAATCTAGTTATTTTTTTAACTTTTTAGAATAAGGGGTACCTTGGCACAATAAAATTTCTTAAAATAACCCTTTAGGCTTCAAATCCATTAATAACTTTGATAAGTTTATATGTATACATCAATAACTTCCATGTATATTACCTTTATCTTGGGCAAGGGAATATATATCCTAGGAAATTCTATAGAAATTGGAGGATTATTTCCCATTATCCCAAAATTAATCCCTTAATATCATAGATGATAATCCATATGAAAATTTAGAAGGATACCAATAAGAAGAATAATATAAATGAGTAGTGAAACCTCTTAAAATGGGTGAAGAGTGTTATTGTATGTTTTAGAACATAGAGCACACCCACTTTCAAGATATTCCACTCAAGGATAACCCTAGAGATCTCAATGTAGAAGAGAAAGAGATCTTGCAATGAGGTTGTCCTTGAAGCTGAATGTAACAAATAAGGGGTTCACCACCAAGTTTAGACTTGGAAAATACAATGAAATGATAGAAGTGTAAAAACCCTAATTTGATGCAAACTTGATTTAAATGACCTAGAAATGCAAGTAAAGCAAAACATAATGATGCAAGATAGAAGGTGTGCACCTGGAAATCTGGAAATGGCTGGATGGAGGTATGGAACACTAGAAATTTTGCTTTTAATGCTGACTAGGATTCATTCTCCAATATGGGTGAATCAGTCCAAAATATGGAAAATTGTGTGGGAATAGGAATCTGCCAAAAGGGTATCTAAATCTATAAGAATATGAAATTTGACTGAAACATGGACTCATTCACTAGAAGTGGTGAATCAGTACAATTAGGATTTTCTGAACCTTCAAAGTCTGATACTACTCTTTTATGTCTGTTTATATTTCCTAATTGATTTCTAGATCCGAAACCCTGATTTTCACCTATAGGTCTTCTCCAATGTTCTCCAAGGCTTGATGAAAACTTTGACAACTTTGAATAATTTTCCAACTTTTCTCCAATCTTTCTCCTTAGGAAATCTACAACCTAGACCTTCAAATGACATACAAAGGAGAGGGAAAATTTTTGTTGGGTTAGTGGATAGTGGTTTTCCTTGGTCAAACCCCTTGTTGGTAATCAAACCTTGAAATGAAATCAAATAAGAATGAAGAATGATGAATGAACAAATGACAATGTTGCAACTCACCAAACCCTTGCAATAAAGTGTTGCAACTATGCTTGAGATGGATCCAATGGATGTAGATCTTGACTCTTTCTTGAATCATTAAATCCTAAATCAAAATTGTTAGCTCCAAAACAAACATGATGCATGAAATCCTTGAAATGATTATTAATGCTTGAATGATGTTGTAAAATGCTTGATAATCTTCTCTTGAATGCTCTTGAAAAAACTTGAATGGTCTTGTGAACTCAAATTTGCTATTAGGAATGCTCTCACAAAAGTCTTAGGTGAAAATGAAAGAAAGAACCTTGTATTTATACTCAATTATGCATGAATTCCTAAAATTACAACACTACAAGCCAACATCAGATCTAGGAGGATAAAATCCTGCCAAAATTTTGAATTCATTTTAATTTTGAGCCACATGGGACTCATTCACCCAAGGTGGTGAATGAGTCCCATGAGGCCTAAATTTTGGGACCAATTCTAAAAATGCTTAGAAATGTGTGAAACTAGGTTCGAGACCCAAAAATGTTGGTGGGACTCATTCCCCCAAGGTGGAAAATGAGTCCCAGATCACTAAATATTGGCCATTCAAACCTGAAACACTTGAATTATGATTGGGTGATGATTTGTGTCAAGATTATCCTTGAAAAGATGCAATAAATGAGGCTTGTGGATACAAAATAGGGCCAATTAAAGCATAAGATAGCCCAATTATTAATGAAAACCCTAGAAAAGTGTGAGTGTGTGTTACAACACTTTACAACACTCCAAATAAGGCTGGATTAAGGTTAAAATATGTTGATTAGGTTTAGTTATTTAATAAAACCTTAGAAAAGTGTGAAAGTGTGTTACAACACTTCACAACACTTTAGTAAGGTACCATTTAAATTCATTAGTTCACAAGGGCCCAGGACTTAATGTGAATGTTTCCAACACATTACAACACTAAATCAAGGCACCATTAAGATTAATTCATAAGGAGGGCCCAAACAAGCAAGAAAAAGTAGAAGGGATACTTTTTTCGTTGCCATATCTAGCCCCCACTTTAGTGAGAGGATGAAATTGCTTCAAACTCACACTAAAGTAGGGTATGTGCAGGATCATGATGGGCCAAAAAGTGGCAATATTATGGGTATTTGTAGGGTATGTGGCTGACGACATTTTTCTACCCAAAATTAATGAAATGAAAAGGGTTTTTAGAGGAAATTCTCAGATTTCAACCAATATAATTATTCTTTAATTTTAATTTAATAAATAATTATTATTTATTTTCTATTAGAATTACGACTAAAGTCCTAATCGATAGGCTAATTGAAAAACATCTATAACTTTCAAACAGTATCACATTTTTTGAATCTGAAACATGTGTCACATTCTATGCTTCACATACTATAGAATTAAAATAAGAAAAAATAAATTTCATGAAGTTTTGATCAACTTAAGGTGGTCAGACATACATTTTTATATATTTTTTAAAATTTGTAATAAAAAAATCATAATTAATTATTTACTTGGAAAAAAATTACAAAAAAATATGCATCACATCTAGACATGAATCCTCTATTTATATATAAAATTTTATAAAAAATATTATCATTTTATTATGGTTAGGGTGGTCAGATAGACACCTACTTCTTTTTTTTTCCCTGAAATTTAAGTACTACTGCATTGAAATTTCAAATTTTCACCAAATAGATTTTATTTATTTTTAAATAAACCTAGTAGTTTAGAAACTACATTCAATTTTCTACAGATTCGATTCTTACATATTTTTGAAATAATATAGATAACTTATTCAAATTTTTACGTCAAGTTGCCTAACACTAATTTTTCTGAATTTTAAGCCACTTAAGGGCCTATTTTTTCCATGATGATCCTACACATACCCAGTAGAAAAAAACACATCAAAGGGGTCCAAGTGTACTAATTCCAATAAGATAGGATGCCAACGATCAAGAGGGGTGATCAAGCCCCCAGGATCAAGATCCCATGACAAACCAACATAGGCACAAAAGAACACACTTGAGAATGATATAAGAGCATCAACAAAGCACAAGCATGCATTGTCAAGGATGGAAAGGAAAAGGTAAAAATTAAAAGAGTTAGATCAAGCTTCAACCATTTTTCCATCACAATATGGATAAGATCTAAGTTGTTTGTCTTAAAAATGCATACTCACTCTAAGACAACAAAAATCCTAGTTTTTTGTTAAGTGAGAAGTCCAAGAAAGTGAGGAACATACACTCATGGCTGGCATGCACTCACACACACACGAGTGGCTATGGGGAAAGTCATGCCTCGGTCAGCCTTCCTACTCAAACCATACCAAAGTTATACGTCCTGATAAATTTGATAAGGTGCCACACAAAAATGGTTTTCGAGCTTCATGAGACAAGCAAAACTCCATATGCTTGGAGCTCATTAACAAATAGGATGGCTCCATAGGCACACAAGCTTTGTTATGCAAGGTGGCCATATAAAAATGCAAAATATAAAATTTAAAGAACATTCAAAGGAGTCTTGCTTAGTTAATGTGAGGTTTTGACTTAGGGAACATTTCAAGCGTAACGTCTCTAAGAGAGGACCAATCAAAAAATAGAAAATTCACAACTTAGGGGATGACATGTGTCACATCAAGCCATTAAGAGGAATATAATATGCTAAGAGAGATCACGCTCCTGAAAGACATCACACTCGATGTCATCCACGAAGTAAAAAGTGCATCGTATAAAGTAAGAAGACAACACCATGAACCATGAAAAAGAAAAATGAAAAAGAATAATGCCAATATATGCCCCCACTTTAAAGAAATTGATAAACACCATGTTTTGAGAAATTACTTTAAAGTAGAAAATGATAAATGCAAATAGAAAAAGGAAGACATAAGAGCTAACTTGGAAAGCCCTATGCCAAGTCATATGTTTCCAAATGAAGCTACGTCACATAAGAGAGAAAGAAAAGATAGGGGTTGCCCCCAAAAATGAAAATCCAAACTTGTAAGGGATCTATGGATTTGGGGTTAGTATGCTCTTGCTATAATGTTTTTAGAGAGTTTAGAACTATCACCATTCCCCAAATACACATAGAACTGGAAGAATGATACAAAGAGGGTGAAAACAAAGAAAAACCTTTCGGGTCAACATGAAAGAAACATGAATGTATCGACGCTTTGCGTCATGCCCAAAAGGAAAACACAAGAAAAATGATAAAGGAAAAGATTTTGGGTCAACATGGAAGAGACATGAATATCTTGATGCCTTGTGTCATACCCAAAAGGAAAACACAAGAGAAGGAAAAATAAAAAGCAAAGGAAAGGCCTTTTGGGTCAACATGGAAGAGAAATAAATGTATTGACACCTTACATCATCCCTAAAAGGAAAACACAAGAGAAATTAAAAAGATAAAAGATTTACGACATATAGAAGAAGGAAGGTACAAATAGAGGAATGTCACAAAGAGAAATAGAGAGAGAACATCAAACAAAACAACATGGGGGATCACAAATTACACACATTCAATCACACAAAAGAAAAAGAAAAGAAAAATAAAAGAAAAGTAAGGCATATGCGAGTCAACCTAAAGCAGGTCGTTCGCATCCCAATCATGTTCATTGTATATCAAAGGCATACAATTGGCCAAAGGGAGAATATCAAGTGTCGAACTAGGATCAACACTTGGTTGAACACTCTTCTTAGGAGAATTTTCATTTAAGCTCATGGAAGAGGAAAACAATATATTTAATTCATTATGCACCTCTTCGTTAATTTTAGCAACCTCGTCATTGCCATCCAAGTTAATCACAACAGGAGGTTGAATCATAATGTTTAAAGAAGGCTTCAATTCTTGTTGTGGTTGTTGTATTGGATTGTCTTCTTTTGGGGTAGGGATAGATTCATCATGCATTACTTCAGTCAAGTTTTGGTTTTAATTTTCTTTGTTTAATTCTTCATATAACCTACGAGCAAGGGCACGACATCTATGCCTATGCTCTCTAGCACCTCTATTTATTTTAGTTTTATAAATTTCAAGTTGTATTTGTGTAGGAGCAGGTTGATCAACCATAGGTTACTTTTCTTCCCTAAGGGGAGGAACGAAAGCAACCATGGGAGGTTGTTTGACCACTTTCTCTTTGAATTTGTATACTTGTTTTACTCTAGGAGGTGTGACGAGGTTGTTTTCAATATCTCTTGGTCTTTTGTAGGAGGTAGGTATTTTTTGTCTTAGTTTTTTCTTGGTTGTTTGGGATTTCTTTAGGTTCAAGCATGGTTTCATCTAGGATGGTAGGCTTAGTGGTGGATCTAGGGTCATGTTTCAGAGGGATAATTCTGCTATTATATTTGCCTTGAAATTTTGATAGGACAAGAAAAATAGGTCTTCTCATGGTTTTATAGGTTCTATAGGCTCGGGCCAAAAGAAATCTAAGGAAAAGTTACCCTTAGAGGAGAACAGGTTAAAGCTACTATGATGGACAGTGAAAAATTCATTGTCAAAGAGAAACATTAAGCGTTTATGCACAACTGAAGGGACAACATTCATGGAGCGAAGCCATGGATAGCCTAGCTTCACATGAAATTGGTTCAATTGTTGGATGATGGAGAATGAGACATCTAATATTTTTGGTCCTATTTTTATAGAAAGAGTGATCGATCCCATCATAGGGCAAGCAAAAGCATTGTGTGTCTTGATCCATGCTTTCAATTTATCATATATATCTTGATAGAGCTCATGCAAAAGTAAGAATTCCTTGATGATCACATTCTCTCCACAGGTGGGATCTATTAGTATCCCATTAGTGGGCTTTTCATAGATACAGTTGGCTATGTAAAGAGGTCCATCAGCTCCATGTTTAAGTATATCTTTAGAGGAGAAAGCAATGTCAAGTGGATTTTTAGTTTGTCCCTTATGAGGAATGACATCTATCACTCCTACCATTTCATCCATAAAATCAATGTTTATAGAATCATGTTGAATAGAATCATTGTTATCATCACCCGTATCAACATTCATCACATCATTCTTTGGATTTTCACTAGCTTTGACAAATGAAATATCAATTGTGTTTTGGCATGGGTTTGGTAAAAATTTGCAAGTTTTGATTAGGAGGGGCAACAAACTTATTGCCTTGATCACTAGCACCTCCAATGGAAAGACAATAAGAATCAATGAGGTCTTGCACAATATATTTTAGATGCTTACAATGTTTTGTGTCATGTTCATTTTGTCAGTGATAATGGAAATAAGCATTTGATCTAAATCTTGGGGTAAAGTCTTAAATTAGGATCGGGTGTTTTAATGGGAGGCAAGGTAATCATTTTTTATTCTAAAACTTGAGACATTTTGTTATGAAGGGTATCGAGTAAGGGAGTGAATTATCTTTTTGAGTCCCCATAGCTAAAGGGTATCATTGCTTTAACAACTACTTGGTTATTAACATGTTGAGTTGTTTGTTGATGGGGATTGAATTAAAAGAATCCTTTATTCTATTTCCTAAAAGGTTGGGAATTGTTTTGGTTTACGGTCTTGGATTTCTCAATTCGGCTAGAAGTGGACTTTGTATCTCGACTACTAACCAAATTTTGATAATCATGTAGGGTGGTACACAAGTGCATGAAGGACAATAATTTCATCATGGTAAGCTTACCTTGAACTCTTATTTCCAAATTTTCTAGGAACATATTTTGAAGATGAGGATTGAGGACCTTGACATCGATTTGGAAATAAAACAATTCATATCATGAGATAAAATCAGTTATCTTTTCATCTTCTTTTTGCTTACATCTCATTAAATTGGCCAAGGTCATCTTAGGAGTCATATGCACTTGGAAATGGTTTACAAATTCCTCAACAGGTTCATTGAATGAACTAATTGAGTTTTTTGGTAAAGAGGAGAACCATTCCAAGGCTGTATCTTTCAAGGACCTAGGGAAAATCTTAGCCAAAAGTTTATCATCAAGGAAAAAGTCACTACATAAGTAAGTATAAGCATTAACATGGTTAGAAGGTTCTCACTTTCCTCCATATTTCTTGAATCTAGGCACCTCTACACCTTGTGGCATTGGTGTTCACAATATCTCCAAGGACAATGGACTGCTTTTGACATAATATGTAGGTGGGCCATTTTGATTTTGGTTGATTGTGGAAACTTGCTTTTGGAGGGATGACACGGTTTGGAAGAGTTGATTTATGAGAGGGTCATTGCTCATGTTATGAGATGGAAATGAAAATTATGAAGGGGTGTATGTGTTTGAAGGAAAAGTGAATGGAATGCTTATAGGTGGTAAAGTGGTAGGAGATGCTAGCGGAAAGACCCACGGAAGGAATCACATTACTAGTTTGTTGCATTGTTGTTGTGACTTGAGGATTGGTATAGGTAGGTATTGAGGAAATTGTTGTGGGAGGAAGAATTTGGGTTCCTCCTTGGCTTATGAGATTTATTGTAGGTAAAGGACAACTGGTGGTTCAGGTGATGTATTTTCCAAATATTTGAACTATGTTTTTCACAAGGTCAAGCTGATCTTCACTTTCAAGCATGCGGTGAATGTTATCTATACTAGGGATGTTAGTGGTTGAAATGTTCTCATTTTGAACTTGATGTTGTAGATTAGCTAGGTCCTCATGAATTTGAATTATGTTTTATTGCAGGAAATTATCAATCCTTGTTTCAACTTGCATCACACTACTTGAAGGAAAGGAGTTGTTAATGGTATGATACATACCTAGTGTACTAGTGCCAATACTATGAGTGAAAGAGCTAGACAACCCAAGATCCACAACGATTGTGCTATCATAGGATGACATGAGTCTCGAACTTCATCTCACTACAGTATTAGCAATAGGACACCAAATACTCATACAAGGCCTACTAAATGCAATATAAATGCAAAGTTAAGAATAATGAAATGCTTATAATAGAAATTCTGGAAACTGAAATAGAAAGGAAATAACAGAAAATAGAAACTCAAAATAGATCCTTAAATTTTAGAAAATGTAGTTTAGAATATGCAGAGGGATTGATTCACCCTAGATGGTGAATGAATCCCAGTAGGGGTTATTTTCAAAAATTTCTAAAATTTTTAATTGAATTTTATGCTTTCTATGTTTTATGATCTATATCTTGGATTAAAATGTAGATTTTGTTTGATTTTCAATGAAATGAGATGCAAAAATGCAAACTATATGAGCTTTCACTAATGCAATATTAGAAGCCCTAGAATAAAAAATAGTGAATGTAAATCCTAATTCAATCTTAATGAAAGTCAAATCTAGGATGAAAATGCACTCCAAATCAGAATTATGATGTTCTAAATGCAGGTTCACCAAAATGGAACCTCTTAAAATGGGCGAAGAGTGCTATCGTATGGTTTAGAACATAAAGCACACCTCCTTTCAAGATATTCCACTCAAGGATAACCCTAGAGATCTCAATGCAAAAGAGAAAGAGATCTTGCAATAGGGTTGTCCTAGAATTTGAATGTAAACAAATAAGGGGTTCACCACCAAGTTTAGAATTGGAAAAGAAAATGAAATGATGAAATGAAAAACCCTAATATGATGCAAACTTGATTAAAATGACCTAGAAATGCAAGTAAAGCAAAACAAAAGGATGCGAGATAGAAGGTGTGCACTTGGAAATCTGGAAATGGATTGATGGAGGTTTGGAACATTGGAAATTATGCTTTTAATGTTGACTAGGAATCATTCGCTAATCTATGTGAATCAGTCTAAAATCTGGAAAATTGTACGAGAAGAAGAATCTGCTAAAAGGATATCTAAATCTACAAGAATCTAAAATTTGACTGAAATTTCCCAACTCATTCTCCAAAATTGGAAAATCAATCTAGTTAGGCTTTTCTAAAGCTTCAAAGTCTGATCCTACTCTTCTCTATCTACTTTATCCTTCTTGATTGATTTCTAGATCTGAAACCCTGATTTGCAACTTATAGGTCTTCTCCAATGTTCTCCAAGGCTTGATAACAACTTTGACAACTTTGAATGATTTGACAAATTTTCTCTAATCTTTCTCCTTAGGAAATCTACAACATAGACCTACAAATCACACACAAAGGAGAGGGAAAAATTTTGTTGCCCAGTTAGTGGATAGGGGTCTACCTTGGTCAAACCCCTTGTTGGAAATCAAACCTTGAAATAAAATCAAATAAGAATGGAGAATGATGAATGAACAAATGACAATGTTGCAACTCACCAAACCCTTGTGATGAAGTGTTGCAACTATGCTTGAGATGGATCTAATGGATGTAGATCTTGACTCTTGCTTGAACTAGATAGATCTTGAATGTAATACTTACTTGAATCATTAAATCCTACATCAAAATTGTTAGCTCCAAAATAAACATGATGCATGAAATCCTTGACATGATGATTGATGCTTGAATGTTGCTCTAAAATGCTTTGATAATCTACTCTTGAATTCTCTTGAAAACACTTGAATGCTCTTGTGAACTCAAGTTTTCTATTAGGAATTCTATCACAAAAGTCTTAGGTGAAAATGAATGAAAGAACCTTGTATTTATACTCAATTATGCAAGAATTCCTGAAATCACAACACTAGAAGTTGACATCAGATCTAGAAGGATAAAATCCCAAAAAAAAATTAAATTAATTTTAAATTTGAGCCACATGGGACTCATTTTCCCAAGGTGGTGAATGAGAACCACAAGGCCTAAATTTTGGGACCAATTTTAAAAATACTTAGAAACGTGTGAAACTAGACCTGTTTGAGACCCAAAAATGTAGGTGGGACTCATTCGCCCAAGGGGGCGAATGAGTCCTAGATCACTAAATCTAGGCCATTCAAGCCTAAAACACTTGAATTATTATTGGATGATTTTTGTTAGGATTATCCTTGAAAAGATGCAATAAATGAGGCTTGTGGATGCAAAATAGGGCCAATTAAAGCATAAGAAAGCCCAATTATTAATGACAAGCCTAGAAAAGTATGAAAGTGTGTTACAACACTTTACAAGACTACAAATAAGGCCAGATTAAGGTTAAAAGATGTTTATTAGGTTTAGTTATTTGATAAAACCTTAGAAAAGTGTGAAAATGTGTTACAACACTTCACAACACTTTAGCAAGGTACCATTTAAATTCATTATTTCACAAGGGCCCAAGACTTAATGTGAATTTTCCAAACACATTACAATACTAAATCAAGGAACCATTAATCTTAATTCACAAGGAGGGCCCAAACAAGCAAAAAGAAGTAGAAGAGATACTTTATCCACTGCCACAAGTAGAAGCTAGAAATTTTGTATAAATCTAAATTTTCCTCTGTAAATAAAGAGGCATTGAGATCTAGAAAGAGATATTTTTCTTCACCCTATAAATATCATACTACTAGATCATGGGAGAAAAAAAATAAAATGTAAATGGAATTTGCATAGATATATTTTAGAAAATAAACATTAGAGAGGTACTCATTAATAATTAACTAGGTTAAAGAAAGAATGAAATACCCTTCACCAGACCAAATAAGGCTTTTCTTGTGATTAGGTACGCCAAAAGATTTAATACTAGAATATTTAAGAATATTAAAGAATATACAATCAATAAAAAAGAGAGATGAAGCATTTGAAATGAAAATTTAGAGCTAGATAAAAATATCTCCAAATCCAATAGCTTTCAACATAGAAAGAATGAAAGGGTACAACCAATATGGTCATGTTGCTCCTCAAAATCTAGCTTTCCAATAATATTTTTTTGTCTAGAAGAACTAGCCCACTCCATACATTCTCAAATGGAAATGAAATTATCCAATATGTAATTTACTATTCTTTATCTAAACAATGGTTACACTATATGAGAAATATGTTTTCATAGTAGGAGATCTAGCTAGAAT
Source organism: Sequoia sempervirens (assembly GCA_007258455.2). Taxonomy (NCBI): domain Eukaryota; kingdom Viridiplantae; phylum Streptophyta; class Pinopsida; order Cupressales; family Cupressaceae; genus Sequoia; species Sequoia sempervirens. Next base: position 123,658,916 of record VDFB02358134.1, read on the forward strand.
ATTAAATAAAGTATTTGATGATATAATAATCTACTAATTGGAAATAGTCTCTAGGTCTCTAGGTTTAAGAATGATTTTGATAGTACCATGGTTATTCAAGAACCCAAATGAACCATTGTAGATAAATTATTTATAAACCTTCAGTACATTTAGTCTCATGAAATTCCAATAGGTCTTGTAAATATTAAATGGAAAATAAACTATGATTTTTTCATCATTCATGTTTATTTTTAAATATTATGCAACTCCATCAAAGTGAGTGAGCACTAAAATCCATGTTAGAAATATTTATAAGCTACATGGGAACCATATTCAAGCATTTTTTGAGAACACTAAGACACTTTTGTGAATCATTTTGATCTTAATACTCTAGATTATAATATTCTAGAAATATATGAGAGGTATTCAGAAGAGAAGAGAATGTCCCAATCTTAGTCTTAAGATACCTATACTAAGAGTAGATTTTTTGATATACATACGATTTGAATAAATACTTCAAGGCTTTATATCCATCCTAAATCCAATAAGAATGAGGTTGACCTAGAGCTCCTTTAAAAAAATGAGTGTTACCAATCTTGAGATGGTGTCAAATTACAGCCTTCAAGTAACATAATTGAAAATTAAGGATATTAGATTTAATCCATTTGGAGACTCATTTGAGTCATTTGGTCACATTAGCTTCAACTTATTTAGAGACAAGGAAAATCTCATTCTAAAATTTAATAAGATGATGGTGGAATGCAAAATTATAAATTTTTGCTAACCAATTTAGTTGGTATAAAAGAAAGGAAATGAGTTCAAGTTTCAAACCCTAAAAATAAGGTGAATGGTCCCTTAATGCATTAGAGGTATTGTTCTCAAGAAAAATGTGTGGATATATTCAACCATAAAAGTGATGGGACTGTCATCAGATATGATGATCTTAGAATGCACTTTCATAGATTTCAATAATGGGTGAAAATAAAAAAATTGTACTCATTAAAATACCTAACATGACCAAGATACTTGAGCCCCTTATCTTCAATGGCCTACAAATTGAACCATGTAAAAAATAATCTAATGTGGCATAATACCACCATAATTCAAACTCACTAACCATTAATAGTTCTTAAATAAAACCAAGCTTCACATTCTACAAAACACCATTACATTTAGGGAATGCTAACTTTATCTTCCAAAGACTTGACCATTTTAAAATCATCACAAACTAGTTAGTTAGAAATAATAAGTTGTTAACAATCCATTGTAATGGCCTCACTCTTTTAGGACCATTGCTAGATGATTAAATGATGAAAAACCTCATGATTCCCCTATTTATGTCAAAGATTGTAATGTATCAAAGTTAATTATGTAAAAATATTAATTAAATCCTTAGTAAATATATAGTACATAGGACAATAGAATTTTAGGTTTAAATAATTTATTAAAAATAAATTAGTGAACATAAATTATCAATAGTATTTTACATTGATAAAGACTCATTTAACTATTTTTAAAAAAATATAAAATAAATTGTAGAGCATTTCTTGCATTTAATAGTATTTAATACATTAAAATGCTAGTATGGTAATTTTTGATGAATTATAGATTCAACGCACATATCCATCATCACCTACAGATTGGTCAAGCTTGAACTTGCTAATAGACACCACCATGGAAGATCCAAAATGACCTTTGAGTGAGATCATCATTTAGCCAAAGGGGTTTCATCCTCTAACTTGTACAACCAAATGGGTTTCATGCTTCGATCATCTATAAATATAAAGGTTTTTATCCTCAAACATAGGCATTTGGACATGTGATTAGAATATATTTCTAATTGGGGTTTTTGTGTATTTTTTATAATAATCATTGAGAAGACTCTAAATCCTAAATATCCTAGATTTTTTTGTAAGATTTGCATTAATTTCCTTTAACATTAGAGTTGTACACCATTAATGATGCCAAATTTTGTCGGATTACATTTTCCTTTGTGTATTGCACACAAAAATTTAATTGTGTGTAGGATTTTACTTGAAAGAAATGGGAATGTGTCTCTTTTGATGTAAATTTTTTATCTTTAATAATGGAACAATGCACCACATGTTAAAAAATCTCAACCAACACATTAATGGTGGCAATGGGATCTTTGTCTATCATCGTAGCTAGGGGTATATGTAGAAGCATAACCTAAATATTTTTTTTATTTTTTTTTGTGTAACAAACCCAATTTTGTATATTATTGCATGTAAAAATTAAGAATTAATAATTATTTTTCACGTGAGTAGAGGTAGGTGAGATGAAAAAAAATGGTAATAATTTTAGACTTCAAAGGTTGAGATGACATGAAACTCATACCATTATAGTAGAAAATTGATGGGAATTTCAAACAAGTAATCCCAAAGAGAGGATATAGATTTTTTTTTAGGAATTAGTGATGAATCATATTTGGTACCATGTTTAATGTAACTCTACACCATCAACTCTAGTAGTATAGATTCTTGAATTTATCAAGAACTAGAAATTAAGCATCCTTAAGAATAATCCCTTAGGAAAATGGATGAGTCAAAGTATAACTCTAATGAGATACATGAAATTACTAGTAGAGTTTGGGAGTTGGTAATGACAAGAAACAAGAACCTAGGTTGGGTTAATTTTGTAAGTCTAACTTTGACAAAGTAATATTGTAAAAGTATTGAGTTGGAGCAAAAATTCAAGGATGACAATATAAGAATACCTAGGGAGGGAAAAATATGACACTTTGATGAGGAATGAATGAAAACAATAATGGGAAGGGAAAGTCTAAAGTCATGTGTTGAAGGGCCTTAAGGAAAATTAGACTTAGATAAAAAATCATGTCAAGACAAGGATATTTAAAACTCTAGCAACTAAAAAATACTTAGAGAATATGATACACCCAAACAAGACACTTTGATAACCTTAGAAAGATAGGAGAAAATAAGAGGAAGAAATTATACACAAAATTGGACTAGGGAAGATGTGGTACTAAGGAAATAATAATCTAGTCCATAACAAAACTATTGAAAAAGGGGACATGACAAGTCCACCTTGATCAAAATTTATTCCCCTTAAGCAACTTTAAATTTGGGTGCTCCAAAGTCTATAGTCCTTTGCATGTTCAATGGGAATGTTTTTCTATTGAGCCAAATACTTTATGATGTCTCTACCTCTCAGCTTCATTTTTTAACGTCTATAATTGTGTCAAGAACCAATACTAATTTTTCTTCTTTATTTAATAGAGGAAACTTAGTTGATGATACAATATGTTTTCCCAATTCTTGTACAACTTCACCTCAAGTAATGCCAACACATATGCAAATTCACCAACTCACTTCAAATATTTGTAAGGATTGTATAATTAAGGCTTGAGTTTTTTGATCCACTTCGGGCTTCAAGGAGGATTTCTTGAAGGGTTGCAACATTGTAAATATCATATCTTTGACCTCAAGTTGTCACTCTATATATTCAATTAAATTAACCCAAAATTATACTTGATTTATTTTAATATGAATTCACCATGCTTAATCAAATCACTCACTCCTATGGTCCTATTGTCAGCAAAATAAGATCAAGAAAACTTCAAGCTTCATACCCCTACAAGGAGATGATAGGTATCATACTAATAAACATGAATTAAGTAGTGTTATAACAATTCTCCACTAGATATGGAAAAATAATATTTAGGAGGTGAATCCAAATATTGAGAATCTCCTGAAGATTAGCTAATGCTTAATCAAGAATAGTGTTGAAGCTCTAAGGACCCTCATGGAGAAGCTCAAGGAGCTAAAAGAGGAGTAGGTGGCTAGCTAGAGCTATCCCTAGAAACAATAATATGGAGTAGGTAGTAAAAGAAAAAGTTAAAAAGCAAATGATGGAAGAAGAGAAAGGAACTAGTGCAAGAAATCATGGAAGTAAGAAGAAGTCCTTTGAAGAAGAAAAGAATGAGCTAGTGAGCTTAGTTAATCTACACTACAACCCAGAGTTAGAGGTGGATGACACCTTAAAATATGAATTAATTGTCTACCTATAGGTTGATTATTTTTTGTTGTTGTTTGGCTACTAGTTGGTTGTGTTTCTCCTATTTGTGTAGCATTTTTTTTTAAAGGGTCTCAATTCCCTTCAAAAAATGTGTTTTCTATTAATCGAAATAATTCTCCACTATCTATAGATCCATTTTTTCCAAACCTTCTAATGAGCCATAATATAAGTTCTTAAATATCCTTGTACTCATTTATTTACAATCTCAATTTGACTGTCAATTTGGGGGTAGTAGCTAGTGTTTGTTGTGAGATCAATTCCTAGCAAATGAAAGAGATCTTACCATTGAAGTAATCTCAATAAATAACTATCATTGTCACTCATGATATTATTAGTTAGTCCATGAAGACTAACAAGTTTATTGAATAATAGGTTTCAAAATTTTAGTGCCTTAAAGTCAAAAAATAAAACAAATATGTGTTTATACTTTGTGAGACTATGCACAACCACATATGTGTAGTCCTTACCTTGCACTTTAGGAAGTATAGTGATGAAATCCATTGAAATACTCATCAAATTTTCTCTAGAATGGGTAAAGGTTGAAAAATTCTTGGGTATGTACAGGATCATCATGGAAAAAAACAGGCCCTTAAGTAGCAAAAAATTTAGAAAAATCAGAGTTAGGCAACTTGACATAAAAATTTGAATAAGTTATCTATATTACTTCAAAAATATGTAAGAATAGTTCATCTATAGAAAATTGAATGTAGTTTCTAAACTACCAGGTTTATTTAAAAAATTAAAAATTCTATTGGGTGAAATTTTGAAATTTCAAATGCAGTAGTACTTAAATCTCAGGGAAAATATAAGAAGTAGGTGTCTGTTTGACCACCCTAACCACAATAAAATGATAATATTTTTTAATAATATTTTAGATATAATTAGAGGACTCATGTCCGATGTGATGCATATTTTTTTGTAATTTTTTTCTATGTAAATAATTAACTATGGATTTTTTATTACAACTTTTAAAAAATATAAAAACTTGTATGTCTTACCACCTTAACTTGGTCAAAACTTCATGAAATTCAATTTTTTTTTTTAATCCTATAATATGCAAAGCATATAATGTTATGCATGTTTCAGATTCAAAAAATGTGATACCATTTGAAAGCTATAGATTTTTTTCAATCAACCTATCAATTAGGACTTTAGTCGTAATTCAAATAGAAAATGAATAATAATTATTTATTAAATTCAAAGTAAAGAATAATTTATATTGGTGGAAATTTGAGAATCTCCTTTAAAAACCCTTTTCATTTCATTAATTTTGGGTTTAAAAAAGTCGTTAGCCACATACCCTACACATACCCATCATATCACCACTTTTTGGCCCATCATGATCTTGCACATACCCTCTTGTGGGAATGTTTGATCTATTTACTCACCTAATATTCTTTAATGTGTTAAGGAAATAATCCTCAAGTCCTTTCCACATTAATTAAACATACTTATATGTCCTAAAATATATAGGATTTCTTTCCAAGGGAGCATTATTAACTAATTTCAAAATATTTCCCTTCATTATTAATTTGAGTACTAAATAAATTGTTCCCTTATAGAGAATATGTTCCTTGAAAATAGTGAGTCTATCATCCAACATCTTCCCTTTCAAAAACATATCACGAACTCATTCTTAGAGTTTTTGGCTATGATTTCTATCTTCTAGTCAGCAAAAGTGTGAGACATTGAACAAAATGTTTGCTTCTTGGATAATGCATTGGTGATTAAATTATTATTTTCTTTAACACACTCAATGTAAAAATCACATGATTTAATTTTTCTTACCTAATTTTGTTTCTACTCATTTAGATCCTTCTAACTAAGAAAAAATTTCAAACATTTGTGATCTATTTTGACCAAAAATTAGCTATCAACCAAGTATTGCTTGAACTTGGTCACAGTGTGCATAATTCCTAGCATCTCCTTGTCATATATAGAGAATAAATTTTATACTTCCTTGAGTTTACAAATCTTGAATATATATGGGTGCTTGTTGGGCATAAGTATTTCTTAAATTCACTCTATATGTAATCACACATCAAGACAAAGGAAATGGAAAATTTGAGAGTAGCTAGCATCAAGCATGAGCTCATTACCTCTTTCTTTTTTTAAAATATCATTGCACTATTTTACTTCATGCAAAAGGTCCTTTATTAGATTAGTTAAAGGAGTGGAAAATTGATCAAATACCTTATCAAGCCTTTAGTAGTAGCCCTAAAGTCTAAAAATACTTGAATTTGTGTCAAAGTCCTTAGAAGATGCCAATTTAAAATAAATTTGATATTTTTCATTTCTTCTTACACTCCCTTAACACTTATGACATGTCTTATGTATAATTTTTTTGTCAATGCAAACTCACACTTAAAATCTTGTGCCTCTAGAATTCCTAAGATATCATCAAGGTGATTTAAGTTTTCATCCTAATTTTTCCTATAAATAAGAATTTCATCAAAGAAAATAAGAACACATTTCCTCAAATTTTTGATGAACACCTAGTTCATGCATGACTACAAGGTTGTAGGGTCATTTTTCAAACTAAATGGAATGACTAGAAACTCATAGTTCCCATAGTGACACTAGAAGGATGTATTATGGATATACTTGGGATGCAAATTTGATGGTAGCCTAATCTAAGGTCTATTTTTTAGAAATATATTGCTCCATGAAGTTCATCTATCAATTCATTGATCCTAAGAAATGGGTAATGATTTTAAATAGTATTATTTTTCAATATCTATAGTTGATGCATATTCTCATTGTACCATATTTCTTCTTTAAAAGAAATAATTGAGAGGAAAATAGACTTGAACTAGGCCTATTGTGCATCATGTCCAAAATTTCCTTAATAAATTTCTCATTTTTATTTATCTTGTACCACTTATAATGGTAATAAGGGATCATGGTAATGATGGTTTGGGTACCCTCCTCCAGCTTAATAACATGTTTGAAGCCACTACTAGGTAGGATCCCTAGAGGAATTTCATTGAAAACCTTGTTGTGCTTGTTCGAAACCTCTTATACATTTGCATGATATGTTTTCTTTCCTTTAGGAGAGTTTGTCGACAACATGATACATTGTTCTACCTAATTTACATGTCCATGAATAAAAATTATCTCCATAATTTTGAAAGATATGATCCTTGGTATTTCATTCATCATGCCAAGAAGTACCATGACATTTCCCTTAGATTCAAAATTTAGTTCCTTAGTTTATAAATTTTATGTTATTCCTTTGAATAAATTCAACCACTAAAGTCCCTAAACAAAATATGTATCTCCTATGTTGACCATATAGAAATATTCCCTCATATTATAAATTTACAAGCTAATTTTTAACTAATAACTATTTTGGTGCATTAGATAGAAAAATTATTAATGAGCATCATATTGAAGCCTTCAAAATTATCTTCTATTTTGTGACCTCACCTCATTAGTATTTTGTGATCTATAAAACCATGAGTATCACTATTTTTAATGTACAATGATTCATTATCCTCTTCTAACCACATGAGTTTGAAAGGATTGTACCTTGGATTACTATAGCATAGAAAAGGTGCTCCCAAGGATTTATCCTTCCTCCTTTGAATTGTCTCCTTCAATTCCCAGTTTGGGTTCTTCTTCTTTGCTCTATGTCTAAGGTTATTCAACTCCAAAATCATCATTAGAGACTACCTAAATGTACTACACTTGTATCTTTGCAAGATATTTATGTTTAGGTGATCAAGGCTCATTTAAGGTGAAGCATGACTTCTTTCTTCTCAACTCATTCTTTACTTTTGTGTCTTGACTTGATGGGTAATTTTGAGGCTAATGTATCTTCTTATAAAAATAATTTCTTGGAGGGGTATTATTTTGTTGAAACTTGTTCCTTAGTATAGGAGTCTTGAGTGCCAAGGTAATGTTGATTGGACTATTTATAGAAGTTGGTTTAAAGTCTTTGACCAACCCCTTGAGTGACTCCAAGAATCACTTAATGAATATCATACTCAACCTCCTCTTTGAGATATTAGGTACCATTACAAATAGATTCTAAAATTCTATCACATAATTTCCCATTAGACCATACTATTTCAGTTGAGTCATTTGTCTAAGATGTATATCAAGATCATTTCTATCAAATCTTTCAATTAATAGCTTATAGAAATTATATAAATTGATTTAGTTAGGTCCTTGAGTGATCAATACATGGTATCAAATTTTATGTGAAGTTCCCTTTAGATGTAGGGTAACCAAATAGATAGCCTCATTTATAGTCATAGAATTGAGAGTTATATATTGTGTCAATTTTTTGTACCCATACAAGAGCAATGCATCTGTTGGGTCCATCATAAGTGGAAAATTTCAAGTGCCCCAAGACATGTTTCATAAATCTAACTAGAAATCTTGTGGTCTATGTTTAGTTTTAAGACAATTCTTACTTGAATTATTTAAATTTATAAAGCTATTAAGAGAGATTTCTACCCAATTTTCCTTTGGAAGGGCTTGGTATTGAGCATAGAAATATATAATGTAATTAATAGTTATAAGTTGAGCTCAAATTTTAGGAAATTCTTCCTCTCTATGAAGAAAAATAGGCTAAAATGGCCTAGAAAATGAAATAAGCATTTTCTTCTAGGCATTAGTAGGAGTGACAATGTGGTTGTCAGCTTTGAAAGAGCCTCTTCTACTATTGTGTCGTATAGGTCAATTCATTTTATTATCAATCTTATCCAACATTTATTCTAACATATCAAACATCATATCAAACCTACTTTATTCCCATTTATAAAGGCTCTTTCCCATTTGGCATAACACTTTACTCCAATATAGTCTTAGGAGGAAGAGTTTCTATTTATTGATATTTTGAAGACTGCATCTGTTTTATGATTTCTCTTTCATAGTATCTAGCTTCTCTATCATTGGAATGAATAAAAATTCCACACATAAGGGATTAGGCTTGAGAATAAAATAGGTTGGAAACACTACCAAGTTTGATGCTACTATAATGTTTGGGGCTTAATTTACCAAACATCAAAGATCAAGGATACTTTAGAAGAAGTATTCAAGTAAATGAATGAGCTAATGTTTGACCCTAATGAGATGTACAGATTTACCAATATATTTTAGTATTTGAGCATGAAAAGAGGTAGGTATTTGGGTATGGTTAAGGCCACAATTTTGACTCTAACAAAGTAACTTAGTAAGGACATCAAGTTAGGACTTAGAAGTTAGGGATAATAGAAAAAGGGTACTCCCGGAATGAAAATGTTGAGATCTTGATGAGGCATGAATGAAATGAATGAAGGGAAGTACAACTTTGAAAGCTAGGAATTGAAGAGACTTGAAAAAAACGGACTTGGATATGAAGGAATGCTAAGATGAGGAGCACTAAAAACCAACAATTGATAAACACTTAGACAACTAGAAATGCTCCAATAGTAAGAAACTTTGGAACCTTAAAATTACATAGCAAAAAGAAGTGGAATAACATGTGCAAAATATTGGACTAAAGAAGATGTGGGAATTAGGAAATACACATTTTGGTCCATGATAAAATTATTATGAAAAGGGGAGATGACAAAGGTTGGCCACATGACATGGTAGTTGGGTTCCTTCATATAAGGAAATAATAGCTTAGTGTAAATCAAGAGAAATTTAATGTATACATCACTAAGTCCACTCTCATGTAGGTTATGATCCGAAAGGCTTAAAGCCAAACAACTCTTAAGATAACTATAAGAAAAAATTGGTAACACATTGATTTGTTTAAGATGAATGATGTCATATGGACCCAATTGTTGACATAAAACATATACAAAACTCGTGAATATTTTTGTAAGTCCTCTAATCTTTTAATATATGACATTCATTTCAATTTTTTCTCTATGGAACACTCTAATTGATCATCATTATCATATGCAAACAGTTCAAAATGGTTTTTTTCGGAAACTTAAAAAATATAAATTTCATGTGAATTAGAGTGACATTTGGCACTACATCCTCCCATCAATGAACCACCCTCACTATAAGGATTATGTGAGAATTTGGAGAGTTGAGCACTCATAAGAGATCTCTCGAGTTGAGAAGATAAAAGATGTATATAAAATACTCACAATTGTGTAAGCTTCTTCAATTACAAAGATGTATATAATAAATAAATAACTGGTAAGAATATCTTCTGTTTTTCCTTTGTCAATGTGATCATGGAAAGCTTGTGGTTTACTGTTACAATATTTCTTCTTTTTATATCTACATCAATTCGTCGAGGAGCTATTTGAAAACAGTGTTAATGGTTAAAATTTTTGCTAAGTTTTCCAAATGAAACGGGGAGTTCGTGTAGTAAGATAGTAGAAAACATTTACAAACATTTATTATTAGTCCCTGCATATAGGCAGAGACTAATGTTTTCGCCTCAATAAAACAGCATTAGTGCTATGTGGGTAACCGTGCATGAGGGCAAAATATATACTTATGCCAAGGTTTGATTTTTGTTTAAAAATTATCGGTTTATCTGGCTCGCCATTGGATATTCTGTATTTTCCTGGGGTTTCATTTTCTTGAGAAATCTTAAAGAAAAACTGTTTTAATGGGAAAGAGGGCGAGGAAAATATTAAGCAGATTTACAAAATTCTTGGTTATTGATTGCCTGCAGGCACGTGGTCTGCATGATGAAATACGTGACAAGTATGCATTGAAACAGGTGTGGGCATCCGTCAATTTTCTTCCTCGACCACCAACAAAACATGTAATGGCAGTGTAAGCTATCAGACAGAGGAAAACCTGGAAATGGAAAGTCTCGCTCGGTGAGCATGCAGTTGGAGAAGATGTTGAACAGGGTAAGTATGCCTGTGATTGCTTCAATGTTTTTGCCCTTGACCACCACTCCACTCAGTGCTTGATTTTTGCGTAGCAATGTCTGGGCTATAATTTTGTGCTGTGTAATTGAATTGGTCAGTATCAGTAAATGTGTACTCTATTTATATGCCAGGTCGATAGTCTTATCAAAGGGGCAAGCACTTCTGGGTCTGTTCAGGTATGTAGCATTTCCTTTCTTTTCACAAAAGATTCTTCTGATCTACAGCGAGAGAAGGCTTATCTGCTTGGGTCTTTTGTTTTGAGGTGCTTGAAATTATGTATGTGATAGTGCTAAGTTGCGAAGCTGGTGGTTGAGTTGTTTTCCTCATAAGGAATACTGCTGTGAAAATGAGGTGGAGGTGTGTACTCAATGTGTGCAGTAGAAACCAAGCTGCTGCTTGGTATAGCGCTAGCAACCTTTGATACTGGGGAAATATTTTCATCGTGGGCAGAGCTGGATTAGAGTGCCTAACAACGACCTCTCGTAGTATTCTTAGCCCATTTACTTCTCATTTTTGAACCAATGTGCGAGTTTAATACCAGGTGGCTTTTAGCAACTCTGCCAAGATTTTTTGGTCTAGCGTCTGTTAACCCTAGGCATCTTTAGCCTTTTTTTATAGTAAAGAAAATAACCCACAAGTCATGTTTTCTATTGGTTCAAATCCCCTTTCGGCTTGTGTTGATGGTCTAAATATCTGTTAAGAATAAATGTGCCAAGCATGATCACCAAACATGGAAAGCCTCACAGAGATTACATAGCAGTCTCCTTATGCATTCTGGTGCTGATCCACCTGCAAATACCGCCAATAGGCATATTGCTGAAGGTTGACAATTATTTTGGCCTCTCCAAAAATGACCAACAACCTGTGAGGTATGTGCTTCTCTTATGAACAACAATCTCCATTCTTTTTTCATAATTAGACATAGCCTCAAAATGGTCATGCATACCAGAAGTTGCTGATTTCTATGCTTCCCCAAAATCTTTATCATTGACATAATCAGCAGCATATACCTCTTTGCAAAACGGCTGAATCAATACCAATGTGTCACCTACTGAATTTATGGCAAGCTAGAAAACATACACGCATATCTTATCACTATATGGAAATGGACAACAATCACCTTGCCTATTAAATAATGCTTCCATTTTTGAACTGCTGAAAACAATGCATATAATTTTTTTATTGTGAGTGCTGTAATTAAATACTGCCCCTTTAAACATTTTTAGGTGATAGTATAATGACCTTCATGCAAAAATTGGTTGAATTGGATTCTGTAGTTTCTGTCTCATCGTGCTTCACCTTTGATGAACTTCTCTCAAGAAGTGAAACACACTTTTTAGATTGGTTTTGTAGGCTCCTGCACTTGGCACACAATAAAAAAGCTGGATACAGTAAGACTAGGATTCCGTATGTAGAACAGAAATCTATTCTACCAGGTTGGCAAGTGTTCAACTCTCACGAGCTACTTGTTTTTCAGTAACTAAGTCATACTGTTAAAAACATTAGCTATATCGATGCACTTGCCAATAAGGACTTATGCCATAATCTTCAAATCAATTTTGATTCAAAGATATAATCCAATCCTTTTTATTCTTACAATCGAGCCATTCAATCACGGAGTACATATATGGAGTTAAGGAAAACAAGGTAAGGAATTAGTGGTATATGCCTTTATGCCTAAACATCCATCTAATCTCACATTCGGGCAACATTATGTTGCATCTTGAAGATTATGCAAAGTAAAAAGGTGCCTTTCTCTGCATCTGAAAATGCAAAACAGGCTGCCATCCAGCACATAAATAGGCTTGTTAAGCTGATGATTCAGTTTAAGGAACATTATAAGAGTGTACTAAATCTACAACATCCACCAGAATGAATAAACTGGTCTCATGTCTAGACTTTCAATTGCCATGTAGGCATGTTCTGTTCAGCTTTGTTATTGGGATATAAATTAAATTACACATTATATAACACTTCCATTATATTTGGTGGATGGTGCAGGCGATTTTTTATATGCCTCAGCTTCAAAAATTGACATCTTAGTGAAAGATAAAAGGTTGTCAGGTTATTTATCTTGATTATGGCAGCATGGAAAGCTCTACAAGTTCTGGTATCAATGAAATTTAAGTCCTTGGAGTAACTTTCGCTCTTTTTCATTCTTATGTTCTTATACAGGTTCTAGAGAGAAGAAACCGTATTAAAACACCTAATAGAGTATCGTTCATCAATTTCCTAGAAGTCATTGCCTAACTAAAGTGTTCACATCAAGAAGAAAATGTTTTCTTGTTGTACATTTTGTTATAGAATTTAGGTCAAGAGACATAGAGGTAATGTTTTGGCCAATCTTAAAATTATCCTCAAGGATTTGTACAAAACTCTAGCAGATGACAAAGACACAAACATAAGATATTAAACTTCTTTTAAGAATAGATCATCTTTCTTTTAGTGATGTTTATCATATTGATTGAAACATCAAGGCATAGAAGAATTTTTCTTTTAGTGATGTTTATCATATTTTTGAGTTTTTTCAGTAGCCCATGTGCAGCCATACTCTAACAGTTCGAAGGCATTAATTTATGAAAATCTATATGAATTTTATATATACTATGCTGTTATTTTGATTTCATTGCAAGATCAGATAGAAAGAGCAGCCGCTCTATCTCCTGTAAGTGCAGTTCTGTTTGTAAGAGTAACAGCCCAATCTAGTTCTATTTTAAGCAAATCATGTATTTTGGTTTTGGTATTAATCATGTAACTGCTTTTCAACAAATGTTCCACTTGCATGGAAAATGCTTACTATTATATGTAAAAATCAACTCACATGAATTGTCAAGCAGCTTTGAAACAGGGCCCATGCTGCGTGGAAAACGCTTACTATTATACTATACCCAACAAACCCTTTATACCCTACTTTTTCTTCATTGAGGGTAATACTCCGGCCACCTTCGTGCATCCTGTCTAGTCATTGTTTTATGATTTCAAAATGTTTGGTTTGATGCTTACAGGTCAAATGGGCCGAGATATCAAGAGACTTGGGAAGAGGCCTATAATGAAGGTCTTATAAGATTGAAGGCTTTAGCTATAATAGATACATTAGGGGTTGTAGCCTGGTCAGTTTGATTGAATTAATCTCCTTGCCTGGGGCTTCTCAAGCCAAATCACTCTTCTGTTCAAAAATAGAAAATGTAATTGATGTAGAAATTTTTAGTTGTACATTGAAATGCATGGTAAAAGTACATTAGGTTTGAGTTGCAGATAGCTGCAATTGATGTCTACAATGGATTTTCTAAGCTCTAAAATTTTCCAAATTTTTGTTTCTTTATATTTTTGGCTATAAGCAATGGGAAATTCCAGTTGGGTTTCTCTTGGATATCTAAAGTCTTCAAGGAATATTTAAAAGGTATGCTTCTTGAGTATGATCAAGGTAGCTTTAATTAGATTTCTATCTGAAAGCTACCTTTAGGCAATATGTAAAAGAATTTTTTATAATCTTTAGTAAACTAATCAGAAAGCTGCCATTGAGATTCTTCCTGAACTTTAGTTTGATAGAAATGTTTAGGAGATCAGTTGATTTAGCTGCAACTAGTCTTAATGATTCTGGAGGGCATTTGTGTTGCTTTTAAATCAGAAATAAAATGTCTGCAGCATGAATTGTCATAGTTTTGAGGCTGAAAATCTGCCAACCACGGAGCCTTTCTTTTCACTATTTCTTAGCTTGTTTTGATGGCTTTTGAACAAAGCAACCTGTACCTGCCCTGTCCTTTCGCTTCCCTTCATTTTGTGCGGTGCTTTTCATTTGCTTTATGGAATTGAACAGTGACAAACATTGTTTCATTTCTCTTAGAAAAGAAACAATAGCTTTAGGCAGGGACTCCAGCTGTGACACAGCTCTTGTTTTACACTATTGTCACTAGCTGTGCATTGACAACAACTCATTTCTTTCCTGTTTTAGAAGGCTACCATAGATTAAATATAAAAAATTCAAGCGTAGTCTTCTAATATAAAAATTCAGATGAAGAATGATGATTGTAAATTACAGTCTAGTCCATTGAGTAAGGATGTTTCTATATTATATGACTAAAATAATATACATTTATTATTTTACACTGTTAATCAATAGCTGTGCACCGACTACAACTCATTTCTTTCCTATTTTATAAGACTATCTTGGTTTAAATATAGATCAAACATAATTTTCTAATATTTTAAGTTCTTACAATTACATCTATAATACAACCTCCTTTCATCATTCTTTATTTATTTGTTGGATAATGAGAACAATTAAAACCATAAAGAAAATCTTGTCTTATGAAAAAGATAAAACAATAAAACAAAAATAAGAAAAAAACAATTAAAGCAATAAACAAAGCTAGATTTTTCTACGTTTGATGGTTTTATGTTTTCATTTTTGGAACAAGTGATAATAAAGGAGTTATTTTGCAGTGTCTGTATTAGGATTTTGTGTTTTTTTTAGCATCAAATGGCGAAGGTTTCAAATGCAAAATTTGAGGTGGAGAAATTCAATGAGAAGAATAATGTTGAGCTATGGAAGCTCAAGATGCATGATTTGTTAGTGCAACAAGGATTGCACAAGGCATTGGTAGGAAAGTCAAAGAAACCTATGAATATGATTGATGAAGATTGGGAGGATATGGATACAAGAGCTCTTAGCACAATTTGGTTGTGTTTAACAGATGTTCTTTTCAATAACATCAATATTGTTGGAGAGGAAACAACAAGTGTATGGAACAAAATGAAGAGCCTAATTGTTGATCATTTAAATGTTCTTCAATACTCTTATATGTCAATTACCTAATATGGGTATAAATTTTGAAAATAAATACAAGACAGTTATGTTATTATGTTCATTGCACGAATCCTAGAATCACTTAGTCACTTCCATTAGTTTTAGCACAATTTATACCCTTGAATTTTATTCTATTATTCTGTTTAATCTTTTTTGTTATTTCTTCGCAACTAACTTGTACTGCAATATTATTCAAATTTGTGAGTTCTACATTTTCGTTTCCATTTCCTAGAATCACTTAGTCACTTCCATTAGCTTTAGCACAATTTATACCCTTGAATTTTATTCTATTATTCTGTTTAATCTTTTTTGTTATTTCTTTTTTTAATTTTATGCACGAATCCTAGAATCACTTAGTCACTTCCATTAGTTTTAGCACAATTTATACCCTTGAATTTTATTCTATTATTCTGTTTAATCTTTTTTGTTATTTCTTCGCAACTAACTTGTACTGCAATATTATTCAAATTTGTGAGTTCTACATTTTCGTTTCCATTTCCTCTTCCGCAACACTATTCTACAAATAAAGCTACTTCTTTTAATTTTATATTAACTATAAAACACCCATCATAAATATAAAAAATATATATATTTTTCTTATATATCAGCTAAAGAAATGTTGGCTTAAATTTTGACAAAAAGAAGGCAAGAAAAGGTTGTACTAACCAAGAGTCCAAAAGCCAGGAGTCCAATAACAGCGCCTTGAATTGATACAGCTGCCAACTCCACATCACCCAAATGGCCTGCACATACTGTTGTGATTAGTATTATTGAATATGAACATAAGCTACTGAAAATAGCAGGCCCTCCAATTTTCCACAGTTTCTTTGACTCCTTCCAACTTTCTTTTATGAACTGTTGAAAACTAACAATACTATCCAAGTCCGTTAATCTGATATTCTGTCTGCAAATAACTTCATGGTTACTAATTGCATGACCTTGCTCCTCTTCCTTCAACAATGGTGAGCTAAGAACAGCAGCCATGTTTACAACCACAGAGAATTATGCAACCTTTGTGCACATTCTTATGTTTGAGACGAAACTGAGATTAAATTTAACATATACTTGTCGTCTGTAGTCTTAGTATTGACCATTGGGAAGGTATGTTTGTTGAAAGGTAGATGCACATTTGTCTAGATCTATGTGATAGTTAGCTTGACAAATAGAATAGCTCTAGTTGTAGCTGGAGCCCATAAATTTCAACGTACATTAAATGATTAGAAAAGAATCTAAACATTTTGTCTGGAACTGAAAATTTTCAATGGTCAGACAAGAAACAAAACATTTTTTCTACTCTGAATAGACAGAAATACGTGTACATCTTACCTTCCATGTCAAGGCTGTCTCCGAGTTGATATTTTAAGCTCCATAAGCATTATAAAGACATACCCATCCCATTCTAAATGGGAAGGGACTGGAATTTCTAACTAAATTTACTCTTTGACCGGTAGGAATTGGATTTGAATATGTGTGATTGACCGGTAGGAATGGGATTTGAATATGTGTGATGGTGAAATTTGCATACCCGTCCATGTCAATTCCCCTTTCGTTTCTGGGACCATTTTGAAGGAACGATTTAACACAATTACAAATTGACAAATGGCACATTTCATGTAATGTTTGATTTATAATTTATATATATATTTTATGTATTTGGTATTATTTTTTTATATAGTATATTTTATACATCCATCATTTATAGATTTATTGCATTTATATTTACATATTTCATCTCTGTTTTGATATCATTTTTATTTTTTTGTCTTGAGTCAATGGCAAGTACCTAAAAATTGATCCTAAATCTTAAATTTTTAAAATTAAATTTTGATGTTCTTGTCTGTGTACACTAGTAATTGGAATTATAGAAGAATACAAAAAGATTTTCAAATAGTAACAATTGTTACTAAATCCCAAAGGATTAGAATCCAAGTAAGTAAATAATTACAAAGGAGCTCACAAAATTGTGAAGATTGAGTAGAGGACAAATATTCTCAATTTGTAATCTTTCAAGTACGATTAACATTTGAGGCCCATCTACCAAATAGTTGTAACAACATTCCATTCTCTAGGAATATGAATAAAGGAGATAGACTCAAAATTTTACGAAAGGAAAATATTCTATTGAATCCAACCTCGAAGAAGACTCATATCAATTATTTAGGATGAAAATAATAGAATCAATCTGAAAAAAATTCTTCTTCCAACCCATCTCACAATATTTGTTAAGAGCCAAAAGGAGTGCTCGAGCCTCCACTAGATTGTTAGTGTCAATCCTCACAGTTTAAAACATAAATAAAAAGTGACCCAAACCAGTACTATCCTATCCAAATCCATCTATCTTTACAACACTTAGGTTGCCATGAGAAGAAGCAGCAATGCTAATTTAAAGAAGAACAATGAGGAAAAACCCATCTACTAGTTCTATTCACCTTATTAGAAGATTTAATCCTAGATCCAAAATCAATAGTTCAAATCAAATGACCTAGATCAATTTTCTTCAAAATCTAAATATCATAAGCTAACAAGAATTCATCCACATGAAACTTGGCCACCAAATTTTATTTTATCAAGTCTAAAATCTTATATAAACCATACCCAATAAGACTATAATTACCTTAAAAAATACAACAATTTATTTCCAACCAAATTTTCCAAAACATTAAGATAAGGAACAAATTTTGAGCCACCAAAAGAACATAAGAATAAGTAGAAAGACATACCAAACTAGCCCAAAAATTTGATAAAGAGGTAGCATGAACAAGATATTGGTTCCAAATGTGCCACCACTACCTCCAAAGACCCTTATAAAATGAACATTAAAAGAAGAGATGAATGACAAATCCCTAATGGCACTATAAAAACACATTTAGAAGGGCGTTGGAATCCTCTTTTTCTTATGTTATCGCAAGTGAGGAATTTACTTTGCAAAAACAGTTAGAGAAAATAATCACATTTAGACTACCAAATATTCAAGATCCTTTTTTTATCAAGTGAGGTCTTTGTACTAAATATTTTGATGGTATAAGATCTCATACTCATGAGAAACTAATTAAACTCCTTGAGGATTATATCCCCAAACAATATTATCAACTTAATCCAAAGAAAAATATAGCTTCTTACCTAGAATAGAAAATAGAGGTTCTTATGCTTCTAGGTCTCCTCCCAAAGACCAATAACTAGATACTTCTAAGAATAAATGCTAGATTCCCTCACAAAATAAGAAGCCTTAAAGTATGAAACTTTAGACCAACCAATATAAAAAAATACCTTAGTCAAAGGGAGTAGATAGATAAGGTGAAAATTGAGGGATAGGATTCCCATGAATCCAATGAAAAAGAGAATTTTTACTAGACTTTGCAATTCAGAAAAGGATCTACTTGACAAGTTAAGAACCTTTCTTGAGAGTATTCTAGAGCATAGAGCCTTTCATAGTCAAATTCATTCTTAGAAACTCAGAAAAAAAATACCTTAGAAATACTTATAGTTTAAAAATTTTGCCCAAGGCTAATTATATTGCTTTCATGATCATCTCTAGTTAATTTTCATAGCCAAGGCTTAACTATTCAACTCATAGAGCCAAAGACCAAGAAATACATTTTATATTGGTATACAAACTTTTCCTTAGATAATAAGACTCCATTTTAACCGTCCAAATTTCCTTGCCACATAAATTTTCTAAAGAGAGTCAAACTCCTTTTGTTAACTTTTAGGAGTAGAAAGAAAAAAAATTTAAATAGGAAGAGTATGCAACACATATCTTAAAAGGTTAAGATTATTGAAAAAAAAAATCCAATATCACATTCTAAACTTGTCAAGAATCTTTTCCACAATTATCTATACTTTATTTGGGTTGGGAAGATTATTAGGAGTACCAAACAACAAAGGAATACAAAAATTATCCAAATGAATTTGTCCTATTTTAAACTAAAA
Organism: Sequoia sempervirens; assembly: GCA_007258455.2. NCBI lineage: Eukaryota > Viridiplantae > Streptophyta > Pinopsida > Cupressales > Cupressaceae > Sequoia > Sequoia sempervirens. The sequence goes on from VDFB02358134.1 coordinate 123,678,530, forward strand.
ACTAAGAGAATTTAGAGAAATGCCTTTGAAATTTCAATATATTGACTAGAATTCACCAAAAAAACAACTAGAACAATTTTAAAACTAATAGCCTCTTATGTTTTAGCAACTCCCATTAAGGCTATATTTTCCACAAATTCAATATAATAAAGAAAATAAAGATCCATAGTCACAGTTTGACCTTGAATACTTCCATTAACTCTTTAGTGACTAAGGAACTTTCTCAAACTCTTATCCATAAGAATTAAATATAGGGGGAGAGAGGATCGCCTTGTAATCATCTGGTAGCTAAATAAGAGATGGGAATCCTTTAATAAGAATAAAAAGGAAGAAAACACCACACAACTCATTACCCAATCAATTGATGCTAAATAAAAACTAAAAAAAAAAACCTTGAGCAAGGACCATTGGACCATATCATAAGATTTGTACATGTTTAACTTAATAAACATAGATTGGTCCTTAGAAAAATCCATATTTAATGAATGGTTTATAATTTAAAAACAACACTATTAAGAATTAAATGCCCCTTCACAAAGCCCGATTCTTCTGAGATAATATCAAATAATTCAAAATATATTTTATATGATCAATAAATTGCTTGGTGATGATTGTGTAAGACTGACACAAATGGATCACTCCCAAAAAACTCAAGAAGATTCCCTATCTCAATTTCAACCTCCTTTACAAATCCGAAATTATCAACATCTCATTCAAACGATTTTTGACAAGCACACAAGAGGATGGTGCTGGGTAGGAATCTCCTAGTTCTTGTCCTCTGGTGCGAGGTAATTTTGGCATCTCTGTCGGGTAGGGTGGGTCTCCCAAAGATTCTCACAGGTCTTCTAGGTTGCTTTGTATCCCTTCTGAAAAGGTACCCCCACCGCTTAACTAGAAAGGTCATTTTCTAAAAACTACCAATGAGAAAGGATGTGTGGTCGAGAATGGGGTCCAGATCATGCATTTATAGGAGGGTGCTACTATAAAAAATCAAGGACCCGTCTCTGGAGCATTTGTTTTCTAAAATGGAAAACTTCTTGGTTCGTACATTCATGGGAAGAAGGCCCAATATTAAATTTGTTCGTAAGTGGGCTTCTTCCAAGTGGCCTATCAAAGGCTCTTTCTTTGTTTTGGCTCTTCTGAAAGGATTATTTTGTTTCAACTTCAATTTCCATGAGGTTTGATTGGCTACCCTCAATGGTGGACCCTAGTTCTTTGGTAAATAGAGCCTTGCTTTATGCAAATGGTGACCTAGTTTTGACCCTTATGCTCACTTGGCATCATCGCTTCCTACTTGGGTTTGTTTACTAGGCCTCCCTTTAGAGTTCTGGGATGAAAAAATTATTGTGGGAGTGTCCTTGAACTCCTTTGAAAGATTCCTCTCGTTGGATTATTTTACCAAAGAAAGATCCAGGTTGGTGTTTTCCCATTTTTGCATCAGTATCGAGCTGAATAAGGTCCTCCTAACCTCGATCATTCTGCAATCTAGGCTTGGTAAGTGGTCCCAAACCATTGACTATGAAAAAATTTCTTCTTTTTATCAAAATTGTTCTTCTATTGGTCATCTTTGCAATGCTTGCCACAAAGGTCTAATTTTCCCCCTATCAGTAAAGCTAAGGTTGTGACCTCCCCTTCCCCCAACCCTGGTGTTGAGGGATCTATCCTGGCTTCAGGGCTATCCATCTCAATGCCCCGGTCTCCACCTATGATTCTTGTTCCCTCGTCCTATGAGAATTCTCTTCCTAGCGTGCTAGCTCCTTCCCCTTTTTTGGCCCCTACTTTTGTTGAGCCCATTCCCTCTGCCCAACATCCGATGTCCTTACTCTTCTCTCCTACAACCAATGAGTGTTTTCCCAGGATTCCTCCAAGTTTTTTTTGGTCTCCACATTAAGCATGTCTCCTATGTTGCATGACGTTGGCTCACAACTAGTGTCTAATGAGATCCTTGCTTGTGTTTCTTTGGTCATCCCTTATGTTATACCCCCTTCCTCGGTGAATACTAGCCCTCTTAGTCCTTCCAGATTGTTCAGCCCTCGAAAGTTGGTAGATGTGGGTATTATTGTTAAGGTAAGAAGGAAGCCTGGTAAAGTCACTAGACAGAAAAAAACAACTAAAGACATTGCGAATGACAACCAGGAAACACTGGAGTAGGTTGGCTCTAGACGTAGCAAGAAATGTTGATCCTCTCTTGGAATATCTGAGGGCTTAATAGCCTTCATCAAAAGTATATTTTCAAGGATTTCATTAAAGATTTCAAGCTTGACATTCTTCTCTTACAAGAAACTAAAGTGACTACTACTAAGTTTGACAAATCTGGTAAGTTCATCTAGCCTAATACCCTATTTCTGGCAATGTATGTTATTGGGGCCTTTGGTGGTTTGGTTATGATGTGGAAACCTTTTCTCAATGAATCCCTTAACTCTAAGGAAAATAACATTTCTTAATGTTAGTTTCTCTCAAAGCTTTGGTCTTCCTACTTGCGTACTATCTAATGTTTATGTGCCCAATAATATGGTTTAGAGGAGGTTTTCCTGGATCAACCTGCTGGTATGTAGGAATAATTTTTTGCATACTATTGATGTGTGTTTTGGCACAGCAACATTGCAAACAAAATATAGCTACTTTGCTTTTCCTGAAAGAGAAAGATGATCACATGGATACCTTAGCTCCCAAGGTCTTTGTAGTTGGGTCTCAACTATGCTAATGTCCCTCAGTGGTCAATGTAACAGTACTATTCAAGGGGCATGTTGGTGTTGAGCTTTTGGACTGTTGTGGGTTAAACATGAATTTAAATCTACTCTAACCGGGGTTTTCAAAGAAATAGAAAAAGATGGATCAGGGCTTTGGGACATAAAAGAATGACACTTCATCCGAATTAACTAGACATGTTGCCTTTCAAGGAATTCCTAACTAAAACTGTAGAAAAAACTTAACTTGTGACTAACACATAGTTTCATTCATTCACAGTGTTGAATTCAATAGCAGATTGCAAGTTACCATTCAAATAAAACATAAAATCAAACTTCATTCCTTGAGAGCTTCCCAAATCAGATGATTAATTCAAGACAAACACCATTCTAAAACACAACATGAAATAGATTTTAATCTGGTTGCTTCTACTGTTAGTGAAACAGATAAGCAACATTTACAAAGTTGGCACAATCACCAGTGTACAGAAAATCTGTGATTTCAAATTATTTCCATTTACACTAAGAAAGCTGAAAGATACATTAGTCTATTTTGAATCTAAGTCCTACTCTAAGAAGACAAAAGAAGATCCTATTACAAAGAATCAGGATCAGCTTCTATCCCCTCTATTCCTATTTGTTCTAATCCTACTAGTTCCACTCTTAATTCTACCCTAGAAGTTCTAACCCTCAAAGTTCTAACCTTAGTCATCCCTCCTTTTACAAAGAGGCCAGAATGCCTTATATACAAAATGTACCAACAAGAATGTGTTGTCCCCCTGTGTTAGGGTTTACAAAATATTTGCTGACTGTAGGAGAGTCAGCTCTCAGATCTTTTGAAAAGAGTCGGTTGTGCATTCAATGTGGATTCCTGCTGTCCATGTTGATGAAGGATTCCTACTCGCAGCAGAAGTATTTTTAGATCTTTTGACAACTGCAACATTAACTTTCCCGCGTGCGTGTCCATCTTCAAACTTTGTTGGGGCACTTTGAATGCTCAGAATATCCTCATCAATGCTGATCTACCTCTTTGCCAATAGTCGCCACAGCTATCCCTCTAAGTCACAATTTCTTCCTTCCTTTGGCCTTTCTTTCTGTTCTAGACTCCTTCGCTCGTTGACTGTTCCCTGGAAGCACCATCGGGCTGCCTTGCAGATCTGAACCTTTCACCTGAGTCGATCCATTGCCTTTGAATCTCAGAAGGAATCCATTTCACTCGTATTTTGTTGTTTTTCAACACAGGGGCAATTAATTGGTCAAAGGGACCGATGAGTCATTCTTTTGGCTCCTTTTGATTGGTTGGGCATACGCCAAGTGAGCTCCTCAGTGGGTCAAAGGTGGTCTGATTAACATCGCATGTCAGTGAGACACCATCGGTGTCTCCCCGATACGATCTCATCCTTCAGTAGTCATCGGGGTAGCATGTGGCGGTCAGTGAGACCTTTCGGCGAGCTGTGAGGGTCATACCGAGCTCCAAAAGAACATCGGCAAGATAGCCGCTCATCAGTAAGACATCACAGCAACGATATCCCTCTTACTTGCTTGGAGTTTGTTTTCCTTTTGGCAATACTTCTTAATCGGCACAAGGTCATAGCGACTTCCCCTTGGTTATACCGATATCTCGTTTTCTTTGTGAACCTACCGCTATCGGCAAAACTTTCATAGTCACTAAGACCTCCTACCGAAGATGCAAACTCTTCAGCGAGCTTCTTCATGTCGGTGAGACTATAATGTTTCGGGGAGACCTTTCCCCGAACTTCTTTCTTCTTACCGAGCCCATTTCCTTCGTTGAGACACCTTAGAGTCGCCCAGACATTTCGCCGAGTGCCCTTTATTCTTCTGGAGTCTCCCTGATTTCCTTTGTTGACCTTCTCACGCCAATTTTTATTTTTGTTTCGGCATGACTTTCTTCCTTCGCCAAGACCTTGTGGCGATGGCATGATTCTTGGCCAAGCCAATCTTATCAGGAGGACCCTTCCCTTCAGCAGAACTTTCTACCGAAGGCAACACCTCTTGGCGACCTTGCCCCGCTGTTGCTGAGACTTTTGTATCAGCAGGACCTTTCACCGATTTCTTTTACTTTCGCCGAGCTTCTCTTTTGTGTCACTAAGACTTTCTTTGGTCAGGGAGATGTCTTATAGAAACCAAATGTCTCGGAGAGAGCCTCCGCATGTTGTTTCTTTGGTCGTCGAGGCTTATTAATTCTCTCACCAAATACCACTGATAGAATCCCTTTGTGGCATGTCGGTGTAACTTTGTGAATTCTCTGAGACCATATGCCGATGAAGATGACTCCTGCCGATGCCGCTTTTGTCACTGTGACCTCACATCTTCGGCTAGACATTATACCGAAGGTTTTATCCTTCACGGAAAGCAACTCCCTTCTGCAAGACTTTGAGATTTCACTGAGACTTCTTAGCAAAGAAGTTGACTCCCGCCGAAGGGATAACTCATTGTGCGGTAATCGGGGAGACATCGTGAACTTTCCAAGACTTTATTCTGAAGACAAGCCTCCTACCGAAGTGTAGCTCCTAGTTGCCGTGACTATATTTCATCGGCGAGACAATACGCCAAAACGCCCACACTCTGTCTGAAGACACCCATGTCGGTGAGACTGCACCCATTTGCCAAAATTATCCGGCGAGGTTATCTTGCTTTGCTGATACACCAACCCTCCCCGTCGGCGAGACTCCTGACGACTCCCTTTGCTTAGTCGGTGAGACTTCATGAACTCGCCGAAACATCTTGGTGGGGAGAGAACATTGTGTCGACAGTGAATACCTTCTGCCACCCGTCGATGAGACCTAAAGATCTCGCGGAGACTTCTCTCCGAAGGAAACCCCTCATGTCGATAGGAAATTCATGTCGTCGAGATGATTACCCTTGTCTTGCCTACAGGTCCTGCATATGATTCTTGATCGTTGTGACAGCTCTGGGGTCTTGCTGATAGGCAACATAAACGCAGATTTGAACCAAACAAACCGTAGGTTGGGGAGATCATGATAATCCCATGCAGATATGATCCTTAATGTGGAGTATTCTGATTCCTTGGGATTTCAAATAGTTAGAGCCCAGCCACCAGTCAGTAAGAGTCTAGAAAAAGTCTTGCCAAATTTTGCCTTAACTGATTTTCATAACCAACTGGATAGAAGAATGCCCTTCAACTGAGTTCCCTTGGAAAATATTATCTTGGCACGATTTAATCCTGCACTCAACAAGGAAAACCACAGTGAAGATCATACAGATAGAAGTTAAATAATCAAAAACATCATCAAAATGAATCCCATGTTAGCAAGGTGTAGTTAAACTCTCAAACAAAATGATCATAGAAATAGGTTCAGGTTTCAAGTTGATCCCTAGAATCCAGGCCAGGGAGGAATTTTGGAGAATTCTGAACTAGGCGGATTCCAGTGGAATAGACATGAAACACTCATTAGAAACTTAATCCGATCCTCATCAATCAAGAAATAGCACGTGAGACCTCAAAAGCATCAATGAACCACAAAATGCACCTTTATTAATTAACTAGTCCCACTATTGCAAATTCTTCTCATTCTTCAGATTCCGGGGAAATGCGCGCGAGACAGATTTCCGCGAAAAAGGAGACACTAGGAAAATCTGGTCCATGGGGAATTCCGCGAAGACCAAAAATCCTTGAACAACAGTGTTCAACTGGAGTTCGAGTGAGATCCGGGAAAATCTGAATGGGATGGAAAATCCCGAACTCAGGAGAAAACCCGAAGAACCCCAAGAGCAAAAACAAAAGCCAAAGACAAAGAAAGGAAAAGAAAGGGGGACCCATTTTGTTCCAAATCAAAATGGGGTGGTTATGTAGGGCATAACAATTGGTGACTCAGTTGGGAAAATGGTTTAACCATTTTCAAGAATCTGAAGGATTCAACTACCTAGAACTTATGGTTAATGAACACCACAACTCCAATTGGGTTAGTTTTAACAAGCAAGGTAGAGCTAGAATCTCAAATGTAAGCCAATAATAGATACCTCTGAATCTATGTGTTTGCTTGATTGTGCATCACTCTCTCATGAAGCTTTCTTCATCTTTTGGACAATAATGTGTAAGATTTGAACTACATGAGTTGATTTTCTTTTAGCTGTTGTGTAGTGATATCCTGGGCATTGCTCCACGGCCAGTTAGGCGTCTATATCCCCGACGGAGATACCTCTAGTTTCCTCACAGCATTGCTCTACTTCCAGTCAGGCGTCCATAGCCTCGGTAGAGATACTAGAATCACCCATTCATATTGAATCTCTTTTCTCTTTTGATAATTCTTTTCTCTCTCTTTTTTTTTATAGAGTTCAAGATATTTCATTTAATTCTCTTTTCCTTTCAATATGTCAAATGTTTAACATCTTATCTGGGTTGAAAACTACCATGGACCTCATGACAGCACCTGGAAAATTGGATTTTTCACTCAAGTCCTACAACATTGTCATCCTAGGATAAATATATCATTACAAGAGGAGATGATCTTGTTGATTTTTGATAGATTCAGAGAGAGTTAATGAAATTTATTTACTTTGCACCTTGTTTTCAAGACCTCCCACAACTCTTATTGTCAATGGGCATAAGTCAAAAGTTTAGGACATAATCACCCAACCAGAAAGTATGAAAATATCTAAACTATTCTTCTCCAAATGACCAAAGTATGCTTCAGATAACAACCACCATTTTGATTTGGGAAAGAACAGATCAACCCCAAATAGAAAAGTTATTTACAACAGAAGCAAAAGTAGGATATTTACAAACAGAAAAAAAAAAACAAACTATCTACAAACAAAAACAAAAAGAACAAAAAAAGGAAAAAAGACCAAGCAAAGGAAAACTAACACTAATCTATCCTAATCCTAAACTAGCTCAAAAGCTAAGCTCTACAAACACAAAACTATAAAAATTCATACATTGACTTGACTGATTTTTCATTATGTGCAACAATCTTAACTTACTAGGCACAGTTCTAAACCTAGCAAATTTATCTTTATACTCAGAAATATAAAGCTTGTGTGCAATCAGTTCATTCTGAGGGCATAAAGCTTGAAATATTATCAGTTGTGGGCTCTCAGTTTTGTCATGATTTACCCACAAGCATGTTTTACTATCCTCTATGCCATAATGAAACTGAAAACTATTAAAACACAGAGGATAATGAAAGGGCACCACCTGATTTTGAAGATTACTCGTTACCAATGCAGACTTGTGTATTATCTCCTCTTGGCGAGGTCTCAGCTCATGGAACACCACTGAATTAGGGTTCGTCTTGTAGTTAGGATATTCACTCACCAGCATCTCTATATTCATCTTGGGCACAGAGTCAAAATTTTTCTAAATTTCTTGAGATGAAGTCTTACTTTGAACATTCTCTTGAGACATGTCATCCCCAAGGGTTTGTTAATCTACCTCAAGCTTATCACCATTGATGTTAGGGATACTGGAACATGGTGAACAATGATTTCCTTCAAACTCACTTGAATGTGTAGAGTCAGAGTCAGGAAAACACTTTCTCAATTCAGATTCCTCCACCAACACATGTGAGTAAACAGAATCAACATCAAGAAAAGACTCCCTGGTCTCATTTTCTTCGCTATGCTAAAGAGATTCAACTTCTGAGGTAACCTCTTGGTCCTTTTCTTGGCATTCGTCTGTTTCATCCAAATGTACCCCGCTATGAACTTCTTCAGGGAACACTTGACTGATCTGCACATCTACTTGGACTTCTTCTCTTAAGATTTCATCTTGGAATTTGAGTCCTTGTCTATGGCCACAAGATTAATTGGAAATATCCTCTTGAAGTGTGTTATCTGTTTCAATCTATTCACTGCTTAAATCAGCAGAGTCATCCTCTTGTATTAACCCACCAAGGTGTGTCTCTTCCTCATTCACCATCATGGAAGAATCTATGAATGCCTCAGTGAATCGATTCTCCACTTCTATCAAGTTTGCATTCTTCACATAGTTATTCTCATCATGTTGGATGGATTGATCATCATTCTCATGTGTGCTAGTTGTTTCATCCTCCTTATTGAGGGGACACGTACTCCAAGGATCCTCCATAAGTATTCCTTCACTAGTGATTAGTTGCTTGAAATACAAGTCCATCCTTCCTACGAAGACATGGCAATCCATTTGAGAGTGCTGATCAGTTTTATGTATCCTACATCCACTTGGCCCAACAAGTTCAGATAGTTTCAAATCTCCCATCCCTTCTAATTTCTCCCTTATTCGAGTTTGCATACGAGGGATATCAATCCAGCATGAACCATGTCTCTTTGTCCATCCCTCATCACCCTGATTCTCATCTTGGTCAGAAGAGTTTACCTTGTCTCCTTCAAAACCATCGTTAGTACTAGCATTTTCAACAAAGCTAGATTCTATCTTGAGATTTCCATTATGCTCTAAATTTACATCCATTTCATGCTTTTCACCAAACAAGTCATCAAAATTATATTCTGGTGAATCAAATGTTTGATCTAGAACTTCATTGTGATGTAATGGAGTATGCTTTGGAAGATGACTGAAAAGAGATGATATGGTTATAACTTCATTGACAAGTGGAGTAGTTAACTCTGTGATTGGATTTTGCAAGGATGAATTCTCCCCATGGTCTTGTGTGTGATGGACCTGATATGGGGTATGGGAAAATGTGGTGCTTGGACCATTAAAAAGGTGGTAGCTGCTTGGTGAGAATGATTGCATATGGGTAGGGACAGTGGGTGGAGTGGCATAAGGCTGCAGATGATGGTAGTTTGTAAGCACAAGAGGGTTATAACCCTGATTTTGGCTATCTGAATTTCTAGTGTCACCTCCAAATTGTGCCAATAAGAGAGCCATTTTAAATGCATCATGAAAGGATGTAGCCTCACCATAATATCTGACTTTGGTTGCAAATGAAAGGTTTAAACCCCAATAATAATGTTCTATTAGTATATGATCATCTACAACCAAACCTAAAGATTGAATCCTTTGATACATAAACATAAATCTATGATTAAATTGATAAATGAGTTCTGATGGTTTCCTTTTCGTAGCTGCAAATTCAAATGATGGCTCTTGTGTTTGAGGACCAAACTGATCTAAGAATGAGATTTCTAACTCCACCCATGAATAAATAGATTTTGATGGTAGACAAACATACCATTGTCTTGCTGAGCCTTGAAGTGTTTTGATGAATAATTGACAGACAACATCCTCATGTAGAACCTGGAGAAAAGTAAGTATATGCCTGCAAATTCCAACATTTTTAGAAGCATTTTGCCCGTTGTCAGGGAAAAATAAAGGAATCCTACCATACAAGTGACCAGGGATTTAATGGACAAATCTTGGTATATACAAAGGGCTACCCATCGAAGCTAGGTCCTCCAAGACCTAACCCAATCCAACTCACAACGATCCATAATTACTCATCTTCCCTCCCTTCTAGCGCCAGTTCCTGTTGACATGTGTTTTGGCACAACAACATTGCAAACAGAATATTGCTACTCTGTTTCTCCTGAAAGAGAAAGATGATCACATGGATACCTTAGCTCCCAAGGTCTTTGTAGTTGGGTCTCAACTATGCTGATGTCCCTCAGTGGTCAATGTAACAGTAATATTCAAGGGGCCTGCTGGTGTTGAGCTTTTGGACTGTTGTGGGTTAAACATGAATTTAAATCTACTCTAACCGGGGTTTTCAAAGAAATAGAAAAAGATGGATCAGGGCTTTGGGATAGAAAAGAATGACACTTCATCCAAATTAACCAAACCTGTTGCCTTTCAAAGAATTCCTAACTAAAACTGTAGAACAAACTTAACTCGTGACTAACACAGTTTCATTCATTCACAGTGTTGAATTCAACAGCAGATTGCAAGTTACGATTCAAATAAAACATAAAATCAAACTTCATTCCTTGAGAGCTTCCCAAATCAGATGATTAATTCAAGAAAAACATAATTCTAAAACACAATATGAAATAGATTTTAATCTAGTTGATTCTACTATTAGTGAAATAGATAAGCAACATGTACAAAGCTGGCACAATCACCAGTGTATATAAAATCTGTGATTTCAAATTGTTTCCATTTACACTAAGAAAGCTGAAAGATACATTAGTCTATTCTGAATCTAACTCCTACTCTAAGAAGACAAAAGAAGGTCCTATTACAAAGAATCAAGATCAACTTCTATTCCCTCTATTCCTATTTGTTCTAATCCTACCAGTTCCACTCTTAATTCTACCCTAGAAGTTCTAACCCTCAAAGTTCTAACCTTAGTCATCCCTCCTTTTACAAAGAGGTCAGAATGCCTTATATATAGAATGTACCAACAAGAATGTGTTGTCCCCCTATGTTAGGGTTTACAAAATATCTACCGACTGTAGGAGAGTCAGCTCTCAGATTTTTTGAAAAGAGTCGATTGTGCATTTAATGTGGATTCCTATTGTCCATGCTAATGAAGGATTCCTACTCGTAGGAGAAGTCTTTTTAGATCTTTTGACAACTGCAGCATTAAATTTCCCGCATGCGTGTCCATCTTTGAACTCTGTTGGGGCGCCTTGAATGCTCAGAATATCCTCATCAATGCTGATCTACCCTTTTGCCAATAGTCGCCACAACTATCCCTCTGAGTCACAATTTCTTCCTTCCTTCGGCCTTTCTTTCTGTTCTGGACTACTCTGCTCATTGACTAGTCCCTGGAAGCACCATCGGGCCACCTTGTAGATCTGAACCTTTCACCTGAGTGGATCCATTTCCTTTGAATCTTAGGAGGAATCCATTTCACTCATATTTTGTTGTTTTTCAACAGAGGGGCAGTCAATTGGTCAAAGGGACCGACGATTCATTCTTTTGGCTCCTTTTGATTGGTCGAGCATACACCAAGCAAGCTCCTCAGTGGGTCAAAGGTGGTCCGATCAACATCGCACATCAGTGAGACACCATCGGTGTCTCCTTGATACGATCTCATCCTTCAGTAGTCAGTGGGGTAGCATGTGGCAGTTGGAGAGACCTTTTGGCGAGCTGTGAGGGTCATACCGAGCTCCAAAAGAACATCGGCAAGATAGCCGCTCATCGGTAAGACATCATAGTGATGATATCCCTCTTACTGGCTTGGAGTTTGTTTTCCTTTCAACAAGACTTCTTAATTGGTACAAGGTCATAGCGACTTCCCCTTGGTTATACTGATATCTCCTTTTCTTTGTGAACCTACTGCTATCGGCAAGACTTTCATAGTCGCTAAGACCTCCTGGCAAAGATGAAAACCCTTCAGTGAGCTTCTTCATGTCGGTGAGACTATAATGTTTTGGGGAGACCTTTCCTTGAACTTCTTTCTTCTTATTGAGCCCATTTCCTTCGCTAAGACACCTTGGAGTCACCTAGACATTTCGCCAAGTGCCCTTTATTCTTCTGGAGTCTCCCCATTTTCCTTTGTTGACCTTCTCAAGCCAGTTTCTATTTTTGTTTCGGTGTGACTTTCTTCCTTCGCCAAGACCTTGTGGTGATGGCATGATCCTTGGCCGAGCCCATCTTATCGGCAGGACCCTTCCCCTTCGGTGGAACTTTTCGCCGAAGGAAACACCTCTTGGCGACCTTGCCCTGCTGTCACCGAGACTTTTGTATCGGCAGGACCTTTCACTGATTTCTTTCACTTTCGCTGAGCTTCTCTTTTGTGTCGCTGAAACATTCTTTGGTCGGGGAGATGTCTTATAGAAACCTAATGTCTTGGCGAGAGCCTCCGCATGTTGTTTCTTTGGTTGCCGAAACTTATTAATTCTCTCGCTGAAGACCACTAATAGAATCCCTTTGTGGCATTTCAGTGTAACTTTGTGAATTCACCAAGATCATAGGCCGACGAAGATGACTCCCGCCGATGCTGCTTTTGTCTCTGTGACCTCACATCTTCGGCTATACATTATACCGAAGGTGTTATCCTTCGCCGAAAGCAACTCCCTTCGCAAGACTTTGAGATTTCGCTGAGACTTCTTAGCGAAGAAGTTGACTCCCACCAAAGGGATAACTCATTGTGCGGTAATTGGGGAGACATCGTGAAATCTCCAAGACTTTATTCTGAAGACAAGCCTCCCGCCGAAGTGTAGCTCCTGTCTCCATGACTATATTTCATCGGTGAGACAATACGCTGAAATGCCCACACTCTATCTGAAGACACCCATGTCGGCGAGATTGCACCCATTCGCTGAAATTATCCGGCGAGGTTATCTTGCTTTGCTGATACACCAACCCTCCCCATCGGTGAGACTTCATGAACTTGCTGAAACATCCTGGCGGGGAGAGAAAATTGTGCCGATAGTGAATACCTTTTGCCACCCATCGGTGAGACCTAAAGATCTCACCGAGACTTCTCTCCGAAGGAAACCCCTCATGCCAATAGGAAATTCATGTCGCCAGGACGATTACCCCTGTCTTGCCAACAGGTCCTGCATATGATTCTTGATCATTGTGACACCTTTGGGGTCTTGCCGATAGGCAACATAAACACAGATTTGAATCTTGAACAAACCATAGGTCGAGGAGATCATGATAATCCCATGCAGATATGATCCTTAATGGGGAGTATTCTGATTCCTTGGGATTTCAAACAGCCAGAGCCCAGCCACCAGTCAGTAAGAGTCTAGAAAAAATCTTGCCGACTTTTGCCTTAACTGATTTTCATAACCAACTGGATAGAAGAATGCCCTTCAACTAAGCTCCCTTGGCAAATATCATCCTGGCATGATTTAATCCTACACTCAACAAGGAAAACCACAGTGAAGATCATACAAATAGAAGTTAAATAATCAAAAACATCATCAAAATGAATCCCATGTTAGCAAGGTGTAGTTAAACTCTCAAACAAAATGATCATACAAACAAGTTCGGGTTTCAGGTCAATCTGCAGAATCTAGGCCAGGGAGGAATTTCAGAGAATTCTAATCCAGGCGGATTCCAGTGAAATAGACATGAAACACTCATTAGAAACTTAATCCGATCCTCATCAATCAAGAAACAACACGTGAGACCTCAAAAGCATCAATGAACCACAAAATGCACCTTTATTAATTAACTAGTCCCACTACTGCAAACTTCTTCTCATTCTTTAGATTCTAAGGAAATTCGCGCGAGATAGATTTCCGTGAAAAAGGAGACACTAGGAAAATATGGTCCACAGGGAATTCCGCGAAGACCAAAAATCCTCGAACAACAGTCTTTAGCCAGAGTTCGAGTGAGATCCGGGAAAA
>VDFB02358134.1:123692542-123918430 GCA_007258455.2 Sequoia sempervirens
GACATTTCTACATTCTTCTAGATTTTATTTAATATAATTTACCTAAAAATCACATTTTTACTCATCAACAAGTCCTATATTGAAGTGTTGTAAAGTCTTGTAACAAGTCTTCATGCTTTTCTAGGCACATCCTCACTATTTACACCTTTCTCAAGCTTTATTTTTGTCTTTTTATGCCCTCATATGACTTAATTAAGTGTATTTTTAAATGTTATTCTAACAAATAACATTAAGTACATTATTCCCGACACTTGTTTCTAGGTCCTAGGTGGGACCCATTGCCAGAGGTATGAACGTATAGTAAGGCACAATAATTGTATAAATATGTTATTTTCACCTCATTTTACATATCCTCATTCAAGTATTCAATTTCTTAATACATTCAAGCATTCAAGCATTCTACATCATCAATTAAAGCACTTTTCAAGCACTTTGAAGTTGCCACTGACATTACTTCATAATTACAAGATCAAGGGTGAATTGATATCATTTGCATGTTATTACTTTATCTTTCTCTTGCATTTCATTATCTTTTCAAGGGTTTAATTACCAAAAGTGGGGTTTGACCAAGGCAAACCCCTATTCACTAACCCTAATCATTTTGCCCTTTTGCTTGTGTATTTGCAACCTTTTGTTTGTAGATTTGATGGGTTATAAGGTGTTGAAGATTGATTTTTTTGTCAACTAGGTGCTTCAAGTCAACATAAGTCAAATTCAAGCTTGGAGAGACTTATTTTTCCATTTTTTGCATATTTGACTTTGGCAAGCCGACAAGCAGACATTTCCAGATCTGATGTTGCAGAGTTGTCTCCTGGTTTCTCATAAATTTGGGAGAGGACTAATTCGTCACCTGTGGTGAATGAGTCCTACCTTAGGACTCAAAACTTGAATTTTGTCAGATTTCAAATCCCAACAGACAGAAACTAGCTCCCGACAGTTTTTCATTAGTGGGTGGATTGATTTGACACCCAGGGTGAATGAGTCCTACTGTAAAAAATTAGTAAATTTCATCAGCATTCCAAACACTCTAGAAAGCTTACACATCATCCAGGTGCACTCAGATTTACCCCTGTACTTTCTGTTCTACATAATTTCTTCATTTTCATAGTTGTTTGCATATTACAATGCATTTTCAAACATAGCTTAAATTGCACTTTTGCATTCATTCTAGTTCATTTCAATCATTCAATTGTATTTAGTTAAGTTAATTTACATCATATCACATTGCATGCTTTGAATGAATCATTAGCATTTTTGGACCTAAATCTCTCTCCTTTTAGGTAAAAAACCCTAGAAGTGCTAGAGCAAGCATTTAGGTTCCCAAAAATCTATGTTTCATTTTGGTGAACCTGAATTTTGAACACTTTAAACTTCTGATTGCATTCATATCTTGCATCCTAGTTTCCATTTGCATTAGCATTCAATTAGGGCATTGATTTTTTATTGCATTCTAGGACCTTTCATTTTGCATTAGTGAAGCATTCATTTAGTTTTTATTTTTGCATTCAAAAAAGTAAAAATCTGCATTTTGCATTTGTAATTGCATTATGTAGAACATTTAAATCATCCTTAAAATTCTAAAAAACACAAAAAAATTGCATCCTACAACTCATTCGCCACCCAGGGCAAATCATTCCCTCTACACTTTTTAGACAGTAGTTTTGTGCTTTTTCTGGCATTTTCCTATATTTATGTTTTATGTAGTTGCATCTCTGTTACAGTTAGCATATTTTCTGTTATTTTCATTTCAAATTCTTTGATTAGCTTGCATTTCCATCCACCCCTCCTTTGTGGTACTTGCATGAGTGTTTGGTGCCCCGTTGATAATACTTTAGTGAGAAGAAGTTCTAGACTCATGGCATCTCGCGATAGTACTTTCATCATGGACCTTGGGATCTCACGAACTCCTACTCCTAGTATGGACAATGGTGCATTAGGCCCTAACAATACCACTTCTATGCCTTCACCTTTTCATCCTATGCATGTTTCAACAATCAAACCAAATCCCTCCCACAAGAAAAGGTCAATAATATTCATGAGGACTTTGCACATTTACAACAAGATTTGTCACTTGAAAACATTTCCACCACTACTATACCTACTATTGAGAACCTTCATCACTTAATTGAGAGTGATGATGGCTTGCAAATGCAACAAATTGTTGAGATTTACAATCAACATGCTCTTCAACTACCCAATCCAAAAGCATTCATGTAAGCCAAGGAGCACCTCAAGTTCCTCCCCCTTCAACTATAGCTTCCATACCAACTTACACCAATCCACAAGTCCACACAACTATGCATCAACCTAATTATGTGGTTACTTCTTTCCTGATTTCCACTAGCATTCCTACTTCTTTTGTGGCATTGCATGCTCCTTCCACCACTTTCACAACCTTTAGCATTCCTTTCACCTCCCCTAACGTTGCTTACACTCCATCACCATTTTCCCTTCTGCCTCAACCCAATTATCTTGATCCTCTTCTTACACAACTCCTTAAAATTGTTTCATCCATGCAACATCAACTCTCCACCATTAGTCAATGTCAAATCGCTCCACCCACATATCTTGTCTGCAAAAACCCCTTATCATTAGAAATATTACATACCCCAATGCCACAAGGGATAGAAATGCTGAGGTTTGAGAAATACAGAGGAAAAGGAGACCTTATCGACCATGTCAATACTTATACCGCTTTGTGTAGTGACTTTGTCCTTGATGATAAACTTTAAAAAAAAAAATTCCAAGGACCTTGAAAGATACCGCTTTAGAATGGTTTTCCAACTTTCCCAATCATTCCATCCATTCATTTAACGAATTGGTGGAAGCTTTCATTAATTTATGACAACTAAAAAGACAATTGTTGACCTTATGAGATGTAGACAAAACATAGATGAAAAAGTGACAAATTTCATCTCCCATTACCAATCCTTATATGCTCAAGTTGATGTCAAAATTCCATATGCACATTTGCAGGAGATGTTTACTGAGAATTTGCACACCAACCTCCAAGATAAACTTACCATGATGAAATCCCCTTCATTTATGCATTTATATACAACCTTATGTGATTATCAAAATTTGGTTTCAAGTCGTGAGTCAAAATCCACTTCTAGCCAAGTTGACAAACCTGAACATAACAATCAAAACCAAAATGACACGTAAAACTTCCGCAAACCTAACCGAGGATTTTTACAGTTTAGTCCACCTCCTTTACCACAACCGTAACCAACTCAACAAGTTCAAAATTCAATGGCCGCTACTAAGACAGTTGTGCCTTATCATTATGGCGATCCAAACAGACACTTCACTCCTTTACCCAACACCCTCCATCATACAATGAACCAATTAATTCAAAAATGCATGCTCACCTTACCACCTATTTGACCACTTGATCCTAATGAGCCCTTACACCCTACCTTCAAACCTAATGCTTATTTCCATTTTCATCATCAAAATGGCCACAACACTGAACATTGCAAGTGTCTTAAACATTTAGTTCAAGACCTCGTTGATTCAAGTGAATTGACCATTATGGGTGTTTATGATCAAGGCAATAAGTCTGTTGCATCCCCTAACCAAAATTTGCAAATTTTCACCAACCCTATGCCTAAACACACTACCTCATTTGTCAAGGCTAGTGAACCTTCAAATCCTGATGTAATGACTATTGATACACAAAACGAACAACCTGATACACCTCCTATTGTTACTCAAGCTAGTCTCATGGATAAACTGGGTATGTGTAGGATCATGATGGGCCAAAAAGTGGCAATATGATGGGTATGTGGCTGACAATATTTTTTTTACCCAAAAATGATGAAACAAAAAGGGTTTTTAAAGGAGATTCTCAGCTTTCAACCAATATATATTATGCTTTACTTTGAATTTAATAAGTAATTATTATTCATTTTCTATTCAAATTATGACTAAAGTCCTCATTGATAGACTAATTGAAAAACATCTATAGCTTTCAAATGGTATCACATTTTTTGAATCCAAAATATGTTTCACATTCTATGCTTCGCATACTATAGGATTAAAGTGTCGTACTGGAATTTATGAGTTTGAGCAAGGCGTAAGGTCGTATTACGCAAGTTTTCATATTTTTAAAAGTTGCAATAAAAACTCATAATTATCATTTACTTGAAAAATTACAAAATATGTGAATGACATGAGTCTCTACATTCGAGTTATGTAAGAAATATCATTTTATTAGAAGGTGGTCAAACAAATACTACCGGTGAAGCCATCGCGACAGTTCTTAAATTTTCACCAAATAGATTCTTTTTTGTTTTTAACAAAACCTGTTTAGAAATATCCACCTTTCATAGATTTACATACTAAATAATAGATATTCTCATTCGTACATGTTGTTAACAACTCTACCTTTCTGGCACCTTTCGCCAAATTCCCAAGGCCCCATTTTTCCATGATGATCTTGCACATACCCAACTTGTAGCTACGATAGACATTATCCCTCGCAAGGGCCAAACCACTAAATCTCTTGATATTTCTTTTTCTGCTAAAGACATACTACAAAAGCTTCTTGATGGTCATCTCTACATAGCTAGAAGAATCTATGATAAACCTACTAATGGGATATTAATAGATCTGACTTGTGAGAACGTGATCATAGAGGAGTTTCTAGTATTACATGATCTATATCAAGATGAATATAATAAACCAACTACATGGATTAAAAAACATAATGGTTTTGCATGCACTATGATTGGATCGATCGTGCTACCTTTACAAATAGGACCTAGGACTTAGGAGGTAACATTTTCCATTATTCCACAATCTAACCAATTTCATTTGCGGCTAGGCCTTCCTTGGCTTCGCTCAATGAAAGCAGTCCCATCAGTTGTTCATAAGTGCTTGAAATTTTCACAAGGCAATGAGGTATTCACCATACACCATAGTGGCTTTAATCCTTTATCTTCGAAAGGGGTATGTGCAAGATCATCATGGAAAAAATAGTCCCTTAAGTGGCAAAAAATTCAGAAAAATTAGAGTTAGGCAACTTGACATAAAAATTTGAATAAGTTATCTATATTATTTCAAAAATATGTAAGAATATAATTTGTAGCAAATTGAATGTAGTTTCTAATCTACTAGGTTTGTTTATTTTTAAACAAAATCTACTTGGTGAAAATTTGAAATTTCAATGCAGTAGTACTTAAATTTCAGGGAAAAAATAAGAAGTAGGTGTCCTATTCCTCACCTCAATCTCAACAACAATAAATGACAATATTTTTATAGATTTAGTAGATATAAGTAGAGAATTACATATGCACATATATTTTTAAAGTTTTTTCCAAGTAAATAATTAATTATGATTTTTTTCACTAATTTAAAATAAAACACAAATACGTCTAACCACCTTAACTTGGTCAAAACTTCATGAAATTCAATTGTTTTAAAATCCTATAATATGAAAAGCATAGAATGTGACACATTTTTCAGATTCAAAAATTTGATACCATTTAAAAGCCATAGATGTTTTTCAATCAACCTATCAATCAAGACTTTAGTCGTAATTCAAATAGAAAATGAATAATAATTATTTATTAAATTCAAAGTAAAGCATAATTTATATTGGTGGAAAGCTGAGAATCTCCTTTAAAAACCCTTTTCATTTCATTAATTTTGGGTAAAAAAAGGTCGTCAGCCACATACCCTAAAAATACCTATCATATCGCCACTTTTTGGCCCATCATGATCTTGCACATACCCAAAGGTAACTTTTCATTAGAAGCCTTTTGGCCTTAACCCATGGAACCTATCACCCCTGGTAAGGACTTCTTTGACATTGCTTCTCAAAATTTTAAAGCCCAAAAGATAGATGAATTATCTCTTCATAACACATCTTTGTCCACCTCCACCCATCCTATCCTCGATGAAACCATGATTAAACCTGAATCCAATATTGAAAAAACCATCAAACCTTTTGAATAATCCCCTCTTGACACTTCCCAACCATCGTTTAAACAACCGAGGGAAAATGAAATAACTCCTTTCGTAACTCCTTGTATCAAACAAGTGTATAAAGCAAAAGAGAAAGTGGTTGATCCATCCTCTTTGTTTTCTCTTGCTCTTCCCCCTTTGGAAGCGGAAGAACCTATGATGACTCAATTTGCTCTTACACCTCAACAACTCCAAAACAAAATTAAACAAAACCGTGGTGCCTTGGAACGTCGGCATTGGCGTCGTCTCCTTGCTTGTCAATCTTGTATGGAAGATGATAAAGAAAATCAATCTCCACCCTTGCCAAAAGTAATCAATGACCACCTTCCCTCTCCTAACCTATCACACAATAGTTTAGCCTAGCAGTTACAACAAAAAAAACCCATCCAACAACCAACACTCTTGATACATCCATCCTTAGAAATGACCCTTCGTCCTCTCGTCGTTATTAATCTTGATGATGACGATGATGCGATGATCGCTAAAATAGAAGAAGTACGCAATGATTTGAACTCTTTATTTTCATCTACAATGAGCTTAAATGATAAATCATCTCCATCACTTGTGAAGAACCTGGTACAACTCCTAGTTCGATACTTGTGATTCCTCCTTTGGACAGTCAACTGCCTTCGCATTACACTAAACATGATTGGGAGGAAGATGACTTGTTAGATGGTTGACTTGCATTTTCCTAGCTATCCTTTTATCTTTCTCTTTTTCTTTTTCTTTTCATTTGTGTATCATGTTCACCTGTATCGTGTGTTTTATGTTTCCTCTCTTTGTACACTTATTCTATTCATGTACCTTTATTCTTCTATTTGTCGTGCTTTGTTTTGTGTTTTCCTTTCAGGGATGACGCAAAGCGTAGAGATGTCCTATGTCTCTTCCATGTTGACCCAAATGGTTATTGTCTTTTTCATTTTTGTTTTGTGTTTTCCTTTTGGGGATGACGCAAAGCGTAGAGATGCCTTATGTGTCTTCCATGTTGACCCCAATGGTCCTTGTCTTTTTCATTTTTTTTTGTGTTTTCATTTTGGGGATGATGCAAAGCGTAGAGATGCCATATGTCTCTTCCATGTTGACCCAAATGGTCCTCTTTCCTTTTTCCTTTATCTTTTCTTGTGTTTTTCCTTTTGGGGATGATGCAAGGCATTGAGACCGCAATGTCTCCTTCATGTTCACCCAAAAGCTTTTTCATTTTTCTTCACCTTTTCATTTTCATTTCTTTTTTCTTGCGTTTTCCTTTTGGGGATGATGCAAGGCATGAAATTGCAATGTCTCTTCCATGACTCAAAATGGACTTTTTTTTCCTTTTTTTTTGCTCTCTTTGTGTCATTATTCTAGTTCTATATGTATTTGGGGAATGATGACAGTTTCATGCTCTTTCATAAAAACATTGTAGCAATGAGCATCACGGCTAAAATCCATAGATCCCTTGTGTGTTTGGTGTATTTTCTTTTTTAGGGGAAACTCCCTTTCTTTGTTTTTCATTTTTCCTAGACATGATGTAGCCTACCTTCGAAACATATGACTTGGCATAGAGCTTTCCAGGTTGGCTTTCATGTCTTGTTTTCTTTTTGCATTTTCTTTTCTTCTCTACTTTAAAGTAATTGATCATAGAACGATGTGTAGAAATTCCTTTAAAGTGGGGGGCATACATTACCATTATTTCATTTGCATTCATGCTTCCTAGTGTAGCCTTGTCGTTTACGTGATGTGTTTGTCACTTTGTGGATGACATTGAGTGTGATGTCTGTCATAAGTGTGATCGTTCTTAGCATATTGCATTCCTCTTGGTGGTTTGATGCGACACACTGCATCCCCTAAGTTGTGAATATACTATCCTTTCATTGGTCATCTCTTGGAGACATTAGACATAATGTTCCCTAAGTGACTAACCTTGCATAAACTGAACAAGACTCCTTCAAACATGCTTTACACTTTTACATTTTACATTTCTGCATTTTACATTTTTTGCATTTTTTCCACCTTGCATAATACAACTTGCATGATTGTGGTACCTTTGTCCTTTTGTTCATGGCATTTTCCTTGTGGCGGCACCTTGTTAAAATTTGTCAAGCGGTATAGCTTTAGCATGGTTGAGCAGGAAGCCCAACTAGCGGCACGACTTTTCCCCATAACCACTTTTGTGTTTGTGAGTGCATACCAACTATCATATGTATCTTACTTTTTGGGTTTTCTCACCCCATGGTCAACTAGTTCTGTGGCCCCAGAGTGAGTACACATTCTATTTTGCAAACAACCAACCTAGATCTAATCCACAACTAGTTGGATTGATGATTGAAGCTTCATCCGATTAATCTCAACACTTGTGTGTTCCTCTATTCTTATGCTTCGTTTTCCATGGGATCTTCATCTTAGGAGCCAGTCATCCCTCTTAGTCATTTAATTCCATCTTATAATGTAAGTGTATTTGAACCCTCCCTTGATGTTCATGGCTGCTTTAGTGTAGAGTTTGAAGTAGAGGTTCATCCTCTCACTAGAAATTAGGGGCCTAAATAATGTCATAGAAAAATGGCCCTTGTCCATTTTCATGGCCTTTTAGGTCTTGTTTCATGAGTGTTGGAACTATGTTTCTTTGATTTTATATTGTATCATGGCTTGAACATGCTTATTTGGGTACTAAAACTAGAAGAATGACATCTTGTGAAGGTGTTGTAAGAAATTTTCACATTCTTCTAGACTTTATTCAATACAATTTACCTAAAATGACCTTTTACTCATCAACAAGTCCTATATTGAAGTGTTGTAAGAGTCTTGTAACAAAACGCATGCTTTTCTAGGCACATCTTCACTATTTACACCTTTCTCATGCATTTTTTTATTTTTTTATATCCTCATATGGCTTAATTAAGTGTATTTTTTGAATGTTATCTGACAAATAACATTAAATACAACATTAATCTGGACATACTTGTTTTTCCCTGGGGTCCTAGGTGGGACTCATTGCCATGGGTGGAGAATGGAGTCCCCTTATTAAATTCAAAATATTTTAAATTTTCTTTTGGGATTTTATTCAAAAACACTTAATGTTGATCTATGATGAGGTATGAACGTATAGTAAGACACAAGAATTGTATAAATTTGTTATTTTCACCTCATCTTACATCTCCTCATTCAAGTATTCAATTTCTTAATACTTTCAAGCATTCTACATCATCAATTAAATCACTTTTCAAGCACTTTGAAGCTGCCATTGACATTACTTCAAAATTACAAGATCAAGAGTTAGGTGAGTTGATATCATTTGCATGTTATTACTTCATCTTTCTCTTGCATTTCATTACCTTTTCGAGGGCTTAATTACCAAAAGTGGGGTTTGACCAAGGCAAACCCCTATTCACTAACCCTAATCATTTTCCCCTTTTGCTTGTGTATTTGCAGCCTTTTGTTTGCAGATTTGACAGGTTATAAGGTGTTGAAGATCAATTTTTATGTCAACTAGGTGCTCCAAGTCAACATAAGTCAAATTCAAGCTTGGAGAGACTTATTTGTCCGTTTTCTACAGATTTGACTTTAGCAACCCAACAAGCAGACATTTCTAGATCTGAGGGTGTTGCGAGTTGTCTCACAGTTTTTTAGAAATTTAGGAGGAGAGGACTTATTAAGCCACCTATGGTGAATAGGTCCTGTAAATTTGGAAACTTGAATTTTGTCGGATTTTAGATCGACAAGCATAAACCTTATCTGGTAGTTTTTCATCGATAAATTGGTGATTCACCACCCGGGGTGAATGGGTCCCCTTTGTGAAAACAATGAATTTCATGACATTCAGGACACTCCCAAAAGCTCATATTTCATGTAGGTGCACTCATATTTACCCCTATACTTTTTGTTCTACATAATTTCTTCATTTTCATAGTTGTTTGCATATCACAATGTGTTTTCAAACATAGCTTAAATTGCACTTTTGCATTCATTCTAGTTCATTTCAATTAGTCAATTGCATTTATTTAAGTTCATTTACATAATATCACATTGCACACATCCTAATTTGAATGAATCATTAGCATTTTTGGACCTAAATCTCTCTCCTTTAAGGTGAAAACCTAGAAGTGATAAGAGCAAGCATTTAGGTTCCCAAAATCTATGTTTCAGAGGGATATGTAGGTAGAAAGAGAGGTAGGGTGGGATGAATTAAGGGAAAGGTAAGTAGAAAGGGAGAGGGTGAGTGGATATGGAGAGAGGGAGGGAGAGAGTGGAAGAGGGAATGTGCAAGGAATAGAGAGAGAGAGGTAGAGAAAAAGAGAGAGGTACAAAGAGAGACCTAGTGTGTGTGAGAGAGAGGGGGGAAGGGAGAGGTAGAGAGAGAGGGGTAGGTAGAGAGGGAGAGGTAGGGTGGGAGGGATAGAGGGAGGAAGAGAGAGAGAGGAGGGAGGAGCAAGGGATAAAGGGAGGGGTAAGTGGAGAGAGAGATACAATAGAGGGATGGATGGAAAGGGATATGAAGATCTACAAATTCATTTCTTTTATACTTTCTAGTCATCATACATTAGAAGTAGTTAATTTCTATTATTTGAGGTAATTGAAGTTTTTTTATTTGAAGTTATATTTTTTAAAGTACTAAAAATCTTCTTTTATAGTCATTAATAAGTAGACACAAAATTAGTGCATGAGAACTTCCTTATGCTAGTATTCAATAAGGAGATTAGTTTTTTGTTGACCTTATATATTTTTATTAATGTGGCTATCTAAATTTTATTCTCAATTCAAACATAAATATCTAACTTTATGTACACACACCTTCACCATTAGGTCCATATAATTAATACTACATAAATTATTTTTCACAAATATATCTCTACTATTTTACTTTAAGTCACTTGAGTTCTTGTAATCTAATCTTTCAATTAAGTAATAGCCAATTGATTTATTTTTGTTTCATGATTGAAAACTTTTTTAATTCAATAATATGATAATTCACAAAACATGGTACCTATTTTTATCAACCCAGTGTAATTATATACAAATCACTTTAAACTAGAAACAAAGGAAATTATTTTTATTTATTTTTTCCTAAAATTATCTTCCCATGGAAGAAAAAACCCTTTTATTTTCTAGGCCATAAAATATACACTTAAATATGCTAGCATTGGTGATATTATCCTTGCAATACAATGAGTATGTCTATTAACTTTCATATTTTAATAGTTCTTTATTATTTCATCTAACTCCAATAATTATGGAAGGGGAACTTGGAAATCTCACATGAGGAGAAATATTCCCAAAATATTCTTTTCAAGGTGTCATTGACTAGGAAGCTTGATTTTACTAATGACAACACCTCCAAACACTTAGCATGAAGTAGAAGATAATATCACTATTTATAGTTTTTTAAGAATAATCTATGATATTGTAAGAGGTGTAAGAAATAATCTTTGAACATGTGTAAGAAGTGGGAAGCCATTTTTAGACATAAGGAGTTGTTATTCTATGATTTAGTGGGTTGTTTTAATCCTCTAGGGAAGTCAGATGCTCAATTTTAATGGGTTTTTTTTTAAGATTCCAGAAAGATGTTTGTACTCATAGACACATGTCATGAAGTATTATTTCTATGTAGACTAGTATTGGATCATGGTTTGAGTCTTTTATATTGGAAACTGTCAATATTCTATTGTATTACTTTTGTCTATAAAGTGGAGCTTGGACTAAGAGGAAGACCAATTTATTTTGTAGGTTGTAGAAGTAATGAAATGTTGTAGATATTCAAAGGAATAATTTGTATTTGTGTAACTCTTTTGAATGATTAATATAAGTTGTGGATATCCTTAGGTGTGCATTTTTTTCCCACAAGGGTTTGTCCACATATACCTTATGTTATGTTTTGCAGCTATTTAATATTTATTTCCTTTCCATCTATAATTTATCAATATTTATGTGCATGGATGCTTTGATTATATAACATAATTTTACTTGTAATTTATATCATATTTCTAGATTTGGTATTACATCCATGGTTAGTTTGGTTAGAGAGAGGGTCACCTTTGCTTGAGTATATTATTAATTTTTTCTATAGTGAAACTTTTTTGTGTTTTCTTGTAGGTTCAAGTTCAAGATGATAAATTGATAGTTCAATAGTATAAACTATGGTTTTGGAGGCTATATATGGAGGATCTCTTGGAAGCATGAGAAAAATGGATTTTCATGAAGAGTGAGAATAACCAAAATAATGTTAGATGAATAATGGGTAAAAGTAGATAAAAAAGAATATGACATAATTCATTTGTATTAATTTGATTTTATTTTGTTGAATATTTATAGCAAGACTATTACATGTAAATTATAGAATAGAATAGGAGAGATTTATCCAATTAAGAGTTACATTAACAATTTATTTCTAAAATTTAAATTATATTAAGTTGAAGGAAGGAAACTTGGTTTAAAAAAAATTGAGTCCATTGAATCTAATATTTCAATTAAGTAATAGTCAATTGATTTCAATATAGTTGAGTCCATATATGTTTTATTATTATTTTCATTACTTGAAACTTAAGATAATGACCTATCCTTGCAATTAGTAGTTATTTTATATATGATTTGAATTTGGATGCCCTTGTTTCCACCCTACTCATAGAGGAAATGGGGAATTTGGAGGTCTCTATGGATGCATTTCATACGTGAAGACTATTTATAGAGAGAGGTAAGGATAAGAAGGGGGATTATAAAGAAAATTTTAATGACTATTTTAAGTCCAAGGGAAAGTTATAAACACCTATTAAGAGTAGATTAAGGTGTTGGAATAATGGAAAATAGGGGCATCTCAAGAAATAATCTAAGAAATTAAAATATTATGATTAATCTATGCATAAATTCTTTGATAACGAATCTACTTATGTTTTTATTATTTGTTCTTACATAATTTTTTTATTATCCTTGGATGATAGAATCAAGTGCATCCTAGCACATGACTCCTCAAAAGGACTAGTTTACAACATATTTAACTTATGATCGTGGGGATGTTTTCTTTGAGGACAAAACACATGGAAGATTATGGGCCAACGAGAGGTAAAATTAAATTTTAGTGATTCAAAATAGTGTAAACCCTCAAAGATGTATCATATATCCTTGATTTAGCTAGAAATTTAATTTTTGTATGTAAAATGGATGATTTAGGGATGCATATTAATTTTAAGAAGAGTGAATCTTATAGGTTGAAAAAAGGAAATTTCATGTTAGCTAGGAGAACTATGTGTAGCATCCTATTTAGACTTGATGCATCTATAAATTTTAACTTTAGTAATGTAATGGATAAATTTTTGTATGTAATTTGTGGCACTCAAGGATGGATCATATTAGTGAGAAGGGTCTCAAAACCCTCACAAATAATAATATGGTTGACGGTTAATCTAGTTACTTTGATAATTTTAAGTTCTATGAGATTTTTTTTATGAAAAATAATATAGATTTTCTTTTAATTTGGTAGTACTAGGAATGAATAAAATTTGGAGGTTATTCATGATGTTGTATTTGTTCCTAAGGTAGTTTCTTCAGTTGAAAAGTATTAATATATGTTCTCTTTATTGATGATTATTCTAGATATATGGATTTTATTTTTTAGGGTCAATTTTTTGTACTTTCTAATTTTAAAGATTTAAAACACTTGTTGAGAAATAGATAGATAGAAAAGTAAAGGTTTTAAAAATCTAGATAATGGTGGTGAGTTTTTATAAAAGGTCATTATGACTATTGTAGGCATGCAAGAATTCTTAAAAAAATAACACCATATATCTACAACAAAATAGATTGGTAGATAGTATGAATACAACTTTGATGGATAAAGCTAGAAGCATGTTGAGTAGTGTTGAACTTGAATGATAATTTTGGGTTGATGTAGTTCATACTAGTTGTTACCTAGTTAGCAAGTCACATACTTATACAATTGTTGATAAAACTCCCTATGAGATATGGCTAGGTAAATGATTTTCAATTTCATATTTTAAATTTTTCAACACTGAGGCATATGTGCATGTTACTAAGAAAAATTCTCTAAGTTTTATTTCAAGGCTAACAAGTGTATTTTTGTTGGTTGTGTTGAGAAAATTGAGGGTTATAAGCTTTTGGGATCTTTTGGTGATAAAAAATTATATTCCAAGGGCGTTATTTTTAGTGATATTAGGGAATTTAAAAGTGATGATCAACCTCATGTAAATCTTAAAAAATAATGTATTTTGATTTTAAGATTGATAAATAGTAATGTAAAAGAAAAAAAAGCTACAAGAAGAGAAACATGATGGAAATGTTGAGAAAGTAGAAGGTTTATATTCAAGTTTTGATGAGGTAGCGTAGGAGCCTCTTGTTACACTTTTAAGAAAATCCACTAGACAATGAAAACTTGTTGATAAATATGGAAATAATCCATGTAGTTTTATTTGAGTCTTTTTTACGATGTATTAGAAATGAACTTAGATTTGTGATGGAGTATTTATTCTTAAATTAGCATGAGTCTTAGTTAGAGGTGATGAAAAATGATTTAAAATTCTTGGATAAATGTGACACATGGGATCTAGTGGAGCTTCTTAAATGGAAGAAGACCATTGGAAGAAAGTTTCTATATTTAAAAATAAACTTGAATCAAATGGTAAGTTAGTAGTACAAGGCCCAATAAGTGCCAAAAATGTTACTCCTTGGTTGAGAGAATGGATTTTGGTGAGATTTTTCTCCCATGTCTAAACTAACCTCTATAGATTCTTTTTACCTATTGTTGTTGCTTTTGATTTAAAGGTATCACAAATGGATTTTAAAACTACTTTTTTACATAAGGATTTTGATGAGGAAATATTTATGAAACAACTTTTTAGTCTTGTATTGAGGAGATGTGAACATTTGGTTTATATCTGAAAAAGATATTTATATGTTTTAAATTAGTAATCAAGAATGTGGTATAAAAAATTATAATCCTTTTACATTCAATCATGAATTAATTGGAAGTGAAGAAAGTCCTTGTGTTTATTATGAATTAATTTATGATTAACTAGTAATCATTATTTTGATTATATTAAGACTAGAAGGGCCAATACCCATAATAGAATAGCCTTAAAGGTGGGGCTCATGAAAAGTGGGACACCAAAAAATAAGACTCACAAGAAGTGAGCCGGGAAAGAACAACCCTCAAACAATGCTTTTGACCAAAGCATAGAACCAATAACAAGTCATGCTTTTGCTCAGACCATGAAATCGAGAAACAAAGACCAACTGTAGAGAAATAGAAGTTGCAGCAACAGAGGAACCAACTTAGAAAATGCCCCTAAACAGAGAGCCAAGGAAGGCAAACCCACTGAATTCCATCAAAAACTCTCCACCTCAATAGGAGAGTAAAGAACTCTTAGCTGAGGCAAAAAAAACTCCAAGCAACCAATCTAGCTTTGACAACAAAGGAGAAGTTGAGAAGGATGCAACACCCAAGCTAAGCTGACAAGGACAGTCTCTAACTCAATAGGAAACAACCCCGCCTCAAAAAGGGGAGCCAGACAAAAATCCAGGGACAAAGACCCAAAAACACCCACAAGTCTAAGAGAGAACAGTAGAAGCTCACCTCAAACAAGCCAAACCCTCCAAAGCCCATCAAAGGGTTTGAACACTAGCAGAGAAGGAAAGAACAACACCACCCCCAAAAGGAGCAACCAAACACCAGGCCAGCCAAGGCCAAGATCCAACACAGGGACAAGAGAGCACCCATGTGGAGATGAAGATCAACACATATATGCAAAAAATCCCCAAAAAAGGTAGTAGATATAGCCACCCACAACTTAAAAACACTAAGAGCCACCAAGGCCTAGCAAACAATCATAGAACCCACAACCTCACACTAGTTGTGACAAGCAAAGCAAAAGAACTCCTCCTCCAATGGAAAAGAATCCAGAACTATCAAAGAAACAAGGAAAGAACCCTGCATCTACAATAAACCATGGAACATGGAGAAGAATAAATCTCCACAAAGCAAACAAACAAAAACACAAATAAACAAATAGCCTTCTGAAACAAACTTGGTAAGAAAAAAGACAGAGTCTCCCATAGTAGCTAAAAGGTCCCATAAGGAATAGGGGCCAAGGTAAAACAAGGGCCAAGAGATCCCAAATACATAAGCCATCCCAGAGATCTGTAAGAAGTACAACTGAACACCGCTCCACTGAGCAAAGAACAGGAAAAACCAAGCACCATCGGACCACCCACAAGTGCCAACGAAGAAAGCAGAACCACAAGAATGCAGAATAGGCACTGAAACCCTCCCCAAGAAAGACATGCATCTAAGCCAAGAAGAGGCATGAATACCAATGCAAACCAACAGACTGGTAGCAAGTTGGCAAGGGAACAAAAGCCTTCCCCACACACCCGACACCAACAAAAGAACCCACATAGCCAATGAAATTCAGGTCGTGGCGGCTAGAGAGCAAGTCTGAGCCACAACAAAGGGCCCTAAGTAGGCCAAAGAACCAAATGACCACCAGAGAGCATTGTAGCAGACACAAAATTCCACCACAAGACCAGACAACACGTGCCCAAGAGTCACAGACAGGCTCAGGTAGTCCTAACAAGCCCAAGAAGGGGAAAAAGGAAGAAAGGCGGCAGAAGCAAGCATAGCTACACCACCAGCAGACCAGAAAAAGTCGAGGAAAAAAAAGAGCTTGCCCTCAGCACCCAACAGGGAAGAACCTAACCAAGGATCCCCATCACACAAGAAAACTACAACAGAGCTTGCCCTCAGCACCCAACAGGAAAGAACCTAACCAAGGATCCCCATCAAACAAGAAAACTACAACATCCCCATCTAGATTTTCCTCGCCATCTCCATCACTATCTGGTTCAGAATATTTCAAAACCCTAGTGTCGCTCCCATTCCCGCCTAGAGTCGAGTCGCTCCCATTTTAGCCTTAGAGATGATATTGTAACTAGTAATCATTGTTCAATATGTGAATGATATGTTGTTTAATGGGAATGATTAGAGAACTTAAGGGATAGTTATCTGGTACTTTTGATATGAAAGAATTAGGGGCTACAAAATATATCTTGGGCATGCAAATAAATAAAGTTTGCTTAACAAAAAAAAAAAATGATTAAATCAAAAGAAGGATGTTGAGGCTATTTTATAAAAAAATTGTTTCATGATTGCAAACTTTTTATTATTCATTTTTTCTATTGGCATTAGGTTATCTCTTGATCAATATCCTAAAACTAATGATAAAATTGAAGATACATAAAAAAAATCATATTCTAATGTTGTACTAAACCTTATGTGTTTTGTTGTTTGTACAAGACCTAATATTTCCCAAGTAGTGAGATTTCTTAATAGTTTATAGAAATATTAGTAAATAATATTAGATCTATGTAAAAAAGGTTTATAGATATCTATGTGGGACTTCTAATGGTGTGGGTAGGATAATTGGTTTGCAAGGATTGTTGATTCAAATTGGGCAAGTGATTTTGAATGTAGGAGGTCCATAAGTAGCTATGTATTTTTGTTTATAGGAGTAGTTAGTTGGATGGAAAAACAACATGCTTCAATCATGTTGTCTACAATAAAAATAGAGTATATAGCAACAACACATGTTTGTAAAGAGGTAGTGTGGTTACAAAGATTGTGTGCATATATTGGATTTTAGAAAACAAATTAGGATTAGATGTGACAATCAAAGGGTTATTTGTTTAGCTAAAATTCCAATGTATCATACTTCCACAAAGAGTACTGATGACCGATATCACTTCATTCGATAAATAGTTGAGTGGTAGATTCATGTTATAGAAAGTGGACAATTTAGAAAGTATTACACATTCTCTCATTAAGCCAATGACCATAAATTTATCTTGGTTTTAAGTTAATATAATAGATATAGATAACAAGTAAGCAATATATGTGTGTATTTATGTATATATATTTATTTTTAATCCCTATTATACCATTGCAATGTGAATATCAAGTGGTAGAATGTTATAATTTATGATATTAACCTTACAATCCTATGACTATGCATCTTAACTTTAACATTTTAATAATTAATTATTATTTCATTTGACTCCAAAAATCATGGAAGGGTAACTTGGAAATCCCACATGAGGAGAAATTTTTTTGTGGTTAAATATTACTTTCTAGGTATTTAGAATATTCTTTGCAAGGTGGCATTAAACTGGGAAGCTTAATTTTGCCAATTACAAAACCTTTGAATACTTTATATGAAGTGAAAGAAATGTCACTGTCTATTGTGGTGTAAGATGTATCTATGAAATCGTAAGAGGTGTATGAAAATATCTTTGCCTATGCGTAAAAATTGGGTGACCTTTTTTGACATAAAGAGTTGTTATTTTGTCTTTTGGTAGGCTATTTTTGTCTTCTAGTGCAGTTGGATATCCAAATTGATGAGAAAAGTCTTGAAGCTTCTAAAAAGATGCTTATAACTTTTAGACACATAACATGAGGTATATTTTGAATGTAAACTACTTGGCCCATGATTTGAATCCATTGTATTGGAAACACTTAAGGTCTCTAGAGTTACTTTTGACTATAAATTGAAGCTTGGAGTAGAAGGAAGAGCAAGTTGTTTTGCAAGTTGTAAAGTAATGAAGTACTGCAAAAAATCAAATAGAGAAGTTATATTGTTGTAGCTCTTTTGAAACACTAATACAAACTTTGGATCTCTTTGAGTGTGGAGTTTTCTCTCACAAGAATTTCTATACATATATCTTGTGTTATACTTAGCATCTCTTTAGATTATTTCTTTTCCATCTATGATATATGAATACTTTATTTGCAACATTTTTAAATATTTTTAATTTGCAACATTTTTTTAGTTGTAAATTATATCCTATTTCTACAAAACTAGATTGATGGTACAGTTGGTTCGCTAGAGGTTTCTAGTACTTCAAATTACTGAACCCAAAGAAAAAAATTGTCATATCAATTAGCCTAACGATTAACCATCTAGTTCAGCATGTCGTGTGTCAAACCACTGAATGTGTACCTGCAGTTCAAATATTCGGAGATTTTTCTTCTTCACAGAAGAGGATCTTCTAGATACTATCATTAGAACAAATATTTTCCCGGTAAGATATTTGCCAAAGGTTTTCGTAAATGGCTTTCTAGATTTTTTTAAGGGATGTTCTCATGTTCAACATTCTCTTCCCCCTGCAACTCAAATTTGAGAGGATCAGTCAGTATATGACAAAAGTTGAGTTGTGCAGTTCCTAGCTTTTATCAAGTAATCTATCTGACATGCACTCACTTACTTTCAATGATCGATTTGTATTAGACTCAGCTGATCCTCCCCATACCCTGATACGATCCTCAGCTTGAGCAGCCTACACTAGAAAAGAAAAATTAGTCACCACAATAATTGATTAATGATCCCAACAGCCTCTGCAGAAATATGATGCTTTACCTCTCGATTCCAGTTAGTGAAATATGTGATTAACAGTAAAATGAGAGTCTGGAGGGCTGTTCCACAAATCATGCCAGTCCAAATGCCCTGTTTCAACATACAAAGATCAAATTCAGAAGACCTTTATACTCATTGGTAATGGGCAAACAACATAGAGCAATCGAGAATTTGGATCCTAGACAGGAAGAACCTAAGTCTACCTTCGCTCCAAGGTCGAATTTATATCCCATAAGAAGGCCAAGGGGTAATCCAACAACATAGTAGCTCCCTATGTTTACATAGGCTATGAGAGCTTGCCAACCTCCGCCTACAGCCACGCCTGAGTTTTTTGCACACAATAACAGAGGCTTCAAAAATTATGATACAACAGTATGAATCCATAATCAATTATGTAGTATAAACTGCACAGCCATGTAACCAATAATTGTCAATTAGTATTTACATTCTACCTGATAGAACTGGTTGTACACTATTTAAAACCATCGTCACTCCAAGTAACATTGCCATATTGGACACTGTTTCCATGACAACTTTACTACTCGTGAATAATGCTGCAAAATCATTTTTGGTTGCAAGAATGATGCCCATACATATAAGGCCAATTGACAATGTTGTTACAACCACCACTACGACAGCAAATTTTGCAGCTTTAGGGCGACCAGCTCCCAGTTCATTCGACACTCTCACACTGCATAGATCGAATGCAATCTAAGCACTTCTTGCAAGTTTACCAAAGATATGACGCAGCTACCACAAAGAAAAATAAAGAAATATTTCATTTGTTCAAGCAATCTCTGTACCCCTTGGATATAGGATCTAGTATTGCGCACAATAAGTTTCCTTTCAAAAGAACCCAAAACGAATATGACATATGATAAAAGTAACTGCAAAGTTCATACCTAATGGCAGCATTGAAACCGACGAAGATCATGGCTTCCAATCCATTTAAATTCATGCTGTAAAGGAACAGATAGAAAACTATCAAAAGGGGTAAATTAAACAACCATATGCACCATGACTAAATGACCTATTTGTGTACAGGTCATTTGACCCAAGAAATTTTAAGGTATTACACCTAAATGCACGAGTTCATTACATTAATAGGAGCTAGAACTAAACTTGTAGATGTGCTTATAGCTATGATACTTGACAAATTGCATTTAAGACAAAGCTGGAATTTTGAAATAGACTTGTAGAGGCGCTTCTTACCAGATAGATAGCGCATCGACTTCAATTGTTGCATTTTTTAAATGACCCGTCATAACAATCAGGGACATCATATACCAGATCTCCAAACTGAAAATGCCAACAACCACAAATGAATATGACTAATACAGATTAATTCACTTCGTTAGAAATATTGTTTTGTCATCTCCTAATTAAGGCTATTACCAGAAATTGAGTTCAGGACAGAATTCAACCACAACCACTGTGCTACTAACCATAGCATAACACCCGAAGCCACTGAAAGTCGAACGAAAGACCATAGATCGTGAAAAGCAAGCCAGGAGAACCCTTTCCAAGCATCTTGGCAAAAGTAAACTATATACAAAAACTGACTAATATCGATAAAACACCATGATACATTTATTGTAATAGCTGCTCCAACTAACCCCAAACCGACTTCAAACATTAATAACCAACTCAGAAAGGCATGGATTATCAATGCAACTAAGGCAATCCAAGTCATGGCCATGAGTTTGCTCTGTGCCTGAAGAAACTTTTGAATTGGGAAATTTAATCCATAGAGAAACAACTGTGGTAGCATCCAAATTGCAAATTTTCCCGTTAGATCAGCTACATCATCCTCCTGTCCCAGAAGCTTAAGAATTGGGGTGGCAAAGATATAAATAGGACTCAAAAGCACTCCTGTACCCATCGATATCAACCATGAACGCTGCAAATACACTCCAAGCATTTGAAGTTTTCCTGCTCCAACGGCCTGACCACAGAGGGTTTCTAATGCACTGCCCATTCCCAGCTGCATAGAAACCAGTTAAAATTTTGACATGGTGGATTCAGTCAAAGGAAAATGATTTTGAGTATTGCTATAAAGTCAAATATAGATACACTGAATTGGCTTGAACTATGAAGATTTTTTTAAAGATCGACTCTCTGGAGGGTCAAAATGAAAAAATTGCATGTTTTTCATTCAATGATTTAGGTGCAAGAATTAGCTTTCAAACAATCACCAAGCCGATCATTCCAACCTGTTGAAAAGGTCTCATTTTTAGCTAATCATGGCTCTTCCAACAAACACGGTTAATGAAGCAGTGAGTAAGATCAAAGAAAGCATTATGCAATTTCAATTATCGTGGTACATGAGTGTGTTGCAGATAAGCAACAAAAGCTCCCTCAACAAGTTTCTGATATTAATATCACAGTGAGATCACAGTCAAACAATCAAGTTGCAGCTGCTCACGAAGAAGTTGGACAAAATTCTGTGCAATGCCCTGTTGCTGGGGATGAATATTACTAAAACACCTTAGTAAAGCACCTTACCAAAATGATAGTTGGAAGTCATGAATGATAGTTGGAAGTCATGAACAATACTAGTATGTCAAAAGCATTTGACATTTTTATATTTAAACTCCATATATTAATATAATATATAGGCTTATAGCCTTTTGATTACAAAAGAAAATAAAAAACAGGGGTCTTTATATTATGTCTGCATTCTATTTGGGCCTTCAAACTCATGAGTTGAGAGGCAAATCAGGACTTGTGCACCTTCCAAGGTACAAACTACTTTGAGGAAATGGAGCATACATTCTGATATCTACAATAGAACCATCCACCTCTAATATGAATATATTTCCTTAGCAGTGTTAGAAAAATAAAATAAAATTATTGTAAAACAGTAAAGAGTTAAATAAATTAGAACTGTGATAATCTTTGAGGAGAGGCAGAGAATTGTAATTTTTTTATTGTCTGAGTTGTCTAAATATAAAACTTATTTAAATGATATGTTGGATGAAGATTTACAACCAACTGGTAGTTACAAATAGATTTTTTATTTTATTTTAGCATCCTCCCTAAAACCTGATTTGTGGGAAAGTTTCTCATTTGTAAAAGATTCTTTAGTTTATTGAATTCTTCTTCTTTCATATACTTTGTTAGAATGGTAGAAACCTGATCTTTGGACCTACAATAAGAAAGCTTGATTTCTTTACTTTTGACCAGTTCTTTAATGGGGTGAAATTTGATGTCTATGTGATTGATTTTTCCATGGAAGAGTGAATTTTTAGTAAGTGCAACAGTTGATTGATTATCATATAATATAATTGTTTCTATTTGGGGTTACATTAATTCTTCAAGCATCCTTCGTAACCAAACGGCTCGACAACTTGCTAAAGTTGCCACTACATATTCTTCTTTTGTTGAGGATAATGGAAAAATGGGTTGGTTTTTTTACAACAATAAAATTACACCTTAACCAAGATTGAAAGCATATCTTGAAGTACTTTTCCTATCATCTTGGTTTCTTGTCCAATCATTATCTGTATAACTAGTTAACTTCAAAACATTCTTCTTTTCATAAAAAAAATTCCCATGATTTGTAGTCCCTTTCACATACTTGAGTATTCTTTTACCTTCTCTATAGATCTGAGTATCATGTGTGGATCCTCTATAAACCTACTTATCAAGCTTACTGCATACATGATATATTCCCTATTGCAGTTAAGTACATTAAACTTCCAACCAAAGTTTTATACAAAGTAGAATCTACCTTTTCACTTTCATCATTTTTCCTCAACTGCACACCCATGGAAAATAGGTGTAATTTCTATTTTTCTATTTTCCATCTTGAACCTTTTCAATATATCATTTGCATACTTTTCTTATGAGATGAAAATCCCATCATTATTTTGAGTTACTTCAAGACCAAGATAATAATGCAGCAAACCAAGATCAGTCATCTCAAATTCACTCTTCATTGCCATTGAAAATTGTCTAAGCATGTTTCCATTATTACCACTATAAATCAAATCATCAATATAAACACAAACTATCATAACATCTCCTTGTTGATATTTTTTTTGAATAAGGTATGTTCATAAGGACATATTTCAAAATCATTTAAAAAAAATGATTCTATCCTTTCATACCAAACTCTAGGTGCTTGCTTTAAACCATACAAAGCTTTCTTTAGTTTGAGCACTTTATCTTTATGACCTTTTATTTCAAAACTGGGTGGTTGCTCTATATAGATTTCTTCCTCCAACACACCATTCAAGAATTTTGATTTTATATCCATCTCAAAGAGTCTCCAATGCTTTGGTGTTGAAAAAGCTAAAATCATGTCAATAGTATCTATTCTAGAAACATGATCTTGTATTTATTCGCTTTACCTTGCTCATTGTACTTTATTTTATACACTCACTTTACTCCAATTGACTTCTTATGCTCTAGGAGGTTTGCAAGTTCCCAAGTTTGATTCTTCTCTATGGCTGCAATTTTTTCATTTATAGCTTTTCAATACATTTATAATCGCTTATTTCTTCTTCAAATGTAATAGCATCACAATCAAAACAAAATGAAAAATGAAAAACATCTTCATTTACCTTTGTTGTTTCTTGATATATGCCATACAAGCTCCTTGTCTTTTTCCTTCTTTCTAGAGATTCTGAGGTGGATGATGAAAATTTTCTTCTATTACTTAATGGTGAAAAACATGTCTACTACTTGGTGGAGAAAGGTTGCTTTTTGATGAAGAAGAGCTTCTTCTTGGTGTTGATTGTTGAATGCTACAACTACTAGCTTCTATGTTGTTAACAAGTGATTTTTTTTGTTGTTTTGCAGCTTCATTTTCAATCTTAACTTGCTAATATTTCTCTTTCAATTTCCAACAACACTCCTAATCTCCAAGAAACTTTGCATCTCTACTTGTCACCAAATTTTTTGTCTCTAGATTGTGTAATTTGTATGTCTTTGATTCTTCACTGTATCCAACAAAGATACAATTTTATGCCTTATCATCCAATTTCTTTTTGAGTGCATCTATAACATGAGAGTAAGCAATGAAACTAATTTTTTTAAGATAATCTACACAGGGTTTGTATCCCCCCCGTGCTTCTTCTAGTGGCATGCTCCAAACCTTCTTTGTAGGACATCTGTTCAAAATATAACCTACACAAAAAACTACTTTTTCCAAAAAAGCTTTAGGTAAATTCTTAGCATTATGCATTCTCCTTACCATATCTAAAATTATTTTGTTCTTCCTCTCAACTACACCATTTTCTTGAGGTGTACACCTTATTGTTAGCTACCTTTTTATGGCATTTTCAATAAAAAAATCATGAGTCATGTGAGATATAATCTCCACCTCTGTCAGTCCTTTAAATTCTCATAAAATAACAACTTTTCTTTTCAACTAATTATTTAAATTATCTAAATTTCTTGAAAGTATTTGATTTATTTGTCGATAGATACACCCATAGTTTCCTACTCTAGTCATCAATAAATGTCAAAAGATATTTCATACTAGATAATGAAGAAACTTCAATTGGTCCACAAAGATCTGAGTGTACAACTCCAATGGCTCTAAAGCTCTCCAAGATTCCCTTATTGCAAAGGGTTCTCTGTTGTGCTTTACAATAATGCATCCTTCACATTCTTCATCTAACATTTGGATAAATAGTAAACTTGTTACCATGTTCTTTTATGCAGAATATTTAGTCCACCAAAATTCAAATAACCAAATCTAAGATGTCAAAATCACTATGTATCTTCTACAAGAGCACTAAAACTTAAATAAATCATTTTTTTTATGCTAAGAAGAAACATTTTATTAGCAATCATAGGTAATTTGGTTATAAACTTGTGTTTACCACCAACAATAATGCATGTACCATCTTCAAATTTTATAGTGTGGCCTCTTTGCACACGTTGACCTACACTTAACAAGTTATGCTTTAAACCTAGTACATAAAATACATCACCAATATATCTTTTCTCACCCCTTTTGAGTTATGATTAATATCCTTCATTTCCCCATGACTGGTGTATTTGTATTATTGCCCATCTTTACATTTGATTTGATGGACTAATCCAAATCCTAGAATATCTCTTTGCTTCTTGTCATATGATTATTGCACCCACTATCAACATACCATTTGTCATTATTTATTTCCTCTTTTGTGCTACATGTTAGCAATACATATTCCTCCCACCCTTCACCTTCATTTGCATATTGGGATTCCTATTTACTTTCATCTACAATCTTTTTCCTATATTTAGATACAAAATTCCCATACTTTTGACAATAATAACATTGATAAAATGATTTATCATACTTCTAAAAACCTTTATCTCTTTCCTAATTTTTTTTTTCTGCC
Source organism: Sequoia sempervirens (assembly GCA_007258455.2). NCBI lineage: Eukaryota > Viridiplantae > Streptophyta > Pinopsida > Cupressales > Cupressaceae > Sequoia > Sequoia sempervirens. The sequence goes on from VDFB02358134.1 coordinate 123,718,239, forward strand.
TCTACCTTTTGCTTAAGTGTAACTACAATTTTCTTCATCACTTCTATAGCTTTTTTGATTTCTACCACTTTGTAGAAATTGTCCTCCTCTTCCTCTTGGACTTCTACCTCTTCATCTTTCATGTAGAAGATGCTTCTGATGCTTTTTCTTTTTCTCTAAATGATACCTTGCTCTTGAAAGCTTGCTCCAATGGCTCCTTTGTAGATTTATTTATTCTATGTTCATGTTTGTACAATAAACTCATAAGCTCATCTACAGATAAAGTTGTTAGGTCTTTTAATTCTTCAATGGTTATAACTTTAGGATCATATTTTGTAGGAAAACTTATTAAAATCTTTTCTATAATTTTTTGATTAGTCATAACCTCACCATTTGATTTCATATGATTAATTATCCTTATTGTAGAGTAAAGAATCTCCTAAACTTTTTTAATTTGACATTTGTAAAATTTCAAAATCTCTTCTAAGTATGTGTAAATAGATTGTTCTTACTCTTTATGTTCCTTGAAATGATTGTGCAAGGAGATCCCACACTTCTTTTGCCTTCAAAGTGGTTGTAACTCTTAGGAGGAGAGTTTCATCAAGACCTTGCACTATGAACAACAATGCTTTCTATCTTTTTTCTTTTTTTTCCACAATATCTCTCATTTTGTAAGAGTGCTACTAATGCTACTGCATCCACCTGTTTTGAATACCCATTCTTCACAAAATCCCATAGCTCCTATGATCTGAACAAAATCTTCATTTGAAATCATCGAAACTCATAATTTTTTCCATTAAATTTGGGAATTTGTAATTGCATACTATTGACATTCGTTGTCCTTTTGAACTTGCTCTGATACCAGATGTTAAAAAAATAAACGAACATAAATGCTAAAAATTACAGTAAAACAATAAACAGATAAATAAACCATTAACTATAATAATCACCCAAAAATGAAAAAAATTGTAATTTTTTAATTCTCTAAATTCATTAGATATAGACCTTATTTAAAGGATATCTTGGATGAACCGTTACAAATTTTAATTTTGTTTTAACAAACATAACTGATCATATATTACAATGTGCAAGATTTAATTGAGATGTGCAAATGTTCAACATTGGCATTAGGCAGAATTCCAAATGGCAAACTTGCACTCTGAACAGCCAGAACTTCAAGCTAATATGGGCCTTGCCATAGTCATACCAAGCTTGTGCAGGACGAAAATTGTTCGTGTTGATATGGGCCCTACTGTTCATATAGGTATTGTTCCATCACTCTCAGTTCCAAAGTAAGACAAATCGCTCTTCCATCTTATAATATTGACAAAATGTACATTTGACTATATTTATTAATTAATTGAAAATACAATATATGACTGCATAGACTATACACTTCCACTTAACCCATTAATTACAACTCCTTAGATCGACGTACACTGTAAATTTTCTCTGTCCAGTCGTTTGCTCTATCGTCCATCTATTTCTGGAGGCGAATTGCCTTTCAGAACTAAGGATAAATAAATCTAACCAACAAATGAGAAGCCTGCGGGCTTTTGGATAACGATAATCTTTAGTGCCCACCGCCGTACGAAACAAAACTATGTCCGTATCGTCTTCCACGTGTACATGACCACCACCTGTTCACGGCCTCGATATTTTCGTATTTTTGGAGTCAATTTATATTTAAAAATAATTAAAAATTATAACAAATTTTTAAATAAAATAATATTAAAAAACCTGTTTAAAAATATTTTTCAAATTAAAAGTTAATTTTAAAATAAATAAAAATAATATAAGATTATATTTAATACTTTAACATTATTTAAGATTAGAATTATTTAATAATTTAATCTTTCTAGAATGAAAAATAAAATATTTTTTTAATAAAAAAGTTTAAAAATTTAATAACAATAAAATAAACAATATAATATTTATATCTTTATAAACAATACAATATTTAACTTCATACAACAGTAATATTTAAATAGTGATTTAGAGATTTCTATAAATAATAAAGCAAATCAACAATAAATTATTAGAATATTTAAAATATCAGTGTTGTCATTTACTATCAATTATCTGAGCTCCTTCAATTCAAAAGATGTGTAAGTCTTGTTCGGAAGTTTCAGCTGCCATTTAATGGTAAACCATCTGCCAGTTAAATGCAAAAGCCTCCAAAATATCAGGTAAAAACTTCCAAAATCTCACTTATCACATAAAAATGAGATAAATATTGATTTGACAACTGGATGGGAACAGTTCGTTTCCATTTGCAGTGATTCTTGTCAATTTGATGGTAACTTTCATTTTTCATTTAGGTTTGTGTTTTGTGTCTTATGTACTATTTTATATTCAAAATTCATAATCAATAATACTATAACTTTTTTTTGGAAAAAATCTAGATTTGTCTAATTTTATTTTATTCAATTATTTAGAATTTATTATTAATTGTTTAATCCAGTCACATGCAATTAGAATCTAATAATTTTTTCATCGATGTAATCTTTGAACCTTTTTTAAATGCAAATGGTAAATAAAAAACTGATAACAATAACTTCTATATTTATTTGCTAACCAACAAAATCCCACTACTACCCTCTATCTATTCTAGTAATAATTGTTGAACCCATGAAATGATCCTTTTTAAGAATATAATAGAATATAATTAATTTCTTTTTATAAATTTAAATTTGATCTTTTTAAATTAAAAGAAATACAAAGCATATGATCCTGGTCTCTGGCCTTGTTAGTGCCTTTCTCTGGTCTTGCTAATTTATAAGGTATTTAAAAGGTTTTTTTATTAGCAAGGGAGATTGGATCCCAAGACCAGCCATGATATGCATCTTATTAAGTTTCGCTTTCTTTTTAATAATTTAATCTCCTCACTGTACTTACTCTGCTCTCATTCAGATGAAGAATGATGACTGTAAATTACAGTCTAATCTATTGAGGAATACTGTAAGACTAAAATAATATGGATTGAGAGAGAATTTTACCTACATTTATCATTTACACTTCTTGTCAATACCTGTGCATTGACTGCAACTCATCTCTTTCCTTTTTTATAAGGCCATAGAAAATTCAAACATATATTTCTAACATTTTTAACATTTTAGTTCTCCAAAACAACTGCCTTCCAACTGTCTTCACTTATTAAATCAACTTCTTTTAATCCAATAAATCTACTTCTTCTTTTATTATATTAACAACTATAAAACACCCAACATAAGTTTAAAACATATATAATTTTCTTATATATCAGCAAAATGAAAGTTGGATTAGATTTAGACAGAAAGAAGGCAAGGAAAGGTGGTACTGACCAAGAATCCAAAAGCCAGGAGTCCAATAACAGAGCCTTGAATTGCCACAGCTGCCAACTCCACTGTACCCAAATGGCCTGCACATATTGTTGTGATTAATAGCATTGAATGTGAACATATTCTGACAAATATAGCAGGCCCTGCAATTCTCCACAGTTTCTTTGACTCTCTCCAACTTTCTTCTATCAGCTGTTGAAAACTAACAATACTATCCAAGTCCCTTAATCTGATAATCTGTCTGCCAGTAACTTCATGGTTACTAACATCATGATTTTGCTCCTCTTCCTTCAACAATGGTGAACTAAGACCATCAGCCATGTTTACAACCAGAGAGAATTATGCAACCTTAATGTATGTTCTTATGTTTCAATCAAAACTGAGATTAAATATAAAATATTATTGTTCGCTGTGGTCTTCGTTTTGAAAGGCAGGTATACGTTAGTTCAGATCTACGTGGTAGTTGAGCTGACTCTACGTGATAGCTGAGTTGACTGCATATAATATTAAAAAATATCATAGCTCTAATTCGAGACGCAATCCATTAACTCCAAAGGACGTCAATATCCAAGAATATAACCATTGTTGTATAAAATCTAAAATTTTCACGTAAGTGGTCAGAAAAAAATCCATACATATTGTCTATCCTAAATAGAGAGAGATACGTCTACATCTTACCTTCCATGATAAGGATTTCTTCAAGTTAAATGGAAAACTCCATAAACATTACAAACGTGAAATGATTGGAATTTCTAGCTAAAATTTTCTGTTTGACTGGTAGGAATGGGATTGGATTTATCTATGTGGCGGTGAAATTTACATATTCATTTTTGAATTTTCATTAAGTAATAGAAATACATACAATTCTATATATTTTATGATGAATAAGTATCTAGCTTATTATTTATACAAAATAATATTACATATATTTACAAAAAAGGTGGGGGAGAAAAATCACATCCCTAAAGTCTATATAGAGTGAAAGTCTAGAGCATTAAAATATGTAAACAAATACAAAGCTACTAGGTTGGTAGAACAATAGCAAAGGGTGGAGGGGGAGGATCCCAATCACTTGACTTTTCCCATACATTAGCGGGATTCAAAGTGTCCATAAGAGGGTCCCACCCATCATCATTTTTATCTTTATCTTTATCTTTTGTAACATAGGCCGATGAAAACTACAAGAACCGTCTGAGGGAATTTGCCGAAATCAAACGAACTAGAAGCACCACTAGTAGGGCCACCCAAAGGTTCCTTATATAGGTGGTGGGGGGATAGAGTGCCAAAGAGCAAGGTGTGACCAACCTTGCTAACCACAATCCCTTCTCGCAGATGTCATATCCCCTAAATACCTTGCTAAATCTTTTGCATGACCCCTAGCCCTAATGTAATTTGGACTAGGGGTGGATTTTCAGATTTTATTATATGTAGACATAAATGTGTGTGTGTGTGTGTGCGCGCTAATTGTGAACTTTGATGCTAATATTAATGAATGTAGTTATTAATCTTATTATGTTATTTCAAATTTGATGCATTCATTTTGTCTAAGCTAACTCGAACTAATAACTTGGTTGTTGGACTTGTGTGAGGTTTGTCATTGGTTGCAAGACTCGGGGTGCATGATGAGGAAATTTTTTTGGTCTAGTGGGATGAGAGACAATCAATTGGTAATGTCATTCTAGGTCCAAGACCTTGCTAGTAATTTTTGATAACTTGAAATTCATTTAAGCCTAGGACCTTAGTCATCTATTAAATTGCCATAGATATTTGTCCCAGCTAGATGAAGATATCAAATAGTTTGATTCATTTGGATCAATTAAAAACATCAAATAATGTTATAATTTATTAATGAATGGTAATAGATTAAAAAAAAAAAATTATATATATATATATATATATATATATATATTAATAATAAATAAATAAAGATTAGAATAAGTAAGTAAATAAATAATAAATCATAAAATGTAAGTCCATGGAGTATTTAAAATAAAAGAAAATTAAACAACCAAACCACATCACTATTAAGGCACCATATAAATTTGGAGCAACTAAATAAAGTCCATTTATCAATTTCTCATGAACGAAGTAGAGAAGCAAAATAAAATAAAATGAAATTGAGGGCATTCGAACAAGAAACACCATTATGGTGCAGCTCTCCACCCGTGATAGGGAAGCATCAAATTTATTAGGTATGGGAGCAACCATGGAAGAGAGGAGGAAGGGAGGTCGTGCCATTAATGGGCATGGCACCCTAGTTCCAAGTGCTCAGTCTGTAGGATGTGTAAGAAAAATTGTGCTTGCATTTATAATCATTGGAAGACTTGAAAAAAATTCACACCAAAAGCTTGTGAAGGAGCAAAGAGAGGAGGTGAAAGGAAGTTGAGTAGATCTGGGAAGGTAGAGGCAGCTAGGGTAAATTTTTCAGTGCTATTTCAGACTCCTTACACTTGGACAATTCAATCTCAGGTTTTGAATCCTCTTCCTAGCCATAGATTTTGATTATAATACAATATTCATAATAAAATCTTACTTCTGGCTTGGATTCATTTGTGAAAAGCTAGGGCAGTCTTAAGATTGCAAAAACTCATATCCCTTCTAACTGTCTTTCTATAAATTATTTTATTTTACTGTTAATCATAATACTGCATAAATGAGGGTTATAGTTTGAGATTTTCTTTCAGATTTTGACTTTGCAGCCTAAGCATTAGATTTTTCCTTATTTTCTAGACCATACTCATTCATTCTCTACTCATATTGGAGTACAATGTAAGTCTAGAAAAGCTTGTATTGTTAATAGAGATTTAAAGGATAACCCAGTTACAAGAGTCTCTTTGAAATTTATTTTGATCAGCATATCAAACCTTTGCTTTAGCACTACAAGTGATAAATCATACTCTTCAAATCCCAAAATTCGTAAATTGATTGTAACTAAAATGTGATAATGGCGTTTATGCCACAATCTTTGGTTCTTTAACCTTAGTTCCATGCTACCTAAATATGTGTTCCATGAATAAATAATCTTGAGAATGGGTGGTCTCACAACCACATTATTTGGAATGTTATTGTTAGAAAACTACTCTTGATAACTCTTCATACCAGTTAGAGTTCGTTATAATCTTTCATTTAAACCTTTATTGCTATACTTAATTAACCATAACAACTATCATAATGGTAATCAAGAAATTCGAGTAAAAAAAGGGGGTCATTGGTTGCTGCCCAAAACCATTCATACATTTATTAGCACTAGAAGTAAGAAATAAAATAAGAAAAATATATAGTGTAGAAACCATGAATCTTTAACCGAAGTCATGAAAGGTGTGATATAGATGTTGCTTACTAAATCACCCTAGCTGCTAGCTATACAATCAATTCCACCTCTAAACTACCCTTTTTCTGTAATTTCATACGCAAGAAGAAGGAAGGACGGGCAGATTGAGAGGATATGATAATGCTCAATAAATTAGGAATTATATACCTATATTACTCATGCTCTTAAAGAAAGTTAAATCTGCTCATCACCATATTGCAATATTGGCTACTAGGTCTATCTTAAATTTTGATATGTTTTGTTGGCTGCTAGGACAACCATGGTTAATTGCACATTTAATTTCTACCATGTAATGTTGGCTGCTAGGACTATCATAGTTAACCACTTGGTTAACTTTTTATATGCTTGTTGGCTGCTAAGATAGTATTATGTGATCAAGTAGCAAAATTTTGTTATGATATGAGAAAATATGTCACCTACGGGTCCTTATACGGAAATGTATACTAAGGGATTAAATATAAGTAGGGTATCAACCACAAACTATCATGGGGGCGAAGAGCTACCTTACTTCCAATCGAGAAGAGTCTATGAGTGTGTAATGCTACCATAGGAAATATCTATTAATTCCATACATGGCTGCAACTAAGTTGGGAACCTGCTTAATCGCGTTAGGGACATATCCTCTAGTCATAGTGCTAAGAGAAGTCGAGGAGTAGTACCTTCTTGCTCAAGATTGACACGTGTCTAGGGGCAGTACTTGCTCAAGATGGACAGAAGTCAAGGAGCAGTACATTCTTGCTCGAGATTGATAGGTGTCTAGGGGCAGTACTTGCTAGAGATAAACTATAGTCAAGGAGCAGTACCTTAATACTTGAAATTGGCAGGTGTCTAGGGGTTGTACTTGCTCGAGATGGATAGTAGTTAGGGAGCATTCTAAGTCAACAAAGGATAACCTTGTTTGCTTAACTTTCTGATGGATTCTAGGGAATAAAGTTCCTAACAAGCTCAAGTAGGTAACATATAAATCACTTTGTAACCTTATAACTATATGGGAAATGGTATCTTAAGTCTACCATTGGTAGGTACTCCTTGAGATTTGGTCACTAGGAAGATATTCTATACATTTCTTATGGGTCTAAAATGACAACTCTCTCTCACCGCGAGCCACATAATCCACTTGGAGGGGTCCATATAGGGTTTGAATCCACTTTGGTTGGGATCATTTTGCACCCCACCATAACCCAGAGCAATCCATGGACATGGAGCCTTCATGAGTCATAAACATTTAAGGTATGTGCACTTCATTAGTGGCAGCAATTTTCTATTGGTTATTGAAGTAAGATTTTATTTGTAAGATGTATACTAACATGATGATTAAGAAGTATATGTTGATTGTCATGCCTCAATTAGTTCAATTCCATGTATTCCTTCTTATAATGTTAACACAAAAAAAATTGTGCAGAAATTATTCCTTTCATTGGGGTTGATGTCACATAGGTATCAAAGCTTAATACTTGACTCTAGGACCTAGGTGCTCACTCTTTTGTTGCACTAATATGACTATTCAAGGGTATTGGAAGTCATGGGTGATGGAAAGAAAGGCAAAGGAAAGAAAAATGTCTCAGGAAAACAACATCCCCGATGAAAGGAACTAGAAGGATCCAAAGCCCCAATTATAGTAGGGTGAAACACATAAACCAAACTCATATTGGACACTAAGCCTTTGGCTAAAATGATCAAATGATTAAAATTGCAGAAAGGAAAGGAAATGGCTAAACTTGACAAGGATCATGAAGCATCAAGGAAATTCCCTCAACCAATCTCTAAACCTAGGACCTTAGCTATTCAAGACTTCCCTTTTGGTTGTGGACACAATGCTCCAATCCTCTCTAAGGAAGCAATTGCAGAATAGAATTGTGTCCATGCTAATATGTTTGTAACTATGGAAACCTTAGATGAGGAAGAACCCAAAGAGTAGTAGATCCTACTTTGTAACTAGAACTATGTAGATGACGATGAACTAGTACTAAATAAACATCGTCTCCCTTATGAAAAACTTTGAAGTATTAATGGCAATATGAAGATATATATATATATATATATATATTTGTAAATAATGTGTTATGTTGTATTTGAGAAATGGGAATGGATTTTCTTTTCTGTTTTTGTTGAAAATCATATGTTGTGTATGAATTTCACCATAATTCTAAATTTGATAAGGAAAGATTTAAAACAAAATTTAAAAAATACTTAAATAACACTCTCTCTTATCTCATAGAATCAATTTAATTCAATGAGGAGAAATTTAAGGAGGGGCAAGCCCTAGCCTTGCTGAAATGCTACGGGAAAGTAGGGGTGTGCCACCTCCTACCATACCTAAAGAGTTACAGGTAAAATTGAATGCTCTTCATGCAAAAATAGCATCCTAGGAGCAGCAAATTGAAGATCTAATGAGGCAAAAGGAGCAAGGAACTAATCACAATACTGGCATAGGAACTGAGGAGCCAAATAGGGAACATGATGTGCATATAAGTCAAGAACATGAGAGCAGCTCCAAAATTCCCACTTATAGCCACTCTTTGCGAGAGCCACAGTGGGGAGTGGGAAAGGACCCATTTATTCGAGACTTAAAGAAAATGCAAGCCCCTAAGTTTGACAGGGTTGGAGGTGGGGATGTCGATGAGGCATGGCTCATAGGAATGAACAAATACTTTGGGCTGATGGAACTAAGTACCAATACTAAGGCTAGGATTTCCATCTATCATCTAGAAGAAGAAGCCTCACTATGGTGGGATCACTTAGCAAAAATTAAAAAACTATGATATGATCAATCAACTAACTTGGGAAAAGTTCACCAAGCAGTTTTGCAAGGAGTATCTGTCTACTCATCATCAAGACCAAAAGATGTTCAAATTCCATACACTATTCCAAGGGGCAATGTCAGTAGCTGAATACAAGTCCAAATTCATGAGCTTACTCCATCATCTGCCTTATATGAAAGAAGAAGAGGATCGGGTGACCAAATTTTTCTTTGGACTAAATAAGAATATTTTATATACAACCAAGCTCACTCAACCAAAAAAATTTAAATCAAGCTGTGGAGGTAGCTTTGCTCACTAAAGAAAAGCATAAGAGCAAGCAAGAATGCAAACAAAAGAATCATTCCTCTAGTTATTTAGATAATAAAAAAAGGGATAATCAGGAGGTTAAGTCCAAACGAAAGGCTTCTCGATAGTTTAAGAGGGGCCGAGACTATAGGGAGAAGCATGGGTCATAAGGTCAAAAAGAAAAAGGAGACAAAAGACAAAAGTCATCTAGGCAAGTGGCACAAGGTGATTCCTCAAGAGACAAGGAAGGTCAAAAAGGACCAATGAATGGATGTTGGACATGTGGAGGCGACCATTATATGAACTCGTACATGTCCCAAGAATTCAAACAAAACTACCAATCCCACCACCCAAATATATGCAGCCATGGATAATTTCCAAGCAAATCAATAGGCCTCACTGATAGAACTTCAAGGTACATGCTTCTTAGCCAACCTATTTCTATATTGGCAGATTTAGGAGCCACATACAGTTTTATTTCCTCCAATATAATTCAGAAATGTAAAATTGATCATAGGAGTTTTAGTTGAGAGGATATGGAGGTTGAGTTTGAGTCAAGTAAGACACAAAAGATCAAATATTTCCTACGTGGACCTGAAATTGACCTAGGGATTATAAGTACCAAGGTGGATCTATGGGTCACTCCATTAGGGTCCTACGACCTAATCCTTGGGATGGATTGGTTCCAGAAGTACAAAGCCAAGTTGGATTGCTACAACAAGAGGATTGAATGTCTAGATGACCAAGGGAGGTTAGTGGTTCTTCAAGGAATCCACAGGCCAATAGTGGTAAGAAAAAATCTCAGCTATGCAAGTAAAAAGGATCATAAGAAGAGGAAGAAAAAATTATCTAGTAAAGATAGAAGAGGGTAATGATGATCCCGCATCTAGCATTGAAGACCATCCCATCCTCCAAGAGTATCTTGATGTCTTTCTAGAGGAATTTCTAGGATTGCCTCCTAAGCGACAAATGGATTTCACAATAGATCTGGTTCCAGTGGATTAGCCTATCTTAAAATATCTCTATAGAATGAACACTGTTGAATTACAAAAGCTTAAGATGCAGTTGCAAGATTTAATGGAGAAAGGTTCGATTCATCCTAGTGTCTCCCCTTGGGGAGCTCTAGTGTTGTTTATTAAGAATAAGGATGGAACATTGAGGTTGTGTATAGATTACCAGATGTTGAACAAGGTAACCATTCAAAATAGATATCCACTACCTAGAATTGATGACGTGTTTGATCAAATGAAAGGGCTTGCTATCTTTTCCAAAATAGACTTAAGGTTAGGTTATCACCAGTTAAGAATCAAGGAAGAAGATATTACAAAGATAGCATTTAGAACTAGGTATGGCCATTATGAGTTCTTGGTGATGCGTTTTGGCCTAACAAATTCCCCCTCTACTTTCATGAGTTATGAACCATGTTTTCCATGACTACTTGGAAAAATTTGTACTAGAATTTTTGGATGACATACTAATCTACTCTAAAAATATACAAGAGCATGAGGAGAATTTAAGAATAGTTTTGCAAAGGTTGAGAGATCATAAATTGTATGGGAAATTGTCCAAGTTTTCTTTCTTTCAGTCTAAAGTGCATTATCTCAGACATATTATATCAGCCCAAGGAATTGCAGTGGATCCAGCCAAGATACAAGCCATTGTAGAATGGCCTATTCCTAATTATGTGGTTGAAGTTTAAGGATCTTTATGGGTTTTGTAGGACATTACCAACAGTTTGTAGAGAACTTCTCCAAAATAGCTAACCCCATAACCTCCCTTCAGTGAAAGGGAAAGAAGTTTGAATGGAAAGAAAAATGTGATAGTGCTTTCCAAAAGTTGAAGGAAGCTCTTACCACCGCACCAATCTTGCAAGTGCCTAATCCAGAAAAAAGAATTTTTTGTATGGATAGATGCATCTTTGGATGGGTTAGGTGGAGTACTAATTCAAAATGGATGAGTGATTGTCTTTGAATCTAGGAAACTGAAGGATCACGAACTCAACTACCCAACCCATGACTTCGAGTTGGAAGAAATCGTGCATGCCTTGAAGGTATGGAAACACTATTTGGTATGAAGACCCTTCAATTTGAATACTGATCATAAAGGACTACAATATCTATTCACTGAACTTGATTTGAATGCACGTCAGAAAAGGTGGTTGGAATTCTAAAGCAACTATGAGATAGATATTGCATACATTAAGGGAAAAGAAAATCGAGTTGCAGATGCCAAGTAAGTAGAAGTGCTAAACTAGCTTCAATCTCTCAACTAAAGGTTGAATTTCTAGAAAAGATCAAGCAAATGTAGGAACAAGACCCCTTTTGTAAGAAAATGAGGTGAGAAGTGTAGCAAAGAATTATTCTAGCTGAGTACCATGTGGAAAAATGATGGGGTCCTTCATTATTTGAACTGAATTTATGTTCCTGAAGAGGGATGCGGATGTATACAGGATCATGATGGGCCAAAAAGTGGCGATCTGATGGGTATTTGTAGGGTATGTGGTTGATGAAAAGTTTTTTTTACCCAAAATTGATGAAACAAAAAGGGTTTTTAAAGGAGATTCTCAGCTTTCCACCAATATAAATTATCCTTTACTTTCAATTTGATAAATAATTATTATTCATTTTCTGTTTGAATTACAACTAAAGTCCTGATTGATAGGTTGATTGAAAAAGAACTATAGCTTTCAAACAGTATCACATTTTTTGAATTCAAAACATGCATCACATTCTATGCTTCGCATACTATAAGATTAAAAAAAAGAATTGAATTTCATGAAGTTTTGACCAAGTTAAGGTGGTCAGACATACGAGTTTTTATATTTTTTAAAAGTTGTAATAAAAAAATCATAATTAATTATTTACGTGGAAAAAAATTACAAAAAAATATGCCTCTCATCAGGGCATGAGTCCTCTACTTATATCTAAAATCTTATAAAAAAATATTATCATTTTATTGTGGTTAGGGTGGTCAGATAGACACCTACTTATTTTTTCCCTAAAATTTAAGTACTACTACATTGAAAATTCAAAATTTCACCAAATAAACCTTTTTTTAAAAAAATAAACCTAGTAGTTTAGAAACTACATTCAATTTGCTACAGATTTTATTCTTACATATTTTTGAAATAATATAGATAACTTATTCAAATTTTTACCTCAAGTTGCCTAACTCTGATTTTTCTAAATATTTTTCCACTTAAGGGCCTATTTTTTCCATGATGATCCTGCACATACCCATGCTTAAGATAGAAAATTCTCATACATGGCCATAATGTGCCTTATCAAGCATATCTTGGGGTGACTAAAATGTATGCAAACTTAAAAACTCATTACTTTTGGCTAGGACTGAAAAAGCAAATATCTAGCTATGTCGCCAAGTGTCTTGAATGCCAATGAGTTAAAGTGCAACATTGTCATCCTCTAGGAACACTCTATCCCCATGACCTATCACATCATAAGTGGTCAATAATTTCCATGGATTTCATGAAAGGATTTCCCAAAACTCAAAATCAACATGACATTATTTTAGTGGTGGTTGATAGACTAACCAAAGTAGCACACTTCATACTAGGAAATATGAAGGATGATGCCCCACTTTTGGCTAAAATATTCATAAAGGAAGTCATTAGACTTCATGAAATGCCTAAGGTAATCATTTTCGACAGAGATAAGTTGTTTACTTCCAAGTTTTGGACCTCTCAAGATATGACCACATTAGGAACCAAACTCAATTTTAGCACTGCTTACCACCCTGAAATGGATGGTCAAACTGAAAGAGTTAACCAAGTTATGGAAGACATGCTTATAATGTATGCAATGGATCAACCCACTAAGTGGGAGGAGTATTTTTTCTTAGTATAATTTGCATATAATAATTCATACCATTCTTCCATCCAAATGGCCCCATTCGAAGCTTTTGTATTGTAGAAAGTTCAAAACGCCTATAGGATGGGACAACTTAGAAAAACATGTAACTATTAGGCCTGAACTTCTTCAAGAATATGACACTCAAGTGAAAATTATAAGGGAAAGATTGAAGGAGGCTTCATATCTTCAAAAAAATTATGCGGATACTTGGGAAGATGAAAATGTAATAAAAGTAGAATATCCATACTTGTTTAATTATGACATACTTCCCCCCTTAGGATTAAGCCAACTTGACTTAATTAGATTGTTCCTTATTTTCTAGATCATACCCATTCATTCTCTGCTCAGATTGGAGTACAATGTAAGTCTAGAAAAGCTTGTATTGTTAATAGAGATTTAAAGGATAACTCAAAACTCCAATTAATAGAGTCTTTTTGAAACTTATTTTGACTAGCATATCAAACCTTTGCTTAATCATTGCAAGTGGTAACCATACTCTTCAAATCCCAAAATTCATAAGTTTTCTATAACTAAAATGTGATAATGGTGTTTATGCCACAATCTTTGGTTCTTTAACCTTAGTTCCATGCTACCTAAATATGGGTTCCATAAATAAATTAGTTTGAGAATGGGTGGTCTCACAACCACATTATTTGGAACCTTATTGTTAGAAAACTACTCTTGATCACTCTTCATACCAGTTAGAGTTCATTAAAATATTTCATGTAAACCTTTATTGCTTTACTTAATTAACCATAACAACTATCATAATGGTAATCAAGAAATTCAAGTAAAAAAAGGGGGTCATTGGCTACTACATAGAACCATTCATATATTTATTAGCATTAGACGTAAGAAATATAATAACAAAAATATTTAGTGTAGAAACCGTGAATCTTTAACCGAAGTCATGGAAGGTGGGATATAGATTTTGCTTACCAAATCACCCCAGCTACTAGCTATACAATCAATTCCACCTCTAAACTACCTCGTTTCTATAATTTCATACACAAGAAGAAGGAAGGACATGTAGATTGAGAGGATATGCTACTGATCAATAAATTAGAAATTATATACCTATATTACTATCACTCATGCTCTTAAAGAAATCTAAATCTGATCATCACCATATTGCATTGTTGGCTGCTAGGTTTATCTTAAATTCTAATATGTTTTGTTGATTGCTAGGACATCCATAGTTAATTGTGCACGTTTGATTTTTGTCATGTAATGCTAGCTGCCAGGACTATCATAGTTAACCACTTGGTTAATTTTTTATATGCATGTTGGCTGCTAAGACAGTCTTATGTGATCAATTAGCAAAATTATGTTATGATATGAGAAAATATGTCACCTACAGGTCCTTGTTTGGAAATGTATATTAAGGGATTAAATATAAGTAGGGTATCAACCACAAACTATCATGGGGGTGAAGAACTACCTAACTTCCAACCGAGAAGATTCTATGAGCGTGTAATGCTACCATAGGAAATATCTAATAATTCCATACAATATGGTTGCAACTAAGTTGGGAACCTGCTTAATCGCGTTAGGGGCATATCTTCCAGTCATAGTGCTAAGAGAAGTCAAGGAGTAGTACCTTCTTGCTTGAGATTGAAAAGTTTCTAGGGGTAGTGCTTGCTTGAGCTAGACAAAAGTCAAGGAGTGGTACTTTCTTGCTCAAGATTGACAGGTGTCTAGGGACAGTACTTGCTCAAGATGGACAAAATTCAAGGACCAAAACTTATAAGCTTGAGATTGACAGGTGTCTAGGGGAAGCACTTGCTTGAGATACACTATAGTCAAAGAGCAATACCTTAATGCTCAATATTGATAGGTTTCTAGGGGTTTTACTTGCTTGAGATGGACAATAGTCAAGGAGCATTCTAAGTCAGAGAGGGATAACCTTGTTTGCTTAGTCGTTTGATGGATTATAGGGAAGAAAGTTCCTAACAAGATCAAGTAGGTAACATATAAATCACCTTGTAACCTTATAACTATGGGAAATGGTGTCTTAAGTCTACCATTGGTAGGTACACCTTGAGATTTGGTCACTAGGAAGATATTCTATACATTGCTTACGGGTCTAAAATGGTAACTCTCTCTCACCACGGGACACATAATCCACTTGGAGGGGTGGATAGGGTTTGTATCCACTTTGGTTGGGATCATTTTGCACCCCACCATAATCCAGAGCAATCATGGACATGGATCCATCATGAGTCATAAACATTTAAGGTATGTACACTTCATGAAGGGCAGCAATCTTTTATTGATTATTGAAGTAAGCTTTTATTTGTAAGATGTATATTGACATGATGATTAAGAAGTATATGCTGATTCTCATGCCTCTGTTAGTTAAATTCCATGTATTTCTTCTTATAACATGTTAACAAAATACAAATATGCAGAATTTATTCCTTTCGTTGGGGTTGATGTCACACAAAAGGGGTCTTAAGTGGCCATTTTTCTCTGAGATTAGGAAAGAATGACCTTGGATGAGAAAGTGAAGATAGTTAAACTTAAGATCTAAAGATGCAACAAAAACAAGAGTCATAGTGCTCCAAATCTACTTTCTAATCTACTATTGTTTTTAAATGGTAGAGATTAAGGGCTTGAAAAAGGAGGGCCACACAAAGTGGTCCTATTTTTTCAAAAAAAACATAACATAGCATCTAGTGTTGCCCCTAAATGTTAAATTTTTATAGTATTTCAAAAATCATTTGAATTAGAAATTAACTAACACTGGTGTAGTTTATGCCAATTTTTTTTACTAACTTTTTAATGAATATATGAGTTTTTAATAATTTAAAAGTGGACACATCCTAAAAAACAAAAAATTGAGCATGCTTCCCCATAATTGTTTTGAAAACTAATAAAAAATTAATTATTTTTTGAATATACATGTAGAACGGAGTCTAGTTTCTAAAATCTAATTTATTTGAAATTTTGATGAATGGGTAAAACATATAGTCAAAAACACCACACATTGGTTTTTGAAAAAAGATGAAAACACTAGCAAAACAAATTAAAGATGAAAATCTTAACATACTCAAAACATGAAAAAAATTACATGGTTAGAAAACTAAGAGAGACATAGACACTATCATGGTATTTTTTGAATTGACATTGAAAGGCATGCAAACCTGATGAGGAGTACATTCAAGATTATGTCATTGTTTTACTATTTGTAAAAACATGTCATTCGACATTGAAAAGTAACTCCAAACCTTTGGGTTGGAACCCCAAGGAGAATCCAAGCCAAAATATTTAAAATTTCCAAATTAAAACATAACATAAGGACATTATAACATGTTCATGTTATATCAAAGAAAAAAATAATGTGTGTGCATTATAATGAACTCACATTATATTTTTATTTGAATATGTCCTCTCTCTCCCATTCTCTATTGATTGTTCCTTCTCTCCATCCTTTTGTTCTCTCTCTCCCCTCTTTAGGTCTCTCCTTATCTACCTCTCCCTCCCTTCTTACCCCTCTCTCTATGTTCTTTTCACCTCGTCTCTTCTATCTCTCTCTCCCCTTTCTAGGTTATTACCTTTTTCTTTTTCAATTAAGGGTATAGACTTTAGTCCATTGAGAGTATAAGGTTTAATGTTGATGGTATAGATTTTAGGGTAGAGGGTATAAGGTTTAGGTTTGAGGGAGTATAGGGTTAAGGGTTTAGTATATAGTATTTAGGGCCTAGTGTTGAGGGATATTTTTCAGGCTTTAGAGTATAGGGTTGAGTGTATATGGTATAGGTTTTAGGGTTTTTGGTATAGGGTTGAGGTGGAGGGTATAATGTATATGGTTAAGAGTGTAGGGTTCAGGGTTGAGGGTATGGGTTTATGGTTGAGGGTATAAGAGCTATAGGATTTAGGGTATAGGGTTTAGGGTATAGGGTTTTCAAGTTAGGGTATAAGACACAGGGTCAAGCATAGAGGGTTTAGGGTTTAGGGTTGATGGTATGGAGTTTATGTTGATGGTTTAACATATAGGCTTTCGGGCCTAGGGTTCATGGTATAGGTTTGAGTGTATAGGGTATAGAGTGTAGGGTTTAGGATTGATGGTATTGGGTATACGATTGATGCTATATCCTTTACAATGGATGGTATAGGGTTGAGAGTGTATATAGGGACATGTATATGTTTATTATGTGATAGAGGATTTTATCTTACATACAATAATAAAGGGTTTATCTATCATTTGAGTCTTGTGGTGGATAGATATCAACAAATTGGATTAATATTGAATACAATTGAGGCTAACCTTTTGTGTAGTGTTCATAAGAGTCCAATGTATAGTTATCAAGGTTATTCATTGGAATTCATCCCAATTAGTTTGCAACTATTTGGTTCTTCCTTCTTATGATGAACATTGAAATAAAAATATTTGGGGTAACTAGACCACTTTTGACATTAATTATTGTACAAATTTTACTATACCCATATAAATTTAAGATGCTTATGATTTATGTGAATAACAATGTCTTTCCCCAAGATATAGTATTTCCATGTTATTTGTAGACTTGAAAAATGTATATAACTTCTTGTCATACATGGGGTGTCTATACATAGCATTAGATAAAATCTCACTACATGTTAGGAAATTAGATGACCACATTGAGTCAAAACTACTCCAAGTGCATATTTGGAGGCATCAACATCAATTTCAAAGGACTATTTCAAATCAATAAGAACTAGTGTACATCTTAAATAAAGTATCTAAGTATTCAATTGTGTGAATGGTTGTTATAGTCTCTCTATCCAAGGGATGTTTTCTTCTACTTTCCTAAATGCTTGGTCCATAGGTCATGCCAAGTGTGAGAATCCTAGCTACACAAACCTCTAATTAAAGTTGTATGATCCTAAAAGTCTATAATGTTCTCTAATATTTTTATGAGGTGACCAATCTCTAATTATCTTTATCTAAATTCAAAAAATGGGATGAGATGAGATGTAAAATACATATTGTACAGGCCTTTCAAAGACATGAAAAATGAAATGGGTGAAAAACTACCCGATATGAGAAAACTACCTATAATTTAATTATCCCTATATTAAAACTTAACACTAACACCCCCCCTTAAGTGCAAACTTAGGGATATTATTATGTAAAATCAAATGCAATATGGGTCTCCACTGCAAGGCCATGTTAGGTACCCATGCACAACTACAAATGAAAGAAAAATAAATCTCTCACAACCGGAGAAAAGGAGAAAAACCTCATGGGAGAAAAATCCTCTCCAAAAGAGAGAAAATGCAAACAAAAGAAAATCATATGAGGAAGGATGGAGGACTCCATGATACCCCCAAGTTAATGTTCATTATTTTTTAAGAACCAAACTTAATCTCAGTCCTTACCTATGAATCTACCAGAACTCAATTATTAGCAAGGTTGAGGATTGGCCAATACTTAAGTGAAGCATTTTGAACTTCACTTCTTCTCTTTTGGCTCTGTGAAACCCAGGAGGGTAATCCTATTTATGCTCATAATATCTCAACTTGATCAAGAGCATCTCCTCACACAAACGTATTCCTCAAGAAACCAATATCATCTCAGGCTTGGTGGACCTTTTATGAAATTGTTATTTGTTTCATGGAAAACACAAATACTTGAAGGTTGGTGTGGTGTAATTTAAAGTATGTTATGAATTCATTTCCATTTTAAATCTTCAGCCAGATTCATTACTAGCTCAGTCAACCACAAGATAAACCAGTAGACAAACCAATGCCTTATCTGATGAAACAATGGAGTCATACTTTGCAATCAATCAGTAATACAACTATAATTGAACATCAATAATCAATGGACTATCAACATGCCACTTTGTAACATCCAACTCTCTATGTTTTAAAACATTGCTTCCTTACAAAATCCTATATCCTTTTTCTCACAAACCAATGGTCTCATTTTAGCATTAAATCAACTCATTGAATTGAAGCACAAACAAACCCATTCATTCAGTGCAAATGACAAAAGACAAATGAAATTATAATTAACAATTTCATTCATAATTTGCAAGAAAATACATAGGAGAGAAATATTTTAGAACCAATATTCTCTTTCATTACTAATATTGCTTTGTAAAACTATATTTAATATCATCTTACAGTATAACTTATGCCCTAGATTGGCTTATGATATATTCGCTAATTTATCTATTTACATTCTATTTGCTCCTTGACCATAGCTTTCACCTATAAATTTCTTGGACTCAAAATTTTCCGAACTCCCCTCCTAACTTCAAGCATGGAATCCCCTTTATAAATAGGGGAGAAACAAGCATCCGGCTGAGTTACAATTTCAATTCATTTCATTTCAAAAACTTAATATCAACCGCTTCCTCAAAAAACTCCCTAGGCAGTTTCATGCAATCATTCGAGAACAGGGGAGGAAAAAAGACAAAACACATATGCAGGATACCATTATTCATTTTCACTGTATCCATGATGAACAAAAAATATTTTGTATCATATTAGCCGAAATACCTCCACATCAACATGCAAGAGTAAAAGACCAACCACAGACATATTGAAATAAATACCTCCTATGCAAAGACCATGGTGTCATCAAAAAAAAAAACAAGGAGAATACCCTATTCCGAGTCGTCAGCATCAAAGAATGCTTGATCACCCCTTGTTCTCGATGAAATTGGAGGAACCATCAACACATCATCATCAGAGCTCCCATATGGCACTAGAGACTGAAGATACTAACCATATCCCGAGTCAATGTCACCTTCAACATCTGAAGGACTATCAAAGAGCACAGTGGGAGAATTATGTTTTCCTAGGTAGGCCTTATGACCCTTGTCCTTTTTCCTGGCCTTCTTCACTAGATGAGCCAACTCCTTGCCCTTAAACTTGACCATTTCTTCTAGAATGGTCATGTTTCTCAAGTTGTATGTACTCTGAACAATTGATTTCTTCTTGTGACCTCAATCCCTCCTCTTACCTTTTGAAACCTCAAGGGATGTTTGGTTTTC
This sequence comes from Sequoia sempervirens, assembly GCA_007258455.2. Classification (NCBI taxonomy): domain Eukaryota; kingdom Viridiplantae; phylum Streptophyta; class Pinopsida; order Cupressales; family Cupressaceae; genus Sequoia; species Sequoia sempervirens. The sequence continues at coordinate 123,738,774 of VDFB02358134.1, forward strand.
TTGCTCATTTACAGAAATATCCTCATGACACTCAAACACATTAAGCCAGTTAGACCTCCTAACGGGCTGAATTGGCACACCAATTTTTCCCATCTCTAGAATGAGTAGAAATTGACAATTCAAAAGACTATGAATCAAAGCCAAGACAAGAACATTCACTACTAAACTCAAGAAGAACTAACACCTTCACACTTCTTCACTAACTCACACCTCTCATTCACTACAAACTAGAAAGATGGTGAAGACGAACAACATGCAATCTGCATTAAATAGACAATTTGGAGCATATAAAAATTAATGATTCAAGAACTTCTCATGCGAGCGAGTTGATAACTTAGTGGTTTGGATTTGAATCTAATCTATTGATCTCAAAGCATTTAAAACTTCATCTATGGCAATCATGAGCATCATTTTTTGGCCTTTAGCAACTTGTTCCTAGAAAACAACAATGCCACCTCAAATGCTACCACATTTTCCCTTAATCTTGATTAATGATATGCAATCTAACAATTAACATGCATCACCAACCTAATCCCTTCTCCTTCATTTTTATCGGTGAAGTACATAATGCCAATGTTTTGAAGAGAATAGCTCCTCATACACTTCATCGCTCATCGCTGCCCCCCCCAAATTTTAGGGTGAAATTAGTGATGAGAGTGTTACCACGATGAAGTTCAGTCCATTGGATCATATTGTTTTAAAACCCATACCAGAATTATCCATTCATCCCACTACTTTCCATTTTTCTTTTTAACAATGTCCTCATGATTCTACCATGTTGCCTTTTCCAACAATAGCCATTACCTATCAATGATCCATCTCGTCCTTTATCGGCTTCACCAGTGATGTAAGCATCCATGTGATGAAATCTTAGCCCTTAGATCTGTGGCCCATCTTTGATCACATTCATTTTCCCATCTCACATCGCTAATTAAAACTTCACACCTCAAAGCCAGTTAGTGATAGGAGATATATCAAAGATGCCAAGTTAGGACACGTACACCTACATGAAAATCAATGATACAAAAGACATCACACATAAGATATTCTCAAATTAGCTAAAGAAACCTTTCAGAGAATCTCATCTCTCATCATTTTTTTGAAACTTAAGCCTTGGAATGAATCCGCATTGAGCGATAAAGTACAAAGCAATAGGCCATCGCTCATCGCTAATTCTCCTTATACAATTTACAAGAAATTAACGATGAGAGATTTACATAGTGACATTGTGTATCATGTATCACTAATATATAACATATCATTTAAAACATATCCACGATATGTGATGCACGAGAAACCCATTACATCACTCATCGCTAATCAAAACTTATCATTTCATGACCATCCGCGATGAGCAATGAAGATAAGAACATAAGGCCAGAGGCCATCGCTTATCACTATTACAATACTTAAGGCTCAAAAGCCATTAGCGATAGGTGATCCTTTAACAATGCAAGGAACATCACTCATCATGCATTGATATCAAGAGCTCCAACAACTATTCATGATGAGCAAAAACAAATAAATACCACTCATCGCTTGTCACCAATTCAAAACATACACTCCTGAAGTAATCAACGATGAGCGATAAATAGAGATGGCCGACGAGACTTAAGTGAAAACCTTTAGGCGCATGCTCATAGGTTGTTCTAATGAAGGGGACCCTCTAGGATGATACAATAGAAAAGGGATTGAAAAATCCTAAGTCATAAAATGCAATGGATGTAAAGGCCAAAAAGGCACTTTACTTAACCTTATAAAAAAAAATTTCAGACCTAGGCAAGGGGGACTAGTTACTCGATGACAATGAATGACATAAGATGTTTTTAAGTAACCAGCAACGGGCAACAAGAAGTCAACAGTGAAATAGAACTCCCCAACAGTGAAGAGAAAATAAACCCTAAGCTCTTTAGATACAGTCAAACATTCAAATGTAACAATGACTTGAGATGGAACATAAAAATTGTTGCAGGTTCCATCAGTGGCTCCAGTTGGGTATTTCTATTCCTCAGTGAATAGAGTGAGAATCCAAAATCTTAGGTGATGTAGACCAATAACATAAAACAAAAGCCAAGGACAAAGCAAGAGAACCAAAACCAAACAACATATGTACAGTATTTACATAAATTACAGGGCTAGACCTGTCTTAAAATTGGTGTTTTCCTCTGTTAAAAATCCTATTTTCCATTGTTTGCACCATGCCCAAGCTAAAGATATTACCGTGAAGAATCCACCAATTGATCATGCTACAATAACTATGTTCAACCATTATAGACATGTGGTTGATTTTGCACTTATCTCTCTCATTTATGTCCCTCTATGTTGTAACTAGGTGTTAATTGGAATATATGATTAGTGTAACACTCCACTTAACTCAACTTATCATTATATTTCATCAAATGCTCACTTATTTTGTTTGGAAAAGTGAAACATTCATAGTCCACTTGACTGATATCAGATTCATTAGGATCAACACCATACCCATCTTGCGTAGTAAACAAAAAACACTGATATACATGCTCCTTTTCAAGTTGGTGTTCATATGCCTCAAAACAATATAAATCAATTGTGTTGCCCAACGCTTCATTTTCTTGAAAGATCAATTTCTCAAAATTTAGGGCACTTTCACTTTTACTTAAAGCAAAATCCTTCTTATAAGAGGCATCATTTATATCATTCCAGATATCAGAAAATGATTTCTATTTCGAGACCAATACCATAATTCAATTCTTCTTCCCAATCATCATCTTTCAATAAGAAACATTTTTTTTCAAAGGATGGATGAACTAACTCAGAATTGATATGATCAGAAGTAGGGTTTTGAACTATGTTTTCAAATTATATGTCTATTGATTCATGATGGAAATTTGAACATAGATTTTGTTCTTCTAAGTAGATTTTTTAATTTTTTTCTTCAGCAAAACTTTGGTCAAAAACCACTATGTCTATCTCTATATAAAATCTACACATTCTACTTTTGCTTCATGTAAACATTCAGAAACCCAACCCTGTTGACTATCAATACCCATCTCATCATTAAAATCAGGTTCCAGAGTCTGAAGACAAGCACTCTCATCTTCAAATTTAACACCAATCAGATCATTAGAATGTTCTGATTCTGAAGAAATTAGAGTACTCTACAAGAGTCTATCACATGCAACATGTTTACCTTCTGGTAAAGACATAATTTCATGAGTATTGGCACAATCAAATTCTTTGAGCAATAAAGGTGCTTTCAAGTTTTCCTCACACATAAATTTCTATTCCTTATGAGAGTAATTAAAACTTTCACCTTCATTATCCTTGTTATTATCCTTTAATAATACATCCACGGTATCTGTAAATATGACAATATCACCATTTGTACTATTTTGCATACATTCACCTTCAGACACATCCCTATTCATCCTTTGAGTGAACTCTCGATCTTTGTTACTAAGGGTAGCATTCTTTCCATTTCAAAACCTCATTGTTTGTTCATAGTCATATTTTTCTTCCTCAACAATTCAAATCCAATCAATTATTTGATCAAAATCCTAAGGTTTTAATTCCTTAGGAAAGATACTAAGCCTTGGCTCATAGATATCACAAAATAAGTCAATGCAAACTAGATCCTTAGGTCTTAGCCTCTTAGGGATTTCTAACAAAGAATCCAAAAACCTTGCTAGTAATTCATATGGTGATTCCTCTTTACTCCTCTTCATACTAGACAATTTTTCAATTATCAATTCTTGATCATTATTATCTAAACATTGCTGAAAATTGTCTTGACTTTGCTCAAGATCAATATGTTGTGAGAATGAACAAAATGAGACGTCAAGATTACCATTACATTGATCATCCTTTTCTTTCCTATTTATCTCATCTTTATAATGTGGATCGGGAGAAAAAACACTTGCAGCCATACACCCTTTCATCATTGAGTATTTAATAGTATTTTCTATGTCCATAGCAATATAATGTGCTTGCTGCAATGTTGTAGGCTCTTTATCCCTTATCAAATAACTCATTTTATTTTCAAAAGCACATAGATATGTAATTAAACACTCTGCATCACTAGGTCTCAAATACTCAGGAATATCATTTACTGCTTTCATGAATATGAGATTAAAAGAAGGAACTAACTCTTCTTCACCTTGTTTCATTTCCCTAAGTCTTCTTCTTATCTCATTGGGACTAATCCTTTCACCAAATTGTTCTGTAAATTCTATCATAAAAGCATCCCATGAAACTATAGAACATTCTGGTAGATATGAATACCAGTCTCGGGCATCCTCTTTTAATGACTAAGCAAACAACTTCATGACAACATTCTCGTGATTTATTTCAAAATCACCCATCACATCTACGAATGTATGTAAGTGCTTATAAGCTGACTCAAATTTTTTCAATGTAAACTTTGGTAAGTTTTTCCCAATATCATCAGGAATCTTATTAGGAAAACCTCTAATACCTCCAAAGTTTAAAGACTTATATCTCTCAATAGAGAATTTCCTTTGAGGGTATTCTAGGGATTGTATGACTAGCATATTTGTATTTGATATTTTACCATAGCAATGCATCTCTATTTTATCTTTCTTCATTCTTCAAATATCAACCCTATGGTAAATACCATACTCAAATGTATTTTATGCCTTAACACCTTAAATAATTAATTAAGTCACTTATCACTTTAGTTACTTAAGCTAAACTTAGGCACATTAATAATTAATTATTTATTAATTATTAAGTGTGCACACTAGGATTTCCCTTTAGGCTTTTCTTTAGGGTTTCTTGATCTCCTTTTGTAAGGATTGATCTCATTGTAATTATTAATGGGAGAATATTTGTAGCTTTCATATCTTTTTGAATTTTTTTCTCTCTTATGTAGCTTTTTCTTGTTGAAGTTAATTGCATACATTTGTTTGCAAATCTCTTGTGTGGAAGGTGTTTTGTTTGTGTTTGATCCTGTGGCTCATGGTTTTGTCCTTGTTTCACAATTCCAACAAAAATAAGAAGTAGGTGTCTATCTAACCACCCTAACCACAATAAAATGATAATATTTTTTTATAAAATTTTAGATATAAATAGAGGACTCATGTCCATGTGATGCACTTTTTTTTTTTCCAAGTAAATAATTATTTATGAATTTTTATTACAACTTTTAAAAATATAAAAACTTGTATGTCTAACCACCTTAACTTTGTCAAAACTTCATGAAATTCAATTTTTCTTTTTTTAATCCTATAGCATGTGAAGCATAGAATGTGATGCATGTTTTGGATTCAAAAAATGTGATATTGTTTGAAAGCTATAGATGTTTTTCAATTAGTCTATCAATCAGGACTTTAGTCGTAAATTGAATAGAAAATGAATAATAATTACTTATTAAATTCAAAGTAAAGCATAATTTAAATATTGGTGCAAAGCTAAGAATTTCATTTAAAAACCCTTTTCATTTCATCAATTTTGGGTAAAAAAATGTCATCAGCCACATTCTCATCATATTGCCACTTTTTGGCCCATCATGATCCTGCACATACCCAGTTGATTTTTCTTCTTGCTTGTCCTTCAATATTTTCACTAGTACATAGTTCTTCAGAGTCACCACTCATTGTTAGTGAGAACTTTTTATTAAGAACCTATATGACTCTATCCAGGAAAATTGATGTACTACAAATACTTTCCCAAGTAAATCCCCAGTAGAGTCGCCATTTAAGTTGGTTATTTTTTAAGAACCAAACTTAATCTTAGTCCTTAGCTATGAATCTTCCAAAACTCAATTATCAACAAAGTTCAAGATTGGCCAAAACTTAAGTGAAGCATTTTGAACTTGATCAAAAGCATCTCCTCCCATAGATGTATTTGTCAAGAAACCAATATCATCTAAGGCTTGGTAGACCTCTTATGAAATTTCTATTTGTTTCAAGGAACACGCTGATACTTGAAGGTTGGTGTAGTGTAATTTAAAGTATGTTATGAATTCATTTCCATTTTAAATCTTCAGCCAAATTCATTACTAGCTCATTCAACCACAATATAAACTAATAGACAAACCAGTGCCTTATTTGAGGGAACAATGGAGTCATACTTTGTAATCAATCAGTAATACAACTATAATTGAACATCAGTAATCAATGGACTATCAGAATGCCACTTTGTAGCATCCAACTCTTTGTGTTTTAGAAATTTTCTTCCTTACCAAATCCTATATCCTTTCTCACCAACCAATGGTCTCATTTTAGCATGAAATTAACTCATTGAATTGAAGCACAAACAAACCCATTCATTCAGTGCAAATGACAAAAGACAAATGAAATTATAATTAACAATTTCATTCATAATTTGCAAGAAAATACATAGGAGAGCAATATTTTAGAACTAATATTATCTTTCATTACTAATATTGCTTTGTAAAACTATATTTAATATCATCTTATAGTATAAATTATGCCCTAGATTGGCTTATGATATATTCGCTAATTTATCTATTTACATTCTATTTGCTCCTTGAGCATAGCTTTCACCTAGACCTTTCTTGGACTAAAAATTTTCTGAACTCCCCTCCTAACTTCAAGCATGAAATCCCCTTTATAAATAGGCGAGCAACAAGCATCCGACTGAGTTAAAATTTCAATTCATTTCATTTCAAAAACTTAATTTCAACCGCTTTCTCGAAAAACTCCCTAGGCGGTTTCATGCAATCATTCGAGAACAGGGGAGGAAAAAAGACAAAACACATGTGCATGATACCATTAGTCGTTGTCACCACGTCCATGTTGAACAAAAAAGATTTTGTATCATATTAGTCGAAAGACCTCCACATCAGCATGGAAGAGTAAAATACCAACCACAAACATATTGAAACAAATACCTCCTATGCAAAGACCATGGTGTCATAAAAAAAAAGGATAAGACCCTATTCTGAGTTGTCAGCGTCAGAGAATGCTCGACCACTCCTTGTTCTTGATGAAATTGGAGGAACCATCACCACATCATCATCATAGCTCTCATATTTCACCAGAGATTGAAGATACTGGCCATATCTCGAGTCAGTGTCACTTTCAGCATCTGAAGGACAATCAGAGAGAGCAATGGGAGAATAATGGTTTCCCAAGTAGGCCCTATGACCCTTGTCTTTTTTCCTAGCCTTCTTCATTGGCTGAGCCAGCTCCTTGCCCTTAAACTTGACCATTTCTTCTGGAATGGTCCTGTTTCTCAAGTTGTATGTACTCTGAACAATTGCTTTCTTCTTGTGACCTTGATCCCTCCTCTTACCCTTTGAAACCTCAGGGGATGTCTGGTTTTCTTGCTCAATTACAAACATATCCTCATGACACTCAAACACATTAAGCTGACTAGACAGTCTCCTAATGGGTTGAATTAGCACACCAGTTTCTCCCATCTCTGGAATGAGCAAAAATTGACAATTCAAAAGACTCTAAATAAAAGCCAAGAAAAGAACGTTCACTACTCAAATCAGGGAGAACTAACACCTTCACACTTCTTCACTAACCCACACCTCTCATTCACTATAGACTAGAAAGATGGTGAAGATGAACAATGTGCAATCTACATTAAATAAAGAATTTGGAGCATGCAAAAATTAATGATTCAAGAACTCCTCGTGCGAGTGAGTTGATAACTTAGTAGTTTCGCTTTGAATTTGGTTTTTCGATATTAAATCATTTAAAACTTCATCTATAGCGATCATGAGCATCATTTTTCAGCCTTTAGCAACTTGTTCCTAGAAAACAACGATGCCACCTCAAATGTTGCCATGTTTTCCCTTAATCTTGATTAATGATATGTGATCTAACAATTAACATACATCACCAACCTAGTCTGTGCTCCTTCATTAATATTGGAAAAGTAAATAAGGTCAAAGTTTTAAAGAGAATAGTTCCTCATACACTTCATCACTCATCGCTGGCCTCCCCCAAATTTTAGGGTGCAATCAACGATGAGAGTGTTACCGCGATGAAGTTAAGTCCATTGGATCATCTTGTTTTAAAACCCATATCAACGGTTCTCCATTCATCACGCTACTTTCCTTTTTTATTTTTTACGATGTCCTCTTGATTCTGGCACGTTGCCTTTTCTAGCAATAGTTGTTACCTATCGCTGATGCATCTCATCCTTTATCAGTTTCATCAGTGATGTAAGCATCCATGCGATGAAATCTCAGCCCTTGGATCTATGGCCCATCTTTGATTACGTTCATTTTCCCATTGCACATCGCTAATTAAAACTTCGCACCTTGGATCCAATTAGCAACGAGAGATATATCAAATACGGCAGGTTAAGACAAGTACACTTGCATGAAAATCAATGATACAAACGACATCGCACATAAGATCTTCTCAAATTAGCGAAAGAAACCTTTTAGAGAATCTCATTGCTCATCATTGTTTTGAAATTGAAGCCTTGGAATGAATCCACAATGAGTGATAAAGTACAAAAGCAACAGGCCATCGCTTATCACTAATTCTCCTCATACAGTTTGCAAGAAATTAATGACAAGAGATTTACATAGTGACATTATGTATCGTGTGTCATCACTAATATAGAACTTATCATTTAAAACATATCTGTGATATGCGATGCACGAGAAACCCATTACATCGCTCATTGCTAATTGAAACTTATCATTTCATGACCATCTGTGATGAGCAATGATGATAAGAACATAATGTCGGAGGCCATCACTTATTGCTATTACAATAATTAAGGCTCAAAAGCTATTAGTTATAGGCAATCCTTCAACGATACAAGGAACATCACTCATCGTGCATTGATATCAAGAGCTCCAGCAGCCATTCAAGATGAGTGAAAACAAAGAAATATCTCTCATCTCTAATTAAAACTTATCATTTCATGACCATCCACAATGAGCAATGAAGATAAGAACATAAGGCCCAAGGCCATCGCTTATCACTATTACAATGCTTAAGGCTCAAAAGCCATTAACGATAGGCGATCCTTCAATGATACAAGGAACATCACTCAGCGCGCATTGATATCACTCAGCTATTCACAATGAGCGAAAACAAAGAATTATCGCTCATCGCTTGTCACCAATTTAGAACATACACTCCTAAAGTAATCAACAATGAGTGATAAAGAGAGATGGTTGATGCGACTTAAGTGAAAACCTTTAGACACATGCTCATAAGTTGTTCTAATGAAGGGTACCCTCTAGGATGATACGATAGAAAAGGGCTCGAAAACTCCAAAGTCATAATATGTAAAGGATGTAAAGGACGAAAAGGCACTTTACATAACCTTATAAAAATAACAAATTTAGACTTAGGCAAGGGGGACTGGTTACCCAATGACAGTGAATGACATAAAATGTTTTGAAGTAACCGGCAATGGACAACATGAAGTCAAAAATGAAATAGAACCCCCGAACAATGAAGAGAAAATAAATACTAAGCCCTTTAGATATCAGCCCAACATTCCAATGTAACAATGACTTGAGATGGTACATAAAATTTTTTGTAGGTTCCATCACATCACATATATATTACAATCAATAGCCCCCCCATAAGAGGGAAAGAGAGAAACTATGTATCCCCCTCACAATGTATAATCACCTACAAAAATGGTAAGTACCTAAAGACAAAACATGATCCAATGTTGACAAAAAACTTGTCTCCCTTTTGGAAGAAACAAAACCAAGTACAAATGCAGGAATGCTTCCCATTCTAGATAGAAATTAAAAGAAATAAGCATGAAGATGTATGATGATTTCTCTGAAATATGCTCATGTGTCTCCTTTTCCAAGTGCTAAAGATGAATATGCCATAATCAAATCAAGTACATGCTCAATCAATGAAGAAGGTGACAAATCAAGACTATGTGGAAACTGATGTTGAACAATATCCAAGACCATGATGGTTTTACAATAGTTGTGCAATGGTTTTCATCAAAGAGGAGAGAAAACCCCTCAAATGGGTCCTCCAAATTTGAAATGTGAGACTCCACAAAAAAGGATGCAATGTTTGATAGATAGGAATCCCAATCAAGACGATAATGAGATACTTGTTGTAATGAATCACTGGATGTGCTCAATGAATGGTCCTACTGAATAGGAATGATAGGTGCTTCAATCAATGACTCTACACAATAAATCACTGAAGGTAAAGGTACATCAATTGTCCTTGATAGAGAAGAAGGAGCATTTGGAGAACCCTCATCATCCTCATCTAAAGATTCAAACCCCTCAAATATGTCCTCCAAATTTGAAATGTGAGACTCCACAAACAAGGATGCAATGTTTGATAGATAAGAATCCCAATCAGGAAGACAATGAGATACTTATTGTAATGAATCATTGGATGTGCTCAATGAATCATCAACACAAGATGAATGGTCCTATTGAATAGGAATGATAGGAGCCTCAATCAATGACTCTGCGCAATGAATCACTGAAGGTGAAGGTACATCAATTGTCCTTGATAGAGAAGGAGCATCTAAAGAACCCTCATCATCCTCATCATCCTCATCTAAAGATTCAAAGTATTCCAAAACTTCAAACTCCTACATAGTAGCATGATCATAGGGTATCTTGTCTGCAAAATGAAGAGGCACAAGACAATTTGAAATAGGACCATCTAGGAATAGTTGAGTATTAGGATCTCCATGTATTTCCCAAATTTTATTCCAAAGAATATGGGGAAACTCAAAATGATCAATCAATATTCAAAGTGGCATCATCAATATCCATTGCAATAATTCCTAAGACATGATCCCTTTTGCAATTCCATGCATATTTCTTACTATCAGTACTAGGAGGGGGAACAAGATTATACAAGAGAATCTAAAAATATTTGAGCATAAAAGTGTAACCCTTACTGAAAACTTTGTGGAAGGTTTCCATACCAAGCCAACTTTCTAAATTCACATGCCAAGCACACAAGCCACCACACAAAGCACACAAGAACTTCATGTGTTTAGTGTGAGTGTTGGAACATATAAAGGTTGAAAAGACACTTTCACAGTAATTGTGGGATAAACTTTCCCAAAAATAGTTCCTCAAAATACATTGAGCCCACTTCCTCTTCAGTTGCGTAGCTTTGAAACCCTAAATATTTAGGGGAAAACTTACGAGAGAAATAATCTTTGCCCAAACTAATCTACAATAAGCGCCAATTGATGTGTGCAATATCAAACCATAGATAATAAAATGTTGATCAATGTTTGCAATAGCAAATACAAATCATAAATAGCAGGTGATAGCAAATGGCAGGTTAGTAAACCCCAATCGCAGGTATGCCAGTCAAATCGCAGGTATGCAAGCCTGGGAATTAAATGAAAATCGTGGCTTGAGTAAACCTCGCCTCCTCTTAGCAAAATCGCGGCCTTGTGGAAGGGTTTCAAACACATCGTTTGAAAATATAAGGCTTCTAGATCATGGTTCGGTGCCTTGCACAGATTTATGTGGTCCACATAGCCCACAATTCACGCAAGGCTTATTGGTAGAAAAACAAAGATTAATTGTAACAAAAAATCGTGATCCACAAAGCAGTGAGACCACAAAATCAAATCGCCATAAACTAAGTTGTTACAAGTCATCGGGGACAAATCGATCTGCAAAAGCCAAATTCGAGCCTCCAAAAAAATGCCATGGCTTGAAGGGGTTGAATACACCACTAAACCAATCAAACTGCTAATCAAGCCAATGCCATAAGCTCATCTCTAAATATTGGCAAGAATCATCTCCAAATTATGGTAGGGAATATCACTCATAAAGTCAATGCATAGATAAAATGGGTTTGGAAAATTGTAGGAAAAAACTGACTCATCCTCCTTTATTTGATTCGCAGACGCTAGACAATGCAAGAAAAGAAGGCAGAGGATAAATGTGAAAGTGACGAGTGGGCCAGAAAAGAGAAACTTGATCAATCAAAACTCACAAAACTGTGCACAACATAAGAGGCGAACCAAAGCCATTATAGGGAAATATATAATGGCAATGGCAGGAGCAGTGTCATGGGCCCTGGATTGGATGACCCCACATCCTGACCAAGAAAGGTGGCACTCACAGGAGCTCTCTTTCATAATAGAAAAAATGCCAGCATTCACCAACAATCATGACAATCTTCCAAAGGCCAAAGGCGAAAGAGAAATTTTAAGAAAAATTTCAAACGCCAAACAAAATATATGCAAAAAAAACTTTCTCGGATCTCCTCGGCAGAAACTCTCCAGGAAGGTGAGCAGGAGGAGGAGCTTTGATACCATGTAGGAGATGACAGCTCCTTCCTAGGATCCTCAACCTGCAAACAAATCACCCTCACATATACACGAGAGAAGCACAACACTATTGTGTCAAAATATCAAGAGATGATATTCAGAAAATGAGATGAGATGAGATGTAAAATACATATTGTACAGGTCTTTTAAAGGCCTTTTAAAGACATGAAAAATGAAACGGGTGAAAAACTACCCAATACAAAAAAACTACCTAAAATAATTATCCCTATATTAAAACTTAACACTAACACTATCTTCTTAGGGTCCACATAAACATAATCCTTGTTCATAATGTATGTAAGGTACTAAATCCTTTCCATACTAAAGGAATAATTTTCTAAATTTTTATCATAGAGCCCATGTTGTTATACATCTAAAAGTATCTATTGAACATGATGTAGATGTTCCTCCTATGCATTGCTTAATATAATTATGTTATCTAAATATATAAATTAATAAAGATAATAGTGAGAGGCCTGAGTGCATCATTCATCACTCACATGAAGGTGGCAAATGTATTGGTCAAGACAAAGAGCAAGACTATCCATTTGAAAAAACCATTTAAATTTGAAGGTATTATTTCACATATCTAATGACTCAATAGTAACTTGGTGGCACCAAATTTGTAGTGAAAAAATTAGGCCCCTTAAATTGATCCAAGAAGCCATCAATGCAAGGAGTTGGATACCTATTCATTATAGCGATCTTGTTCAAAGCTCATATGTCAATGTAGAGGAATCAATTTTTATCCTTCTTCTTAGAAAGAGTAATTAAGTTTTCACATGGTGAGGCACTTGGTCAAATGCGACCCTTTTGAATCAATTCCTAATTCTATCATTTGATTTCCTCATTCTCTAAGATTCATCTTCTATATCTAGTGGCCCATTTGGTAATGGTTTCCTTAGAATGAGATCAATCAAATGTTGTGTGTGATAGTGTAGGGTTTCCCTCGTTAGTGAGGTGAATACATCTTGATGTCATATATTAATATCTATTCCATCTATTTTTTTGGGTATTCATAATGATTATTTTGGGATGAGTGGTTACTATAACTGATCTTAACTCCTTAGGTGAGAACATCAACAATATAAATGCCCTAATTCGAGACATAACATGTTGAAATTTTATTTTAAAACAATCAAAGATATAATATTTATAAATTACCTCTAGTATTTGATACTTTTATTCACCCGACTTATCTACCTACCTAAATATTTTACCCTTAGCTCACTCATCCCATGGATTGTTGTTGTGGGTGTAGTATTGTCTATAGGTTCAATCTCTTAAAAAAATAGTAGATATCAAACCTTTTTTACTTACACTTTTAACAATGAATTGTACATCTTTCCCATTCATTCATATCTATGAGTGGGATAGGAGTTCCATGTCCTCTTCAAGTAGCACTTCCATGTTGAGGGTATAAGGTATGGGTTTGAGGGTGTAGGGTGTAGGGTTTAGGGTATTGGGTTTATGGTTGTGGGTATAAGGTATAGGGTTTAGGGTTGACAGTGTAGGGTTTAGAGTTTAGGGTATAGGTTTGAGGTATTGGGTACATAGGGTTGAGAGTATAGGGTTCACAATTTAGATTAAAAGGTATATGGTCGAGGATATAGAGTTTATAGTGGAGGGTATAAGGTTGAGGGTGTAGGGTTAAGGGTATAAGGTATAGGGTTTAGGGTCGAGGGAATAGGGTCCATAGTTGAGGTTAAATGGTATATGGTCAAGGATAGAGGGTTTACGGTGGAGGGTATAAGGTTGAGGGTATGTTACTTGAATAAGTCAACCACAAAGGTTGAAGCCCCCGAGGTATGTTGTAACTTGTAAGAGATAAGACCAAATTTGTGTTTCAATAACTTTGTCATAACAGATACCCCTCAATCATTAACTTTCAATTGAAAACGTATCACCATAGGACCTATATCAAATAGCAAAATAGATAGCCCCCAATCCTTAACTCTCAAAAGATAGGTTTGTACTCCCATACCAAATAACGAAACTAACTCACAAATGATATAAAATCCTAAAAAAAATTCAAATATATAGTAATAATAAAGATTATGTTAAGCTCAAATTTTTCATTTTTCATTCCACCCAGGTTGGCGGACTGCATGTGAGCAGATTTAAAATCATCATTTTCAGCTCTGCTTGTCTCTGAAAAAAGTAGTTTCAAACAAAACCATTGTACTACATCCATTCTAGAAATATTAAAAGATGAAAAAAGTGCAGGCAACGCAAGACGTAAAGCCCGCACGAAAATTCTGCTAAAATGTGCTACTTTAACCAACACAAACTCTTCCCCACATCATTTCAACGCGTTAAAAGACAGATGAAAGTAAGCTGCAAATTTTATTTTACCTTTTGTAATAGAGCTGATAAAAGACCAAAGAATACAGATAAAATGTCCAGAATACAGAGATTGAGTGTCATGAGCTAACGCTGAACTGTTCCCAGCCTGAGCTACAATAATTTTAGAGAACTCCATCCAAAAATTATTTAGAGGCTAAGAAATATGTGGTATGTACGATTTGTTCTTTTGTAGTCTGCCAGTTTGTCTGCTTTCACAAATCTAATCCATTCCTCTGCAATTCCATATATAAACCAATGGAAGACAGGCCAAAACACTGTAGTCTTATGGGGCCCTTCTGAAAATCATCATTTTGTTTTCTAAATGGTCATGGATCTAAAAAGGTCAGAGTCAATGTTTAGGGATGTACATTTAAATATATTATGGAAAATTTATTTTAGTTGTTTTTTTTTTTGGTATTATCGAATTTGTTTTACAAAATAGTAGGCACATATCATTCATTAGTGATGAAGGTCAAATTGCAAATTGAAAATCAAAGAGTTTAGTTCAATTGGTTGAGTACAATGGTTAGGGTTATGATATGTTCCTTGGTTATCCCCTCTACCAAGGTTCAAATCATCCAAAGGTGTACAATAAATAAAAGGTGAGGCATTCATCATGTCTTGGACTAGTTTGTTATAGAACTTCTCAACCCCCTTCCGCCCTCCATAAAAAATAAAATCCACATGATGCAAATTATGCCACCTAAAACAAAATCATACAATCTAAACTAGATTGTGGACTTGATTCAAATTTTACTATTCTATCTCTAACAAATTCAAAACCAACTAAATTTATCGAAGGGCCCTTAGTCTTCTAGTAAAATTGAATGGTTCAGAATGAGCCCACCAAGTATTTTTTAATACAAGGCCTTGACACTAAACTTTTGAAAAGAAAACATGTTATTATTATCCATTTTTTTAGGGGTAATACATTGAATTAGGTGAAATAGGGCCAAATTGGCAATACGTAGCAAAATTTGGAAGCTTCAAGATAAACTAATAGAAATAGGAATCAGATCTAAATAGAGATTATAGACAAGGTTTCACATAGAAAAAATGATACCAAATTGACTAGTAAGGGTTGTTGGGCATCCTAGATTGCAAATCATGGTTCTTGAAATGTCGGAACATGTACATGTGTGTAACAGTCTGAAGGTGTAATAGTCTGAAGGTCTATTTGAGTGAAAACCTAGGTCTGAGAATTAATAGAGTTTAGACAATTAGTATGCCCTAATTGAATACCACATGCAAGCATGAATGAGGTATTTCTAAACATCCAAAGGAGTTGATTAATGAAATTAGCTGCACAAAGAGTACCCCTAGGAGGTATGAGGTTTTGATAAAACTGATATGCTACTAAAAAAGTAGAAAATGTGTTTAAATTTATGTTTTGAGAATGAATAAATGCTCTAAATGCTATATTTTCTTAAAGAAAAATATAAAATTTACAAATTTCAATGAAATAATTCAGATCTAAGCTCTAAACAAGAAATATTAGACCTAAAATAATGCAATTAATGTCAAGTATTTTTCAATTTTGTTCTAAATTGATTTCACCAAGGTTTTTAATGATTAATGAACAAAGAATTCAAATGATTTTTTATAAAATGTTAAACATATTCAATTCAATAACAAGGCAATAACCTAGGTTTTCAATTAATTTTTAGAATTTATGCTACCAAATATCTTCAAATTGTAAGTGTAGGATATGCCAAGTTCACCAAAATGTAGAGTAGGAAAAATGATCTTATATTCAACTATATTAACTATGATTAACTTATTTTAACTTAACTCCACATTTTAACATAAACCAACTAGGGTTTGATGATTCACTTGCTACCAAAAGGGAGAGCCAATCTCCTAGTATTTGTGTTGTCTTCAGTTGTAAAGGAGATAAGTTTGATGTTTATTTTGAAAATATTATATTGACATAAACCCTAGATCTCATAATGTAGTTTATCACACAAATGAAAGAAAAAAGTATTAGAACAAAGGAAGATTTGAGAATGTGATACAAAGAGGAACTTGTGACAACAATTTGAGCTTGAAAATTGCAAGGACAGGGGCATTGGGCACCCTAGAATAAGATGCTTCCTTTTGAGATCTGAAAACCCAAAAATGTAGGTTTTAGCCTTCTCTATGTTTCTTGTGACTACCAATTGTGTGGATTTGACCAGCACACATGAAAATATGGGGAAAGCTTGTGTTATATAGGAGCTTATCTAAGTCAAACCCCAATTTGGTATTTATACCTCCATGTACAACGATTGATAATGATCAAGAGGGCATACCCTAGGTTAGGTAGAGGCCAAAATAAAAATAATTGACTAAAATGATAAGTGATAAATGACAATGTTACCTTGATGTGAAGTCCTTGATGAAGTGATGTTACACCACAAGTTACCACAAATATTGATTGATGGATGCCTTGATTGCTTGATATACCTACAAAAGATTAGTTCACAAAACACAATAGATTATTGTAGCTAGCATGCAGAGAATAACTCAATACTTCTTCATAATTTGGCATGATTGATCATAATAGGTCCTTGTACATAATTGCTTCCTTCTTCCTAATGTCTTGCAAACATGATCTTGATTGATGAAAGCACTATAATAATGTTGCATTTTTTTTCCTTGAATTGTCATGAATAATTTTAGGATGGTTAGTTTTCTCAATAAAAGGTGGTATTCTTTCACATGGTAAAAATACTTGTATTTATATGTAGTTTTTTAATTTCTCGAAAATCAAATACCAATAGTCAACAAATAATTTTTGGTTTTTAAATATTAAAATACCAACACCAACATATTTGGCATGATTGATCATAATAGGTCCTTGTACATAATTGCTTCCTTCTTCCTAATGTCTTGCAAACATGATCTTGATTGATGAAAGCACTATAATAATGTTGCAATTTTTTCCCTTGAATTGTCATGAATAATTTTAGGATGGTTAGTTTTCTCAATAAAAGGTGGTATTCTTTCACATGGTAAAAAAGACTTGTATTTATATGCAGTTTTTTAATTTCTCGAAAATCAAATACCAATAGTCAACAAATAATTTTTGGTTTTTAAATATTAAAATACCAACACCAACATATTTTGAATTTAGCCAAAATAGGCTAGATAGGGTGCTAGGTGCTCTAGTCCAAACATATCCTTTTTGGGGGCTTAAACATTGGTATAAAATATTAAATATTTATATTCATTTCCACATTTAGTTTTTTGAAAACTATTATGAAATGGGTAAATTAAATGCTTAATTAGGTCCAAGCACATTTAATGGGAAGCTAAACCTAGTGTGAAATTGTCAAGGGTGATAATTTAAGATGCTACACTACCATGATTTTGTTTATTAATTGTAGATGTGGTTTGAAACCATGTCATTCTCCTCCTCCCCTTAGGTTGCTTTAGTAAAGCCACATGGTGCAAGTAATGTGCAACTTTTGTGAGTATGTGAATTTTTGATAATTTCTTTTTCTTTTGTGCTATGTCAGTAGTCAAGGAGTTGACAACTTGGGCTATTTAGCAATTTGAATTTGCAATGGTCCTTTTTTCCTCAAGGAATTATTTAATTATTCTTTCAATTGAAATTTAAATGTTGCAATGTATGTTTTGTTACTTTCAATTTTATTTTCTATAATATTCTATGAGACTTTCATTTCGATTTTATCATATAAAGTTACATTATTTAGTTTGAGGCTTTCTTATTGTTGACAACTACTAGCATGTGTAGTCTAATGTGACAACTTTAAACTGCCATATCTATGAGGAGTTCCTAATAAGTTGTATAGGGGAGTAGATGCACTTGGAAATTCTATTGTGAGAATGAGGGTGGAAATGGGCTCAATATGGGATGGTAATAATCCATTCTCTCTACTTTTATGTGAGTGATTTCATTTGTACCTTTCTTTTGGAGGCTAACCCCCTTATACAAAGAAAAGGAAGGTACTAGGAAATGTATGGAGGGGTCATTAGAAAGAGCCTCAAGACCATATTTCATAATTATTACATGATATTGATTTTCTTCAGCTACTTGGATATATGATTTATGTCTACTCTATGATGGTATAGTGGATTTACTTATTCATAATATTTTGACTCTGATATATTTTGTGTTATGAATTCATGGTTACTTATTGGTACTTGACACCGTTCATCCTCATAAACTCCATGCTATGAGTCGTTTGATGAAATTATTTGTTCTATTGATATATGCATTGTTTAAGTGGTTGTAATATTGTGAACTATGTGGTATAAAATTGGTAACAAGTAAAGATGATCTAATCTTTCCTTGTCTATGAGACCCTAATATGTGATGGGTGACATATTTTTTAAAAACATAACTAGCTAAATTTAATAATTAATGTGGTGTTTATTGTTAAGATTGTGTAAAGTTTAGACTGATAGAAGAATGAGTGTAGATCTAGTACATTCTAATGTAACTTGTTATATGATGACCATGGTAATAACTAAGAAGCTATGTGGATGTTATTTATACTTGTGGAGTGATTTTGATGGATAAAATGTTCTAGTGTATGACCCCTTTTATTTCCATTAAATTTACGTTGTATACTTTAAGGAGGAATTTTAAAATACATATGTGTAACACTATAAGAGTATATCCCTAAACCTTAGTTACTTCTATGAGGAAGTCTAATCTAATGGGAGGGTAATGTAAGACCCAACCTTGAGAGAATCAATTATTTATTTTTATAGTTTGATAATTTAGTTAATCACTAGATAGTTAATGCAATTTGATAAATTATGTAAATTTTTCTTTGATATGAATTATGTGAGGTATGCTGTACAAAACATTTTATATGATAAATTTCTTGGGGGGGTCATGTGGTAAAACACAAATTATGGTATGAACACAACATAAAGAAAGTAGAAGCAAATCAATCTCTAAACTTGTCTCTTATTTAACAGCTCACTTAGTTTGAGATGTTATTCATGCTTAATCTAAGTAATGCTCAAGATTATTTTGAGTTATGGTTAAGGTAAGCCCTCCTTACTTGCATTCCTTTTTGTTTGTCACAAAACCCTTGTTTATAAATGAATGTGAGCATTTGATTGTTTTTGAGTCAAAACTAATTAGGAAATGTGCTTCTAGAATTCTTGTGTTGTTCTCCTTCCTTGAGTTTGAGAATGGTCATCAAGATATTTAACTTTATCTATGGGTAAAGGAGTCTAGCTATGTGGTTGTCCATGTGTATCATTGTAGTTGCTTGGTGCTCTAGGTGATCTTCTTCGCTAGGGGGCTGGCTAGAGCTTGATGGCTTGGTCCCAAACATTTGAAAACCTTGTCATTGAAGTAAAGTTGTTAACTCTCATTTAGTAAATTTTGTATTAAATAGATAATGCTTGAGATAAAATATGGATTAGGGTTAATGATGATTATTTATGGTAAGACTTGTGTGAAGTTTGATGCTTGGTATGTGCAGCTCTTTTGGTTTATTTATCAATGTGTAGTGATCTCAAGGAAAAATGGTAAAAAAAATGCATTTCTTTAGGATAGAAATTATTTATAAATTATGAGCATTACAAAAATTAAAGAATGTTGAAATATGTTAAAATAAAATATTAATTTTTCATATATTAAAAAATAGTAGATTCTAGAAGGAATTAAATATTAAATATACATTTGCATGTCATGATATTTTTGGCTAATTAATTCTCAAAATTGTATTATTTGCATGATATTATAAAAAAACTTTGTAATTCGAGACGTTTCGTAATGATTTTATACATGCTGAATTGGTTTTTTCTTCAGACATTTTATATATATATAATCATAGTAATACAACTTTTTATCAACCCGGTGTATTTGCATACAAATGACTTCAAACTGGAAACCGAGAAGTTTTTGTTTTGTTTCCAAAGATAATACTCAAACTGGATTGATGGTATAGTTGGTTCGCCAAGGTTTCCAGTATTTCATATTACTAAACCAGGAGAAAAAAGTGTAACGTCAATCAGCCTAATGATTAACCATGTACTTCATGTCTTGTGTCCATCTGCTGAATTTGTAGCTGCAGTTCAAATAATTGGATTGCTTTCTTCTTTACTAAGAGGATCTTGTACATACGATTTGCCAAAGACTTTCGAAATTTCTAAGGGATGTTCTCATATTCAACATTCTCGTCCCCCTGCAACTCAAGTTTCAGAGGGTCAGTCAGAATGTGACAAAAGTTTAGTTCACTTGGGCTGTACGGTTCCTAGTGTTTTTCAAGTAATCTATCTAATCACTTACATTCAATGATCGATTTGTAGAAGACTCAGCTAATCCTCCCCATACCCTGATACGATCCTCGGCTTGAGCAGCCTGCACTACAAACGAAAAATTAGTCACCACAGTAACGAGATAATGTCCCAACAGCCGCTACAGAAATACAATGGTTTACCTCTCGATTCCAGTTAATGAAATATGTGATTAACAATAAAATGAGAGTCTGGAGGGCTGTTCCACAAATCATGCCAGTCCAAATGCCCTGTTTCAACTTACAAAGATCAAATTCAAGAGACCTTGATATTTATTGGTAATAGGCAGACGACAAAGAGAAATTGAGAATTTGCATCCTAAATAGGAAGAACTTAGGTTTACCTTCGCTCCAAGATCAAACTTATATCCCATAAGAAGGCCAAGGGGTAATCCAATAACATAATAGCACCCTACGTTTACATAGGCTATCAGACCTTGCCAACCTCCGCCTACAGCTACACCTGAGTTGTTTGCACCAAAAAAGAGAGGCTTAGAAAATAATGACACAACTGTATGAACTCATAATTGAGGAGGTCATCAATCGTATAGCATAAACTACAAAGCTCCCAGTACTACATACATGTAAACCAAGAATTATGAATTGGTATTCACATTTTACCTGAGAGAACTGGTTGTACACTATTTAAAAGCATTGTCACTCCAAGTAACATTGCCATATTGGACACTGCTTCCATGACCACTTTACTACTCGTGAATATCGTTGCAAAATCATTTTTGGTTGCAAGAATGATAGCCATACATATAAGGCCAATTGACAGTGATGTTAAAACCACGACGAAGACAGAAAACTTTGCAGCTTTAGGACGACCAGCACCCAGTTCATTCGATACTCTCACACTGCATAGATGGAATGCAGACTAATCAGTGCTTCAAAGTTTTCACAAGCCACCGATAAGAAAAAAATGAAATCTTTAAATGTTCAATTAATCTCTGTATATCTTGGATCTAAGGTCTAGTACTGAGCTAAAAAGTTTCCTTTCAAAAGAACCCACAACGAATATGAAACATGATATATTAACAGAAAAATTCATACCTAATGGCAGCATTGAAACCAATGAAGATCATGGCTTCCCATGCATTCAAATTCATGCTGTAAAAGGAATAGATAGAAAACTGTCATAAGGGGTACAATAAATTACTAATTGCTACATGACTAATTTTTGTACAGGCCCTTTGACCAATGAAATACGAAGGTCTTACACCTGAATGCATGAGTTCATTACACCCAGTAAGAGCTAGAACTAGACTTGTAGATGTGCTTACAGCTATGCTACTAGATAATATGCATTTAAGACAAAAGTTCGATTTTTAAAATAGACTTGCGGAGTTGTTTCTTACCAGATAGATAGCGCATCGACTTCAATTGTTGCATTTTTTAAATTACCCGTCATAATAATGAGTGACATCATGTACCAGATCTCCAAACTGAAAATGTCCACAACCACAAGAGAATATGACTAGCATTGATTGATTCACTTCGTTAGAGATATTTGTTTGTCATCTGCTAATTAAGGTTTTTACGAGAAATTGAGTTCAGAACATGAAACAACCACAACCACTGTGCTACTAACCATAACATAACACCCGAAGCCACTGAAAGTCGAACAAAAGGCCATAGATCATGAAAAGCAAGCCAGGAGAATCCTTTCCAAGCATCTGGGAAAAAGTAAACTATATACAAAAACTGACAAGTATCGATAATAGACCATGATATATGTAATGTAATAGCTGCTCCAACCAACCCCAAACCCACTTCGAAGATTAATAACCAACTCAGAAAGGCATGAATTATCAATGTAATTAAGGCAATCCAAGCCATGACCATGAGTTTGCTCTGTGCCTGAAGAAACTTTTGCATTGGGAAATATAATGAATAAAGAAACAACTGTGGTAGCATCCAAAGTGCATATTTTCCCGCAAGATCAGAGACATCATCCTCCTGTCCCAACAGCTTAAGAATTGGGGTGGCAAAGATGTAAACAGAACTCAAAAGCACTGATGTACCCAGCAATATTAACCATGAACGCTGCAAATACACTCCAAGCATTTGAAGTTTGCCTGCTCCGACAGCCTGACCAGAAAGGGTTTCTAATGCACTGCCCATTCCCAACTGCACACAAACCAGTTAAAATTTTGATATTGTGGATTTAGTTCAAAAAAATTGATTTTTTATTATCTCTAGAATGTCAAACATAGATGCAATGTGTTGTCTTGTTTACGGTAGAAATTCTGAAAGAAAATTATCGGACTCTTTGGAGGATCAAAATGAAAAGAATTGCATCTTTTCATTCAATGATGTAGCTGGAAGAATTACCTTTGAATCAATCAACATAATTGTTACAAGCCGGTCAATCCAACATGTAGAAAATGTCTCATTTTAGTCAATCGTGGATCTTCCAACAGACACAGTTATTCATATCTACACACTACATATTAGTGTTATGAATGTATGCTTTAAATTTTATTATTTTATCCTTTTTGTAAAAAGAAAAAAGTTATGTTGTAAGAATAAACATCACTTTGTAGAAACATTGTAAGGTATTAAAAATAAGTAATTAAAGTTACCTATAAAAATTCATAAATTATTTGTTAAAATTGGAAAATAAAGTACATTTAAAATCTACACATTAAATCTCAAAAATCACTTGTTCACATTATCTTCAAATTCTTAACAATTCAATTGCTATAGGTGTTAGAAAATAAAAAAATGGTTTAAATGCTAATTTCAATGTCTTACTTTGAGAAAAATGTGGGACATATTTTTATGGGACCATCCTTAAATTATACTAGGGTTAATTTAATCTTATTCTTGAATTAAACTTGAGCTGAGTTAAACTAAGGTTCAGATAGCATGTGGTTAGTTGAACTTGGGTTGAGTTAAATTATGGTTGAGTTGACCTGAGGTTGAGTTAAATTTGGGTTGTGTTAACCTATGGTTAGTTAATTATATGTTGAATTGAACTAAGGTTGTGCAAATCTATGGTTGGTTGAACTTGGGTTGAGTTAAAACTAAGGTTGAGTAAAACTATGGTTGGTTGAACTTGGGTCG
Source organism: Sequoia sempervirens (assembly GCA_007258455.2). NCBI lineage: Eukaryota > Viridiplantae > Streptophyta > Pinopsida > Cupressales > Cupressaceae > Sequoia > Sequoia sempervirens. The sequence goes on from VDFB02358134.1 coordinate 123,762,695, forward strand.
AGTTTAAAATAAGTTTGAGTTAACCACTAATTGGTTGGACTTGGGTAATTTTAAACATGCATTGAACTAACCAAGGTTTATTTAAAAGAAGGTCAAACTAAATTATGGTTGTTTACACTTAAGTTGAGTTGACAATGATTGAGTTAGCCTATGGTTGGTTGAATGTGGGCCAAGTTTACACTAAGGTTGAGTTAAAATAATATTGATTTAATTCACAGTTAGTTGAGCTTCGGTTAGATACACTATGACTAGTTTGAACTAAGTTTGGGTTGTAGACTAAGTTTTGACTCATATAAAGAAAAGCAAAAGAAAAATTAAGTTTCAAGATGGATATACTTCACCTTTTTTTTATCTAAAATGGGGAGGGTTGATCTAAAGATCAAAAGATGCACAATACATATGAACAAACCTAAGCTCCAAACAAGTGGGTGTATCACTCATTGAAGGCTCATATAGATACCATTTATCCACAAGTGGGTAGCCTCAACCCATTTTGTTGGGCCTAAGGTCAACACATTGCTCACCAAGCTAGCATACCTTTGAATGGTTAATGCCTTTCTGTGGGTTGTCCCATGGGTTTCTACTAACACAATTGGGTTACACTATGAGCATCTTCTCAACATATTTTGTAAATCAATGTATTACAAAGAATGACAATCAAAAGAACTCTAACTAGGACAAAAAATAATTTAAGAGATTCATCTATATACTCAAAGGTATGTGAGGCCCAATTATATAGTGTAGGGGTGTTACCCAGGGATTAGGTATTGGTGGGATGAAACCACTTTATTTTATAGTGTTTAAAATATATCTATTCTTAGCTAGTGATAGGCCCTCCTTAAATTTAGAAATCCCCTACGATAGGCTCCCGCTAGATCTGGTGATGAAATCTAGATACTATAAAATCTAGAAATAATTAAATGTGAGTTCTTAGTGCTGAGGTGTGAGTCACTAAAACACATTAGATGTCATTGATCTTCAAGACAGATGCAGGAGCATCCTAAGTGAACAACAATCAACATCAATAAAAATATTATTATTTTTTTATGATCATTGTGCATTTTTAGGTTTCGATGGTTGATTTGATGGAAATTGGTTGAATTTATTTACTTTGATTGTCAAAATGTCACACATTGATTTTAACCCTGACTATTTGCACCATAGAAAAAATATATTTTTAAAATAAATTGAAGAATGTGAGGGGCCACATAGAGGAGGTAAAGAGACACAATAACTTTGAAATGAAGGACTGTGATGGTAGGAGAGAAAATTAAGAAAATAGTCAAATAAAATAGGGCATAAGAAGGTTCATGCTAGGAAAAAGGCCGCTTTAAATCAACAAAATAAAATAAAAAATATAGAAGAAGAGAGTTATCACTTGAATAAAAGAAGACCCCATGCAATGCAGATGAAAGTATTAATAGGTTGCAACCATAGTTTATAAAAACTAGCACCAATAGGAAGAAAGGTAAGAAGTTAAAGAAAATTAAAAGGCAGATTGAATGATGATGGGGGGCATAACATTCTTCAAGGAAAATGAGTGCAAGAAGATAAATTATGAATAAGGCATGACCTAGAGTAATGATTGTGTGAAGTTTTAAAAAAATGACATGAGTAATAGGGAAAATAATTCAGATGAAGATATAAAGAATGATCAGAGGAAAAATTAATTAAGTTAATATAGGGCATGTAGATGGATAGTGGGGCAACAATATGAAGAAGGGGAGATATAGAGAAAAGTGAGATATGTGTGTACATAAATAAAGTGAAGATTGATAGGCATGAGTCCTATGGAGTGGCAAAAAGGAGATGAAGAGAAGGGATGTAGCAGAGTGTAGACGAAGGTAAATTTGACAAAGTGTAGATTACACAATGATTATGAGCTTGATTAATAATAATATTGAATTGTATTTATTGTTTTATTATGATTTTCAAACTTTATTGACAAATGTAATTATCAATTCAAGTGATTATTTGGTTATGAAGTTGTGACATCTTGTGATCTATTAAGTTAAATAAAGGATAGATTTTCATTGCAACTTTGGGTAGAGTATTGCTTGTTTGCCATTATGAATTGGAATGAAGTTAGCAAGAGTGATTTGTTTTTATTTGCATCAACTGGTATCAGAGCCGGAGGTTGTGAGTGTATAGGCAGAGCCGATTAGCCCCTTTCTTTCTTGGAATTAAATACTTCTCCTCTACCTTATGCGCTAAGATAAAAGAATTAAATATAGAGCTAGGACTAAACATGTGTACCTCATATTAAATAAATAATTTTCTTATACCACCCAAAAGTAAATAATTCAAGTTCTCCTTTATAATTGTATCAAATTTTAAGTACATATTTTATAATTTTTAGGTATAATCCTTGACTAATCTTGTTTTCTGAAGTTTAGCTAGTTTCAGGTTGAAAAAGTTGTTTGTCAAACTATTATTATAATATGATAGTAGCTCCTTTTTAAAAGCTATCCATTAGATAGTGAGACCCTTTTCTATCAATAAGTACATATCATCATTCTAAATGAATTTCTCTAGATTGAGATATAGAGAAGCTATTATGACATTTTTTCCACTTGGTACTTGATGTACATAAAAAAAATATACATTCAGTTTATCCATGTTAGTGGATCATTTCCATCAAACTTGTGCATATCCACCTTTGGTACTAAGTTCCTAGATCCCATATGAGTATTAAAATTTGCATAAAGATTATTTGGCCTAGATTATTCACCTTTGTTGATTGAGACACCCCTTCTTAGTCTATTTATATAAGAATTTAACATTCTTTGTATGTCTAATATTTCTCCTTTTAGGTAATGTATATCTCTTTTCAATCAATCCATATCTCCCCACATCTCCATATTAACTAATTAAATGCCCTCAACCTTATTGATTTCATCATTAGGATTATTACCCTCAATAATTACTTCATCCTTATCAAGATATTTTCAAGGTGTGACACCATTCTCTTTTCTTCTTGTTGTAGGCTCCATCAAAATGAAAAAAAAAATTAACAATAAATCACACAAATGAAATGTAAATGATCTAATATTTGTATTATAACTTACTAGGGCCAAAATACCACTTAAAAAAACTCCACAAAATAAAAAAAATTGTAGCCTTGAGAGTGAATGTTTTGGATGCCCTAATTTTGAAAGAAGCCACTTAATACTAATCCAATTCCTTTGAGATATAGATTGTAGATGATTCAATATGATCTTAAAAACCCTTTATACATTAGATAAAAATTCACCAAAATATGAGAGATATAAATTCTATAAAGTGACCTCCAAAATTGAAAAAATACCTTGCCTTCATGGTGTAAAGATCATTCTCTGATACCATTTGTAATGAAATAAATTACACAATAGAAGATATAGTATGAAATATTTTACAAATAATTGATAAAAACAAGAAACTTTGAGGTGGAAAACCTTTTAGTTACTCCAATGAGAACACAGTTCATAATTTAATGATCAAACAAGACTCACTACCCCCTATATATACCTTATTTATGCCTAGGATATCACCCAGGTCAACCTAGATAACCCTATATAATCCATAGGTTGACCTAGATAGCTAAATAATAATATAATAATAATAATATAGCCACAAGCTAACTACTCATAACCATATTTATACTCTAATATTAGGACCGTAGAAAATTCTTGTGTTATGTGTGCATGCTCATCTATTCATTATTATATTGTGATCTATCAATATTTTCTCTCTAGTCCTAAGGATGTGTCCAATTAGAGTGAGCCTTTCCCTATATTATTAATCTTTTCAAGCTCAAATTTTCTTTCTTTAGGATTAGCTTTGATCAAATAAGGAGTTGGACTTCTAATCCTTGAGATTGATTTTCTTGGACATCATGTTCCTTATTACCTATAATTTCTAAGAGTTTATGGTCACATGTGGTCCATTAATCTAGATAAAATTAATAGTAACTTATGATGGTACAAATACAATGAAAAGAAGTAAATTTTAGGATCAAAAGTAGTGTACCTTATTCTTTAAGTCCTAATGAAACCTATAGAGTATAACTTAATACCCTAGCATAGGTTGAGCCTAGCAGGATCTCAATAAAAAGGATTAAGCAATAAGACTAAAATTATTGAAGCTTGTATCTATGGTTTAATCATCATTCATTCTATTAACCATGTAGGGTGTGGGACCATAGCTTGTGGAAAACATGTTATTGTATATATTGCAGTTTCCATACACTTGGCTTACTTAAGCCTATTTAGGCATCCCATTTACCCTTTCTTAGTGAGGTGTCAATGATGAAAGATGTCTTTAGATGTGTCAAATCACTTTAAAAAAAAAATCATTTATTTATGGTAGGAAACTTTCCAACACTCTACTTATGAGGAGTCCTATCCTCATTTCATGGATGTTGGCTTCTTATCTCCTCCTACTTATGTACACCTATTTGCCTAATCTATTTGGTTGAATATTATGCAATCTTTGCTTCATTGTGCTTGTTATCTATTCTATGTTATTATAGGTTCCTTTATGGTATCAAATCAAGAGGAAGTAGTCTCAAGTCGTAGGGTGAATCTAATTAGCTGTATTTTGTGAAATTCATTTCAATTGTTGTGTTTTTATAATCTATAGGGAAGATTAAAAGGGAGTTTTGTGAGTGGACCCATTTTGTGCTTACTAGTTGCACTAATCTTTGTGTATGTCTTCCTATTTTCTATTTGTTAGCATTACATGTCATTTGACTATTGTTGTAGGCCATGTTCCAACCATTTTTTCCATGATTCAACCATTCTTGGTTGTAGAATGGGCATAGAGGTGATTTTTCCCTTCACCCGCTTGATAAATTGGTGGGCACAAGTTCATTCAGACTATGCAAATTTACCCTACCTTGGTTGCGATTGAACATTTTCACTAGGGCTTGAGTGAGGGTGGGAAGCTTCTCCAAATTTTAGCCCCTGGTTATATGGGATTTAAGCCCTTGGTTCTTTCCAAGCCAAGGGGGCTTAAACTTTCTCATTTTTTTCCTCTCTTATTTAGAAATTTTGCATTAAAATTATTTCAAATAAATCTTTTTTTTTTAGTAGAAGACACTATTTTATAATTAGTGGAAATTTTCAAAGTGCCATAGCTTTTGCTTTTTTTTGAAAAAGTGCATACTTTTTCACCACAAATCCAAAGAACATATTATCACACTTATTCTATAAAGTTCCAATTTATGCATCATTTTGGTTAGTTACAAGCACTCCTATAAATTGCCAAATTGGGGGGGAACAAATAATCATGGGGGTTGTTGTGTGTTTTCCATTTTCACACTTCCTCAAGAAGTTCTTTTGTGTGTTGTTTTTTCCTTCACTTCTACCTACATTTCTAATTTCTTCATTTCCACATTTCTACAACAAACCATCCAAGTCTAGCAACATAGAGTCTAATGTAACTATACTACCCTTAAAACCTTTCAATTATCATGATTGGAAGATGAAAGTAATTCTTGTGCTTAATAAAAAAGGTTTATATAGGGTAACCATGGGAACAAAGAAAAAACCTACAATAGCTAAAGACAAAGAAAATATTTTCAATAAGTTTGATCAAGCATTTGGGTTCCTATGTTTAAAATTTTCTCTTGAATTGTTGTTCCATACATTGAGAACTTGAAAACACCCAACCAAGTTTGGGAAGCTCTAGACAAACTATTTGGGAAAATAGATTAGCTTAGAAGCCATGAGTTGGAAAATCAACTCTAAGGTCTTATTCCTAGGATTTTTTCAACTTTACAAGACCTTTTCACTAAATTTAGATATTTAAAGTTGCAATTAAAAGATTGTGGAATTGATAAGAAAGAGGATCAATTAATCCTTTCTATACTTTCCAAGTTTGGTCTAGAATTTTGTGTGTTTGCATCAACTTTCTACTCTACTAAATGGGTTCTTGGAGCCTCATGGTCAATGCCCACACTTGATAACTTTATTGCTAATCTCATAAGGGAGAAAGAAAAGTTAATTCAAATGGGAACTTTGAAGTCTACTAAGCCTCAAGCCCTACTTGCAGGGAATGAAACACAAAAAACTTCAAAACGGGAGAAGGAGAACACTAAAAAGGACAAGGAAGTTAAGAAAGAAGGAAAAATTGACAACTCCAAAAAGGAGTCTCAAAATAAGAAAATATTTAAATGTGCATTTTGTAAAAATTATAGACATGATGAACACCAATTCATGAGGAAAAAATTTGAGAGTCTACAACAAATTCTCAAAAAGAATAATATAGGGCTACCTGATTCTATCTAGGCATCTTCATCAACAAATGAATATACTAAGGACAAAGAGAAATCAAAGGGAAAAGACTTAGTTTCTACAACATCTTTTTCTCCATCATGGATTATAGATTTTGGTGCTTCACACCATATGGTTTCTTCATAGGTTATATTTTCATCCTTAGAGCCATCAAGTATGTCCACAATCACCTTAGGTGATGATACCCCATCATTGGTAAAAGGGAGAGGGTCTATTCAAGTTGAAGGAGGAAAATTTTTAAATGTTCTAACTATACCTTAAGTATTTATCAACTAATATCCTTTTAGTGTATCAAATAAATCATTTAGGGAGGGGCATGTGAGTAAACTTCTCTCCAAATTTAGATGAGATAAGAGAATTGCAAAGAAAAAATTTGGTAGCAATAGGGGAGGAAAATCACCAATCCAAATTATATACCTTCTCCACTTTTTCGACAAATATTTCTCCAAAATCATGACTAACTCATTTAGATGAAGTTATCAAATTATGGCATGAGTGATTCATCCATCTTAACTACTGCTATCTTGAGCAACTATGTCAATAGAATATGGTCAAGGGATTACCTAAGGTTAAATTTTCTAAAGGTATTTGTGAAGGTTGTGCACTTGGAAAACATCTAGAAGAAAAATATGATAAAGGAAAATCATGAAGGGTAACACAAATTTTAGAACTTGTTCACAATGATGTTTCATGGGCTTTTCCCCATCCATTTTTACAAAGGATAGATATTTTCTCACGTTTATTGATAGTTTTTAATGTTTTACATGGGTATACTTCCTTAGGAAAAAATCAACCATGTTAGAATATTTTCAAGATTTTAAAGCTCTTATAAAAAAACAATCAGGGAAAGTCATGAAGGTTCTTCAAACAGGTAATGGGGGTGAGTATGTCAGTTCAACCATTTTGAAATTTTTGCATATCAGAGGGGATATATCTATATTGCATAGTTCCATATACTCTTCAAGAAAATGGTGTTGTAGAATGAAAAAATAGATCTTTAAAAGATATGGATAATTGTATGATTCACTCTAAGGGCCTCACACTACAATATTGGGTAGAAGCAGTCAACTATAAATGTTACATGCAAAATAGATTTCCACATAAATGCTTGAAGAGTATCACTCACTTTGAAGCTTCAAAAGGATGGAAACCAATAGTTGATAATTTTAGAGTTTTTGGCTCCCATGCCATGAAACACATTCTGAAAGAACATCGCAAGGCTATGGACCCACAATCCAAACCTTGAATCTTTTTTGGATATCTAGATGGTGTAAAAGGCTATTGCCTACTCCACCCTACCACACATGAGTTTCTTATTGAGAGAAGTGTTAATTTTCAAGAAACATATCTTGAGACTATACTTGACACTTCTCAACATATTGTTGACTTACCAAATTTTGATTATAGTACCGATGACTAAGATCATTCTCAATAGATTCCTAGAGTAGTGTCTTCTTCTTCCAGTTCTCATAGTGATGATAGTGATGAGGGTTCATCTTCATCTAGTTTATGGATTGTATTGGAAGTTGATATTTTCACACCAAACTCATTCACATCTCACACTCTCCACAAGAAAAATATAGGGGTACAAGATCCATTAGATGATAAAGAGATTCAAGAATATTTAAACAACGGGGCCACATGCCTTATTTTCTTTAGTTTTTGATCCACAAATATTTAGAGAGGCAGATCAAGCATACTAGAGTGGGATATTGCTATGGATGAGGAATATGATTCCTTGATTAAAAATCACACTTGTGATTTGAACTCACTTCTTAAGGGAAGGAAGACTATTTGATATATGGGGATATATGGAACTAATATTTGTGTAGATGGGTCAGTTGATAAGTATAAAGCATAGTTTGTTTCCAAAGGTTTTTCACAAGTTGCAGGAATCGACTATACTTAAACCCTTACACCAGTTGCTAAGATGACTTCCATTTGACTCACAATTTCTATAACAACACATGGATGGGATGTGGGTAAAAGTGCAAAGCCATGTCATACATTTTAATGGAAATGACCAAAATTGATCCAACTTTAAACTCGAATCGCTAAAAAGTGACATATATGTATTTAATTTTGAAATGATGTAAGCTAATAAAAATATTTATATTTTGTTATAGTTTATGCTTTTACTTTAAAAAAATTATTTGAATATAGTTTCTTATGAATTGACACTATAATTTAGTTGCTGAAAAATGAAGTTACATGAGATGTCAATCTTTATGTAGTAATTTTTATTTTATTTTCTTCATTTTTTGTGTGTATTTATAACTTCAAACTTTAGTGTATGGATATATTTTTTCCAATTTTGATAAATACATATTTTTAAATAAATAATAAAATGTGTGTGTATTAAAACATAGTTGTTTCCATTCAATATCAACTTTCATATTACCAATTTACCTAAAACTAAAAATAAAAAAATAATACCATCTTGATATAGATTCTTGTATCTAGCACATCATGTGTTTTTAAAATTTTTAATAAGTTTTACTATTTTTCTTTGACATGGTAATCAACCTAATATTTTGTGCCAATAACCTACTTTTAGTAAAAATATAAAGGAAAATATAAATAATAATTAAATTATTAATATATATATATATATATATATATATATATATATGAATACTACACTTATGGATCTATAAAAGGGAATTTTTATATTTTAAAAAGAAAAACATTTACCTGAGTAGAAGTTGTTGAAACATCAAAATTTTCAAATAAGTTTGGTAAATTGGCCAAAAGTGGTGCTAAATATGCATTTAGCCAAAAAAAATAGTTAGAAAAGTTATGGACATGACTTACTTAGCTAGAATGAATCTTACAGTATCATATGTTTGACCAAAATAGATTTTTATTAGAAATACTTAAATTCGCTTGTACTGATAAGTTGATTGAAAGTGTGACACAACTTTGTACTTTTACCCATGTACATCAAATGGATGTGAAGTGTAAATTTCTTCATGGTGACCTTGAGGAGGAAATCTACATGGAATAACCACCCAGATTTTTTCAAGATTCATCCTTAGTTTACAGACTTAGGAAAGATCTTTATGGCCTCAAACAAGCTCCTAGGGATTGGTATGCCAAGATGGATTCCTATAGGTCATATCTTCAGGGTTTACTAGATTCTATTCTAGTCCTAATGTGTATCTACTATAGTAGGATGATTCACTTTTGATACTAGTTCTATATGTTGATGATCTTTTAATTATCAGGAGTACTTCATTTTCCATTGCAGTAGTGAAGACATCACTTTAGGATATATTTTATATGATAGACTTGGGTTTATTTCACTACTTCCTTGGAATTGAGATTTTAGAGTCAGCTTCAAGGATTACTCTTGCATAGCCTAAAATTGTACTTTTGATCTACTTGCATGGTTTCACATGACTACTTGCAAACTATCTCTAACTCCTTTTCTATCTAGAGTCAACCTTGACACTTATTGTACTACATCATTGGTTGATGATACATTATATCAAAAACTTGTTGGTAGTCTTATATAGTTGAATCATACCAAGATAGACATTGCATATGTAGTAGGAATGATTTCAATATTTATGCAAAAACCTCATGAGCTGCATTAGAAAGCAACTAAGAGGATCCTTCATTACCTTCATGGTACTCATGGGTTTGGGATTCATCATAGAGTTGGTTCATCAGTTGACTTGGTTGGGTAACTTGTAGATTCAAATTTGGCTAGTGATAATAAGCATCACAATTCCACTGTAGGCTATAGTTTTTCACTTGGTTTAAGTCCTATCAGTTGGTCTTGGAAGAAAATGATATTGATATATCATCCATATAGATAGATTTTAAGGGGGTTGTTAACTCACCTATTGAGGTTGTATGGCTTCAAGGCATTCTTTCTGAGTTTGGTATTCCTTTTAAATAACCTACAGTATTTTATTGTGACATCCAAAGTACTATTCAGATATGCATGAATATGGTTTAGCATCATTGAACCAAACACATAGATATTCATATGCATTATATTATAGATTTGATTCATGGATAGATCGTCGAATTAGTCTGTTTCTAGTCTTTAGAGCAGGTTTTTGATATCTTCACCAAACCGTTTACTAAGAGCAAGTTCATACATCTACGATCTCTTATTGGCATTCAATCTACATCAGCAACATCATCATCCTGGGAAGAGGGTGGGATTTCTAGTCTTCTCCTCATCTTCTCTCTTTTTAGAGGATAGTTTTTTCCCATTAGGTTTTCTATCTTACTCCATTTTTAGAGAGATAGCATTGTACATGAGTACAGGTTAAGTATCAAGATTCATGGTCGAGACTTATTTCTTTTGCATTATACATGGGTACCTCACTAGGCTAGTAATTGGGACCCATTTCATTCATTCCCACCTAACCTATGCCTAATGGGGGGTGTTAGTGTATATATTTCACTTTGTATACACTTTTCTTACTTAAGCCTAGTTAGGCATCACATTGACCCTTTCTTAGAGATGTGCCAATAATGATAGGTGTTGACTCACTTTTGACACCTCTTCCTTCATTTATGGTAGGCAACTTGCCACCACTCTACTTGTGAGGAGTCCTATCCTCATTTTTTGGATTATGGTTGCTTATCTCCTCTTATTTATGCATGCCTATTTACCAAATCTATTTGGTTGACTATTATGCAATCTTTTCTTCATTGTGCTTGTTATCTATTATCTTTGCTTCATTCATGCACACCTTAGTTAGTCTATATATTGCAGTTTGCATACACTTGGATTGCTTAAGCTTAGTTAGGCACCTCATTGACCCTTTCTCAGTGAGGTGTCAATGATGATAGGTATCTTGAGATATTTCGAGTCACTTTTGACACCTCTTCCTTCATTCATGCTAAGCAACTTACCACCACTCTACTTGTGAGGAGTCCTATCCCCATTTTGTGGATGACGGTTGCTTATCTCCTCCTACTTATGTACGCCTATTTTCCTAATCTATTTGGTCAACTATTATGCAATCTTTATTTCATTATGTTTGTTATCTATTCTCTATTATTGTAGGTTCCTTTAAAATGAAATTAAGAGTGAGTTCTTGAATTCTTAGATCATATACAAAATTAAATATAGAAATATTATTTTATTTATAAGAGAAACCAAGGAGCCTAATATTTAGAAGAGATAATATCTCTTATGATGTAAATGACTTTATAAAAAGCCATAGTTCTTGTATCCTTAGATTATTAGTTAGAAATAATTAGATTCTTAGTTCGAAATAATATATAATAATTAGTGATGGGTGACCACCAAATACTGTGTACATTAAAAAATAAAATAGAAATGAAAACTTCATATGCTCACTTGACAAAAGGAATTCAAATAATCATAATATTTGGAAAGTATTTGATCAATATTAAAAAATTGTTGATTTTAACTAGAGTAAAAATTTAAACAAGTGGAATCTAGTTATTTTTTTAACTTTTTAGAATAAGGGGTACCTTGGCACAATAAAATTTCTTAAAATAACCCTTTAGGCTTCAAATCCATTAATAACTTTGATAAGTTTATATGTATACATCAATAACTTCCATGTATATTACCTTTATCTTGGGCAAGGGAATATATATCCTAGGAAATTCTATAGAAATTGGAGGATTATTTCCCATTATCCCAAAATTAATCCCTTAATATCATAGATGATAATCCATATGAAAATTTAGAAGGATACCAATAAGAAGAATAATATAAATGAGTAGTGAAACCTCTTAAAATGGGTGAAGAGTGTTATTGTATGTTTTAGAACATAGAGCACACCCACTTTCAAGATATTCCACTCAAGGATAACCCTAGAGATCTCAATGTAGAAGAGAAAGAGATCTTGCAATGAGGTTGTCCTTGAAGCTGAATGTAACAAATAAGGGGTTCACCACCAAGTTTAGACTTGGAAAATACAATGAAATGATAGAAGTGTAAAAACCCTAATTTGATGCAAACTTGATTTAAATGACCTAGAAATGCAAGTAAAGCAAAACATAATGATGCAAGATAGAAGGTGTGCACCTGGAAATCTGGAAATGGCTGGATGGAGGTATGGAACACTAGAAATTTTGCTTTTAATGCTGACTAGGATTCATTCTCCAATATGGGTGAATCAGTCCAAAATATGGAAAATTGTGTGGGAATAGGAATCTGCCAAAAGGGTATCTAAATCTATAAGAATATGAAATTTGACTGAAACATGGACTCATTCACTAGAAGTGGTGAATCAGTACAATTAGGATTTTCTGAACCTTCAAAGTCTGATACTACTCTTTTATGTCTGTTTATATTTCCTAATTGATTTCTAGATCCGAAACCCTGATTTTCACCTATAGGTCTTCTCCAATGTTCTCCAAGGCTTGATGAAAACTTTGACAACTTTGAATAATTTTCCAACTTTTCTCCAATCTTTCTCCTTAGGAAATCTACAACCTAGACCTTCAAATGACATACAAAGGAGAGGGAAAATTTTTGTTGGGTTAGTGGATAGTGGTTTTCCTTGGTCAAACCCCTTGTTGGTAATCAAACCTTGAAATGAAATCAAATAAGAATGAAGAATGATGAATGAACAAATGACAATGTTGCAACTCACCAAACCCTTGCAATAAAGTGTTGCAACTATGCTTGAGATGGATCCAATGGATGTAGATCTTGACTCTTTCTTGAATCATTAAATCCTAAATCAAAATTGTTAGCTCCAAAACAAACATGATGCATGAAATCCTTGAAATGATTATTAATGCTTGAATGATGTTGTAAAATGCTTGATAATCTTCTCTTGAATGCTCTTGAAAAAACTTGAATGGTCTTGTGAACTCAAATTTGCTATTAGGAATGCTCTCACAAAAGTCTTAGGTGAAAATGAAAGAAAGAACCTTGTATTTATACTCAATTATGCATGAATTCCTAAAATTACAACACTACAAGCCAACATCAGATCTAGGAGGATAAAATCCTGCCAAAATTTTGAATTCATTTTAATTTTGAGCCACATGGGACTCATTCACCCAAGGTGGTGAATGAGTCCCATGAGGCCTAAATTTTGGGACCAATTCTAAAAATGCTTAGAAATGTGTGAAACTAGGTTCGAGACCCAAAAATGTTGGTGGGACTCATTCCCCCAAGGTGGAAAATGAGTCCCAGATCACTAAATATTGGCCATTCAAACCTGAAACACTTGAATTATGATTGGGTGATGATTTGTGTCAAGATTATCCTTGAAAAGATGCAATAAATGAGGCTTGTGGATACAAAATAGGGCCAATTAAAGCATAAGATAGCCCAATTATTAATGAAAACCCTAGAAAAGTGTGAGTGTGTGTTACAACACTTTACAACACTCCAAATAAGGCTGGATTAAGGTTAAAATATGTTGATTAGGTTTAGTTATTTAATAAAACCTTAGAAAAGTGTGAAAGTGTGTTACAACACTTCACAACACTTTAGTAAGGTACCATTTAAATTCATTAGTTCACAAGGGCCCAGGACTTAATGTGAATGTTTCCAACACATTACAACACTAAATCAAGGCACCATTAAGATTAATTCATAAGGAGGGCCCAAACAAGCAAGAAAAAGTAGAAGGGATACTTTTTTCGTTGCCATATCTAGCCCCCACTTTAGTGAGAGGATGAAATTGCTTCAAACTCACACTAAAGTAGGGTATGTGCAGGATCATGATGGGCCAAAAAGTGGCAATATTATGGGTATTTGTAGGGTATGTGGCTGACGACTTTTTTCTACCCAAAATTAATGAAATGAAAAGGGTTTTTAGAGGAGATTCTCAGATTTCAACCAATATAATTATTCTTTAATTTTAATTTAATAAATAATTATTATTTATTTTCTATTAGAATTACGACTAAAGTCCTAATCGATAGGCTAATTGAAAAACATCTATAACTTTCAAACAGTATCACATTTTTTGAATCTGAAACATGTGTCACATTCTATGCTTCACATACTATAGAATTAAAATAAGAAAAAATAAATTTCATGAAGTTTTGATCAACTTAAGGTGGTCAGACATACATGTTTATATATTTTTTAAAATTTGTAATAAAAAAATCATAATTAATTATTTACTTGGAAAAAAATAACAAAAAAATATGCATCACATCTAGACATGAATCCTCTATTTATATATAAAATTTTATAAAAAATATTATCATTTTATTATGGTTAGGGTGGTCAGACAGACACCTACTTATTTTTTCCCTGAAATTTAAGTACTACTGCATTGAAATTTCAATTTTTCACCAAATATATTTTATTTATTTTTAAATAAACCTAGTAGTTTAGAAACTACATTCAATTTTCTACAGATTGGATTCTTACAAATTTTTGAAATAATATAGATAACTTATTCAAATTTTTACGTCAAGTTGCCTAACACTGATTTTTCTGAATTTTAAGCCACTTAAGGGCCTATTTTTTCCATGATGATCCTACACATACCCAGTAGAAAAAAACACATCAAAAGGGTCCAAGTGTACTAATTCCAATAAGATAGGATGCCAATGATCAAGAGGGGTGATCAAGCCCCCAGGATCAAGATCCCACGACAAACCAACATAGGCACAAAAGAACACACTTAAGAATGATATAAAAGCATCAACAAAGCACAAGCATGCATTGTCAAGGATGAAAACGAAAAGGTAAAAATTAAAAGAGTTAGATCAAGCTTCAACCATTTTTCCATCACAATATGGATAAGATCTAAGTTGTTTGTCTGAAAAATGCATACTCACTCTAAGACAACAAAAATCCTAGTTTTTTGTTAAGTGAGAAGTCCAAGAAAGTGAGGAACATACACTCATGGCTAGTATGCACTCACACACACATGAGTGGCTATGGGGAAAGTCATGCCTCGGTCAGCCTTCCTACTCAAACCATACCAAAGTGTCATGTCCCAAAATTGTAACACATGAAAATGCAAATCAATAAATAAATCATAATCACAAAACACATTTTAGTGTGAAATATATATAACTAGATAAATAAATATCAAAAATGTAATGGCAATCTAAATATTATTATCAAGAATATTATAATTATAATACATTTATTATAAAAGTGGCAATATTTGTAGGGTATGTGGCTGACGACTTTTTTTTCACCCAAAATTAATGAAACGAAAAGGGTTTTTAGAGGAGATTCTCAGCTTTCCAAAAATATAAATTATGATTTAATTTGAATTTAATAAATAATTATTATTCATTTTCTATTAGAATTACGACAAAGTCCGATCGATAGGCTGATTGAAAACATCTATAACTTTCAACGCGGTATCATATTTTTGAATCCAAACATACACATTCTATGCTTTACATACTATAGGATTAAAAAAGAAAAATTAAATTTCATGAATTTTTGACCAAGTTAAGGTGGTTGACAGATGAGTTTTTATATTTTCTAAAAGTTGTAATAAAAAATTCATAATTAATTATTTACTTGGAAAAAAATTACAAAAAATATGCATCACATCCGGACATGAGTCCTCTACTTATATATAAAATATTACAAAAAAATATTATCATTTTATTATGGTTAGGGTGGTAATGAGACACCTACTTCTTATTTTTCCCAGAATTTAAGTACTACGCATTGAAATTTCAAATTTTCACCAAATAGATTTTATTTATTTTAAATAAACCTAGTATTTTAGAAACTACATTCAATTTTCTACAAATTCCATTCTTACACATTTTGAAATAATATAGATAACTTATTCAAATATTTACGCCAAGTTTCCTAACACTGATTTTTTGAATTTTTTGCCACTTAGGGCCGTTTTGGCATACCATGATCGCACATGCGTAAATGAAAATATATTTGATTATAGGCATGAAATAAATCTTGGATGAATGCAAATATATCTGATTGTTTAAAGATTGTCTACTATGTGCTTGTAAACCTATTAGGATGGACGAAACATGGGTGAAGTTGGATTGCCTAAAAACCCCACTTTCAGCCCCTTAGGCCCTAGACAAGGGATTGGGCTTTGCAGCCCCTTAGGCTCTTAACAAGGGATTGGGCTTTGCAGCCCCTTAGGCCCTTGACTAGGGATTGGGTTATAGAAAGATGGGGGTCCCACCTAGGTCTCTGCCCCTTAGGCCCAAGATACGGGATTGGGCAAGAGAAGGTGGTAGGCCTTAGGCCACTTGGACTCTATGGTTCCTCTCCCCTAATAGGACGAGTGTCTTCTGAGGTGTTACCATGAGTGGAGTATGCAGGTACTAAGCCCCTAGGCAAGAAGGATTGTGATGGACAACCTCTTGAGTTTACATGAGGGCTTCAGGGCGGATCCACCTATGGCACTCCTCTTATGTCTCATTAATTGATTTATGTTTATGAATATATTGTGGATATCTAGATATTATTGCTAACAAATATGTGTATGTGGAAATGTTTTTAAATTGGTGAATGCAGATTTCAATCTAGGATTATTTCATTAGAGAACACATTCCTTTTGGAAAGAAGAAACCCTAGACCTAATCAACAATCGAATTCTAGGGCAAACAAGCAAATACAAGAGCAAGGCTAGGTAAGGGACACTACACAAAGTTATACGTCCTGATAAATTTGATAAGGTGCCACACAAAAATGGTTTTCGAGCTTCATGAGACAAGCAAAACTCCATATGCTTGGAGCTCATTAACAAATAGGATGGCTCCATAGGCACACAAGCTTTTTTATGCAAGGTGGCCATATAAAAATGCAAAATATAAAATTTAAAGAACATTCAAAGGAGTCTTGCTTAGTTGATGTGAGGTTTTGACTTAGGGAACATTGCAAGCGTAACATCTCTAAGAGAGGACCAATCAAAGAATAGAAAATTCACAACTTAGGGGATGACATGTGTCACATCAAGCCATTAAGAGGAATATAATATGCTAAGAGAGATCACGCTCCTGAAAGACCTCACACCTGATGTCATCCACGAAGTAAAAAGTGCATCGTATAAAGTAAGAAGACAACACCATGAACCATGAAAAAGAAAAATGAAAAAGAATAATGCCAATATATGCCCCCACTTTAAAGAAATTGATAAACACCATGTTTTGAGCAATTACTTTAAAGTAGCAAATGATAAATGCAAACAGAAAAAGGAAGACATAAGAGCTAACTTGGAAAGCCCTATGCCAAGTCATATGTTTCCAAATATAGCTACGTCACATAAGAGAAAAAGAAAAGATAGGGATTGCCCCCAAAAATCAAAATCCAAACTTGTAAAGGATCTATGGATTTGGGGTTAGTATGCTCTTGCTATAATGTTTTTAGAGAGTTTAGAACTATCACTATTCCCCAAATACACATAGAACTGGAAGAATGATACAAAGAGGGTGAAAACAAAGAAAAACCTTTTGGGTCAACATGAAAGAAACATGAATGTATCGACACCTTGCATCATGCCCAAAAGGAAAACACAAGAAAAATGATAAATGATAAAGGAAAAGCTTTTGGGTCAACATGGAAGAGACATGAATATCTTGACGCCTTGTGTCATCCCCAAAAGGAAAACACAAGAGAAGGAAAAATAAAAAGCAAAGGAAAGGCCTTTTGGGTCAACATGGAAGAGAAATAAATGTATTGATGCCTTACATCATCCCTTAGAGGAAAACACAAGAGAAATTAAAAAGATAAAAGATTTACAACATATAGAAGAAGGAAGGTACAAATAGAGGAATGTCACAAAGAGAAATAGAGAGAGAACATCAAACAAAACAGCATGGGGGATCACAAATTACACACATGCAATCACACAAAAGAAAAAGAAAAGAAACAGAAAAGAAAAGTAAGGCATATGCGAGTCAACCTAAAGCAGGTCGTTCACATCCCAATCATGTTTATTGTATATCAAAGGCATACAATTAGCCAAAGGGAGAATATCAAGTGTCAAACTAGGATCAACACTTGGTTGAACACTCTTCTTAGGAGAATTGTCATTTAAGCTCATGGAAGAGGAAAACAATATATTTAATTCATTATGCACCTCTTCGTTAATTATAGCAACCTTGTCATTGCCATCCAAGTTAATCACAACAGGAGTTCGAATGATAATGTTTAAAGAAGGCTTCAATTCTTGTTGTGGTTGTTGTATTGGATTGTCTTGTTTTTGGGTAGGGGTAGATTCATCGTGCATTACTTCAGTCAAGTTTTGGTTTTAATTTTCTTTGTTTAATTCTTCATATAACCTACGAGCGAGGGTACGACATCTATGCCTATGCTCTCTAGCACCTCTATTTATTTTAGTTTTATTTTCAAGTTGTATTTGTGTAGGAGTAGGTTGATCAACCATAGGTTTCTTTTCTTCCCTAAGGGGAGGAACGGAAGGAACCATGGGAGGATGTTTGACCACTTTCTCTTTTAATTTGTATACTTGTTTTACTCTAGGAGGTGTGACGAGGTTGTTTTCAATATCTCTTGGTCTTTTGTAGGAGGTAGGTATTTTTTGTCTTAGTTTATTCTTGGTTGTTTGGGATTTCTTTAGGTTCAAGCATGGTTTCATCTAGGATGGTAGGCCTAGTGGTGGATCCAGGGTCATGTTTCAGAGGGATAATTCTGCTATTTTATTTGCCTTGAAATTTTGATAGGACAAGAAAAATAGGTCTTCTCATGGTTTTATAGGTTCTATAGGCTCGGGCCAAAAGAAATCTAAGGAAAAGCTACCCTTAGAGGACAACAGGTTAAAGCTACTATGACGAACAGTGAAAACTTCATTGTCAAAGGGAAACATTAAGCGTTTATGCACAACTGAAGGGACAACATTCATGGAGCAAAGCCATGGATAGCCTAGCTTCACATGAAATTGGTTCAATTGTTGGATGATGGAGAATGAGACATCTAATATTTTTGGTCCTATTTGTCTAGGAAGAGTGATCGATCCCATCGTAGGGCAAGCAAAACCATTGTGTGTCTTGATCCATGCTTCAATTTATCGTATATATCTTGATAGAGCTCATGCAAAAGTAAGAATTCCTTGATGATCACATTCTCTCCACATGTGGGATCTATTAGTATCCCATTAGTGGGCTTTTCATAGATACAGTTGGCTATGTAAAGAGGACCATCAGCTCCATGTTTAAGTATATCTTTAGAGGAGAAAGCAATGTCAAGTGTATTTTTAGTTTGGCCCTTATGAGGAATGACATCTATCACTCCTACCATTTCATCCATAAAATCAATGTTTATAGAATCGTGTTGAATAGAATCATTGTTATCATCATCCGTATCAACATTCATCACATCATTCTTTGGATTTTCACTAGCTTTGACAAATGAAATATCAATTGTGTTTTGGCATGGGTTTGGTAAAAATTTGCAAGTTTTGATTAGGAGGGGCAACAAACTTATTGCCTTGATCACTAGCACCTCCAATGGAAAGACGATCAAAATCAATGAGGTCTTGTACAATATATTTTAGATGCTTACAATGTTTTGTGTCATGTTCATTTTGTCGGTGATAATGGAAATAAGCATTTGATCTAAATCTTGGGGTAAAGTCTTAAATTAGGATCGGGTGTTTTAATGGGAGGCAAGGTCATCATTTTTTATTCTAAAACTTGGGACATTTTGTTATGAAGGGTATCGAGTAAGGGAGTGAATTATCTTTTCAGGTCCCCATAGCTAAAGGGTATCATTGCTTTAACAACAACTACTTGGTTATTAACATGCTGAGTTGTTTGTTGAGGGGGATTGAATTAAAAGAATCCTTTATTCTGTTTCCTAAAAGGTTGGGATTTGTTTTGGTTTATGGTCTTGGATTTCTCAATTCGGTTAGAAGTGGACTTTGTATCTCGACTACTAATCGAATTTTGATAATCACGTAGGGCGGTACACAAGTGCATGAAGGACAATAATTTCATCATGGTAAGCTTATCTTGAACTCTTCTTTCCAAAATTTCTAGGAACATATTTTGAAGATGAGGATTGAGGACCTTGACATCGATTTGGAAATAAAACAATTGATATCATGAGATAAAATTAGTTATCTTTTCATATTCTTTTTGCTTACATCTCGTCAAATCGTCCAAGGTCATCTTAGGAGTCATATGCACTTGGAAATGGTTTACAAATTCCTCAACAGGTTCATTGAATGAACTAATTGAGTTTTTTGGTAAAGAGGAGAACCATTCCAAGGCTGTATCTTTCAAGGACCTAGGGAAAATCTTAGCCAAAATTTTATCATCAAGGACAAAGTCACTACATAAGTAAGTATAAGCATTAACATGGTTAGAAGCTTCTCACTTTCCTCCATATTTCTTGAATCTAGGCACCTCTACACCTTGTGGCATTGGTGTTCACAATATCTCCAAGGACAATGGACTGCTTTTGACATAATATGTAGGTGGGCCATTTTGATTTTGGTTGATTGTGGAAACTTGCTTTTGGAGGGATGACATAGTTTGGAAGAGTTGATTTATGAGAGGGTCATTGCTTGTGTTATGAGATGGAAATGAAAATGATGAAGGGGTGTATGTGTTTGAAGGAAAAGTGAATGGAATGCTTATAGGTGGGTGGTAGGAGATATGATATGCGATGTCATGTAGGAACTAGGGATTCTAGTGGAAAGACCCACAAAAGGAATCACATTACTAGTTTGTTGCATTGTTGTTGACTTGAGGATTGGGTATAGGTAGAGTGTGAGGAATTGTTGTGGGAGGAAGGAATTTGGGTTCCACTCAACCAAAACTTCTGAATTTCTTAGGTAAGGAGACAAAGCTGGTGGTTTGGGTGTCTTGTTTTCCAAATATTTGAACTATGTTTTCTGAGTCCAGCTCATCTTCACTTTCAAGCATGTGTGCGGTGGAATGTTATCTCTATACTAGGGGATGAGGTGTTGAGAATGTTCTCATTTTAGACTTGATATTTGTGGAATTAGCTTCTAGGTCCTCATGAAATTGAATTATGTTTTCTTGTGGGACATTATCATTCCTTGTTTCAACTTGCATCACACTACTTGAAGGCAAAGAATTGTTGAGGGTATGGTCCATACCTAGTGTACTAATTACCAATGCTAAAGGAAGTGAAAGAAACTAGACAGCTTAGGATCACAATATTGGGTATCATAGGATGACACTTAATTCTCAAACTTCATCTCCACTACTAATATTAATAGGACTTGAAACTCTCATTAGGAATTCTAAATGCAATACTAAAATACTGGAATATTGAAGGAAGGTAATATAATAAAAGGTATGCTGGAAATACAGAATGAGAAAGGAAATAATGAGGAGAATACGAAACTCAAAATAGATGTGGGATTTAAATGTAGTTTAGGAGATATCTTGGAAGTTAGTTCACCTAGGTGAGTGAATGAGTCCCCGATGGGAGACTATTTTTCAAGTTTCTAAAATTTTAATTGAATTTTTATGCTTTCTATGTTTATGATCTATCTTGGATGAAAATCTTAGATTTTCTTTGATTTTCAATGAAATGAGATGCAAAATACAAACTATGTGAGCTTTCCCACTAATGTCAATGAGAGCTAGAATAAGTGGTGAGATGATCACAATTCAATCTTCAATGAAGTCAAATGGGATGAAAATACACTCCAAATCAGAATACGTGTTCCTAAATGTGGGTTCATAAAAATGGAACCTCTTAAAATGGTAGTGCTATTGTATGAGTTTAGAACATACAAAACACCTCCTTCAAGATATTCCCTCAGGACCTAGAATCTCAATGCCAAAAACAAAGATCTTGCAGGGGTTGTCCTATAATTTGAACAAATGGGTTCACCATAAAGTTTAAATTTAGAAAAAGAAAAAATGAAATGATGAAATGCAAAACCTAATATGAATTACAAACTTGATTCTAAAATGACCTAGAAATACAAGTAAAAACAACAAAGGGATGCAAGATAGAAAATTTAATGCACTTGGAGAGAATCTGAAATGGATGGTGGAGGTCTAGAACATTGGAAATTATGCTTTTTTAATGTTGACTAGGAGATGTTAAGCCTAATCTATGTGAATCAGTCTAAAATCTGGAAAATTGGACGAGAAGAAGAATTTGCTAAAAGGATATCTAAATCTACAAGAATCTAAAATTTGATTGAAATTTCCCAACTCATTCTCCAAAATTGGAAAATCAATCTACTTAGGATTTTCTAAAGCTTCAAAGTTTGATCCTGCTCTTCTCTATCTACTTTATCCTTCTTGATTGATTTCTAGATTTGAAACCCTGATTTGCAACTTCTAGGTCTTCTCCAATGTTCTCCAAGGCTTGATGACAACTTTGACAACTTTGAATGATTTGACAACTTTTCTCTAATCTTTCTCCTTAGGAAATCTACAATGTAGACCTACAAATCACACACAAAGGAGAGGGAAAAATGTTGTTGCCCAGTTAGTGGATAGGGGTCTGCCTTGGTCAAACCCCTTGTTGGAAATCAAACCTGGAAATAAAATCAAACAAGAATGGAGAATGATGAATGAACAAATGACAATGTTGCAACTCACCAAACCCTTGCGATGAAGTGTCGCAACTATGCTTGAGATGGATCTAATGGATGTAGATCTTGACTCCTGCTTGAACTAGATAGATCTTGAATGTAATACTTACTTGAATCATTAAATCCTACATCACAATTTTTAGCTCGAAAATAAACATGATGCATGAAATCATTGACATGATGATTGATGCTTGAATGTTGCTCTAAAATGCTTGATAATCTACTCTTGATTTCTCTTGAAAACACTTGAATGCTCTTGTGAACTCAAGTTTTCTATTAGGAATTCTATCACAAAAGTCTTAGGTGAAAATGAATGAAAAAGAACACCTTTGGTATCTCAAGTTATGCAAATTCACGGAAATGCAAACTGCTAGAAGTTGACATGGGATCTAGGAGGATACAATCACAAAGGTGAATTAATTTTAAATTTGGGCCATGGGACTCATTTTAAAATTAGATGGGTCTGAGGCCCCTGGGGTACGGGACCAATTTAATGCACAGAAGTAATGAAATTCGTTGTTTAGGACCAAAAAATGTAGGTGGGGCTCATTTTACTGAGAGGGTAGTAGTCCCCTAGATCATAAATCTAGACCATTCAAGCCTGAACATGAGATTATTGTTGGAGTGATGAAGGATTTGTGTGGGATTATCCTCGAAAAAAGATACAATAAATTGGGCTTGTGGATACAAAGCAGGGCTGATTAAAAGAAACATAAGAAATTATTAATGACAAGCCTGAAAAGTGTAGAAGTTAATATTACAACACTACAAGACTAAATAAGGCGAGATTAGGTTAAAAAGATCATTTATTAAGGTTTAGTTATTTGATAAAACTAACTAGAAAGTTATTGAAAATGGCTGTTCTAGCTTAGCACACAACACTTTAAGCCAGGTACTTACATTTAAATTCATTATTTCTTTAAGGACTGAGACTTAATGAATTTTCCAAGCCACATTAAAATGCTAAATCAAAGGCCATTAATCTTAATTCACAAGGAGGGCCCAAACAAGCAAAAAAAAGTAGAAGAGATACTTTTTCCACTACCACAAGTAGAACCTAGAAATTTTGTATAAATCTAAATTTTCCTCTGTAAATAAAGAGGCATTGAGATCTAGAAAGAGATATTTTTCTTCACCCTATAAATATCATACTACTAGATCATGGGAGAAAAAAAATAAAATGTAAATGGAATTTGCATAGATATATTTTAGAAAATAAACATTAGAGAGGTACTCATTAATAATTAACTAGGTTAAAGAAAGAATGAAATACCCTTCACCAGACCAAATAAGGCTTTTCTTGTGATTAGGTATGCCAAAAGATTTATTACTAGAATATTTAAGAATATTAAAGAATATACAATCAATAAAAAAGAGAGATGAATCATTTGAAATGAAAATTTAGAGCTAGATAAAAATATCTCCAAATCCAATAGCTTTCAACATAGAAAGAATGAAAGGGTACAACCAATATGGTCATGTTGCTCCTCAAAATCTAGCTTTCCAATAATATTTTTTTGTCTAGAAGAACTAGCCCACTCCATACATTCTCAAATGGAAATGAAATTATCCAATATGTAATTTACTATTCTTTATCTAAACAATGGTTACACTATATGAGAAATATGTTTTCATAGTAGGAGATCTAGCTAGAATATTAAATAAAGTATTTGATGATATAATAATCTACTAATTGGAAATAGTCTCTAGGTCTCTAGGTTTAAGAATGATTTTGATAGTACCATGGTTATTCAAGAACCCAAATGAACCATTGTAGATAAATTATTTATAAACCTTCAGTACATTTAGTCTCATGAAATTCCAATAGGTCTTGTAAATATTAAATGGAAAATAAACTATGATTTTTTCATCATTCATGTTTATTTTTAAATATTATGCAACTCCATCAAAGTGAGTGAGCACTAAAATCCATGTTAGAAATATTTATAAGCTACATGGGAACCATATTCAAGCATTTTTTGAGAACACTAAGACACTTTTGTGAATCATTTTGATCTTAAGACTCTAGATTATAATATTCTAGAAATATATGAGAGGTATTCAGAAGAGAAGAGAATGTCCCAATCTTAGTCTTAAGATACCTATACTAAGAGTAGATTTTTTGATATACATACGATTTGAATAAATACTTCAAGGCTTTATATCCATCCTAAATCCAATAAGAATGAGGTTGACCTAGAGCTCCTTTAAAAAAATGAGTGTTACCAATCTTGAGATGGTTTCAAATTACAGCCTTCAAGTAATATAATTGAAAATTAAGGATATTAGATTTAATCCATTTGGAGACTCATTTGAGTCATTTGGTCACATTAGCTTCAACTTATTTAGAGACAAGGAAAATCTCATGCTAAAATTTAATAAGATGATGGTGGAATGCAAAATTATAAATTTTTGCTAACCAATTTAGATGGTATAAAAGAAAGGAAATGAGTTCAAGTTTCAAACCCTAAAAATAAGGTGAATGGTCCCTTAATGCATTAGAGGTATTGTTCTCAAGAAAAATGTGTGGATATATTCAACCATAAAAGTGATGGGACTGTCATCAGATATGATGATCTTAGAATGCACTTTCATAGATTTCAATAATGGGTGAAAATAAAAAAATTGTACTCATTAAAATACCTAACATGACCAAGATACTTGAGCCCCTTATCTTCAATGGCCTACAAATTGAACCATGTAAAAAATAATCTAATGTGGCATAATACCACCATAATTCAAACTCACTAACCATTAATAGTTCTTAAATAAAACCAAGCTTCACATTCTACAAAACACCATTACATTTAGGGAATGCTAACTTTATCTTCCAAAAACTTGACCATTTTAAAATCATCACAAACTAGTTAGTTAGAAATAATAAGTTGTTAACAATCCATTGTAATGGCCTCACTCTTTTAGGACCATTGCTAGATGCTTAAATGATGAAAAACCTCATGATTCCCCTATTTATGTCAAAGATTGTAATGTATCAAAGTTAATTATGTAAAAATATTAAATAAATCCTTAGTAAATATATAGTACATAGGACAATAAAATTTTAGGTTTAAATAATTTATTAAAAATAAATTAGTGAACATAAATTATCAATAGTATTTTACATTGATAAAGACTCATTTAACTATTTTTAAAAAAATATAAAATAAATTGTAGAGCATTTCTTGCATTTAATAGTATTTAATACATTAAAATGCTATTATGGTAATTTTTGATGAATTATAGATTCAACGCACATATCCATCATCACCTACAGATTGGTCAAGCTTGAACTTGCTAATAGACACCACCATGGAAGATCCAAAATGACCTTTGAGTGAGATCATCATTTAGCCAAAGGGGTTTCATCCTCTAACTTGTACAACCAAATGGGTTTCATGCTTCGATCATCTATAAATATAAAGGTTTTTATCCTCAAACATAGGCATTTGGACATGTGATTAGAATATATTTCTAATTGGGGTTTTTGTGTATTTTTTATAATAATCATTGAGAGACTCTAAATCCTAAATATCCTAGATTTTTTTTTAATATTTACATTAATTTCCTTGAACATTAGAGTTGTACACCATTAATGATGCCAAATTTTGTCAAGTTACATTTTCCTTTGTGTATTGCACACAAAAAATTAATTGTGTGTAGGAATTTACTTGAAAGAAATGGGAATGTGTCTCTTTTGATGTAATTCTTTTATCTTTAATAATGGAACAATGCACCACATGTTAAAAAACCTCAACCAACACATTAATGGTGGCAATGGGCTCTTTGTCTATCATCGTAGCTAGGGGTATATGTAGAAGCATAACCTAAATATTTTTTTTAATTTTTTTTTGTGTAACGAACCCAATTTTGTATATTATTGCATGTAAAAATTAAGAATTAATAATTATTTTTCACTTGACTAGAGGTAGGTGAGATGAAAAAAAAAATGGTAATAATTTTAGACTTCAAAGGTTGAGATGACATGAAACTCATACCATTATAGTAGAAAATTGATGGGAATTTCAAACAAGTAATCCCAAAGAGAGGATATAGATTTTTTTTTTAGGAATTAGTGATGAATCATACTTGGTACCATGTTTAATGTAACTCTACACCATCAACTCTAGTAGTATAGATTCTTTAATTTATCAAGAACTAGAAATTAAGCATCCTTAAGAATAATCCCTTAGGAAAATGGATGAGTCAAAGTATAACTCTAATGAGATACATGAAATTACTAGTAGAGTTTGGGAGTTGGTAATGACAAGAAACAAGAACCTAGGTTGGATTAATTTTGTAAGTCTAACTTTGACAAAGTAATATTGTAAAAGTATTGAGTTGGGGCAAAAATTCAAGGATGACAATATAAGAATACCTAGGGAGGGAAAAATATGACACTTTGATGAGGAATGAATGAAAACAATAATGGGAAGGGAAAGTCTAAAGTCATGTGTTGAAGGGCCTTAAGGAAAATTAGACTTAGATAAAAAATCATGTCCAGACAAGGATATTTAAAACTCTAGCAACTAAAAAATGCTTAGAGAATATGATACACCCCAACAAGACACTTTGAGAACCTTAGAAAGATAGGAGAAAATAAGAGGAAGAAATTATACACAAAATTGGACTAGGGAAGATGTGGTACTAAGGAAATAATAATCTAGTCCATAACAAAACTATTGAAAAAGGGGACATGACAAGTCCACCTTGATCAAAATTTATTCCCCTTAAGCAACTTTAAATTTGGGTGCTCCAAAGTCTATAGTCCTTTGCATGTTCAATGGGAATGTTTTTCTATTGAGCCAAATACTTGATGATGTCTCTACCTCTCAGCTTCATTTTTTAACATCTATAATTGTGTCAAGAACCAATACTAATTTTTCTTCTTTATTTAATAGAGGAAACTTAGTTGATGATACAATATGTTTTCCCAATTCTTGTACAACTTCACCTCAAGTAATGCTAACACATGCAAATTCACCAACTCACTTCAAATATTTGTAAGGATTGTATAATTAAGGCTTGAGTTTTTTGATCCACTTCCCTTCAAGGAGGATTTATTGAAGGGTTGCAACATTGTAAATATCATATCTTTGACCTCAAGTTGTCACTCTATATATTCAATTAAATTAACCCAAAGTAGATTATACTTGATTTATTTTAATATGAATTCACCATGCTTAATCAAATCACTCACTCCTATGGTCCTATTGTTAGCAAAATAAGATCAAGAAAACTTCAAGCTTCATACCCCTACAAGGAGATGATAGGTGTCATACTAATAAACATGTAGTAAGTAGTGTTATAACAATTCTCCACTAGATATGGAAAAGAATATTTAGGAGGTGAATCCAAATATTGAGAATCTCCTGAAGATTAGCTAATGCTTAATCAAGAATAGTGTTGAAGCTCTAAGGACCCTCAGGGAGAAGCTCAAGGAGCTAAAAGAGGAGTAGGTGGCTAGAGCTATCCCTAGAAACAATAATATGAAGGAGTAGGTAGTAAAAGAAAAAGTTAAAAAGCAAATGATGGAAGAAGAGAAAGGAACTAGTGCAAGAAATCATGGAAGTAAGAAGAAGTCCTTTGAAGAAGAAAAGCATGAGCTAGTGAGCTTAGTTAATCTACACTACAACCCAGAGTTAGAGGTGGATGACACCTTAAAATATGAAGTAATTGTCTACCTATAGGTTGATTATTTTTTGTTGTTGTTTGGCTACTAGTTGGTTGTGTTTCTCCTATTTGTGTAGCATTTTTTTTTAAAGGGTCTCAATTCCCTTCAAAAAATGTGTTTTCTGTTAATCAAAATAATTCTCCACTATCTATAGATCCATTTTTTCCAAACCTTCTAATGAGCCATAATATAAGTTCTTAAATATCCTTGTAGTCATTTATTTACAATCTCAATTTGACTGTCAATTTGGGGGTAGTAGCTAGTGTTTGTTGTGAGATCAATTCCTAGCAAATGAAAGAGATCTTACCATTGAAGTAATCTCAATAACTAACTATCCTTGTCACTCATGATATTATTAGTTAGTCCATGAAGACTAACAAGTTTATTGAATAATAGGTTTCAAAATTTTAGTGCCTTAAAGTCAAAAAATAAAACAAATATGTGTTTATACTTTGTGAGACTATGCACAACCACATATGTGTAGTCCTTACCTTGCACTTTAGGAAGTCTAGTGATGAAATCCATTGAAATACTCATCAAATTTTCTCTAGAATGGGTAAAGGTTGAAAACTTCTTGGGTATGTACAGGATCATCATGGAAAAAACAGGCCCTTAAGTGGCAAAAAATTTAGAAAAATCAGAGTTAGTCAACTTGACATAAAAATTTGAATAAGTTATCTATAATGCTTGAAATATGTAAGAATAGAATCATAGAAAATTGAATGTGGTTTAAGCTAGGGTTTATTTAAAAATATATTGGGTGAAAATTTTGAAATTTGAATCTGGGTAATCTTAAATCTAGGGAAAATATAAGAAGTGAGTTAATGCGTTTGACCACGCAACCCTGATAAAATGATAATATTTTTTTATAATATTTTAGATATAATTAGAGTGCCATTAATAAAAGATATAATCCCATATTTTTTGTAATTTTTACATGTAAATAATTAATTATGGATTTTTTATTACAAGCGAAATGTAAAAGCATTGTGTCTTACCACATAGCTTGGGTCAAAACTTCATGAAATTCAAATTTTCTTTTTTTAATCTATATTATTACCAAAGCATATAATGTTCTGTATGTTTCAGTTGAAATGTGATACCATTGAAGGCTATAGATTTTTCAATCAGCGCATCAATTAGAACTTTGAGTAAAACAATTGAATAGAAAATGAATAATAATTATTTATTAAATTCCCAGAGTAAAACATAATTTATATTGAATTTGGAAATTTGAGAATACAAACTTTAAAACGCTTTCGTTTGTCAATTTTGGGTTAAAAAAGTCGTCAGCCACATACCCATCATATCACCACTTTTTGGCCCATCATGATCTTGCACATACCCTCTTGTGGGAATGTTTGATCTATTTACTCACCTAATATTCTTTAATGTGTTAAGGAAATAATCCTCAAGTCCTTTCCACATTAATTAAACATACTTATATGTCCTAAAATATATAGGATTTCTTTCCAATGGAGCATTATTAACTAATTTCAAAATATTTCCCTTCATTATTAATTTGAGTACTAAATAAATTGTTCCCTTATAGAGAATATGTTCATTGAAAATAGTGAGTCTATCATCCAACATCTTCCCTTTCAAAAACATATCACGAACTCATTCTTAGAGTTTTTGGCTATGATTTCTATCTTCTAGTCAGCAAAAGTGTGAGACATTGAATAAAATGTTTGCTTCTTGGATAATGCATTGGTGATTAAATTATTATTTTCTTTAACACACTCAATGTAAAAATCACATGATTTAATTTTTCTTACCTAATTTTGTTTCTACTCATTTAGATCCTTCTAACTAAGAAAAAATTTCAAACATTTGTGATCTATTTTGACCAAAAAATAGCTATCAACCAAGTATTGCTTGAACTTGGTCACAGTGTGCATAATTCCTAGCATCTCCTTGTCATATATAGAGAATAAATTTTATACTTCCTTGAGTTTACAAATCTTGAATATATATGGGTGCTTGTTGTGCATAAGTATTTCTTAAATTCACTCTATATGTAATCACACATCAAGACAAAGGAAATGGAAAATTTGAGAGTAGCTAGCATCAAGCATGAGCTCATTACCTCTTTCTTTTTTAAAAATCTCATTGCACTATTTTACTTCATGCAAAAGGTCCTTTCTTTATTAGATTAGTTAAAGGGGTGGAAAATTGATCAAATACCTTATCAAACCTTTAGTAGTAGCCATAAAGTCTACAAATACTTGAATTTGTGTCAAAGTCCTTAGAAGATGCCAATTTAAAATAAATTTGATATTTTTCATTTCCTCTTACACTCCCTTAACACTTATGACATGTCTTATGTATAATTTTTTTGTCAATGCAAACTCGCACTTAAAATCTTGTGCCTCTAGAATTCCTAAGATATCATCAAGGTGATTTAAGTTTTCATCCTAATTTTTCCTATAAATAAGAATTTCATCAAAGAAAATAAGGACACATTTCCTCAAATTTTTGATGAACACCTAGTTCATGCATGACTACAAGGTTGTAGGGTCATTTTTCAAACTAAATGGAATGACTAGAAACTCTTAGTTCCCATAGTGACACTAGAAGGATGTATTATGGATATACTTGGGATGCAAATTTGATGGTAGCCTAATCTAAGGTCTATTTTTTAGAAATATATTGCTCCATGAAGTTCATCTATCAATTCATTGATCCTAAGAAATGGGTAATGATTTTAAATAGTATTATTTTTCAATATCTATAGTTGATGCATATTCTCATTGTACCATATTTCTTCTTTAAAAGAAATAATTGAGAGGAAAATAGACTTGAACTAGGCCTATTGTGCATCATGTCCAAAATTTCCTTAATAAATTTCTCATTTTTATTTATCTTGTACCACTTATAATGGTAATAAGGGATCATGGTAATGATGGTTTGGGTACCCTCCTCCAGCTTAATAACATGTTTGAAGCCACTACTAGGTAGGATCCCTAGAGGAATTTCATTGAAAACCTTGTTGTGCTTGTTCGAAACCTCTTATACATTTGCATGATATGTTTTCTTTCCTTTAGGAGAGTTTGTCGACAACATGATACATTGTTCTACCTAATTTACATGTCCATGAATAAAAATTATCTCCATAATTTTGAAAGATATGATCCTTGGTATTTCATTCATCATGCCAAGAAGTACCATGACATTTCCTTTAGATTCAAATTTTAGTTCCTTAGTTTATAAATTTTATGTTATTCCTTTGAATAAATTCAACCACTAAAGTCCCTAAACAAAATATGTATCTCCTATGTTGACCATATAGAAATATTCCCTCATATTATAAATTCACAAGCTAATTTTTAACTAATAACTATTTTGGTGCATTAGATAGAAAAATTATTAATGAGCATCACATTGAAGCCTTCAAAATTATCTTCTATTTTGTGACCTCACCTCATCAGTATTTTGTGATCTATAAAACCATGAGTATCACTATTTTTAATGTACAATGATTCATTATCCTCTTCTAACCACATGAGTTTGAAAGGATTGTACCTTGGATTACTATAGCATAGAAAAGGTGCTCCCAAGGATTTATCCTTCCTCCTTTGAATTGTCTCCTTCAATTCCCAATTTGGGTTCTTCTTCTTTGCTCTATGTCTAAGGTTATTCAACTCCAAAATCATCATTAGAGACTACCTAAATGTACTACACTTGTCTCTTTGCAAGATATTTATATTTAGGTGATCAAGGCTCATTTAAGGTGAAGCATGACTTCTTTCTTCTCAACTCATTCTTTACTTTTGTGTCTTGACTTGATGGGTAATTTTGAGGCTAATGTATCTTCTTATAAAAATAATTTCTTGGAGGGGTATTATTTTGTTGAAACTTGTTCCTTAGTATAGGAGTCTTGAGTGCCAAGGTAATGTTGATTGGACTATTTATAGAAGTTGGTTTAAAGTCTTTGACCAACCCCTTGAGTGACTCCAAGAATCACTTAATGAATATCATACTCAACCTCCTCTTTGAGATATTAGGTACCATTACAAATAGAATCTAAAATTCTATCACATAATTCCCCATTAGACCATACTATTTGAGTTGAGTCATTTGTCTAAGATGTATATCAAGATCATTTCTATCAAATCTTTCAATTAATAGCTAATAGAAATTATATAAATTGATTGAGTTAGGTCCTTGAGTGATCAATACATGGTATCAAATTTTATGTGAAGTACCCTTTAGATGTAGGGTAACCAAATAGATAGCCTCATTTATAGTCATAGAATTGAGAGTTATATATTGTGTCAAATTTTTGTACCCATACAAGAGCAATGAATCTGTTGGGTCCATCATAAGTGGAAAATGTCAAGTGCACCAAGACATGTTTCATAAATCTCATTAGAAATCTTGTGATCTATGTTTAGTTTTAAGACAATTCTTACTTGAATTATTTAAATTTATAAAGCTATTAAGAGAGATTTCTACCCAATTTTCCTTTGGAAGGGCTTGGTATTGAGCATAGAAATATATAATGTAATTAATAGTTATAAATTGAGCTTGAATTTTAGGAAATTCTTCCTCTCTATGAAGAAAAATAGGCTAAAATGGCCTAGAAAATGAAATAAGCATTTTCTTCTAGGCATTAGTAGGAGTGACAATGTTGTTGTTAGCTTTGAAAGAGGCTCTTCTACTATTGTGTCGTATAGGTCAATTCATTTTATTATCGATCTTATCCAACATTTATTCTAACATATCAAACATCATATCAAACCTACTTTATTCCCATTTATAAAGGCTCTTTCCCATTTGGCATAACACTTTACTCTAATATAGTCTTAGGAGGAAGAGTTTCTATTTATTGATATTTTGAAGACTGCATCTGTTTTATGATTTCTCTTTCATAGTATCTAGCTTCTCTATCATTGGAATGAATAAAAATTCCACACATAAGGGATTAGGCTTGAGAATAAAATAGGTTGGAAACACTACCAAGTTTGATACCACTATAATGTTTGGGGCTTAATTTACCAAACATCAAAGATCAAGGATACTTTAGAAGAAGTATTCAAGTAAATGAATGAGCTAATGTTTGACCCTAATGAGATGTACAGATTTACCAATATATTTTAGTATTTGAGCATGAAAAGAGGTAGGTATTTGGGTATGGTTAAGGCCACAATTTTGACTCTAACAAAGTAACTTAGTAAGGACATCAAGTTAGGACTTAGAAGTTAGGGATAATAGAAAAAGGGTACTCCCGGAATGAAAATGTTGAGATCTTGATGAGGCATGAATGAAATGAATGAAGGGAAGTACAACTTTGAAAGCTAGGAATTGAAGAGACTTGAAAAAAACGGACTTGGATATGAAGGAATGCTAAGATGAGGAGCACTAAAAACCAACAATTGATAAACACTTAGACAACTAGAAATGCTCCAATAGTAAGAAACTTTGGAACCTTAAAATTACATAGCAAAAAGAAGTGGAATAACATGTGCAAAATATTGGACTAAAGAAGATGTGGGAATTAGGAAATACACATTTTGGTCCATGATAAAATTATTATGAAAAGGGGAGATGACAAAGGTTGGCCACATGACATGGTAGTTGGGTTCCTTCATATAAGGAAATAATAGCTTAGTGTAAATCAAGAGAAATTTAATGTATACATCACTAAGTCCACTCTCATGTAGGTTATGATCCGAAAGGCTTAAAGCCAAACAACTCTTAAGATAACTATAAGAAAAAATTGGTAACACATTGATTTGTTTAAGATGAATGATGTCATATGGACCCAATTGTTGACATAAAACATATACAAAACTCGTGAATATTTTTGTAAGTCCTCTAATCTTTTAATATATGACATTCATTTCAATTTTTTCTCTATGGAACACTCTAATTGATCATCATTATCATATGCAAACAGTTCAAAATGGTTTTTTTCGGAAACTTAAAAAATATAAATTTCATGTGAATTAGAGTGACATTTGGCACTACATCCTCCCATCAATGAACCACCCTCACTATAAGGATTATGTGAGAATTTGGAGAGTTGAGCACTCATAAGAGATCTCTCGAGTTGAGAAGATAAAAGATGTATATAAAATACTCACAATTGTGTAAGCTTCTTCAATTACAAAGATGTATATAATAAATAAATAACTGGTAAGAATATCTTCTGTTTTTCCTTTGTCAATGTGATCATGGAAAGCTTGTGGTTTACTGTTACAATATTTCTTCTTTTTATATCTACATCAATTCGTCGAGGAGCTATTTGAAAACAGTGTTAATGGTTAAAATTTTTGCTAAGTTTTCCAAATGAAACGGGGAGTTCGTGTAATAAGATAGTAGAAAACATTTACAAACATTTATTATTAGTCCCTGCATATAGGCAGAGACTAATGTTTTCGCCTCAATAAAACAGCATTAGTGCTATGTGGGTAACCGTGCATGAGGGCAAAATATATACTTATGCCAAGGTTTGATTTTTGTTTAAAAATTATCGGTTTATCTGGCTCGCCATTGGATATTCTGTATTTTCCTGGGGTTTCATTTTCTTGAGAAATCTTAAAGAAAAACTGTTTTAATGGGAAAGAGGGCGAGGAAAATATTAAGCAGATTTACAAAATTCTTGGTTATTGATTGCCTGCAGGCACGTGGTCTGCATGATGAAATACGTGACAAGTATGCATTGAAACAGGTGTGGGCATCCGTCAATTTTCTTCCTCGACCACCAACAAAACATGTAATGGCAGTGTAAGCTATCAGACAGAGGAAAACCTGGAAATGGAAAGTCTCGCTCGGTGAGCATGCAGTTGGAGAAGATGTTGAACAGGGTAAGTATGCCTGTGATTGCTTCAATTTTTTTGCCCTTGACCACCACTCCACTTAGTGCTTGATTTTTGCGTAGCAATGTCTGGGCTATAATTTTGTGCTGTGTAATTGAATTGGTCAGTATCAGTAAATGTGTACTCTATTTATATGCCAGGTCGATAGTCTTATCAAAGGGGCAAGCACTTCTGGGTCTGTTCAGGTATGTAGCATTTCCTTTCTTTTCACAAAAGATTCTTCTGATCTACAGCGAGAGAAGGCTTATCTGCTTGGGTCTTTTGTTTTGAGGTGCTTGAAATTATGTATGTGATAGTGCTAAGTTGCGAAGCTGGTGGTTGAGTTGTTTTCCTCATAAGGAATACTGCTGTGAAAATGAGGTGGAGGTGTGTACTCAATGTGTGCAGTAGAAACCAAGCTGCTGCTTGGTATAGTGCTAGCAACCTTTGATACTGGGGAAATATTTTCATCGTGGGCAGAGCTGGATTAGAGTGCCTAACAACGACCTCTCGTAGTATTCTTAGCCCATTTACTTCTCATTTTTGACCCAATGTGCGAGTTTAATACCAGGTGGCTTTTAGCAACTCTGCCAAGATTTTTTGGTCTAGCGTCTGTTAACCCTAGGCATCTTTAGCCTTTTTTTATAGTAAAGAAAATAACCCACAAGTCATGTTTTCTATTGGTTCAAATCCCCTTTCGGCTTGTGTTGATGGTCTAAGTATCTGTTAAGAATAAATGTGCCAAGCATGATCACCAAACATGGAAAGCCTCACAGATGCGGGTTAGGTCTGTGAGTTAATCTCAGAGATTACATAGCAGTCTCCTTATGCATTCTGGTGCTGATCCACCTGCAAATACCGCCAATAGGCATATTGCTGAAGGTTTACAATTATTTTGGCCTCTCCAAAAATGACCAACAACCTGTGAGGTATGTGCTTCTCTTATGAACAACAATCTCCATTCTTTTTTCATAATTAGACATAGCCTCAAAATGGTCATGCATACCAGAAGTTGCTGATTTCTATGCTTCCCCAAAATCTTTATCATTGACATAATCAGCAGCATATACCTCTTTGCAAAACGGCTGAATCAATACCAATGTGTCACCTACTGAATTTATGGCAAGCTAGAAAACATACACGCATATCTTTTCACAATATGGAAATGGACAACAATCACCTTGCCTATTAAATAATGCTTCCATTTTTGAACTGCTGAAAACAATGCATATAATTTTTTATTGTGAGTGCTGTAATTAAATACTGCCCCTTTAAACATTTTTAGGTGATAGTATAATGATCTTCATGCAAAAATCGGTTGAATTGGATTCTGTAGTTTCTGTCTCATCGTGCTTCACCTTTGATGAACTTCTCTCAAGAAGTGCAACACACTTTTTAGATTGGTTTTGTAGGCTCCTGCACTTGGCACACAATAAAAAAGCTGGATACAGTAAGACTAGGATTCCGTATGTAGAACAGAAATCTATTCTACCGGGTTGGCAAGTGTTCAACTCTCACGAGCTCCTTGTTTTTCAGTAACTAAGTCATACTGTTAAAAACATTAGCTATATCGATGCACTTGCCAATAAGGACTTATGCCATAATCTTCAAATCAATTTTGATTCAAAGATATAATCCAATCCTTTTTATTCTTACAATCGAGCCATTCAATCACGGAGTACATATATGGAGTTAAGGAAAACAAGGTAAGGAATTAGTGGTATATGCCTTTATGCCTAAACATCCATCTAATTTCACATTCGGGCAACATTATGTTGCATCTTGAAGATTATGCAAAGTAAAAAGGTGCCTTTCTCTGCATCTGAAAATGCAACACAGGCTGCCATCAAGCACATAAATAGGCTTGTTAAGCTGATGATTCAGTTTAAGGAACATTATAAGAGTGTACTAAATCTACAACATCCACCAGAATGAATAAACTGGTCTCATGTCTAGACTTTCAATTGCCATGTAGGCATGTTCTGTTCAGCTTTGTTATTGGGATATAAATTAAATTACACATTATATAACACTTCCATTATATTTGGTGGATGGTGCAGGTGATTTTTTATATGCCTCAGCTTCAAAAATTGACATCTTAGTGAAAGATAAAAGGTTGTCAGGTTATTTATCTTGATTATGGCAGCATGGAAAGCTCTACAAGTTCTGGTATCAATGAAATTTAAGTCCTTGGAGTAACTTTCGCTCTTTTTCATTCTTATGTTCTTATACAGGTTCTAGAGAGAAGAAACCGTATTAAAAGTTAAAACACCTGATAGAGCATCGTTCATCAATTTCCAAAAGTCATTGCCTAACTAAAGTGTTCACATCAAGAAGAAAATATTTTCTTCTTGTACTTTCTTGTTCATTTTGTTATAGAATTTAGGTCAAGAGACATAGAGGTAATGTTTTGGCCAATCTTAAAATTATCCTCAAGGATTTGTACAAAACTCTAGCAGATGACAAAGACACAAACATAAGATATTAAACTTCTTTTAAGAATAGATCATCTTTCTTTTAGTGATGTTTATCATATTGATTGAAACATCAGGGCATAGAAGAATTTTTCTTTTAGTGATGTTCATCATATTTTTGAGTTTTTTCAGTAGCCCATGTGCAGCCATACTCTAACAGTTCGAAGGCATTAATTTATGAAAATCTATATGAATTTTATATATACTATGCTGTTATTTTGATTTCATTGCAAGATCAGATAGAAAGAGCAGCCGCTCTATCTCCTGTAAGTGCAGTTCTGTTTGTAAGAGTAACAGCCCAATCTAGTTCTATTTTAAGCAAATCATGTATTTTGGTTTTGGTATTAATCATGTAACTGCTTTTCAACAAATGTTCCACTTGCATGGAAAATGCTTACTATTATATGTAAAAATCAACTCACATGAATTGTCAAGCAGCTTTGAAACAGGGCCCATGCTGCGTGGAAAACGCTTACTATTATACTATACCCAACAAACCCTTTATACCCTACTTTTTCTTCATTGAGGGTAATACTCCAGCCACCTTCGTGCATCCTGTCTAGTCATTGTTTTATGATTTCAAAATTTTTGGTTTGATGCTTACAGGTCAAATGGGCCGAGATATCAAGAAACTTGGGAAGAGGCCTATAATGCAGGTCTTATAAGATTGAAGGCTTTAGCTATAATACATACATTAGGGGTTGTAGCCTGGTCAGTTTGATTGAATTAATCTCCTTGCCTGGGGCTTCTCAAGCCAAATCACTCTTCTGTTCAAAAATAGAAAATGTAATTGATGTAGAAATTTTTAGTTGTACATTGAAATGCATGGTAAAAGTACATTAGGTTTGAGGTGCAGATAGCTGCAATTGATGTCTACAATGGATTTTCTAAGCTCTAAAATTTTCCAAATTTTTGTTCCTTTATATTTTTGGCTATAAGCAATGGGAAATTCCAGTTGGGTTTCTCTTGGATATCTAAAGTCTTCAAGGAATATTTAAAAGGTATGCTTCTTGAGTATGATCAAGGTAGCTTTAATTAGATTTCTATCTGAAAGCTACCTTTAGGCAATATGTAAAAGAATTTTTTATAATCCTTAGTAAACTAATCGGATAGCTGCCTTTAGGCAATATGTAAAAGAATTTTTTATAATCTTTAGTAAACTAATCGGATAGCTGCCATTGAGATTCTTCCTGAACTTTAGTTTGATAGAAATGTTTAGGAGATCAGTTGTTTTAGCTGCAACTAGTCTTAATGATTCTGGAGGGCATTTGTTGCTTTTAAATCAGAAATAAAATGTCTGCAGCATGAATTGTCATAGTTTTGAGGCTGAAAAACCACGGAGCCTTTCTTTTCACTATTTCTTAGCTTGTTTTGATGGCTTTTGAACAAAACAACCTGTACCTGCCCTGTCCTTTCGCTTCCCTTCATTTTGTGCGGTGCTTTTCATTTGCTTTATGGAATTGAACAGTGACAAACATTGTTTCATTTCTCTTAGAAAAAGAAACAATAGCTTTAGGCAGGGACTCCAGCTGTGACACAGCTCTTGTTTTACACTATTGTCACTAGCTGTGCATTGACAACAACTCATTTCTTTCCTGTTTTAGAAGGCTACCATAGATTAAATATAAAAAATTCAAGCGTAGTCTTCTAATATAAAAATTCAGATGAAGAATGATGATTGTAAATTACAGTCTAGTCCATTGAGTAAGGATGTTTCTATATTATATGACTAAAATAATATACATTTATTATTTTACACTGTTAATCAATAGCTGTGCACCGACTACAACTCATTTCTTTCCTATTTTATAAGACTATCTTGGTTTAAATATAGATCAAACATAATTTTCTAATATTTTAAGTTCTTACAATTACATCTACAATACAACCTCCTTTCATCATTCTTTATTTATTTATTGGATAATGAGAACAATTAAAACCATAAAGAAAATCTTGTCTTATGAAAAAGATAAAACAATAAAACAAAAATAAGAAAAAAACAATTAAAGCAATAAACAAAGCTAGATTTTTCTACGTTTGATGGTTTTATGTTTTCATTTTTGGAACAAGTGATAATAAAGGAGTTATTTTGCAGTGTCTGTATTAGGATTTTGTGTTTTTTTTAGCATCAAATGGCGAAGGTTTCAAATGCAAAATTTGAGGTGGAGAAATTCAATGAGAAGAATAATGTTGAGCTATGGAAGCTCAAGATGCATGATTTGTTAGTGCAACAAGGATTGCACAAGGCATTGGTAGGAAAGTCAAAGAAACCTAGGATTGCACAAGGCATTGGTAGGAAAGTCAAAGAAACCTATGAATATGATTGATGAGGATTGGGAGGATATGGATACAAGAGCTCTTAGCACAATTTGGTTGTGTTTAACAGATGTTCTTTCTTTTCAATATTGTTGGAGAGGAAACAACAAGTGTATGGAACAAAATGAAGAGCCTAATTGTTGATCATTTAAATGTTCTTCAATACTCTTATATGTCAATTACCTAATATGGGTATAAATTTTGAAAATAAATACAAGACAGTTATGTTATTATGTTCATTGCACGAATCCTAGAATCACTTAGTCACTTCCATTAGCTTTAGCACAATTTATACCCTTGAATTTTATTCTATTATTCTGTTTAATCTTTTTTGTTATTTCTTCACAACTAACTTGTACTGCAATATTATTCAAATTTGTGAGTTCTACATTTTCGTTTCCATTTCCTCTTCTGCAACACTATTCTACAAATAAAGCTACTTCTTTTAATTTTATATTAACTATAAAACACCCATCATAAATATAAAAAATATATATATTTTTCTTATATATCAGCTAAAGAAATGTTGGCTTTTGACAAAAAGAAGGCAAGAAAAGGTTGTACTAACCAAGAGTCCAAAAGCCAGGAGTCCAATAACAGCGCCTTGAATT
Source organism: Sequoia sempervirens (assembly GCA_007258455.2). Lineage (NCBI taxonomy): Eukaryota > Viridiplantae > Streptophyta > Pinopsida > Cupressales > Cupressaceae > Sequoia > Sequoia sempervirens. Next base: position 123,803,311 of record VDFB02358134.1, read on the forward strand.
GATACAGCTGCCAACTCCACATCACCCAAATGGCCTGCACATACTGTTGTGATTAGTATTATTGAATATGAACATAAGCTACTGAAAATAGCAGGCCCTCCAATTTTCCACAGTTTCTTTGACTCCTTCCAACTTTCTTTTATGAACTGTTGAAAACTAACAATACTATCCAAGTCCGTTAATCTGATATTCTGTCTGCAAATAACTTCATGGTTACTAATTGCATGACCTTGCTCCTCTTCCTTCAACAATGGTGAACTAAGAACAGCAGCCATGTTTACAACCACAGAGAATTATGCAACCTTTGTGCACATTCTTATGTTTGAGACGAAACTGAGATTAAATTTAACATATACTTGTCGTCTGTAGTCTTAGTATTGACCATTGGGAAGGTATGTTTGTTGAAAGGTAGATGCACATTTGTCTAGATCTATGTGATAGTTAGCTTGACAAATAGAATAGCTCTAGTTGTAGCTGGAGCCCATAAATTTCAACGTACATTAAATGATTAGAAAATAATCTAAACATTTTGTCTGGAACTGAAAATTTTCAATGGTCAGACAAGAAACAAAACATTTTTTCTACTCTAAATAGACAGAAATACGTGTACATCTTACCTTTCATGTCAAGGCTGTCTCCGAGTTGATATTTTAAGCTCCATAAGCATTATAAAGACATACCCATCCCATTCTAAATGGGAAGGGACTGGAATTTCTAACTAAATTTACTCTTTGACCGGTAGGAATTGGATTTGAATATGTGTGATTGACCGGTAGGAATGGGATTTGAATATGTGTGATGGTGAAATTTGCATACCCGTCCATGTCAATTCCCCTTTCGTTTCTGGGACCATTTTGAAGGAACGATTTAACACAATTACAAATTGACAAATGGCACATTTCATGTAATGTTTGATTTATAATTTATATATATATTTTATGTATTTGGTATTATTTTTTTATATAGTATATTTTATACATCCATCATTTATAGATTTATTGCATTTATATTTACATATTTCATCTCTGTTTTGATATCATTTTTATTTTTTTGTCTTGAGTCAATGGCAAGTACCTAAAAATTGATCCTAAATCTTAAATTTTTAAAATTAAATTTTGATGTTCTTGTCTGTGTACACTAGTAATTGGAATTATAGAAGAATACAAAAAGATTTTCAAATAGTAACAATTGTTACTAAATCCCAAATAAATACCACAAACTCACCGCCTCTAGGAACCAAGAGAAACTATAAAACCAATAGAAGATAATGTACTAATAAAAAATAAACTCAATAGATCAAACCAAATAATTACAAAGGAGCTCACAAAATTGTGAAGATTAAGTAGAGGACAAATATTCTCAATTTGTAATCTTTCAAGTACGATTAACATTTGAGGCCCATCTACCAAATAGTTGTAACAACATTCCATTCTCTAGGAATATGAATAAAGGAGATAGACTCAAAATTTTACGAAAGGAAAATATTCTATTGAATCCAACCTCGAAGAAGACTCATATCAATTATTTAGGATGAAAATAATAGAATCAATCTCAAAAAAATTCTTCTTCCAACCCATCTCACAATATTTGTTAAGAGCCAAAAGGAGTGCTCGAGCCTCCACTAGATTGTTAGTGTCAATCCTCATAGTTTAAAACATAAATAAAAAGTGACCCAAACCAGTACTATCCTATCCAAATCCACCTATCTTTACAACACTTAGGTTGCCATGAGAAGAAGTATCAATGCTAATTTAAAGAAGAACAATGAGGAAAAACCCATCTACTAGTTCTATTCACCTTATTAGAAGATTTAATCCTAGATCCAAAATCAATAGTTCAAATCAAATGACCTAGATCAATTTTCTTCAAAATCTAAATATCATAAGCTAACAAGAATTCATCCACATGAAACTTGGCCACCAAATTTTATTTTATCAAGTCTAAAATCTTATATAAACCATACCCAATAAGACTATAATTACCTTGAAAAATACAACAATTTATTTCCAACCAAATTTTCCAAAACATTAAGATAAGGAACAAATTTTGAGCCACCAAAAGAACATAAGAATAAGTAGAAAGACATACCAAACTAGCCCAAAAATTTGATAAAGAGGTAGCATGAACAAGATATTGGTTCCAAATGTGCCACCACTACCTCCAAAGACCCTTATAAAATGAACATTAAAAGAAGAGATGAGTGACAAATCCCTAATGGCACTATAAAAACACATTTAGAAGGGCCTTGGAATCCTCTTTTTCTTATGTTATCACAAGTGAGGAATTTACTTTGCAAAAACAGTTAGAGAAAATAATCACATTTAGACTACCAAAATTCAAGATCCTTTTTTTATCAAGTGAGGTCTTTGTACTAAATATTTTGATGGTATAAGATCTCATACTCATGAGAAACTAATTAAAATCCTTGAGGATTATATCCCCAAGCAATATTATCAACTTAATCCAAAGAAAAATATAGCTTCTTACCTAGAATAGAAAATAATAGAGGTTCTTATGCTTCTAGGTCTCCTCCCAAAGACCAATAACTAGATACTTCTAAGAATAAATGCTAGATTCCCTCACAAAATAAGAAGCCTTAGATACTTCTAAGAATAAATGCTAGATTCCCTCACAAAATAAGAAGCCTTAAAGTATGAAACTTTAGACCAACCAATATAAAAAAATACCTTAGTCAAAGGGAGTAGATAGATAAGGTGAAAATTGAGGGATAGGATTCCCCATGAATCCAATGAAAAAGAGAATTTTTACTAGACTTTGCAATTCAGAAAAGGATCTACTTGACAAGTTAAGAACCTTTCTTGAGAGTATTCTAGAGCATAGAGCCTTTCATAGTCAAATTCATTCTTAGAAACTTAGAAAAAAATTACCTTAGAAATACTTATAGTTTAAAAGTTTGGCCCAAGGCTAATTATATTGATTTCATGATCATCTCTAATTAATTTTCATAGTCAAGGCTTAACTATTCAACTCATAGAGCCAAAGACCAAGAAATACATTTTATATTGGTATACAAACTTTTCCTTAGATAATAAGACTCCATTTTAACCGTCCAAATTTCCTTGCCACATAAATTTTCTAAAGAGAGTCAAACTCCTTTTGTTAACTTTTAGGAGTAGAAAGCAAAAAAAGTGTAAATAGGAAGAGTATGCAACACATATCTTAAAATGTTAAGAATATTGAAAAAAAAAATCCAATATCACATTCTAAACTTGTCAAGAATCTTTTCCACAATTATCTATACTTTATTTGGGTTGGGAAGATTATTAGGAGTACCAAACAACAAAGGAATACAAAAATTATCCAAATGAATTTGTCCTATTTTAAACTAAAAACTAAGAGAATTTAGAAAAATGCCTTTGAAATTTCAATATATTGACTAGAATTCACCAAAAAAACAACTAGAACAATTTTAAAACTAATAGCCTCTTATGTTTTAGCAACTCCCATTAAGGCTATATTTTCCACAAATTCAATATAATAAATAAAATAAAGATCCATAGTCACAGTTTGACCTTGAATACTTCCATTAACTCTTTAGTGACTAAGGAACTTTCTCAAACTCTTATCCATAAGAATTAAATATAGGGGGAGAGAGGATCGCCTTGTAATCATCTGGTAGCTAAATAAGAGATGGGAATCCTTTAATAAGAATAAAAAGGAAGAAAACACCACACAACTCATTACCCAATCAATTGATGCTAAATAAAAACTAAAAAAAAAAACCTTGAGCAAGGACCATTGGACCATATCATAAGATTTGTACATGTTTAACTTAATAAACATAGATTGGTCCTTAGAAAAATCCATATTTAATGAATGGTTTATAATTTAAAAACAACACTATTAAGAATTAAATGCCCCTTCACAAAGCCCGATTCTTCTGAGATAATATCAAATAATTCAAAATATATTTTATATGATCAATAAATTGCTTGGTGATGATTGTGTAAGACTGACACAAATGGATCACTCCCAAAAAACTCAAGAAGATTCCCTATCTCAATTTCAACCTCCTTTACAAATCCGAAATTATCAACATCTCATTCAAACGATTTTTGACAAGCACACAAGAGGATGGTGCTGGGTAGGAATCTCCTAGTTCTTGTCCTCTGGTGCGAGGTAATTTTGGCATCTCTGTCGGGTAGGGTGGGTCTCCCAAAGATTCTCACAGGTCTTCTAGGTTGCTTTGTATCCCTTCTGAAAAGGTACCCCCACCGCTTAACTAGAAAGGTCATTTTCTAAAAACTACCAATGAGAAAGGATGTGTGGTCGAGAATGGGGTCCAGATCATGCATTTATAGGAGGGTGCTACTATAAAAAATCAAGGACCCGTCTCTGGAGCATTTGTTTTCTAAAATGGAAAACTTCTTGGTTCGTACATTCATGGGAAGAAGGCCCAATATTAAATTTGTTCGTAAGTGGGCTTCTTCCAAGTGGCCTATCAAAGGCTCTTTCTTTGTTTTGGCTCTTCTGAAAGGATTATTTTGTTTCAACTTCAATTTCCATGAGGTTTGATTGGCTACCCTCAATGGTGGACCCTAGTTCTTTGGTAAATAGAGCCTTGCTTTATGCAAATGGTGACCTAGTTTTGACCCTTATGCTCACTTGGCATCATCGCTTCCTACTTGGGTTTGTTTACTAGGCCTCCCTTTAGAGTTCTGGGATGAAAAAATTATTGTGGGAGTGTCCTTGAACTCCTTTGAAAGATTCCTCTCGTTGGATTATTTTACCAAAGAAAGATCCAGGTTGGTGTTTTCCCATTTTTGCATCAGTATCGAGCTGAATAAGGTCCTCCTAACCTCGATCATTCTGCAATCTAGGCTTGGTAAGTGGTCCCAAACCATTGACTATGAAAAAATTTCTTCTTTTTATCAAAATTGTTCTTCTATTGGTCATCTTTGCAATGCTTGCCACAAAGGTCTAATTTTCCCCCTATCAGTAAAGCTAAGGTTGTGACCTCCCCTTCCCCCAACCCTGGTGTTGAGGGATCTATCCTGGCTTCAGGGCTATCCATCTCAATGCCCCGGTCTCCACCTATGATTCTTGTTCCCTCGTCCTATGAGAATTCTCTTCCTAGCGTGCTAGCTCCTTCCCCTTTTTTGGCCCCTACTTTTGTTGAGCCCATTCCCTCTGCCCAACATCCGATGTCCTTACTCTTCTCTCCTACAACCAATGAGTGTTTTCCCAGGATTCCTCCAAGTTTTTTTTGGTCTCCACATTAAGCATGTCTCCTATGTTGCATGACGTTGGCTCACAACTAGTGTCTAATGAGATCCTTGCTTGTGTTTCTTTGGTCATCCCTTATGTTATACCCCCTTCCTCGGTGAATACTAGCCCTCTTAGTCCTTCCAGATTGTTCAGCCCTCGAAAGTTGGTAGATGTGGGTATTATTGTTAAGGTAAGAAGGAAGCCTGGTAAAGTCACTAGACAGAAAAAAACAACTAAAGACATTGCGAATGACAACCAGGAAACACTGGAGTAGGTTGGCTCTAGACGTAGCAAGAAATGTTGATCCTCTCTTGGAATATCTGAGGGCTTAATAGCCTTCATCAAAAGTATATTTTCAAGGATTTCATTAAAGATTTCAAGCTTGACATTCTTCTCTTACAAGAAACTAAAGTGACTACTACTAAGTTTGACAAATCTGGTAAGTTCATCTAGCCTAATACCCTATTTCTGGCAATGTATGTTATTGGGGCCTTTGGTGGTTTGGTTATGATGTGGAAACCTTTTCTCAATGAATCCCTTAACTCTAAGGAAAATAACATTTCTTAATGTTAGTTTCTCTCAAAGCTTTGGTCTTCCTACTTGCGTACTATCTAATGTTTATGTGCCCAATAATATGGTTTAGAGGAGGTTTTCCTGGATCAACCTGCTGGTATGTAGGAATAATTTTTTGCATACTATTGATGTGTGTTTTGGCACAGCAACATTGCAAACAAAATATAGCTACTTTGCTTTTCCTGAAAGAGAAAGATGATCACATGGATACCTTAGCTCCCAAGGTCTTTGTAGTTGGGTCTCAACTATGCTAATGTCCCTCAGTGGTCAATGTAACAGTACTATTCAAGGGGCATGTTGGTGTTGAGCTTTTGGACTGTTGTGGGTTAAACATGAATTTAAATCTACTCTAACCGGGGTTTTCAAAGAAATAGAAAAAGATGGATCAGGGCTTTGGGACATAAAAGAATGACACTTCATCCGAATTAACTAGACATGTTGCCTTTCAAGGAATTCCTAACTAAAACTGTAGAAAAAACTTAACTTGTGACTAACACATAGTTTCATTCATTCACAGTGTTGAATTCAATAGCAGATTGCAAGTTACCATTCAAATAAAACATAAAATCAAACTTCATTCCTTGAGAGCTTCCCAAATCAGATGATTAATTCAAGACAAACACCATTCTAAAACACAACATGAAATAGATTTTAATCTGGTTGCTTCTACTGTTAGTGAAACAGATAAGCAACATTTACAAAGTTGGCACAATCACCAGTGTACAGAAAATCTGTGATTTCAAATTATTTCCATTTACACTAAGAAAGCTGAAAGATACATTAGTCTATTTTGAATCTAAGTCCTACTCTAAGAAGACAAAAGAAGATCCTATTACAAAGAATCAGGATCAGCTTCTATCCCCTCTATTCCTATTTGTTCTAATCCTACTAGTTCCACTCTTAATTCTACCCTAGAAGTTCTAACCCTCAAAGTTCTAACCTTAGTCATCCCTCCTTTTACAAAGAGGCCAGAATGCCTTATATACAAAATGTACCAACAAGAATGTGTTGTCCCCCTGTGTTAGGGTTTACAAAATATTTGCTGACTGTAGGAGAGTCAGCTCTCAGATCTTTTGAAAAGAGTCGGTTGTGCATTCAATGTGGATTCCTGCTGTCCATGTTGATGAAGGATTCCTACTCGCAGCAGAAGTATTTTTAGATCTTTTGACAACTGCAACATTAACTTTCCCGCGTGCGTGTCCATCTTCAAACTTTGTTGGGGCACTTTGAATGCTCAGAATATCCTCATCAATGCTGATCTACCTCTTTGCCAATAGTCGCCACAGCTATCCCTCTAAGTCACAATTTCTTCCTTCCTTTGGCCTTTCTTTCTGTTCTAGACTCCTTCGCTCGTTGACTGTTCCCTGGAAGCACCATCGGGCTGCCTTGCAGATCTGAACCTTTCACCTGAGTCGATCCATTGCCTTTGAATCTCAGAAGGAATCCATTTCACTCGTATTTTGTTGTTTTTCAACACAGGGGCAATTAATTGGTCAAAGGGACCGATGAGTCATTCTTTTGGCTCCTTTTGATTGGTTGGGCATACGCCAAGTGAGCTCCTCAGTGGGTCAAAGGTGGTCTGATTAACATCGCATGTCAGTGAGACACCATCGGTGTCTCCCCGATACGATCTCATCCTTCAGTAGTCATCGGGGTAGCATGTGGCGGTCAGTGAGACCTTTCGGCGAGCTGTGAGGGTCATACCGAGCTCCAAAAGAACATCGGCAAGATAGCCGCTCATCAGTAAGACATCACAGCAACGATATCCCTCTTACTTGCTTGGAGTTTGTTTTCCTTTTGGCAATACTTCTTAATCGGCACAAGGTCATAGCGACTTCCCCTTGGTTATACCGATATCTCGTTTTCTTTGTGAACCTACCGCTATCGGCAAAACTTTCATAGTCACTAAGACCTCCTACCGAAGATGCAAACTCTTCAGCGAGCTTCTTCATGTCGGTGAGACTATAATGTTTCGGGGAGACCTTTCCCCGAACTTCTTTCTTCTTACCGAGCCCATTTCCTTCGTTGAGACACCTTAGAGTCGCCCAGACATTTCGCCGAGTGCCCTTTATTCTTCTGGAGTCTCCCTGATTTCCTTTGTTGACCTTCTCACGCCAATTTTTATTTTTGTTTCGGCATGACTTTCTTCCTTCGCCAAGACCTTGTGGCGATGGCATGATTCTTGGCCAAGCCAATCTTATCAGGAGGACCCTTCCCTTCAGCAGAACTTTCTACCGAAGGCAACACCTCTTGGCGACCTTGCCCCGCTGTTGCTGAGACTTTTGTATCAGCAGGACCTTTCACCGATTTCTTTTACTTTCGCCGAGCTTCTCTTTTGTGTCACTAAGACTTTCTTTGGTCAGGGAGATGTCTTATAGAAACCAAATGTCTCGGAGAGAGCCTCCGCATGTTGTTTCTTTGGTCGTCGAGGCTTATTAATTCTCTCACCAAATACCACTGATAGAATCCCTTTGTGGCATGTCGGTGTAACTTTGTGAATTCTCTGAGACCATATGCCGATGAAGATGACTCCTGCCGATGCCGCTTTTGTCACTGTGACCTCACATCTTCGGCTAGACATTATACCGAAGGTTTTATCCTTCACGGAAAGCAACTCCCTTCTGCAAGACTTTGAGATTTCACTGAGACTTCTTAGCAAAGAAGTTGACTCCCGCCGAAGGGATAACTCATTGTGCGGTAATCGGGGAGACATCGTGAACTTTCCAAGACTTTATTCTGAAGACAAGCCTCCTACCGAAGTGTAGCTCCTAGTTGCCGTGACTATATTTCATCGGCGAGACAATACGCCAAAACGCCCACACTCTGTCTGAAGACACCCATGTCGGTGAGACTGCACCCATTTGCCAAAATTATCCGGCGAGGTTATCTTGCTTTGCTGATACACCAACCCTCCCCGTCGGCGAGACTCCTGACGACTCCCTTTGCTTAGTCGGTGAGACTTCATGAACTCGCCGAAACATCTTGGTGGGGAGAGAACATTGTGTCGACAGTGAATACCTTCTGCCACCCGTCGATGAGACCTAAAGATCTCGCGGAGACTTCTCTCCGAAGGAAACCCCTCATGTCGATAGGAAATTCATGTCGTCGAGATGATTACCCTTGTCTTGCCTACAGGTCCTGCATATGATTCTTGATCGTTGTGACAGCTCTGGGGTCTTGCTGATAGGCAACATAAACGCAGATTTGAACCAAACAAACCGTAGGTTGGGGAGATCATGATAATCCCATGCAGATATGATCCTTAATGTGGAGTATTCTGATTCCTTGGGATTTCAAATAGTTAGAGCCCAGCCACCAGTCAGTAAGAGTCTAGAAAAAGTCTTGCCAAATTTTGCCTTAACTGATTTTCATAACCAACTGGATAGAAGAATGCCCTTCAACTGAGTTCCCTTGGAAAATATTATCTTGGCACGATTTAATCCTGCACTCAACAAGGAAAACCACAGTGAAGATCATACAGATAGAAGTTAAATAATCAAAAACATCATCAAAATGAATCCCATGTTAGCAAGGTGTAGTTAAACTCTCAAACAAAATGATCATAGAAATAGGTTCAGGTTTCAAGTTGATCCCTAGAATCCAGGCCAGGGAGGAATTTTGGAGAATTCTGAACTAGGCGGATTCCAGTGGAATAGACATGAAACACTCATTAGAAACTTAATCCGATCCTCATCAATCAAGAAATAGCACGTGAGACCTCAAAAGCATCAATGAACCACAAAATGCACCTTTATTAATTAACTAGTCCCACTATTGCAAATTCTTCTCATTCTTCAGATTCCGGGGAAATGCGCGCGAGACAGATTTCCGCGAAAAAGGAGACACTAGGAAAATCTGGTCCATGGGGAATTCCGCGAAGACCAAAAATCCTTGAACAACAGTGTTCAACTGGAGTTCGAGTGAGATCCGGGAAAATCTGAATGGGATGGAAAATCCCGAACTCAGGAGAAAACCCGAAGAACCCCAAGAGCAAAAACAAAAGCCAAAGACAAAGAAAGGAAAAGAAAGGGGGACCCATTTTGTTCCAAATCAAAATGGGGTGGTTATGTAGGGCATAACAATTGGTGACTCAGTTGGGAAAATGGTTTAACCATTTTCAAGAATCTGAAGGATTCAACTACCTAGAACTTATGGTTAATGAACACCACAACTCCAATTGGGTTAGTTTTAACAAGCAAGGTAGAGCTAGAATCTCAAATGTAAGCCAATAATAGATACCTCTGAATCTATGTGTTTGCTTGATTGTGCATCACTCTCTCATGAAGCTTTCTTCATCTTTTGGACAATAATGTGTAAGATTTGAACTACATGAGTTGATTTTCTTTTAGCTGTTGTGTAGTGATATCCTGGGCATTGCTCCACGGCCAGTTAGGCGTCTATATCCCCGACGGAGATACCTCTAGTTTCCTCACAGCATTGCTCTACTTCCAGTCAGGCGTCCATAGCCTCGGTAGAGATACTAGAATCACCCATTCATATTGAATCTCTTTTCTCTTTTGATAATTCTTTTCTCTCTCTTTTTTTTTATAGAGTTCAAGATATTTCATTTAATTCTCTTTTCCTTTCAATATGTCAAATGTTTAACATCTTATCTGGGTTGAAAACTACCATGGACCTCATGACAGCACCTGGAAAATTGGATTTTTCACTCAAGTCCTACAACATTGTCATCCTAGGATAAATATATCATTACAAGAGGAGATGATCTTGTTGATTTTTGATAGATTCAGAGAGAGTTAATGAAATTTATTTACTTTGCACCTTGTTTTCAAGACCTCCCACAACTCTTATTGTCAATGGGCATAAGTCAAAAGTTTAGGACATAATCACCCAACCAGAAAGTATGAAAATATCTAAACTATTCTTCTCCAAATGACCAAAGTATGCTTCAGATAACAACCACCATTTTGATTTGGGAAAGAACAGATCAACCCCAAATAGAAAAGTTATTTACAACAGAAGCAAAAGTAGGATATTTACAAACAGAAAAAAAAAAACAAACTATCTACAAACAAAAACAAAAAGAACAAAAAAAGGAAAAAAGACCAAGCAAAGGAAAACTAACACTAATCTATCCTAATCCTAAACTAGCTCAAAAGCTAAGCTCTACAAACACAAAACTATAAAAATTCATACATTGACTTGACTGATTTTTCATTATGTGCAACAATCTTAACTTACTAGGCACAGTTCTAAACCTAGCAAATTTATCTTTATACTCAGAAATATAAAGCTTGTGTGCAATCAGTTCATTCTGAGGGCATAAAGCTTGAAATATTATCAGTTGTGGGCTCTCAGTTTTGTCATGATTTACCCACAAGCATGTTTTACTATCCTCTATGCCATAATGAAACTGAAAACTATTAAAACACAGAGGATAATGAAAGGGCACCACCTGATTTTGAAGATTACTCGTTACCAATGCAGACTTGTGTATTATCTCCTCTTGGCGAGGTCTCAGCTCATGGAACACCACTGAATTAGGGTTCGTCTTGTAGTTAGGATATTCACTCACCAGCATCTCTATATTCATCTTGGGCACAGAGTCAAAATTTTTCTAAATTTCTTGAGATGAAGTCTTACTTTGAACATTCTCTTGAGACATGTCATCCCCAAGGGTTTGTTAATCTACCTCAAGCTTATCACCATTGATGTTAGGGATACTGGAACATGGTGAACAATGATTTCCTTCAAACTCACTTGAATGTGTAGAGTCAGAGTCAGGAAAACACTTTCTCAATTCAGATTCCTCCACCAACACATGTGAGTAAACAGAATCAACATCAAGAAAAGACTCCCTGGTCTCATTTTCTTCGCTATGCTAAAGAGATTCAACTTCTGAGGTAACCTCTTGGTCCTTTTCTTGGCATTCGTCTGTTTCATCCAAATGTACCCCGCTATGAACTTCTTCAGGGAACACTTGACTGATCTGCACATCTACTTGGACTTCTTCTCTTAAGATTTCATCTTGGAATTTGAGTCCTTGTCTATGGCCACAAGATTAATTGGAAATATCCTCTTGAAGTGTGTTATCTGTTTCAATCTATTCACTGCTTAAATCAGCAGAGTCATCCTCTTGTATTAACCCACCAAGGTGTGTCTCTTCCTCATTCACCATCATGGAAGAATCTATGAATGCCTCGGTGAATCGATTCTCCACTTCTATCAAGTCTACACTCTTCACATAGTTATTCTCATCATGTTGGACGGATTGATCATCATTCTCATGTGTGCTAGTTGTTTCATCCTCCTTATTGAGGGGACACATACTCCAAGGATCCTCCATAAGTATTCCTTCACTAGTGATTAGTTGCTTGAAATACAAGTCCATCCTTCCTACGAAGACATGGCAATCCATCTGAGAGTGCTGATCAGTTTTATGTATCCTACATCCACTTGGCCCAACAAGTTCGGATAGTTTCAAATCTCCCAGCCCTTCTAATTTCTCCCTTATTCGAGTTTGCATACGAGGGATATCAATCCAGCATGAACCATGTCTCTTTGTCCATCCCTCATCACCCTGATTCTCATCTTGGTCAGAAGAGTTTACCTTGTCTCCTTCAAAACCATCGTTAGTACTAGCATTTTCAACAAAGCTAGATTCTATCTTGAGATTTCCATTATGCTCTAAATTTACATCCATTTCATGCTTTTCACCAAACAAGTCATCAAAATTATATTTTGGTGAATCAAATGTTTGATCTAGAACTTCATTGTGATGTAACGAAGTATGCTTTGGAAGATGACTGAAAAGAGATGATATGGTTATAACTTCATTGACAAGTGGAGTAGTTAACTCTGTGATTGGATTTTGCAAGGATGAATTCTCTTCGTGGTCTTGTGTGTGATGGACCTGATATGGGGTATGGGGAAATGTGGTGCTTGGACCATTAAAAAGGTGGTAGCTGCTTGGTGAGAATGATTGCATCTGGGTAGGGACAGTGGGTGGAGTGGCATAAGGCTGTAGATGATGGTAGTTTGTAAGCACAAGAGGGTTATAACCCTAATTTTGGCTATCTAAATTTCTAGTGTCACCTCCAAATTGTGCCAATAAGAGAGCCATTTTAAATGCATCATGCAAGGATGTAGCCTCACCATAATATCTGACTTTGGTTGCAAATGAAAGATTTAAACCCCAATAATAATGTTCTATCAGTATATGATCATCTACAACCAAACCTAAAGATTGAATCCTTTGATACATAAACATAAATATGTGATTAAATTGATAAATGAGTTCTGATGGTTTCCTTTTCATAGCTGCAAATTCAAACGATGGCTCTTGTGTTTGAGGACCAAACTGATCTAAGAATGAGATTTCTAACTCCACCCATGAATAAATAGATTTTGATGGCAGACAAACATACCATTGTCTTGCTGAGCCTTGAAGTGTTTTGATGAATAATTGATAGACAACATCCTCATGCAAAACCTGGAGAAAAGTAAGTATATTCCTACAAATTCCAACATGTTCAAAAGCATTTTGCCCGTTGTCAGGGAAAAATAAAGGAATCCTACCATACAAGTGACCAGGGATTTCATGGACAAATCCTGGTATATACAAAGGGCTACCCATCGGAGCTGGGTCCTCCAAGACCTGACCCAATCCAACTCACAACGATCCACAATTACTCATCTTCCCTCCCTTCTAGCGCCAGTTCCTGTTGACATGTGTTTTGGCACATCATCATTGCAAACAAAATATTGCTACTCTGTTTCTCCTAAAAGAGAAAGATGATCACATGGATACCTTAGCTCCCAAGGTCTTTGTAGTTGGGTCTCAACTGTGCTGATGTCCCTCAGTGGTCAATGTAACAGTAATATTCAAGGGGCCTGCTAGTGTTGAGCTTTTGGACTGTTGTGGGTTAAACATGAATTTAAATCTACTCTAACCGGGGTTTTCAAAGAAATAGAAAAAGATGGATCAGGGCTTTGGGACAGAAAAGAATGACACTTCATCTGAATTAACCAAACCTATTTCCTTTCAAGGAATTCCTAACTAAAATTGTAGAACAAACTTAACTCATGACTAACACACAATTTCATTCATTCACAGTGTTGAATTCAACAACAGATTGCAAGTTACGATTCAAATAAAACATAAAATCAAACTTCATTCCTTGAGAGCTTCACAAATCAGATAATTAATTCAAGACAAACATCATTCTAAAACACAATATGAAATAGATTTTAATTTGGTTGATTCTACTGTTAGTGAAATAGATAAGCAACATGTACAAAGCTGGCACAATCACCAGTGTATAGAAAATTTGTGATTTCAAATTGTTTCCATTTACACTAAGAAAGCTAAAAGATACATTAGTATATTCTAAATCTAACTCCTACTCTAAGAAGACAAAAGAAGGTCCTATTACAAAGAATCAAAATCAACTTCTATCCCCTCTATTCCTATTTGTTCTAATCCTACTAGTTCCACTCTTAATTCTACCCTAGAAGTTCTAACCCTCAAAGTTCTAACCTTAGCCATCCCTCCTTCTACAAAGAGGTCAGAATGCCTTATATATAGAATGTACCAACAAGAATGTGTTGTCCCCCTATGTTAGGGTTTACAAAATATCTACCGACTGTAGGAGAGTCGACTCTCAGATTTTTTGAAAAGAGTCGATTGTGCATTCAATGTGGACTCCTACTGTCCATGCTGATGAAGGATTCCTACTCATAGGAGAAGTCTTTTTAGATCTTTTGACAACTGCAGCATTAAATTTCCCGCGTGCGTGTCCATCTTTGAACTCTATTGGGGCGCCTTGAATGCTCAGAATATCCTCATCAATGTTGATCTACCTCTTTGCCAATAGTCGCCACAGCTGTCCCTCTGAGTCACAATTTCTTCCTTCCTTCGTCCTTTCTTTCTGTTCTAGACTACTCTGCTCATTGACCGGTCCCTGGAAGCACCATCGGGCCACCTTGCAGATCTGAACCTTTCACCTGAGTTGATCCATTTCCTTTGAATCTTAGAAGGAATCCATTTCGCTCGTATTTTGTTTTTTTTCAACACAGGGGCAGTGAATTGGTCAAAGGGACTGACGAGTCATTCTTTTGGCTCCTTTTGATTGGTCGGGCATACACCAAGCGAGCTCCTTAGTGGGTCAAAGGTGGTCCGATCAACATCACACGTCGGTGAGACACCATCGGTGTCTCCTCGATACGATCTCATCCTTTAGTAGTCATTGGGGTAGCATGTGGCGGTCGGTGAGACCTTTCGGCGAGCTGTGAGGGTCATACTGAGCTCCAAAAGAACATCGGCAAGATAGCCGCTCATCGGTAAGACATCACAGTGACGATATATCCCTCTTACTGGCTTGGAGTTTGTTTTCCTTTCAACAAGACTTCTTAATTGGCACAAGGTCATAGCGACTTCCCCTTGGTTATACCGATATCTCCTTTTCTTTGTGAACCTACTGCTATCAGCAAGACTTTGATAGTCGCTAAGACCTCCTGGCGAAGATGCAAACCCTTTAGTGAGCTTCTTCATGTCGGTGAGACTATAATGTTTTAGGGAGACCTTTCCCAGAACTTCTTTCTTCTTACCGAGCCCATTTCCTTCATTGAGACACCTTGGAGTCACCCAGACATTTCACCAAGTGCCCTTTATTCTTCTGGAGTCTCCCCATTTTCCTTTGTTGACCTTCTCACACCAGTTTCTATTTTTGTTTCAATGTGACTTTCTTCCTTCGCCAAGACCTTGTGGTGATGGCATGATCCTTGGCCGAGCCCATCTTATCGGCAGGACCCTTCCCCTTCGGTGGAACTTTTCGCTGAAGGAAACACCTCTTGGCGACCTTGCCCCGCTGTCGCTGAGACTTTTGTATCGGTATGACCTTTCACCGATTTCTTTCACTTTCCCTAAGCTTCTCTTTTGTGTCGCTGAGACTTTCTTCAGTCGGGGAGATGTCTTATAGAAACCTTATGTCTCAACGAGAGCCTCCGCATGTTGTTTCTTTGGTTGCTGAGACTTATTAATTCTCTCGCTGAAGACCACTAATAGAATCCCTTTGTGGCATTTCGGTGTAACTTTGTGAATTCACCGAGACCATATGCCGATGAAGATGACTCCTGTCGATGCCGTTTTGTCGCTGTGACCTCACATCTTCAGCTAGACATTATACTGAAGGTGTTATCCTTCGCCGAAAGCAACTCCCTTCGACAAGACTTTGAGATTTCACTGAGACTTCTTAGTGGAGAAGTTGACTCCCACCGAAGGGATAACTCATTGTGCGGTAATCGGGGAGACATCGTGAACTCGCCAAGACTTTATTCTGAAGACAAGCGTCTTGCCGAAGTGTAGCTCCTAGTCTCCATGACTATATTTCATCGATGAGACAATACGCCGAAATGCCCACACTCTATCTGAAGACACCCATGTCAACGAGATTGCACCCATTCACCGAAATTATCCAACGATGTTATCTTGCTTTGCTGATACACCAACCCTCCCCATCGGTGAGACTACTGAAGACTCCCTTTGCTTAGTCGGTGAAACTTCATGAAATCGCCGAAACATCCTGGTGGGGAGAGAAAATTGTGCCGACAGTAAATACCTTTTACCACAGTCCGTCAGTGAGACCTGAAGATCTCACTAAGACTTCTCTCTGAAGGAAACCCCTCATGCCGATAGGAAATTCATGTCGCCGGGACGATTACCCCTGTCTTGCCAACAAGTCCTGCATATGATTCTTGATCGTTGTGACACCTCTGGGGTCTTGCCAATAGGCAACATAAACACAGATTTGAACCTTGAACGAACCATAGGTCGAGGAGATCATGATAATCCCATGCAGATATGATCCTTAATGGGGAGTATTCTTATTCCTTGGGATTTCAAATAGCCAGAGCCTAGCCACCAGTCGGTAAGAGTCTAGAAAAAATCTTGCCGACTTTTTCCTTAACTAATTTTCATAACCAACTGGATAGAAGAATGCCCTTCAACTAAGCTCCCTTGGAAAATATCATCCTGGCATGATTTAATCCTGCACTCAACAAGGAAAACCACAGTGAAGATCATACATATAGAAGTTAAATAATCAAAAACATCATCAAAATGAATCCCATGTTAGCAAGGTGTAGTTAAACTCTCAAACAAAATGATCATACAAACAGGTTTGGGTTTTAGGTCAATCTGCAGAATCTAGGCCAGGGAGGAATTTCGGAGAATTTTGAGCCAGGCGGATTCCAGTGAAATAGACATGAAACACTCATTAGAAAATTAATCCGATCCTCATCAATCAAGAAACAACACGTGAGACCTCAAAAGCATCAATGAACCACAAAATGCACCTTTATTAATTAACTAGTCCCACTACTGCAGACTTCTTCTCATTCTTCAGATTTCGAGGAAATTCGCGCGAGATGGATTTCCGAAAAAAAGGAGACACTAGGAAAATCTGGTCCATAGGGAATTCCGCGAAGACCAAAAATCCTCAAACAACAGTCTTCAGCTAGAGTTCGAGTGAGATCCGGGAAAATCCGAATGGCATGGAAAATCCCGAACTCAGGAGAAAACCTGAAGAACCCCAAGAGCAAAAGCAAAAACCAAAGACAAAGAAAGGAAAAGAAAGGGGGACCCATTTTGTTCCAAATCAAAATGGGGTGGTTATGCAGGGCATAACACATAGTAACTAGATGGTGATGGGAGATTTCAATTCCCCTCTTTTTCCTTCTGAAAAGTAGGGAGGTAATCTAGATTTGTGAGACAACATATTGGATCTCAACTCCTTTTTACATAATGTGTGGTTTTAAAACGGATTTTGACTTCGAAGGTAGCTCATTCACCTGGTCTAATAAATGGATAGGGGACAATCTCATTCAAGTCCAACTTGATTGTTGTTTGGTGTCTTCCAATTGGGACACATCTTCACTCTATTTAAGGATCTTTGTTCCTCTTGGTGGAGGGGTCGTGGATGTGGTTCTGTTATGTAAATATGGCTTTTAAACTCAAGAGTCTCAAGCGCAATCTCAAAATTTGGAGTAAGAGTTGTTTTGGTAACATTTTTGAAAAGAAAGTCTCTCAAATACTAGCTTCAACAGATTCAAAAAGAGTTGGAATCTAGCTTCTAGGTGAATCTTGTTGCTAAAGAAAGGACCTTACTCAATGAACTGCATAATATTATTGAGAAGGTGGAGGTTTATTGGAAAAAACATTTCAAGAATCAATGGCATTGTGAGGGGAATATAAACTCCAAATTCTTTCACATGACAGTGATGAGACACATGAAGATGAATACTATCTCTTAATTCATCCTTGAGGATGGATCCACTGTGACTAATGAGGAGGATTTAGCTTGTGTTGGTGTTTCTTTTAAATCCATAATCTTCTCAACCCACACCCAACAGAGTTTCTGGTGGGTGACATCCTCAATGTCATCTCCCTAGCTCTACCCTAGTAGGATTTTACATCTATGGAAGATGGTGCTCAGGTGGATGAGGTTCGTAAGGTAGTTTTTTACCTCAGCCTTTTCAAGGCTCTTGGACTAGATGACTTTCCTTCTTTGGGTATGTGTAGGATGATCATGGAAAAAATAGGCCCTTAAGTGGCAAAAAATTTAGAAAAATTAGAGTTAGGCAACTTGACATAAAAATTTGAATAAGTTATCTATATTATTTTAGAAATATGTAAGAATAGAATCTATAGAAAATTGAATGTAGTTTCTAAACTACTAGGTTTGTTTAAAAAAAAAAATCTATTTTGTGAAAATTTGAAATTTCAATGCAGTGGTACTTAAATTTCAGGGAAAAAATAGGAAGTAGGTGTCTTTCTGACCACCCTAACCACAATAAAATTATAATATTTTTTTATAATATTTTAGATATAAGTAGAGGACTCATGCATCGATGTGATGCATATTTTTTTGTAATTTTTTTCCAAGTAAATAATTAATTATGAATTTTTTATTACAAATTTTTAAAAAATATAAAAACGCATATGTCTGACCACCTTAACTTGGTCGAAACTTCATGAAATTCAATTTTTCTTTTTTTAATCCTATAGTATGCGAAGCATAGAATGTGGCGCATGTTTTGGATTCAAAAAATGTGATACCATTTGAAAGCTATAGATATTTTTCAATCAGTCTAACAATTAAGACTTTAGTCATAATTTGAATAGAAAATGAATAATAATTACTTATTAAATTCAAAGTAAAGCATAATTTATATCAGTGGAAAGTTGAGAATCTCCTTTCAAAACCCTTTTCGTTTCATTAATTTTGGGTAAAAAATAGTCGTCAGCCACATACCCATCATATTGCCACTTTTTGGCCCATCATGATCTTGCACATACCCCATTCTTTTTTTAGATGTTTTGGGATATTGTTGATCAGGACATCATGACTACTGTGGCTGAATTTCTCTCTACTAGTAAAATCCTTAAAGAATTCAATAATAATTTCATTTTTCTTATTCCTAAGCATTAGGGGGCCAACAAGTTAACTGAATTTAGGCAGGTATTAATCTATGCAATATGTTTTACAAAATATGCTCCAAATTGCTGGGCAATTGTATTAAACCCCACTTGAACAAGTTGATTCATCCTGGCCAGAAAGGCTTTGTGATAGGCAGAAAAATAACTAATGCTATTATGTTAGTGCATGAAACCCTCCACTCCATGGATAAAAGCAGAAAGGAAAGTATGGCTCTGAAGCTGGATATCTCCAAAGCCTATGACAAGGTGTTGTGGGATTTCTTTTTGAAGTTCTCTATCATTTTGGCTTCTCTGGTAAATTGTTGAAACTCATTCAATGTTGTGTGGCCTCCCCCAAATACTCTATGATCATCAATCGAACCTCACAAGGTTTCTTCTTGGATTCCAAAGGAATTCGCCAAGGTGACCCATTCTCTCCCAATCTCTTTATTCTAATGGCTAAGGTCCTTGGCTATAATTTTGAAGTAAAATTTTGAATGGTTCTCTAGTGGGATTTTCCCCTTCCTTTGTGTCTCAACCAATCTCTCATCAACAATTTTGTTTATGAAATGATCTTGATGTGGGAGGCCACAATGCAGAGGCTAAAGGTTGGATGGATATTCTTTCAAAGTTCGCTAAGGCCTTTCGGAAGTGCATCAATTTTAGTAAAAGTGATATCCTTTTCCTAAATGTCAAACCTGCTCTTCAAGCTAGGATTTCAGGAACTATCAATTGTCATATCTTTCCCCTTCCCTTGACATATCTAAGTATGCCACTTACTATCAGTAAAGTGGACAATTATGTCTGGTCTACTCTGTTGGAATGGGTTCAAAGAAAGCTTGTTGTATGGAAAAGGGACCTTCTTAGCAATGCTGGTAAGCTCCTACCTCTCAAGACCACCTTTGAAAGTCTAGTTGTGTATTGTTGATGGGTTTTTTGCACCTCTCAACACAAGTAACGCATAGGTGCATCACCTCACTTGAAAGATAATTTCCTACAAGAAAATTGTAGAAAACTATCTGAAGGTTTTGGTTTTCAGGTTATGACTTGCTTGGAATATCTCAGTTGATTCATGTGATTTGCTTGTAATCATAGAGAAACTTTACGTGTGTTAAGTTGGAAGGGAATTGGTTCCTTAAATGGAGTTTATGGAATTCTGGAATGACGTTCTATTGCTACAAGTTCAAAACAATAGTCTAAAACTCCACTTTTATCATTAGATTTGGCTTTACAATGATGCTAGAACTTTTCCTAAATTACTATTCAAAGAAAAGTAAAAAGGGAAGGGAAAGAAGGAAGTTCCGGGTATGTGCAGGATCATCATGGAAAAAACAGGCCTTTAAGTGGTGAAAAATTCAGAAAAATCAAAGTTAGGCAACTTGATGTAAAAATTTGAATAAGTTATCTATTTATTTAAAAAATGTTGAAGAATAAAATTTGTAGAAAATTGAATGTAGTTTCTAAACTACTAGGTTTATTTAAAAAATTAAAAAAAATCTATTTGGTGAAAATTTGAAATTTCAATGCAGTAGTACTTAAATTTTAGGGAAAAAATAAGGTGGTGTCTGTCTGACCACCCTAACCACAATAAAATGATAATGATTTTTTATAAGATTTTAGATATTAGTAGAGGACTCATGTCCTGATGTGATGCAAAAATTTTTTACTTTTTTTCCAATTAAATAATTAATTATTATTTTTTATTACAAATTTTAAAAAATATAAAAACTCATATGTCTAACCACCTTAACTTGGTAAACACTTCATGAAATTCCTTTTTTTTAATCTTATAGTATGCAAAGCATAGAATGTGATGCATGTTTCAGATTCAAAAAATGTGATACCATTTGAAAGCTATAGATGTTTTTCAATCAACTTATCAATCAGGACTTTATTTGTAATTCAAATAGAAAATGAATAATAATAATTTATTAAATTCAAAGTAAAGCATAATTTATATTGGTGGAAAGCTGAGAATCTCCTTTAAAAACCCTTTTCATTTCATCAATTTTGGGTAAAAAAAATGTCATCAGCCACATACCCTACACATACCCATCATATCACCACTTTTTGGCCCATCCTGATCCTATACATACCCTTCCTAGACCTGCAACTACCAATGAACAGTGATAATGGAGAACACTATAGTGGAGAGATTTCTTGAAACTAAGTTCCACTTAACCAAATCAACTAACAGTATCATGAGACTAGTGCTATCTTCTAAGGACTACATATTTTCAACTATTCATTCACCATAAAGCATGAATAAAAGATGAATTTTAAGTGAAGCAATGGATTTATGTTTAGAATAGCTTTACATTGCTATTTATCATCAAAAAACAACAAAAAAATGAACAAGGAAGGGCATCAACACAACAGTATTCTTCAACATCAATGAACAACATTTATTAATCTACTTAAAGCATGCAAACATGCAAAACAACAAAGGAAATCTACTCAAATCTATCTAATATGAGGAGATGAATGATGAAACATGAAGGAAACTCAAGAATCCATCCAAAAGAAATGAATTTATATTAGAATTTTAGGATGTATTTACAACAACTCAACTCTCTCTTTGAAAATGAGAGGAGACCCCCTATTTATAGTTTTCAAAAAGAAAAATGAAAGGCCAAGATTTAATCTCATTGTGTGAACAAGATTCACTACTAATTAAGGTTTCACCTAGCCCCAATATTTTACAATTTTAAAATATAGTTCTTGTCTTATCCCTATTTTGTCCTCTAGCGCCTTCCACTGTAGTACTTTTGTCTTCTAGTTGATTGCCCTTTTTCTATAGCTACACCATGATGAACTCATCATCAATAATAGGCTTTCCTTCACTTTTCTTTATAGTGGCATACTCCACGAATTTTCCCATTAGCGCCTAAAGTTTGCTCCATTCTAGGATGTCGAATTGGAGCACTTGGAAGGTCAATTTTTTGGACCTATTGGTGATCAAATCCCAATTATTTGTGCACTTCGGTATATTCTTGATTACTTGCTCTAATTGGGAAAATTCCTAAGCGGAAAAATACATAAAATCTGGCATCAGTGAGTCTGTAACACCATTCTCCATCTTCTTATGAAAATAAATCCTTATCTTCTCTGGGTCTAGCTCAACAACAGGCATATCGTAATTTGTCATGAGCTTCAAGTATTCTTCACAACTTGTCTAATGTTCCTTGAACCATTCTAGGTTGAACTCTACTTCATGGAGCACCTGCTCCAAGACTTCTCTTCTATGCTCTAAGCCCATTTTCCATGTCTCAATTAGCCAATGGTCATCCTTTGCCAAACTTAACTCCTTCTCCCAGGTTCTCTTAGGCATTTGGAGGATAGCCTTTAGATTAGGATAAGTAATCCTATGTAATTATAGGAAGTCAGTACAAAATTTCTCTGTGTCTTCGAGTTGCTTTTGCACTTCCCGAAACTTGTTTGTTGTTTGGACAACATGACCAATGCCCATATCTCCATTGTATATTACCTGTTGGAACTAGTATTTAGTGGCTTTGGTATATTTCTTTCTTCTCTCTAGCTTGCTTACATGATCCTTGGATAGCAGTACTGGTAGGTTCGATGACGTCATTGGTAGTTCTCCATCAGAGGACCACTGTTGATTGTAAGCCGTAAGATCCACCACTTGTACCTTTAACTCTTCCTTGGAGGATTGGTCTTTTTTCATCTAGTGCACTATAGTGGCGACTGACCCCTAAAGGTGATCAATTTTTTTCTCTGGGAGTTGTGCCTAGGTTAATAGTGGAGATGTTATAGCTAACTCCTTCTCCCTTGTCCATTACCGAAGTAGCGATTTGTACTATCCTCGATCCTGATGCATTCATTATGATATGGGATTGGACTATTGGTTTCTTCTCCTTTTTCGTTTATATATGAAGTCATGCTAGGATGGGTTCCAACCTTTCTTTAGGATCCATTAGGGTGGGAGTCTTCTTTTGTAGCTACTTCTCCATCCTCTCAGGCATCTGAGCTCCTTCCTTTGGTGATTCATGATCACCTTCTTCTATTTGAGTGTGTTGGACCGCTCTTTCTTCATTGTATGAAGCTTCCTACTCTATTTTCTCTTCTTCTTCATCAGAGTCACAAATGAATATAGTTTTTCCTACTTGTGACCCAGTAGTAGCTATGTTTTGTTGGGGGCTATCTTCCCCTTAAGATGCATTTTCTTCCTCTTGTTTGATCTCTGTGTGGTGCCCTGTCTCAGGGCTCTTTTTCATTTTAGCCTCATCTTTTAGGCTTATCTTCTTCTTTACTTTCATCTTCTTTCTTCTCCTCTTCTTCCCTCTCAGGAGGTACTTCTTCTTGATCAAGGATTTTGTCTTGTTCCTTGGCTGGAGGCTCCATAGATACCTCCATGTATTCATCCGTTTCTTTATTTTTCTCAGAATATTACCTTTCAACTTTCTCTCCGATGTCTTTGAGTTGTTTGGAAAACTTTTCCTCTAGTTCTTGGTCAGATGACTCTACTATGTACTTGGAACTAGGATATTCCACATCTTCCTTGAAGGACTATGACCTTTCTTCTTCATGCACTACCTCGTCGATGACCAAGTTTTTATATTCTAGATGCTCATGGTAGTCAACCTTGAATGGATCTTCAGGTTCATCATCTCCCTCTTTGGCTACCTCCCTCTATTGTCTCTGTAGCTCTTCTGAGATTCACATGGCCATCTCCATTTTGGGTGGTTCTATTAGAGGAGGGATAGGGAGACCGACAATAGCTTGAGCTAGAGAAGCTTGCACTACATGGATCATCAGTACTCCCAAGAGCTCCATAGGTATATTTTTCATGTGTTAGGAAAATTCCTCTAGAAGAGTGAGGGTAGGCATTGTAGTTGTGGAGGCTAGAGGAACTGCAGTTGATGGAGAAATTGAGGGGGATGAGAGTGGGGAGGTTGTTGCAGAGAAGGAAACTCTTATCATAATGGGTTTAGTTGGTGAGGTGGAGGCAAGGTGAACCGAGATGTCCACTATGAGTGAAGAGGAAGTAGGTAATGCCTAAGATGCCAGGGGAGGAGTAATGGTAGTGGCGGTGATGGTGGCAGCAAGAGTAGAGGTGACAGGTAGAGACTTAGGTTGCTCGGCCTCTTCTTCTTCTCCTTCATGCAAGGGGTCCTCTTGGATCATGGGAATCTCAGAGAATCCGCTCGACTTCTTTGCTTTCTTTGAGGTATCACCCTCTAAAGCCTTCCTCAAATATACTTTATGCTTTGGCTGATGTTTGGCTACCTCTTAAATCTTTTTCTTG
The DNA here is from genome assembly GCA_007258455.2 of Sequoia sempervirens. Taxonomy (NCBI): domain Eukaryota; kingdom Viridiplantae; phylum Streptophyta; class Pinopsida; order Cupressales; family Cupressaceae; genus Sequoia; species Sequoia sempervirens. The sequence continues at coordinate 123,827,817 of VDFB02358134.1, forward strand.
ACCAAGTGGCAGGAGGATATTTTTGAGCATCTTCAGTCAGGGCAACAACAACCCCATTGTTTTTTTCGCTCTCGAGCTCATCTTCGAGCTCGCCATATGTCAATGTAGCTCCTTGTATCTTCAGCTAAGCGATCTATGCATCTATCCACTGCCTTGTCCTATGCTCTATTGGCTTTGTCAAGATATCAAGGTCATTGACCTCTTCTTCATTCCAATCAATGAGGGGTAATGGAAAGTTAGCAATGATGTCAAACCTCATATCTATGACAGTGTTTTCAACTTCTACGATTTGATCTAGTATTGGGAACAGTTTGACTATCTTGACGAAGTATGTAGTCATACACATATAGTGTCTCATGCATACCTCCTTGTCATCTCGACAGTTAGCTCAAAAATCTTCAACATTGTGCAAATGGGCATATTCTTTCTCAACCATCTTCTTCAACTTGCCATATGGATCTATCCTTGGCTGAGAAGTGTGGAGACCAAAGTTGTATTCAATGATCTCTTTCTTTGAGTACTCTGCACATTGGGATGCGGGAAGAGAATACATGCCTTGGCCAAAAGTGAGAGGTAACGAATGTATAGCCTGTGTTTGTTACTTAGGAGAGTATGTGCATGTTGCAACTGCTTGGAGACTTCTAGCAAAATCAACCAGTCATTTGGATACCAGGGAAACTTGTATGGACTCTCAAAGAAGCCTTCTATTTGGATGTATGTGAACTTGGGAAACTATATAAATAAGAACCTGAACCGATGGATGAATGCACGGGCATTGTGTATGACTCTTCTCTCAAATTCCCTTTTGAGAAGTCTAATAATGTGCCCAATAAAGGAATCATTCACCCTGTAGTAATCTTTCTTGAAATTTTAGTACTATTTACAAATACCTGTCATATACCTTTATCTCTGTTCTAGGAGTTGTGCTCTGTGCAACAAATAGACCTCTTTATGGAAAGGGATCAACCAGAAGATAGACCAGATAAGAGGTCATGTATAATTGGGAGGTCCTCTTGACCACTCAGAATTGCTCATGTAAGTTGTTGCTAAGCATCGCAGACCAGCGAAACTTAGCTTTTCCCCAAATGATCTCCTCTATGAAGTAGAACATCCAGTCCTGGAAGTAGGCTGCAGTTAGGATTCCCATGACCCTACTTAGCAAGCTCACCAAGTCATGGTAGTCTTCATAGAAATCACTTTGAAAAAATTCTTGAGGCACTTTGTTTGCGTTTCCCCTCTTCTCTTTCAACCAATATTGATTAATCAACTTCTTAAATCTTAGAGGGTCAGCCTTCCATGTGCTTTATGCATATTCCTTCGTTGTTTCCTCCATTGGATTGAAGGTGGGGATGTGGAAGGTTTTCCCTATGAACCTGGTGGATAGGTTATCCAATACTTTGCCATCTCGATCGACAATTCTTCTAGTTTTCTCTTGATAGGCTTCTCTGTAAGCCACTACCAATTCAGGGGCCACAAGAGCTGGCAAGAAACCGACTGCCTTAGCCAAGCCACTTTTCCTCATTTTCTTTTCATTTTCTGTAGTGGGGTTGGCGATAACCCTTTGTTTGAACTTGTCTATGTCAATTTTTCCAAGGTTAGTATAAATAATAGTATCCCACTTGGTAGTAACCTTGGAGGTGACCCCTATTCCCTAAATTGGTATTTCATTTGATCTTTATCCTCTTTTCCCCTCAAAACCTTGGTAGATTTATTCCCTTTCTACTTCTCTGTAGATGCACCCGAAGGTCCTGCAACTGATTCCATAAATCTTGCAAGCAAGGGGCAGTAGGCATATTCATACATAAAATGAGGAGAGTGTTAGAAAAATCCTACAAAATTGATATTAGATCAAGTAGTTCATCTTCCAAAGATCATAGCATCCTTTAAAAATCATCATTTTCCTTTCGTTCGGTGAAGATACAATAATGTGGGCCCAGGGATGCGGGTTTCCCTTTCCTGGAAGCTATTTTGGAGGAGGCAGTAGAAGGACAATGAAGAGGGAATGACGACCCACATCTAGCCATCTGCATCAATATTTTTTCCTCATAGTGAGGCCCACCAAGGTGTTAGGTCATTTGGACATGTAGGTTTGATCATCCTTGAGGTCTTTGGAACTAATAGTTCAATCATTTTGTCATGTAGGTCTAGAGGTTGTAGGAGCAAGTGGTGTCTTGGTCATTATGAGCTCCGCCATTAGGAATGGCATTGGAAAGGTGGAATCCCACAAACAAAATCCGATAATGTGGGACCCGCAAGAAGGAAGGACGATGTTGGTTCAACTTCAAAGTTCAAGTCCTTTTAGAATGGTTCTGGCAATAACCTGCAAGAGGTAGTTCGATGGTGGCTGCTTGAAGACATCAAAGGTTGGATGTCAGCCTACAAGCAGTGATCTACAATGGAAGGTCCGAAAACAACATACTTGATTGTTTTCATTCTCGAGGCCCAAATGGAAGTGGATCATGCGGAGCCCAAAAGGGGGGCAAACGAGACATTGCAGCCATTAGTGTTTTAGTTTCCATGGAGATTGTAGGAGGGGAGTAACAGAAAGTTGCTAAGGAATAGCTGCTCTCAAATGGCGATGGCAAGGTGACATCCCATAGCAGTCGATCTGCAAAAACATTTCACTTAGGTTTTTTTCTCAGAAGGGTCAAACAGAAACAGGTAGTGTGGGGTACACAAAGCGGGAGGAACTGGGGGTCATGCCATTAAGAATGATTAATAGGATGACAACAAAGAAGAGGTGGAAACCTGTGTCAAATGACCCACATGAAGAGTTTAAACAAACCATAGGGGCGACGGACAAGGCTCCTACGAAACTAGAATGGCGGAAGGCTAGGGTTAGATAGCCGTTGAGGAACGATGAAAGAAAGGAGGCCATCTATGTGTGGAAACCCGCACTCACGGACCTATAGGGGCCATGTGGATCCCCACTTAACTTAATATTTTTGTTTGATTTGATGGTGATAGTGAGGAGGTGGCATCTACTCGCCTGTGCAGGCTCGCCAAAGGTGACAACCGCGGTTTGGAATTTGTTGTTTGGAGAGCCAAGGTAATGGTGGCAAAGAGTTTTTGGGTCACAAGGGCTCGACGGCCCTGGTCAAGAATGGAAATGAAAGTGTTGGGTTTCGTATGGCCTTGAAGGGCTGATTTTTGAGGATTTTTCAATTTCTAAAACACAAGTTCTATGCAGAATGAAGTTTTCTAGCTAGTTTTAAGGTTTTTCTTATCAAGATTTTAACAACCTTGAGAAACTCAACAAAACACACATGACATGCGCGGCAGCATAAAACCTACCTTATAGACCTGATGAAAGGAAATGCATAAGGCTTTAAATTCATCCTCAAGGTAGTGCGAGCCCGAAGGTGACATAAGTAGGAGGAGCTCTAACACGTTCAACAAGAATGTCGGTGAAAATGACTTGTACACTTCATTATTTATAGAATTTTGGCCATTAAATGCCAATACGACTGCGAGTGGGTTGGTGGGCACAAATTTTGAAATGGCCAGCGATGGGAACATCATAGCCTATGAGGCAGGGATAGCCAAGTTTTTGTCATTTGGCATTTGGCAAAAGGAATGATGACAAATGACATAGACCTCGTAGTGTGGGTGGATGGTCCATCTCAGCCACCATAGGGATGGTGAAGGTAGAGTGGAATTCTACAAAGGGCAGCCCGCATGGGTGGATCCACAATGGACGAAAGATGACAACTTGAAGGACTTAGGGAAAACTGCCAGAGGAACTTCACGAAGGAAAAAGACTTGAAAATTTCAAGGATGGTGAAACTTGGTCAACTCAAGATGATAGCTTGAGGACTCCTTGACCACTGAGGACTCAAAATAAGGGGCACACAAAAAGAGGTGAAGGAAAAGGTAACTCGACGAAAGAGAAAAAGAGAGGGTCCCTATTCCGAATAGGGCATGTGTGATATAGGCACAATAAATGCTGACTCTACTAGGAGAGAGCTCCTAAGTGTTCTAAGGATAAAGACTTATTTAGAACCCAAAATCTATAGTTTCGTAGACCAGAAGCCAATTTCCATAAGTAAACTAAGGAAATTCTAGGAGAACAAAGATCCTTAATTGAATTAGATCACAGGAACACCTCAGAAGTGTGTGCATTTGGTGAATTCATTGCCTTTCCTAAGAGACTATGACAAACAATCATCAATTAGGAAAAGCAGGCTATGTAAATTGTCTAACCCCAAAAGTAACCTAGACATTGATCCACTACCAGTCATGCGTCCATAGCCCCGAAGGAGTTGCCATTGGGATCCCATGAACATTAGTCTACTTCCAGCTAGGCATCCATAGCCCTGGTAGAGTTATTCCCACACCCACACAACCGCTTTATTTTCATTTCTCTTTCTTTCTTTTCTTTTTAAATATTTTCTTTTCAGTGCTCTTTCTTTTACTTGACTGTGTAAGCATCGAAGCTTACTGTGGGTTTGGAATCATAGTGGTCACTGGAGCAGACTTAAGATTTTTCACTTGCTAGGCCCTCATAACAACCATTGTATATCTCTTCAGAAATAATTTAGGGTGTGTTTTGTGCAGGATCTGAGATGAGCGTGAAAGGATTCAACCAAGGATCATGTTATAAGTCAAGCCTGAGTTCAAATAAGGAAACCATTCCTGATAAACAATGAGAGATCAATAATTAGGAGTGAATATTTATCCAGAGAACATAAAAAATAGACAACAAAGTGAACTGTTCGTCAAACCGAGCATGGCCATTGCATTAGAAACAAAGGAACACCCTCAACAAAACAAGACAGTCAGGCGAAGAGCAACACAAAAGCAAAGTGAGATAGTGAAACAACAAAACAAAGGAAACCTAAACTAACCTATATACATATCTTTACAAAGGCAAGCTCAGAAGAGCTTAGGAAAGGAAGTAATGCTTGAGGTGTTGTCTGTTGATGGGAAATGGGACATCTTCACTAGTTAATGTCTTTAGGTGGAAAGCATTATCTCCTAAAATCTCAGAAATTTGAAAGGGGCCAAGCCAGAGCTTATCGAATTTGTCATGTCCCCCTTTCTTTTCATGGGCCTTGTCCCAACATAGGACCAAATCAACAATTCTAAAGGCCTTAATTTTGGCTCCTCGGTTGAACCATGTCTTAACCATGCCTTGATGTTTGGCAAAGTTTTCTATGGCTCGGTCACAAACTTCTTCTAGGTGGAGTAGTTTAGCTAAATGGGCTTCTCAACAATCCCCCTCTTCATAAAAGGTGTTGATAAATTGGAGGGTGTGGATATTTAAGTGCATGGGAAAAATAGGCTCCAAGCCATAAACAAGATGGAATGGGGAATTACCTAGGGAGGCCTTGTGGCGTGAACGATCTGACCAAAGGGAAAAATGCAACTAGGTGTGTCAGTCTTTAGGGTTCCTATCGAGCAACTTCTTGATTACAGTGATCAAGTTCTTGTTCGTGGATTTGGCAAGGCCATTTCCTTGAGGGTAGTAATTGGATGAAAACTTAAGGGAAATACCATAATCAAAGGCCCAACTAGCGAATTTGTGTTAGGAGAAGGTGGGGTTAGTATCACAAACAAGAGCATATGGGCAACCAAAATGATTCAGAATAAAAATTTCAAGGAAATTAGTAACTACCTCAGTGGTACATTGCCTACATGCAATTGCTTCTTTCCATCTAGTATAATAATCAAAAGAGGTTAGAATGTACCTATGACCCACATAGGATGGTGGGCTTATCAGACCGATGAATCCAAGATCCCATTGTGCAAACGACCTTACCTCAAGGACTAGTTGCAGTGGGACAACAAAATTTTGTTCTATGGTTGCAACCATTTGGCACACATGGTAGGTTCTATCGTGATTGTGTGCATCCTTGAATACTGTTGGCCAATAGTACTCGGTGTGCAAGATTTGATGAGCAGTGGAAGGGCTAGATCCATGACCAATACCAATTTTTTTGTGAAATTCCTTTAACACTTAGGTTGCCTCTTCTTTTTCTAGGCATCTAAGGTAGACACCTTCATGATTTCTCTTATATCAAGTATAGACCCCTATAGCATGTAGTTGTTTATTTTCAGCTGAAGAGCATATTTTTGAACTCCCTGCAGATGAGATGGGAATTTCTTATGCAACAGATAGTAGATGATGTCATAATACCATTCTCTTGGGGAGACGTCCTCATGTTGGTACTGTTGGACAGTAAGCTTGGGTCCTACTTCAATCAATGTTTCAGCTATCGTATGGGTAAGGGCTTGCCCTCTTACTAGTTTCATGGATTAAATCTCCATGTTATATTCCTACAACAAGGTGACCCATTTTTCTCTTCTTTCTCCTAACTCATTTTGCATTAGCAATGTCTTTACTACTGGGTTAGGTACTATAGCAAACACCTTGGTCCACAAGATATAATGTTTGAATTTCTTGACTCCCCAGACTAGGGAATTTGCTTGTTTCTCCACATTATGGTACCTTAGCTCAGTATCCTTTAATGGAGCAATCATAAAGGCAATAGGGTATTCACTTCCTTCATCATCGTTTTGAGTCAATATGCTGGCGCAAGAATGGTCTGAAGCGAATGAGTAGATGTAGAATGACTTCAGGTAGTCCAAGCTGACTAGTATGGGTGCATTAGCAATTTATTTCTTGATTTCCTCAAAGGCCTGCTTTGCCTATGGCATCCACTCAATTTTAGCATCTTTCTTCAACATAGCATTGAGTGGCTTGACTATTTCAACAAAGCCAGTGATGATTTTTTTTAAAAAGTTCATCTTTTGAAAGAAAGATTTCAACTCTTTCTTGTTGCCTTGCAGCTGAATCTTCATGAGGGACTGAATATGCTTGGGATCAATTGAGATACCTTTCTCTAATATTACATGACCGAGCAGCTTGCCTTTGGTAACTCCGAAGATGCACTTCTTTGGATTCAAGGAAATCCATAATTCCTTACACTTTTGAAAAACTTTGCATAGATTAGCAACATGATCATCCCTATTCTTTGAAAAGATTGTGAGATCATCCATGTAGATGATGATACATTTTCCAATCAGATCTTTAAAGGAAATATCCATTGCATGTTGGAAAGTGGTGCCAATGTTGATGAGTCCAAACGACATCCTTCTGTATGCAAAGGTTCCCCACTTGGTGGTGAACGTTGTTTTGAGCCTATCCTTGTACTGCACCATTACTTGATTATACTCGAAGTATCCATCTAGGAAAGATATCATTTGGGATCCGTTAATGATCTACAATACCTCATCCAATGAGGGTATTGGATAATTGTCCTTTTTCGAGGCTCTATTCAAACCTTGCAAAAATCTATGCACAATTTTATTTCTCCATTCTTTTTCCTAACTAGAACTAAATTGGGCACCCACGTGGAGTGCCTGACTGGAAATATGATCCTCGCGAACAACAATTTTTGTACTTGTAGATGATGGGCTCCAATAATACATTGATGGGACGTTGTCATTTTCGGAAAGGCCTTACATCCGACTTGAGAGGGATGGTGTATGTGATGATCTAGGTGTCGTATGTTTTCAAATCCTCGTAGCTCCAAGCGACCACATCATGGTACTTTCATAGGGCATCAAGGATCCCTCTCTTCTCTTCTAGTGTGCACACCTTGTCGATGAATACATTATTAATTTCCTCAACTGTGCCAAGATTGTGAGTGTCACATTGATTATTGATAAAGTCTTTCTTTGCTTGTTGATCATGTTCTCTAATCTAATCCAAGTCAAATATCTACTCAAGTTGGGCCATAACCCTAGGAATATTATTTGTCTTGAGGTTAATAACCCCTTCTATAACTATTTCATCTTCTTCAAGCTCTGCCTCATCAATTATCTGAGTTGAAAACACATCAGAACTAGTGATAAAATCCAAGATGTGCTTATCATCATTGAATACCTGAAAGTTGGTGACATTGTCTGACAGAGACGAGGTGGAGGTAAGCTCAAAAGTGAACCTTTTGAGGCCATATAGTGACAAAGGTTGAAGGGTGCTGGCTACTTGGGCTAAGGAATCAACCATATCATTCTGAAATTAAGGGATCAACTGAGTATTAAATGTATCTAGACTTTCTAAAAGATACCAAAATCTATGTCTATAGTTTGCTAGCCTTTGGTCATGGCAGGAATATAATTTTCTAACCTGTTTTACCACTAACTTTGAGTTTCCAAAGACTTGCAACATTTTCACTTTCTTCCTTAGGGCCATCAAAAGACCATGGACAAGTGCTTCGTACTCTGCTACGTTGTTTGTACAATAAAATTGAAGCCTATGAGCAGCGAAATAAGTCTTGTGGAGTTGATGAGTTGAAACCCAGCTCCCACTCCTTGCTTGGAATTAGATCTATCGAAGCGTAATGTACAAAACTTGGAGGGTTCTTTGGATCTAGGGTTGATCATACATTCATCTTTCCTCAGTTGCACACTCACATCTGTAGTTTCTAGGTTGGACATAGACTAAACATTGATCAAAGGTGTCAAGTTGTTTAGTTTGGGGCTCCTTCTTTAGAAAAACTTATTCGTTGATATGAGCAACTGCTATTTGATAAAGGCAACATTCAAATTCTGAGTGGGAAACATTGTGGACCCTGCACCAACTAGGTAACATGAGCTCCTAGAAATCCATTCTTTCCCCTAGGCTGAGCTGATCTTGCACAAAGTTTTTTATGAAGTCTTGGAATCCATCTAATAGTCCCAAATTCCCATCATCATAGGATTCCTCATCATCTGACTCAACCAACATTTCTCTGCTTTGAGGTGCATAGGCTAAATCAGTAGGAGGGCTACACAACACAAGGAAAACCTCTTCAGCTGCCTCCTCTTCTTGGAACTCTGATCCCTCTTGGTAAGCCATGAGGCAGTAATTGCCCAATTCTGTTTCAACAAACAACACCTAATTGGTGTTGTTGTATTATGTAATCATAAATTTCATGTGTGGCTCCCGGTCTACGTGGATCTAGTTTGCTAGCCCCTTCCATGGCAACCACATGTGAGAAAAGTTAGTTGTGGCATATCCATTCAACGCCCTAGTGAATTCCCTTCCCAATATTATGCCATATGTGTCTAGGATATCCGCAACTTGGATGTCAATGAATTTTCGCACTCTTGGATCTATAGCAATCTGCATAGGGATTCAATTGATTTCCCCAACTATGTTTACCTCAGTTTTGTCCAGTTGGGTCACCTTTCACTTGGAAGGAGTGGGAACTATTCCCAGAGCCTTGCATACAACAAGGGGTATGAAATTAGTTGATTCTGCTGAATTGATCAAGCAATAGTGTAGATTCTTCCTAAATATTCTGATAATGGTGAGAAAGGGTGGTGTTTCTAACTTCCCCTGGAACAAGCCCATGGGAGCATCTGCTTGAGCCACTTGATTTTTATCTTTTTCATTGGTCTTTTCCTTGGTTTTCACTTGGCTTTGCTCCTTAGTAGGTTGTTTTCCTATTTTTTGATTTGAGGGGGCATCCTTTTTCTTTCGTATGATTTCTTGAATTACAAGCTCATGTTGTGATTCATCAAAAGAGACTCTCTTGGGAGGTATCTCTTGTGTTGAATTGGAAGCAGTCCCATTGATCACTCTAAAGAACACATTTCTAACTACAGGGACTTTAAGCAATTTGAAAGCAGACAAACTTATTCTAACCTTCTTGAATTCTTCAACAAAATATTCACCCATTTGCTGAATTTCAGCCTCAAAGGATTTTCCTTGGGAAAAACCAATAGACTTGTTTTGCATTTGATTTGGTTGTTTGTTCTTGTTAAAGTATTGAGTGGGCACATGGGGGTAACTTGGATTGTTACTAGTTTTTGGATCAGGTGGGGTGCTGAAGTTATTAGGTAGAATGGAGGTTGTAAAGGGTCCTCCTACTTTCCTATTTCTTAAGTTATACGGGATCGCTCTTTGGTGAAACATTTGAACTTCATCCTCACATGCCTCCTCTTCATCTACTAGACCATTATCTACTGAAGTAAAGAGTTGAGATAAAGTTTCTTCGTTACTTACCTCTTTTACTTCTTTGTTCTTTAAGGGAGTGACCTCTTTTTAGGCTCATTACTTTCGCTTCGTGGAAACGAAGCTTGATTGACTACGAGCACAAAAGAGTCATAGGGATCATATGGAACTATATCTTTGCAGTCGACATTGTCCACAACATTTTGTACTTCTACTTGAAAGATTTTTGTAGTTGTCTAAAACTCGGGGCAATCCAATTCAGAATGCCTATTTGTTTTATGGATCAGGCACCATCCAAACAAAGGTACCTAGGCTAAGTACACTCCACTTGTCATTTTATCTATGTTAGCCGGTTGGTCAAGAGGGGTGGGAACAACTTTTTTATTTGGCCTTGTATTCCATGTCTGGTTCTACCATTGTGAAGACCTCCTTTCAAATTTCTGGTTGGAATTTTGTCCTCTTTCATAATTCTTCCCAAATGAGGTACCCACATCATAATTATCTCTATTCTCCCGGTTGAGGTTGGCCTAGATGCTATGTTGAGAAGCTTGCAACTAGTTGTTCTAATTTCTTAAGTGTGTCATCTCTGTAGACATTTTCTTGATCATCTATGCTAGTTCATCTAGTCGATTCTTCTCTATATTACTCGGTTGTGATTCTTGGTTCTGGAGGAAAACTAGCAGCACCGTTGGTTGCTTTTGTTGGATAGATGGGAACTTATGCCCTTGTAAATATATAGGCACTTGAGAGTGCTGATGATAGACCTGTTGTTGCTATGACTGCAAGTAGTGAGGCACTGGGGGTGCCTGATTCATTCTCAGTCCTGGATGAGGGACTATGGGCAGTTGTGGAATTTGATTCATAAGAGGTATTTGATGTGTCAAGGCCTGAGTAAGTCCTTTGACTTGCATTGGATGATTGACCGGTCCCAAAGAAGGAAGCAGGCCAAAAATATTTTGGTCCAAGTCAGTGGTGGCTATGACCACATCAGCGTAGGCATCTACCAACCTGGCAGGTGGTGGGCACATTCTTTTCACCAACGTAGCAATGAGGTTGTCTAGGGCAGTGTAATAAACTGGTAGGGCTGCAACATCATTAAGCACGTATGGAGTTTGTAATCTCATGTATGCCGAGTGAAATTGAACATTGAAGGAGTTGATTGGCTTGTTGACCTCCCTGTGAGCGGACATGAATTGCTGATATAATTTGGAAGGGATGACCAAAATTTCTTACTTCTGCAAAAATGTTTTCTTCAAGAGGTTCCAAGTGGTAATAGATCCTATTGGAAAATTGATGTACCAATAAAAGGCCTCTTCCCCCAAAGAATAAGGGAAGAGTCGCTAAGCCACGTCCTCATGGTCAATTTGCATGTCTTTCAATGTTGTTTGAAATATTTTGATATATTCTCCTACTGTCCTTTGTGGATCACAAGGAGAAAACTTCGTGCAAAATCCCTCCAGATTCTTTAGCATGTTGTGATAATCATTGAAGGATAGTGGGGTAGGATTATTACCCAGTCAAGCCATGAGGGGAGGTGGAGGTTGTATTTTTTGTATAATAGTAACTTGAGGTTGTGCAGGGGAAGCAACAGTTGGAACTACCCTTTGGGCTTGGAAGGATGGAGTAGGGGCAATGCCCTAGCTATGGGAAGTGAGTAGCTGAAAGGCAGCTTGGGATGGCTAAGTGGAGGAAGTGGATGTGGGAAAGGAAGGATGAGTGTGGTGCAAATGAATGAATGGAGGAGGTGAGGATGGAGGTGAAGTGGATGGATCAGATGAGGAGGATGAATTTTCTTCCCCCCTTTTAGCTCTCTTAGCCTTGGTAGGGGGTTGTAGTTCTTGAAATTCCCATTTGTTTAGTGTGGATCTCATAACTCTATGAAATCTTTCAGGGGAGAATGAACCAATTCGATCTAGCTTAACACAATTCAGGCCCTCCCTCTAGTGCCAGTTCTGTTGATGGGTGTTTTTACACCTCTCAACACATGTAATGCATAAGTGCATCACCTCTCTTGAAAGACAATTTCCTACAAGCAAATTACAAAAAACTATCCTAAGGTTTCAGTTGTCAAGTTATGACTTGCTTGGAATATCTTAGTTGATTCATGTGATTTGTTGGTAATCACAAGGTATCCTTATGTGTGTTATGTTGGAAGGGAATTGGTTCCTTAGATGGAGTTTATGGAATTCTGGAATGATGTTCTGTTGCTACAAATTCAAAACAGCAGTCTAAAACTCCACTTTGATCATCAAATTTTGCTTTACAATGATGCTAGAACTTTCCCTAAATTACTATTCAAAGAAAAGTAAAAAGGGAAGGGAAAGAAGGAAGTTCCTAGACCTACAACTACTGATTAAAAATGATAATGGAGGACACTACAGTGGACAACATTCCTGAAACAAAGTTCCACTTAACCAAATCAATTAACAGTGTCATGAAACTAGTGCTATCTTCTAAGGACTATAGATTTTCAACTATTCATTCACCATAAAGCACGAATAAAAGGTGAACTTTAACTGCAACAATGGATTTATGCTTAAACTAGCTTTACACTGCTATTTATTATCAAAAAACAACAAAAAGCATGAACAAGGAAGGGCATCAACACAATAGTATTCTTTAGCATCAATGAACACCATCTATTAATCTACTAAAAGCATGCAAACACACATAATAAAAATGTAAATCTACTCAAATCTATCTAATATGAGGAGATGAATCATGAAACATGAAGGAAACTCAAGAATCCATCCAAAAGTAATGAATTTCTATTAGAATTTCAGCAGCATGTCTTTACAACAACTCAACTCTCTCTTTGAAAAAGAGAGGAGACCCCCTATTTATAGTTTTCAAAAAGAAAAATGAATGGCCAAGATTTAATCTCATTGTGTGACCAAGATTCAATACAAATTAGGGTTTCACCTACCCCCAATATTTTACAATTTTAAAATACATTTCTTGTCTTATCCCTATTTTGTCCTCTAGTGCCTGTCATTGCAGCACTTTTGTCTTTTAGCTGATGGCCCTTTTTCTACAGCTACACCGTGAGGAACTCATCATCAATAACAGGCTTTCCTTCACTTGTCTTTATATTAACGTACTCAACAAATTTTCCCATTAGCGCCTGAAGTTTTCTCCATTCTAGGATGTCGGATTGGAGCACTTGGAAGGTCAATTTTTTGGACCTGCTGGTGATCAGCTCCCAATTCTTTGTGCACTTTGGCATATTCTTGATTACTTGCTTTGATTGGCAAAGGCTTAGGCTGAAAAATCCATAAAATGCAGCATCAGTGAGTCTATAGCACCATTCTCCATCTTCTTATGAAAATATGACCTTATCTTCTCGTGGTTTAGCTTGATGGCAAGCATATCATAATTCGTCATGAGTTTCAGGTATTCTTCACAACCTATCTGATATTCCTTGACCCATTCCAGGTCAAGATCGACTTCATGGATCACCCACTCCAAGACTTCTCTTCTATGGTCTAAGCCTATTTTCCATGTCTCGACCAGCCAATGGTTGTCCTTTTCCAAACTTAACTCCTTCTCCTAGGTTCTCTTGGGCATTTTGAGGATACCCTCAAGCTTAGAATATGTAATCCTATATAATTTTGAGAATTTAGTACAAAATTTCTTTGTTCCTTTAAGTTACTTTTGCACTTCCTAAAACTTGATTATTGTCTGGACGACATGACCAATGCCCATATCTCCATTATAGATTACCCGTCAGAACTAGTCTTCAGTGGCTTTGGTCGAGTTCTTTCTTCTCTCCAGCTTGCTTATGTGATCCTTGGACAACAACATTGGTGGGGCCAATGAAATTGTTGGTAGTTCCTCAGCAGAGGACCACTATTAAATGTAAGTAGTAAGATCTGCCACTTGTGCCTTTAAATCCTCCTTGGAGGATTGGTCCTTGTTCATCTAGTGCATGATAGTGGCAACTGACCCCTAGAGGTGATCAATCTTTTTCTCTCTAGTAGTTGTGCTTAGGTAAATAGTGGAGATTTTATAGCTAACTCCTTCTCCCTTGTCCATTACCAAAGAAGTGATTTGTATTGTCCTCGATCCTGATGCATCCATCATGATATGGGATCAGACCCTCAGTTTCTTCTCCTTCTTCTTTGCTATTTGAGTTCATGCTAGGATGGCTTCCAACATTTATTTGGGATCCATGAGGGTGGGAGTCTTCTTTTGTAGTTGCTTCTCTAGCCACTCAGGCATCTAAGCTCCTTCCTTTGGTGATTCATGATCTCCTTCTTGTCTTTGATTGTTTTGGACCTCTCTTTCTTCATGGTCCAAAGCTACCTACACTGTTTTCTCTTCTTCTTCTTCTTCATCGGAGTCACGAATGAATATGGTTTTTCTTGCTTGTGACCCAATAGCAGCTATGTTTTCTTTGGGGCTATCTTCCCCATGAGATGCCTTTTCTTCCTCTTTCCTGAGCTCTGTGTGGCACCCTTCCTTAGGGATCTTTTTCATTTCAACCTCATCTTCAAGATTGTCTTCTTCTTCAGTTTCATATTCTTTCTTCTCCTCTTCTTCCCTCTTGGGAGGTACTTCTTCTTGATCAGTGATTTTGTCTTCTTCCTTGGTCAGAGGCTTCATAGATACCTCCATGTCTTCATCTGTTTCTTTCTTTTCCTCAGAAGACTGCCTCTCAACTTCCTCCCTGGCGTCTTTGAGTTGTTTGGACAACTCTTCCTCTAGTTCTTGGCTGGAGGACTCTACTATGTACTTGTCACTGAGATCTTCCACATCTTCCTCTAAGGACTGTGACCTTGCTTCTTCATGCACTACCTCATCGATGAAAAAGTTTTGATATTTTGGATGCTCATGGTAGTCATCCTTGAATGGATCTTAAGGTTTATCATCTCCCTCTTTGGCTGCCTCCCTATCTTGTCTCTCTAGCTCTTCTGAGATCCCCATGGTCGTCTCCATTTTGGGTGGTTCTCTTAGAGGAGAGAAAAGGAGAATGGAAACAACTTGAGCTAGAGCATCCTGCACTGTAGGTTTCATCAGTACTCCCGAGAGCTCCATAGGTATATTATACATGTGTCGGGAAAATGCCTCTAGAAGAGTGAGGGTAGGCATTGTCATTTTGGAGGCTAGAGGAACTATAGTTGATGGAGACATTAAGGAGGATGAGAGTGGGGAGGTTGTGGCATAGGAGGAATCTCTTATCATAATGGGTACGGTTGGTGAGGTGGAGGCAAGGTGAACTAAGATGTCCACTGCGGGCGAAGAGGAACCAGTTAGTGCTTGAGATGTTGGGGGAGGAGTAATGGCAGTGGTGGCGATGGTGGCAGCAAGAGTAGAGGTACCAGGTAGAGACTTAGGCTGCTTGGCCTCTTCTTCTTCTCCTTCATGCAAGGGGTCCTCTTGGATTGTGGGAATCTCAGAGAATCCACTCAAATTCTTCACTTTCTTTGAGGTCTCACCCTCTGAAGCCTTCCTCAAATATACTTTATTCTTTGGCTGACATTTTTCTACCTCTTTTCATTTTATTGACCTAGTGGTAGGAGGATATTTTGGAGGATCTTCAGTCAGGGCAACAATAGCCCCACTGTTTGTTTCAATCTGGAGCTCATCTTCGAGCTCACCATATGTCAATGTAGCTCCTTGGACCTTCAGCTGAGCGATCTATGCATCTATCCACTACCTTTTCCTGTGCTCTATTGGATTTGTGAGGATATCAAGGTCATTGACCTCTTCTTCATTCCAATCAATGAGGGGTAATGGCAAGTTAGCAATGGAATCAAACCTCAGATATATGACAGTGTTTTCATCTTCTACAATTTGATTTGGTATTGGGAATAGTATGACCATCTTGAAGAAGTATGTTGTCATATGCATATAGTGTCTCATGTGTACCTCCTTGTCATCTTGGCAGTTAGCCCAAAAATATTTCATATTGTTTAAATGGGCATTTTCTCTCCTAACCATCTTCTTCAACTTACCATATGGATCCATCCTTGGCCGAGAAGTGTGGAGACCCAAGTTGTATTCAATGATCTCCTTCTCCGAGTACTCTACACATTGGGATGCAGGAATATCATACATCCCTTGGCTGAAAGTGAGAGGGTAAGGAATGCTAGGTATGTGTTTGTCACTTAGGAGAGTATGTGCATATTGCAGCTGCTTGGAGACTTCTAGAAAAATCAACTGGTCATTTGGATACCAGGGTAGCTTGTATGGCCTCTCGGAGAAGCCTTATGTCTAGATGAATGTGAAGCTAGGGAACTATATAAATAAGAACCTAAACCGATCGATGAATGCATAGGAACTGTGCGTGACTCTTCTCTCAAAGTCCCCTTTGATAAGTCTGATAATGTGCCCAATAAAGGCATCGTTCACCCTGTTGTAATCTTTCTTGAAATTTTGGTACTGTAACTGTAGATGCTTGTCATATACCTTTATTTGTCTTCCTAGAGTTGTGCTCTACACAAAAAATAGACCTTTGTATGGAAAGGGATCAGCAAGAAGATAGACCAAATAATAGGTCATTTAAAACTGGGAGGTCCTCTTGACCTCTAGAAATTGCTCATGCAAGTTGTTGCTAATCATCACATCCCAGTGAAACTTAGCTTTTCATGGGATGATCTCCTCTATGAAGTAGAACATCCAGTCCTGGAAGTAGGCTGCATTCAGGATGCCCATGACCCTACTTAGCAAGGTCATCAAGTCATGGCAGTATTTGTAGAAATCACTTCTAAACAATTCCTGAGGCACTTTGTTTGCACTACCCCTCCTCTTTCAACCAATATTGATTAATCATCTTCTTGCATCTTAGAGTGTTAGCCTTCCATGTACTTTTTGCATATTCCTTCGTTGTTTCCTCCATTGGATCAAAGGTGGGGATGTGGAAGGTTTTCCCTATGGACCTGGAAAATAGGTCAACCAATACTTTTCCCTCTCGATCGACAATTCTTCTAGTTTTCTCTTGATAGGCTTCTTTGCAATCCATTGCCAATTCAGGGGCCACAAGACCTGGTAGGAAACTGGCTACCTTAGACAAGCCACTTTTCTTGCTTTTCTTTGCATTTTCTATAGTGGGGTTGGTGATAACCCTTTTTTTGAATTCGTCTATATCAATTTGTCCAAGGTTAGTATCTGTAATAGTATCCTAATTGGTAGTAACCTTAGAGGAAACCTCTATTCCCTATAATTGGTATTTGATTTGATCTTTTTCCTCTTTTCCCCTCAGAACCTTGGTAGATTTCTTCCCTTTCTCTTTCTCTATGGATGCCCCTTTTGGTCCTATAGCTAATTCCATACATCCTGCAAGCAAGGGTGTAGTAAGAATATTCATACATAAAATGAGGAGAGTGTTAGAAAAATCCTACAAAAGCAGTGTTAGATAAAGTAATTCATCTTCCAAACATCATAACATCCATTTTAAATCATCATTTTCCTTTTGTTCAGTGAAGATACAGTAGTGTGGGCCTAGTGATGTGGGTTTCCCTTGGCTGGCTGCCATTTGGGAGGAGGCAACAGACAGACAGTGAAGAGGGAATGGCGGCCCACATGTGGCCACCTGCATCAATATTTCTGCCTCATAGTGAGGCCCACCAAGGTGTTAGGTCATTTGGACATGTGGGTTTGATCATTCTTGAGTTCTTTGGAATTGATAGTTTAATCATTTTGGCATGCGAGTCCAGAGGTTGTGGGAGCAAGTGGTGTCTCGGTTGTTATGAGCTCCGCTATTAGGAATGACATTGGCAAGGTAGAATCCCATAGATAGAATCCTACAATGCGGGACCCACATGAAGGAAAGACGGTCTTGGTTCAACTTCAGGTTCAAGTCCTTTTAGAATGGTGTGGGCAATAACCTATAGGAGGCAGTTAGGTGGCGGCTGCTCAAAGATGGTGGAGGTGGGATGTAGGCTCGCATTTTACGGTCCGCAATGTAGGGTCTAGAAACTATATACTTGATCATTTTCATTCTCAGGGCCCAAATGGAAGAGAATGATGCGGTGCCCAAAAAGGGGATGAGTGAGACATTGTAGTCATTAGTGTTTTAGTTTCCATCGAGATTGTAGGAGGGGATCCATGGAAAATTATTGAGGAATGGTTGTTCTCAAACATCGGTGGCAAGGTGACATCCTGCAGTGGGCGGCCCGCAAAAACATTTCACTTAGGCATTTTGCTTAGAAGGGTCAAACGGAAACATGCGGCATGGGGTCTGCAAATCAGGAGGCACTGGGGGTCACACCGTTAAGAATGATTAATGGGATGAAAACAAAGTAGTGGAAAAAACTTGTGTCAAACGACCCACATGAAGAGTTTAAACGAACCATAGGGGCAACAAACAAGGCTCCTGTGGAACACAGACGATGGAAGGCTGGGGTCAGATAGCTGTTGAGGAATGGAAAAATAAAGGAGGCCATCCATGTGTGGAAACCCACACTCGTAGACCCATAGGGGCCATGAGGATCCCCACTTAACTTAATATTTTCATTTGATTTGATGGTAATGGCGAGGAGGTGGCGTCTACCCGCCTGTGCGGGCCCGCCAAAGGTAACGACCATGGTTTGGAGTTTTTTGTTTGGAGAGCCAAGGTAATGGTGACGAAGGACTTGCGGGCTGCAAGGGCTCAATGACCTTGATCAAGAATGGTAGCTGAAGTGTTGGGTTCCGCATGGCCTTGAAGGGCTGATTTTTGAGGAGGTAAAACATGGGTTTTATGTGGAATGAATTTTTCTAGCTAGTTTCAAGGTTTTCCTTATAAATATTTTAACAACCTTGTAAAACCCAATGAAAAACACATGACACATGTGGTAGCAGAAAAAATACCTAGCAGATTCGACAGAAGGCAATGTAGAAGGATTTAAATTTGTCCTCAAGGCAGCGCGGGTTGGAAGGCAGCAAAAGCAGGAGGAGCTCTAACATGTTCAACAAGAATGTTAGTGAAAATGAGTTTTCCACTTCGCTATTTATAGAATTTTGTTCATTAAATTCCCACATTAAATGCTAGTATGGTGGTGAGTGGGTTGGTGGGAACAAATTTTCAAATGGTCGGCAATGGGAAAATCAGAGCCCGTAGGGCAGGCAACAACCAAGCGTTTTCCATTTGGAATTCGGCGAAAGGAACAATGACAAATGACATGGATCCCACAGTGCAGGTGGATGGTCCATCTTTTCTGTCATGGGGATGGTGAAGGAAAAGTAGAATTCCACCAAGGGTGGCCCACATGGGTAGACCCGCAATGGACCAAAGATGACAATTTCAAGGACTTAGGGAAAACTACTAGAGGAACTCCATGAACGCAAAAGACTTGAAAATTTCAAGGATGGTGAAACTTGGTCAACTCAAGATGATGGATTTAGGACTCCTTGACCACTCTGGACTCAAAATAGGGGGCACACAAAATGAGGTGAAGGAAAAAGTGACCCGACGAAAGAGAAAAAGAGAGGGTCCTCATTCTGAACAGGTTGTGTGTGCTATAGGCACATGTATCTAATGTCTTTGTTTTGTATGCCCATGACATTGTCATAGAAACTTGAATAAATCCAACATAGATTCCTATGGTCGGAGACTGATGAAATGAATAGGTTATCTCTGGTGAATTGGGATACAATGTGTTGTAGGAAATGTTATGGTCGTCTGGATTTGAGAAAAACAAGATTCATGAACATGGCACTTATAACCAAAATTTTATGGAAACTTCATAACAACCAATCAAAATGGATTTCTATTCTCATGGACAAGTATTTGTAGGGATGAGATTGTCGCTCCATGTTGGGCAGTGGAGTTCTTTCTACTAGTTCTATGATATGTAATAACCTTTTAAAAGCCATGAATTTACATTCTTTAGGGTCCTCTAGGCTTGTCTTCATAGGCTCTTGGTCTCCATCTTTTCTTATTTGTTTTTCATTAACATTTTTACTTGGTTGGGTTATAAGGTCTCAGATTACAATGATTTTTCTCTTGAACCACCTAGATGGAAGATTGACTCAAACTAGTTTGATCCCCCCTTTGGTTGGCTGATGAATAACTTCTTGGAATAGTCAGGAATCACAAGTTCTTCCCCTCTGACTTTCCTAACTTGTTCTAGAAGGAATCTAAAGATGGCATGTATTAGGTCAAGACCAGCTACAATCTCCTTTCTAGTTCTTGGAACCATATGTTTGATTGGATGTGGCTATGGAGAGGAAATTCCTTACCTAAGGTCAAATTATTTTGGTGGATTGTCTGTCACAAAAGGATCCTCACTCTGGATAATTTGTGAAAAAAGGGAGTACAACTTGGGAATTGGTGTTTCTTGTGTGAGAACAAAGTTGAGTCCATCTCTCACTTGCTTTTCCATTTTTCTTACTCTTGTCAGGTTAGAAAGAAAATCCAATCTCTTTTCAAAAGTTTTTTGGGTCTAGCAAAAGGATGTTCATGAGATTTTGAACTGTTGGGCCCCCCGGTGTCTCACCCTCTTCTTTTTGAGCTTTGGTGGAAATTGTTGTTC
Source organism: Sequoia sempervirens (assembly GCA_007258455.2). Taxonomy (NCBI): domain Eukaryota; kingdom Viridiplantae; phylum Streptophyta; class Pinopsida; order Cupressales; family Cupressaceae; genus Sequoia; species Sequoia sempervirens. Next base: position 123,848,220 of record VDFB02358134.1, read on the forward strand.
TTCATGGGGTGGGCACTCTAGAAGGAGCATAATAAAAGATTTTTTAGGAACAAAAGGTCCCCGTGGTTTGTGGTGGACAACAAAATTATTAGTCAGGTTGTTGAGTTGATTTTTGCTACCCTTTTCAAGCCCAAAAGAAATCCTAATGCTCTAGAGGTCTCAATTGTGTCTGCTTGGAATATTTCTGAGGCTCTTAATTCCCCTAACTCTCTTATCCCACTGGATAGGAGAAGTGCACCTTGGTCCCCGCCCAACCTGAGCTTGGGTGGTTGAAGCTCAATTTTGATGGATCAACCAAACCTAACCCAAGTTAGGCTAGTGGGGGTGGGGTTATTCATGACCATAGGGGAAAATTAATTCTAGCCTATGTTGTCAACTGGGGGGTTCAATCTTCTAGTTTTACTGAGGTGGCAACAACTCTCCACGATATTCAAAGTGCCACACAAGCTGGGATTTCTAATCTGTTTATCGAAGGGGACTCTAGAAACATAGTTCTTATGTTGACTGGGAAATCCTCTCCCTACTGGACTCTCTAGGACCCCATGGCCTCATCTCACAATCTCATGATTTCCTTCGGGAATCACAATGTTAATCATGTGTACAGGAGTGGCAATAAAGTTGCTAATGCCTTAGAAAATCTTGGAGCTTTTACTCCAAATTTAGTAAAATGGGATAATATCCTCCATATCCCAAGTCAGGTGCTCGAATTAATTCAACATGATGCCAAATTACTATCCAAATGAGATTGAATTGGATACGATGTTAGCTCATATTGATAATTTACACTCTTCAATTATGGTAACTTAATCCTATTAATCAATCTATGCAGATTTACTCCTATTGGCAGCTTTGGTTTTCATATAGCCATTTCTATTGCTGGTGTTTCGTCACTCTGAAAATTGTGTTTTTTGCGATGGGAGGGGATTTGGTTCAGGATGAACCTACAAATTGTGATAGCTAGAAGCAAGAAAAGGAGGTTTGTGCCATTTTGGAATGTGGTAAGCTGGCTTCATATGTGGAGGGGATGTAGGGGAATTAGCCCAAGATTTATTTGGAGTTCACCAATTCATGGGTGTACAAAACTATTATTGTTGGAGGGGTTTCTTTCATGGTGACTCCTGAGCTTATTGTGGAGGTTATGAGGCTATCCTTTGATGGTATTTTCATTCATCATAAATTGAAAAGTCACTACCAGGAAGACATGAAACAGTTCTTAAAAGAGGGAAAGAGAGTGAATAGGTTGTAGAATGGCTTTAACTACATGGATCTGCTTGGAGTCTTGAGCATAATTGCTAAAATCCTCATGAGGTATGTTACTCTTGAAGAGTGTTTCCACCACTTCCATGCCCATCTTTTCCCTATGCTTAATCATCTTAGGTATAATGTCAAGATGAATTTCCCCTTTTGGCTCTTGTCTTCACTTGAGAAATCTATTAGAAGTGTTCAGGATAAATGCAAGAAATTTCCCATACACTAGGGCCTTATTCTTCATTTATGCAAGTACCATTATGTGTTGCTTCCCTCCCCTGCCTCTATGTGTAAGAACACTTTGACCATCCATGACCCCACGAATCCCCTTATGGACCCCAACCCCTCTATTACTATTGATGAAAATCCTCCTATTGTTCGTTGTAGCACTCGGGCTTAGGGTTAAGCCCCTGTGAAAGATAAACCCCTCCATTGCCATCAAATGCACCCCTCTATTGGAACCCATGCCTATTTCTACTTTTGGGTCAGGGGAGTCTAAAAACTCAAATGATGATGAGTCATGGAATCCTACTCTAGCTAACTCTCCTGTGCACTCTTTGGCTCATGACCATGTATCTCAGATGTTCCCAACACCCCTCCTATTTCTAACCCTAACCCAAAAAATTCTCTGAACCTGTGCATTAATCTAGAGGAAACCAGAATTGAACCTAGGCCGATTTGTATCCCTATTGACCCCCTAGACAAAAAATCAATGAAATCTCATAGACAATTAACATTTAAAAGAATATTATGAAGTGGCTCTTGGGCCAGTTGGTCACAACTAAAGAAAAAATTAAAATTATAGAGGGAAATGTTTTGGAGCAGTAGGTGTTGTGCCCAAGGGAGGTGGAGAACAAGGAGCATTGGGACATGATTGATTCTTTAGCTAAGTCTTTCAAGAAGTTGGAGAGGTGGGAAAAGGAGATGGAATATTTACAGGCCATAGTTGGAATTGAGGATGAAAATAAGAATTTACTGACTGAGATTGATTCCATCCATCATAACCAGGAGAAAACTATGCAATGCCTCAGGTTCATCACTGATTGCTATAAAGAAATTGTGAAGAAAACTGCCATAACTCTTTAGGTTTATCAGGATGAATTAAGGAAGTGCTAGGGGAAGCAGGTTATGGAAAGTGTGGAGGATGGCCATATGCAAAATAAGAAGGGTAAAAAGGTGGACAACTCGGCTCATGATGACACAATGAAAACCTAGGCCATTCAACAAAGGCTTGTGACTTTCGAAAAGAAGCTCCAATTCCTGTCTCAAGAATGAAATGTGATTACTAGTCTCAAGTTGTTGGGAGACCAATAGGTTCCCTATGGTTTTGTGCGAGTCTTGACTATGTGGGTTTTTTTGGTTGTTTTATTACTAGTCAAATTGTTTAATCTTTTATTTCTATTTACTTTTTTAGATTTCTCACTACTCATGAGTTCCTTGTCTGCCTCTATGGTTGTTTTAATGGGTACTGGCCCTTCCAGTTTTAATCTAATCAAAACAATGTGGGAAATGAAATTTTCATCACTTTATTACTTCTATCTCAACAATTTACAACACAAAAAAATTACAATTTAGTTTGAATATGGTCAAATTTAAGCATTTACAATCTCTATTTTTCTTGAGGCTCGATATCTTTCTAATTCTTGAATTTGTATACTCCCAACTGCTGGCACAAATTATCCCTTTATTCAAATCTACAATGTATTCTAATATGAGGCTCGACTTTTCACTCAAATCCAATCTTTCATCTAACATGGTGGAACCTCCATCTTATTGAACACATCTACATTTTTATTCAAATCTAAGTTACATTTTATAAGGTGTCACCCTTCTTGTTTTTTCCCTCCACATCATTTCTTAACTAGTGCAACTGCATATCAGTTAAATATGCTTTTTTACTTAGCTTTCAAAGCATTGTAACATCCTCCCTACTAATCATGGTGTGACACTCTCTCACGCCTACCATTTTTCCACAACAACCCCCTACCTACTCCTCCTATCTACTTTCAATTTATGTAGTTCAGTTTTAATTTCCTTTATCTCTCCATAGGCACAACCCCTTGTCTTCCCTATAGTCTTTTATATTTCAATTTTAAAGAACCTACTTGACCCCTCTCTCTTCATCTTCATTCCTTTAATTTATTATATCTATTTTTTTTCTAAGAGGCACAACCTCTCCTTGCATTTCTTGTGCATTTTTTTATATTTAATTTTCTTATCATTCCCTTATGCTAGAAAAATAGAAAGACTCATTTTGTAATTACCTCCAATGCCTCTTCTATCGTGTATAGGATAAAATGAACAATTCATTTTTCTTCCTTGGTACATTCAAATTTCCAATGGAATGCTTGAAGATGGAACTTCAAAATGCATAACCAAGTATGACATTTTGTCAATCAATGAAAAAAATAGTATTCAATCTCCTCTACCATCGACCACCAAAATTAAGTTAAAATGCAACTATAAATGGAGAAAGACAAACCAAAAATGAACAAACAAAATTAAAATATTTTTGGATGATGCTAATCATTGGTCTACCCGAATGCTCCTTCATCAAACATGTTAGGTAATTGAAATGTTCATGAATTGGAAAACTCAAGAACATTTGGAGATGCATGGAATGGTAATCCCATATTTTTTAATCCAATTTTGCTCCTTTTTGTTGGGATCCTTTCCTCTTCTACTCTTATGTTCTTCATCAACTTCAACACACTGGCCACCTTTCTAACCACCACATTATTTTGGGCTGCTATTTTATTTTCCTTTACTATGCTTCTACAATAAATTTAAATCCAATCTTCCTTCTCCTCTTGAAATATATTCTTTGAATTTTTTAAATCACTGTGGTCAGTCTTTTCCTTTTTCTCTATATGTTTCTTTCTAGCACTACAACAAACAATGGAGTTTGATTTTTTACTTGCTTCTCCTTCTCCTTTAAAGAATTTGACACATACTTTTTTCCATCTTTCCAGATGGCGTACACATTCTTCCTACCATCATAAGCGGCCTCCCTAGGCCATGGACTTCCCAACAAAACATGACAAGAACTCTTAGGAATTACATCACACAACACTTCATCCTTATAGGAACCAATTTGAAAAATAATCAAACACTTCTCACTCATAGTCATCTCGTTATTTTTTGTAGACAAGAAACTTTATACAAAATAAGATGCTTACACATTTTTAAACCTATCTTTTCAACCATCTCCTCTGAAACTTGGTTATCTATACTACAATAATCTACTATAACTTTGTAACACTTACCTCTAACCTTGCACATATATTTTGACAGAGACACCTTTGGGATGGTTCCTCCTCAACCACCTTCAAATTTACCAACACTCTCCTCATCATAAGAGATTCACCTTCTTTGGGTTCTTCAACTTTTGGGGATGCATCACTTTCCTCATCCTCTTATGCCAAGTAGTTTCTTGCTGCAATCTTCTTGTTACCTTCTTGTATTTTCGGAAAGTCATAAGCATGATGACTAGCTTCTCCACACTAGAAACATTTATTGAGGAACCCTCTACTACTTCTACCACCTCCTCTTATTGGAAACTCTTTTAGTTTTTACTTTTTCCCACTTCTTTACTCCATTTGGGCATGGATTCTTCTTCAATCTGCTTTCCTTTGTTGCTACTCATTTGTCCTTTCTCTACTGCAAATCTTCCATGAATTATAGAATTATTTATTTTCCTTCTCATCAACTCCTCCCCAACCTTCAATGCATATTGATGTGCTTATTCCACCAAGGTAATCTTTAGCATGCTCATTTCATCTTGAGTATAAAATCGTAAACCATTCACATATCAGGTTATCTTTTCTCTATCAATTTCATGCCTTTCCAATAGAATGGCCAAGTTGTAGAAATCCTCCATGTAATATTTTACACTCATGTCTTTCTATTTAATATTTTTCAACTTCTTGAATAAGTCCATTTTGTAATCTCTAGGAATAAATGTTTTCTTCAACCTAGTCGCCATCTGATTCCACCTTGTTATTCTCAGTCTCCATTCATTACCCACTCTCTTTGCAATTCTTTCCACCATAATGCAACATTCCATTTTTTTTTTTGAGGCTAAATTTACCCTCTATGGGTCTCTAACTTTCTACATATAAAAATACTCTTCCATCTCTCTTATCTAATCAATTAATTCTTCTGGATTTAATGTTTCATAAAAAAATTGGCACATTCATTTTGTTGATCTTCATGATTCTCAAAAAAGCCCTAAAAAATATTTCTTCTCCAACATCCTCTAGTTGTTCATATTCTCTTCCTTACTCTTCCAATTCAATTTATTCTTCACTCGGGTATGTGCAAGATCACCATGGAAAAAACAAGCCCTTAAGTGGCAAAAAATTCAGAAAAATCAAAGTTAGGAAACTTGATGTTAAAATTTGAATAAGTTATCTATATTATTTCAAAAATATGTAATAATAGAATCAGTAGCAAATTGAATTTAGTTTCTAAACTACTAGGTTTGTTTAAAAAAAAAAAATCTATTTGGTGAAAATTTGAAATTTCAATGCAGGGTACTTAAATTTCAAGGAAAAAATAAGAAGTAGGTGTCTAACCACCCTAACCACAATAAAATGATAATATATTTTTTATAATATTTTAGATATAAGTAGAGGACTCATGCCCGATGTGATGCATATTTTTTTGTAATTTTTTTCCATATAAATAATTAATTATGAATTTTTTATTACAACTTTTTAAAAAATATAAAAACTCATATGTCTGACCACCTTAACTTGTCAAAACTTCATGAAATTCAATTTTTGTTTTTCTAATCCTATAGTATACAAAGCATAGAATGTGACACATGTTTTGGATTCAAAAAATGTGATACCATTTGAAAGCTATAGATGTTTTTCAATTAACCTATCAATTAGGACTTTAGTCGTAATTTGAATAGAAAATGAATAATAATTACTTATTAAATTCAAAGTAAAGGATAATTTATATCATTGGAAAGCTGAGAATCTCCTTTAAAAACCCTTTTCATTTCATCAATTTTGGGTTAAAAAATAGTCATCAGCCACATACCCATCATATTGCCACTTTTTGGCCCATCATGATCCTACACATACCCACTCACATGATCTCTTGTGTTTCCAGTAGATATTCTCACCTTGTTTCTTATATTATTTCTTATCATTTCATGAAATCATTCGAATAGCTCCTCCATTTTGGGCATTCCTCTTCGAGGTGGCATCTTGAAAGTTTTTTGAGTAACACCAATTAGTTCTTCAACAAAGTTCTTGCACAAACCTCATGTTCCACTTTTCTTTTTGTAACAATCCTCTCAAGTTCCTCACCAACAAGTGCAAGTGTAGACTACCTCATGTTTGACAATCGGTCCACACACTCAAGAAAACGTGCTATGATACCATTTGATGCAAAAAAATCACTCCCAAACAACTCAATAAGATTCCCTATCTCAATTTCAACCTCCTTTACAATCCTAAAACTATCAACCACATCTCATTTAAACATTTTTAGATATTTCATTTGTCAAATGAAAAGTTAGATTTCAAATTTCATAAACAATGAGAGCAATGAAACTTTCATCACTTTATTACTTATGTCTCAACAATTTACATCACAAAAAAATTACAATTTAGTTTCACTATGCTCAAATCCTAGCATTTACAATCTCTATTTTTCTCGATGCTTGGTCTCTTTCTAATTCTCTAATCCATATACTCCAAACTATTGGCACAAACACTCCCTTTATTCAAATTTGCAATGTATTCAAATATGAGGCTTAGCTTTTCACTCAAATTGAATCTTTCATTTGACATGGTGTGACCTCGGTCTTATTGCACACATCTGCATTTTTGTTCAAACCTATGTTTCCTTTTACAAGGTTTCACCCTTCTTGTTTATTCCATTTGCATCATTTCTTAACTTGTATGACCCCATACCAATTAAATATGCATTTTTACTTAGCTTTCATATCCTCACAACATCCTCCTTGCTAATCATGGTGCAACCCTCTCTCGTGCCTACAATTTTTCCAACATAGCAGCCCCCTACCTGTTGCTCCTCTCTAATTGCAGTTTTTGTAATTCATTTTTAATCTTCTTTGTCTCTCCACATGCATGACCCCTTGTTGTTAGATACACAAGAAAAATGAGAGGGGGGGTGAATTAGTTGTACATTAAAAACATTTAATCCCTCATCAACATTCAAACCCTTGTTAGCCTTTAAACCCATGCATTAGCATAATGTAAACACATGAAACCGTAATACAAACACATCCAAAAACATAAGAAAACCATATTTACATGGAAAACCCAAGAAAGGAAAAACCACGATGAGGATAAACTCACATATATGAATAACAACAACAAATACAATTATGCTCATTTCCAAGGGCTCATTGTTGGGTGGTTCACTGCCAAGAAGAATGAAGAATAGAAGAAACTATTACAAAGAGATTCATTATCATTGAGTAATAGGAAAATCCACCACTAAAACTCTATGTCATTCACAACCTTTTCCTCATTACCTCTGACAACTTAAAGCACACCCAAAATGTAGACACCTTCTGCTCATTGCATCTGGAGTCATAAGCATTAAAGCACTCATTCAGATCAACATTCTTGATCATATTTACATCATTCACGCTTTCCACATAGATCTACACTAATATCCAACAATTCACATTGCATTTATACTATCCATTACATAAAAAATCTTAATGAGGATAGCCTTAATGAAATATATGCACCTCAAACATGCAATACCAAAATAGGTCAGAACCAAACACCTCCATGGTGGAAAGAAGTTAAAGAAGACCACAATAAGGGTTAATTAGGACCTAAATCCACATCACCACACTACTCAATACATCCACAATGCATGAGGCACCTCCGTAGATAGCACTAGAATTCCAAGTCGTCCAAACCTAAACTAACACTACAAGCGACAACATACACACTTCTCTAGGTCATGCAGACCACACAACAATGCTTCACAAAATTCACACGACATATTAATATATTCCAACATCATCATAATGTTCTATAACTCTGCCATAACCACTTGAAACTAAGAACACCATCATTCTATGCAACTAGACACACTTACATAGACAAACAACTTACTAGCTAGCCTTGCAGAATACCTCAGCACTTGAAACCTCAAGGGAAGGAATTTACATACATTATAAGCATGTTCCACAATATGCAAGACAAGAAACATACTACAGAGAAATGTGAAGCAATCTCATTTTTCCCAAACAACCTTCTACACAAACAAAAAAAAATTCAAACATAAATTTTACTATTGTACAATCCATAACCTGAAATTATGGATATAGAAGCTATGAACACCTCATCATATAAAAACCACACACCACCATTTCTATCAGCTCCGTGGGAAATTTGGCCATCTTAGCCATACTAGTAAGAATCAACTAAACAAAAAATATAAATATGTCATTGTGTTAGCCACCCCTCCCTCTTCTAGTGACTTTCCTGATAGGGGTATGTGCAGGATCATCATGGAAAAAATAGGCCCTTAAGTGGCAAAAAAATTAGAAAAATCAGAGTTAGGGAACTTGACGTAAAAATTTGAATAAGTTATCTATATTATTTCAAAAATATGTAAGAATAGAATCCATAGCAAATTGAATGTAGTTTCTAAACTACTAGGTTTGTTTAAAAAAAAAAATCTATTTGGTGAAAATTTGAAATTTCAATGTAGTACTTAAATTTCAAGGAAAAATAAGAAGTAGGTGTCTCGACCACCCTAACCACAATAAAATGATAATATTTTTTATAATATTTTAGATATAAGTAGAGGACTCATGTCCCGATGTGATGAATATTTTTTGTAATTTTTTCCAAGTAAATAATTAATTATGAATTTTTTATTAGAAATTTTTAAAAATATAAAAACTCATATGTCGACCACCTTAACTTGGTCAAAACTTCATGAAATTCAATTTTTATTTTTTAATCCTATAGTATGCAAAGCATAGAATGTGACAGATGTTTTGGATTCAAAAAATGTGATACCATTTGAAAGCGATAAATGTTTTTCAATTAGTCTATCAATCAACTTTAGTCATAATTTGAATAGAAAATATGAATAATAATTACTTATTAAATTCAAAGTAAATCATAATTTATATTGGTGGAAAGCTAGAATCTCCTTTAAAACCCTTTTCATTTCATTAATTTTGGGTGAAAAAAAGTCGTCAACCACATACCCATCATATTGCCACTTTTTGGCCCATCATGATCCTGCACATACCCATAGGTATCAAAAGTCTGGGTGAAAATCCCCTCATCCCAAATTTTTTGGTGTTGTTGAACTAGTAGCTTTCTAGGCCAAAGATAAGGATAATGGTTGTACATAGAATGTCCTTCATGAAACTACTTTAGTTCCTCCTCCTCAATGCCAGTGTAAGGATGTTTCTCATGTCAAAACTAATGAGGGGGCGCTAGACTCACCCCTACTATCCCCAAGAATCTTAGAGTTGGATATTGGTAAGAACTTATGTGTCTCTTTGGATAAGGATGATAGAATTTCCTAGGATATCTTTCACAAGAAGATGTAAGATTCTCTAGCTATTTTGGGGTTTAAATATTTAGACTCTCCTATATCCCTCAAATCTAGGGATATGGAGGATACATGGACTCAAGTTAATAGAAAATCAAAAAAGAAGAAAAAAGTGGATGTTGGGAATGATAAAAAAACAAGGGAGAATGAATAACAAAGATGCTATACCCAGAGAATCAACAAGAGAGATTTCCTTAGGAAAAAGAGGACCCTTGAGGGCCTCTCGAATCATGGTAAATCCACAAATTAAAGGTGGGGAGGTTTCTTCTCTTGAGTTAGTATTTATTAGATACTGACTTCTATTTTGTTCCATGAAGATCTTGATGTGGAACATTTGAGGGCTGAATAACCCTTTAAAAAAATATATTTTGAAGTGTTCTATTCTAGATTTAAATTATATTATTCTTATTTAGGAAATGAAAATGCAGCAAGATACCTTTGAAAAAGTGGTAAAAAAATGTTTGGCCTAGGGTGGAGTATTGCATTACTAATGCGAAAAGGTGCTTTATGTAGTCTTGCAACCCTTTGGAACCCTGATAGAATTATTGTTTCCAAAGGCTTAAATGTAGCAGAAACAATTTGGAAATAGTAATGGAAGATGGGTGGAATAATACCAAATGTAATATCCTTAAAATTTATGCTCCAAATACAAGGGCTACTAGGAACCAACTTTGGCTTTCTTTATCAGTGCTTTTGTCCAAGAACCAAAGGGTGAGATGGATATTGGACGGGGATTTTAATACCCCCCTTTACCCAGCAGAAAAAAAGGGGGTGTGGAGGATTTCTCAAGGTCTTCTGGATGTGGATTTAATAGGTTCCAAGTTTACCTTGTCTAATAGATGCCACAGTCAAAATCCTCTAAAATTTAAACTTGATAGTGTATTGATTTTTTGAGATTGGGACATCCTTGACAAGTTGCATTTGTTTGCTCTTTTGAGATCTACCTTTGATCATGTCCTCTCATTTTGAGATGGGAGGATGAAAAAACTAAAGGCCCCTATCTATTTAGATATGAGATTATGTGGAATATGCATCCTAAATTTAAAGATCTCATTTGTTTCTGGTGGAACCTTCCCTACCAAGGTACTCCTATGTTTTTTTTGGCTCAAAAACTAAAAAGAATAAATTTTAATGTTCAAGGATGGAATAAAATTTGATTTGAAAACATCTTCCATACAAAAAATAATATCCTTTCTAGCCTCAAATATATTTAAGAGAAAATGGAAATGGGTGGGGTTGATGATGACATTTCAAAAAGAGAAAGGGAACTTAGAGAAGGGTGGTTTCTTACAGCTAAGAAGGAGGAAATCTTTTGGAAACAAAAATATCATGTGTAATGGCTTTGATAAGGAGACATGAACACAATTTTTTTTCATTAGTAAACTCTAAAGCATAGAAGAAGGAATAAAATAAGTTTCATTGTTAATGAGAATAGAGATTTACTTAGTAGTGATGAAGACCTTACTGCTAAGGCCATCTCATTTTTTTAAAATGTAGGAGGAGCTCAATTCCCTCCTCATGAGTCTAATCATCTCCTGAAATTCATTACAAAAGTGATTTCTAGGAGTGACTTGAAGGAGATTGGAAAGGTGGTTACTCTCCAGGAAGTGAAGATTGTTGTTTTTTTTCTTCTAGAGCATTTAAGGCCCTTGGTCCAGATGACTTCCCTCCTAATTTTTTTTAGGACTTCTAGGACATCCTTTCTACAAACTTGCTAAATGTAGCAAGAGATATTTTCAAGTTAGGAAGGATTCTCTGCCAAATCAAGGCTACCTATTTTTTCCTTGCCCCCGAAAAAGAGGATGCTTCCTCAATGTTTGACTACTACCCTATAAGCCTATGTAATATGGTGTATAAATTTTTTCCCAAATTTTTGTTAATAGTCTGAAGAATGTGCTTGACAAAATGATCTCAGGGAACCAAATAGGTTTTGTTATCTAGGAAGGCTAAAAGATAAAGTTTTAAGAATTATTGAATATCAAGAGGTTTCTCTTCTAGATGCATACCTTGGGCTCCCTTTAAGTACTAAAAAGCCTCCAAATTTTTTGGTATGGTATAATTGATAGAATTTAGAAAAATATTGTTGGTTGACACTAGTACATAAAAAGCAATATATGATTAAAAAAGCTACTAAAAACTACATATAAATGACTAAACATGGTCACGTGACCATTAGCAGTTTATTTCCAGTCATTTATAATGTGACTGAATTGATGATTAAATCATTTTTAGTCATTTATTGGTTGTTTTGATTGATTAGTTTTGTAGTATATTTAGTCATTAATTTAGTCATTGATTGTAAATTGGTCACTTATTTAGTCATTTTTTATTCACTAATATATTTAGTCATTAATTTAGTCATTGATTGTTGCTAACTAGTCACTTATTTAATCATTTTTTTCACTGATTTCCATCCATTAGCAGTGTATTTATTCATTAATTTTAGTCATAATTTTTATCAATTTGATAGTTTATTTAATTGTTTTTGTTCACTAATTTTTGTCAATTGGTAGTATATTTAGTCAATTGGTAGTTTATTTAATTGCTTTTGTTCACTAGTTTTTGCCTAAAAGTGTTGGAAATGAGACAATGCTTTTGAGGTTTAAACATAAAACACAAAAAATAAATTAATCATTGATTTTAACATAAAGAAACAACTATTAAGAAGGCAACATACTAAAATTTTATTGAGAAAATGTGTTCTTACAGTAGTTATAAGACTTAAAAATGTGTCTTTGCTTTGAAAAATGTGTTACAAAGTGTGTTTCTCAGTGTTGTGACTAAGAAAACTAAGTTATGGCTATGTCCAGGATCATGATGGGCCAAAAAGTGGCGATATGATGGGTATTTGTAGGGTATGTGGCTAATGAATTTTTTTACCCAAAATTAATGAAACGAAAAGGGTTTTTAAACGATATTCTTAACTTTCCACCAATAAAAATTATGCTTTACTTTGAATTTAATAAATAATTATTATTCATTTTCTATTTGAATTATGACTAAAGTCTTGATTGACAGGATGATTGAAAAACATCTATAGCTTTCAAATAGTATCACATTTTCTGAATCTGAAACATGCTTCAATATTAGTACAGATTTGTGACCAAATATTCTTTCAGTCATGCCAAGCATACCAACACAAATATCTTATCAATTCTATTCTCACCAAGCATTATAGTCTTACAAAAATATTATCACACTTCACTCTAATAAAACTCACCTACTCACATCTCTCTTCAATTTCTTTTTTGTCACCACCTCCATCAAGAATTATAGTATCATCCTTAGAGATAGTCACCTAGAATAAATAATAACTAATCTTATCATACAAAAAAATGTTAAAATGACAAAAAGAATTTGAGTAACACAACAAAAACCTTGTCCATGGATGACAACAAAATTGCATGCCTATATACAAGGATACTATTATGTTTACCTACCTTCTTAGTTGTTCCAAGCATGCCAAATTCTACTTTTTCAAGATTCATACCAAGATTCTCTGATATGACCTGAAGATAACTACCAACCATAAATTATTTTCCTTGAGAAGTGGAGAAAAAAAATGGAAAATACATGCAAACTAACTCAATTAAGAAAAAAATTTGGTTCAATAGGTGTCACATGAAGAATCCAAACTTGTATGACAAACAAGAAACTCCAAAGCCAAAAAGAGAGTAGATACATAGAAACATAAACCTAACCTGTCCACCAGTAAGTGCAGCAAGATCAAGTGAAAGTTATTTTTCCTATTTTCACCAAAACTAGGGGCCTTAATAGCAAAAATCTGATTCAAACACAAATATATTTTTAAAATGCTAAGGATTTAGAATTTAAAGTTAAAATAAAATAAAAAATTAAACAAGATTTAAATAGAAAAATCCACCAACCTTCACCTGTGCATGAAGCTTATTCAAGATCAAAGTATCCAATGCACTTCACTCTCTACATCCTCCGCTAAAATTAGAAGAGGCCTTTGTTTATGTGATAAATACAACAATAAATTATATTATTTGTTTGTAATCAACACATTGACTAAACATAGATAGATATTCTAAGAATCATAAATCAATCCAAGATACTAGAAGACCTCTATCACATGAATATTAATAAATTAACTCAACCTTCAAGTGCCAATGATCTCAATTAGAACATACTATTGTCCAAAGAAAAACACATTCCAAGAACACAGTAATACAATGGAATTCTATAGTAGTGTGATTCAATTCTCTTCTCCATGCACAAGTAAATGCAAGAAAATGATCTTCACACTTATGATAATCATAGACCCTTGACAATACTAAACTCCAATCACATGAACATTTGCATAACTTGAGTATTGTTATAGGGGCTTACACAATACATTCACACTCAAACAAACTTTTGTCACCTGAACATATTCAGTCCATTGCAAGGAAACCATGAATAATGCAAAAACATAACCATTATATAACCTTCTCCTTTTTCATTTGAATATCTCTTTTAAATGGAACAATCTAAAAAATATGCTAACACTATAATAATGTGAACTACATCAGATATCCAGTAATAATGAAGGGACATCCATCAAAGCATAATAGTAGGGATTTTTTTGTCATATGTTGTAGTTACAAGTGCCCTCCTAGACATACATGAAAATGTGGAAGCATAGACAAGGAAAGCAAACTGTTTCAAAAAATTCCTCAAAGAAATGTGATATCATGTAATGCCATGATTAAAGGATATGTTCAAAATGGTTTTTTCTAAAAATTCCTCAGAAAATTTTAAGAAAATGCAACTAGTGGGTGTAAAGCCCAACTCCTCAACCTTTGAAAGTGTCCTTCCTACCTATGTGTGAATTGGAGATTTGTATGAGGATATGGACATTCATCAAAAGTATTTTTGGAAGTGGATTTTTATCAGATATTGTAGTTTCAAGTTCCACTTCGAATCACCAAATCCTTCATGAAAACTTATGCATAACCACTGCAACATCGTACAGTTGTTGTTGGGCCTTTACAGTGATGTGAGAAAATCATGTTGAGTCACCTAATCTCTTGCAAAGTCTTCAATTCATGCCCGTGGGAGAGTGGGTGACTCAACATTCTTATGCCTTAATGAGAAATAATCATTCATATAACTGATTCATTGAAAGAAACCTAGGAGATAGCATGAGTGCTCAATTAGCAATAAATTTTTTGAAAGCACCTTCCTTGAATGTGAGTGCAATTTAGGAAGTTGCTTCAGACAAAATTGTCTTAGGAAATGGTACTTAAGCTTCCTCAAAAATGTGGTGAATGTGCAAGATTTTCCTCCAACAGAGTATAAAGGATGACAGGCTATCATGGATCCATGAATCATCCATTTGTTTTCTCCTTGATGGCTATGTGTTTGTGTATGTTTTCTATTCAAGGGAACCACAAAAGTTAGTTCAATTCCACCATTAATTTGGGAAAACATTGTTTATGGTGCATATTAAAGTTAAGTTTCTTTGGTTGGGATGCTGGTTTTGCATTTTGTGTTGCAAGAAGTTGGATTCTATGGATATAAAGTCTCAAATTATGCTCTCAAATTGTGCCTTGTGACATTGAATGTGCTACATCAGATTACATATTCAAGCAAATTAGATGACAATTAATTCCTTTATTAAATGAGGGGATCCTTCCTCAATAGTGGATATGTTATTGTAAAGAGCCCACAAATACTGATACGAGCTCTTGAGGAGTGACCTAGGAGGAATGAGAGCAAGGTTTCTAGCCTTTCAAGGTTATTGTTATGTGAATATTATCATAAATGTGTATTTTGAAACTATGGCAAAAGAGATGTTGTGTATATAATCATAAAGATTTCAATGGAAAAGCCAAGTCTCCCTTAATAGCTTGCTCTTGTGCTGGATCATAACATTTTGAAGCAACTTATGGTATTTTGCATAGGTACAAACACTTTTTGTAAGGCTTATTTTTGGTTGGACATAAACATTTGATGACATACCTTCTTCATAATTGTGAAAAACCATTAGAAAGACACATTTGGGCTACAAAATATAGGGTACATATACTCTCAAAAATTTCTTCTCTAGGTGGTATGGAATTAGGTGGATACTGTGGAATATAATACATTACATGCTATCTTATGTACCGGGGAAACTTGTGTCAATATATGAGTAGATACTAGATCTGTGCATTATAAGGTCTAGGATAGATGTATATGATTGAATACAAAGTTACTGATACATGATTGGATAATGATGAATTATAGTCCAAATATTGAATTATAGCTTGAAATATTTAACATTCACATTATTTCATTTTATATTCTTTAAAGCTTATACATTTGAAGTTCCTTTCACCCTCAATGTCCCCTCATTGGGATTGGGTGATGTGGGTTATCCTAACATGGACAAGAAGTCTTTTGAGAAATACTCTTTTATGAATGAGAAATGCAATGGTTTAGTTGAGAATACGGTTTTTGTTCCCCCCCTTAGCTCCTTATCCCCTTGCAAGGAAAATGATTATCCTCCTCTTTGTGTTTAGGGGAATTTTTGAATCCCATCCAAATTGGGTTTGATTCAAAATAACATTGTAAAGCTAAATCAAAACGATACTCTCTAAAGCATTTTGGATTTAAACTACCATATGTGATTGGCTCCTCGCCTTAGCTTTGTTTTTCCCTTGCATGGGGTGACATGGATTTACTTTGTGTCTTGTCTCTTGGTGTTTCCTTTTGTTCTAAGTTGTTGTATGGTTTATTTCTCATTTCTTTGTATGTTCTTAGCCCTATTGGTTCACAGATCCTGTCAAAAGCGTTTACCTTAATAAGAAAAAAATAGTATTGGATAGTGTAGTATTCAGAAGATGAACTTGCATTCATCTATATTCATATTAGCAAGGTAATGGCTATTCTAGATCCTATGAGACAATTCTCTTTAAAGTATTGGACACATTCTATATTGCAAGGTGAGAAGTTCTACTCCCTAATATGAGAATAACACTTGTTCAACACTAAGGTTGACCAGTGCAATATTAAAATGATTAAAAACTATCTAGATCCTGCAAGACAACCCTCTAAAAGGATTTGAATTCAAATCTTAGCATTTAAAACATGAGAAGCTCATTTTTTAAAGATTATAGTTAATTTTAGCTTTAGTTAAAAAATAAATCACATTTTAGAGATTTGATGCACTCTTGGAAATTTTAACAGTAAATTACTAAATTATAAAAGTAAGAAGAATATTGGATTTTCAATTGGTTCAATCTAGTTGAAAGTCTCATTTTGTAACCAATAAATATGAAGTGTTTATCTCAACCTCAAGACATGAGATGATGGGCATTTAACCAATGAGGTTGTGGACCAAAAATTAACTATAAAATTTTTAAATTTAGTTAATATGAAAAACCTATGGTACATTCATTTAGAATGAAATTCAACCAATATAGAAGGAAAAACATGAACTCATTCAAAATTAAATTTAACCACCTTGTAGATAGGTCATTACAACTAATTATCAAGATACTGTATTCTCTTACTAAATTCCCTCCCTCCATTTTATTTTACACCATAATCCATTTTTTTTGTGAATTGTTGCACCCATAACTATTTGCACTGATTTTGGAGGATCCTTGAGCTCTAAGTCAAATTTTTGTAATAGCATAGCCAACCCAACAATTGCTTCCATAAGTGAAAATTGGTCTCCCACACACTTGTGAGGACCACCCCCAAAGGGAAGAAATGCAAAATTTGATATGAATGAACACATAATTATTATGACCATACATATCATCATTTGACAATACATAAAGAGAAAATTTATAATAGAACACAAGTAAGAACTCTATACATGCCTCTAGTAGAGAAAAAATATAAATCTATTTGGTAAAGCATGCAAAAAAAATTAAATCACCCCATATGGGTACAATGCACCCTGGCCTCTATATGGAGAAAAACCAACCCAACCTTTAATATCTTTGTTATCCTTGGGTACGAGGAAACTTTCTGGTTCAAATTTATGAGATTATCCCATAAATAAGGAGATCTATGAAGATTGTAAACCTGCAATAGTGGTTTATTTCCTTAACAAATGATGCTTTGAAAAATAGTAATTCATAATCTAAGATATAAATCCTCAATCTGAAGAAAAAAATAAACCCAATAATTTTTATTTTTAAATAAGCATAAAGGCTTCAATTCATGGAGATCCTACCTAGTATACAAAAAAAATACAAATAAGGAGATATTAAATGGTGTTCAGTGCTAGAAACCACCTCCAAAAGCTATTAGAGAGAGACAACAAATCAATAGATCAGGAAGATTATGATAGAAAAAACCATAAAACATCTTTATTTTCATCATGGAATCATACTAAGTGAAAATGCTTCCAGGCCATCAAATGCCTCACCATGCAATAGCTCTAAACTTCTATTTTGTGGGGATTCCCTACAAGAAATAGTCATAGGATAGCAAAACAATCTAGAGCTAGTTTTATGCTTCTAAACAACTCATCGACTCTTTTCTACTCTTTTTCTAAAGATGAGATTCTGTTGGTTAAATTATTGCAAGAAACCTTCAACAAATGACACAAAAATGGTACATAATACTTGGCAAGCCCATGAATTTGCACCGTGTACTTAACTGTGTTGTCTTTGCCTTCAAATCCTAATAGTCCATTAAGAGGCTCAAGAAAGCTTCTAAGCTCTCTGTAGAGGCCGACCACGTTGGTTCCTTTTTCTTTGGAAATAATGGGATCTTCTTCCATTGAAACTTTTGGTGATGTGTGAACGACTTTCAAGCTATAGCTGTAGGTTTCCTTCAATGTTCAGATATGATTTTGTGTGGTCTTGGTCTCTTCTCCTTGGAGTGGCGAGGAGAAACCCTTCCCTGTGAAGCATAAAGGCGGGAAATTTTTTCACAGTTTCAAATCTTCCAAATGTTTTATGTATTACTTTTAATTATAATGATATTTTTAAATGGTGGGGAAGAGGGAAATTGGGAGCAAAACTTCAAATTTTTATTTGTGTGACTAATTATTTAGTTGTGTTTTTTATTCGACTATCAAATTAGTTAATTATTTAGTCATTTATAGCTGTATTGTAAAAAATTAGTGAACTTAGTCATTTTTAGTTGTCGTGACTAAAATTTTTAGTCACATAGTCATTTATTTGCCAAATTATACTAGTGTGAAAAGGTAAATTACTAAGCCAAACTAGTAAGGTTTAGCTACTAAAGTCTTCCCTTCAAAATATTCTTATGTACCCTTTTTTTAATATGTTGGCTTTTATTATTAATAAAATTGATAAAATTCAAAGGACCTTCCATTGGACAAGGATCGAAGAAAGAGAGAGGATATCTTTGGTTAGTTGGGATAAGGTTTGTGCTCCTAAGAAAGTTGGGGGCCTGGAGATTTAGAGCTTGAATATGTTTAACAAATCTCTACTTTCAAACATTGGTTGGTTCTTTATTTAGGGGAGTAAGGACCGGATTAATATTATTGTGTGTAGGTGTTTTTTCCTATCTAAAAATGAATGAAATCCAAGCACAAGGAAAAAGTAAATGCAAAACACTTAGATTGGGCTATAGGAAACTCAAACCAGCATAATAAGCCTCATGTTGTGTATATTTTCCTACAATGTGTGATGTAGATGTGTGCTCACTCGAAAATCTTGCAGCATAACGACACTCAAACGAAAAATAGGTGCGAGAGATGAAATGGCTAAGTGTTTGGATATATATTGGAGGATTCTTTAGATAGAGGGCTACGATTAAGAGTTGAAGATCAAGGGTTGAGATTCCTTGAGACATCTCAACCCACATGGTGATGAAACTTGTCATAATGTGGATGCATGAGACAAGATGGGGGTACTTGATAAGTACTATAGGGGTGGGCAAGAGATGACAAAAGGAAATTTAAGATTCCATTATAATCCTCATGGGGATGGAGGAGGAATTAAAAATTCCTCCTTGAAAGGACCTTGGGAAGACAAAATGGAAATAAAAATTCCTTGGGGGATGGGGAGAGTTGACCAAGGAGTTGATTAGGTTAGATAACCAATGATTAGGTTGTGCAAACATGGGGTTAGGCAGGTGATTAGGCTAATGGAGGAAGATTAGGGACAACTTACATTTTATGGAGGATGTGACATCTCCCTAATCAATGATTAGGAATGTGCATATCCTAATGATAAGATTATGCAAGTTAATCAAGATTAGAGGAATTTTATGGAGGATGTGACATGAGGGGAATTAAATAGATAGATTATTTATTTAATTTTTGGAGGAAAGGGATAAGTGATGGGAGTAAATAATTAAAGGAAATTATTTAATTTAGGTAAGGATTTAGAGATGATAAAAGAAATAGATTAGTATGAAGGTACAAGGGATAATGAATATTAGTTAAATAATGGAATATTATTTAATTAATATAGAGGATATGAAATTGGTCAAAATAGGGGTAAATTGACCAAATAAAAGTGGTAAAGTTTCAATGTCTACAATTATTAAAGCTAAAGATATGGGGAATGAATACCCCTACTTTCCATTGTCTTCTCAAGACTTGCCCAAAGGATCAATCATATGGAATAACATTGTGAAAACAAGAAATACTTTAAAGCAGGGTACTAGAAGAAGAGTTGGTAATGGAATAGCTATTAGATTTTGGGATGATGCCTAGGGAAATGGTCATGTTCTTTCCTCATTTGTTCAACTGAATACAATTAAAAAAGACCTCATAAGGATATATGGGACCTAAGTCTTATATTATTATGTTGATTGGGGTGGATGAACACCTAAATGGAATTTTTTTAGGAAATATGTGCTTGAATTGAGAGCCATGAAGGGTGGTTTTTAGCCTCAGTGCTTTGAATCATTTTCCTTCTTGGATTATCTTATAGGAGACCATCTTTTGTCTTTTTATGATGGTGAAGATGTGTGGGTTTGGAGTGATAATCCTTCTAGAGATTTTTTGGTTAAAGCTACTTATACTAAATTGGAACAATCTTCTCTCACCCCTCAAAATTTTAATTTGAGAAAATTATGGAATGCAAAGTTAATTCTAAAGAGAAATTTCTTTTGGTGGGCTACAATAAATGGTAAAATTCTTATTATTGATGTCCTAAATAGGAAGTTTTTTCGGTTTGTTAATAGATGTCCTATTTTTTTGGAAGATGCTAAAAGTATAATCCATTTGTTGTTTCATTGCCCCTTTGTTACAGAGGTTTGGTCATTGGTCCTAGGTATTTTATTAACTAATTAGGAATTTTTCCTTGATATTAAGGACCTTATTGATCAATCCACCTTTTTTCTTTTCTCTCATCCAATCATAGTGGAAATATAGTAGAAAATCCCTCCATTTGTCTCTTGCAACTTTTCAAAAGAAAGAAACAACAAAATACTTAGAGAGCAGTAGAGTAGTATGGAAGTCTTCTTGAGTACGAAACAAACAATTCAAGAGAATATTAAATCAATAAGGTTTAGCCTCTCTAAGGTAATGCCAACCTATAAAGATATAATAATAAAATATATTTGGGGAATTAAACAAGACCTCACTAAAATAAACTAGGCCAAGATTTTAAGTAGAAGATTGACTATTTGGACTCCTCCTTTGGAAGGATGGATTAAGTTAAGTTTTGATGTGTGCTCAAAGGGAAACGAGAGAATTGCTACTACTAGTGGATTGTTAATTGATCATAGGGGTAAATGTATTGAAGGCTATGAAAAATTCTTGGGGATTTCCATTAGTAACGAGGTAGAAGCAATCACTACCTAGTGGGGATTGAAGAGGTTAAAAGAAATTGGCTTTAAAAAAGTCTCCATTGAAGGTGACTCCAAGTTGATCATTGATTCTCTTAAAGGTTATGTGCAAGCCCCCTGGAAGATTAAGAGCATGATTGATGATTTTAAAAGGATGATAAAAACCTTTGATGAGTATATATTGTAACATACTTTCAACACGAGGGGAATAAAATAACAAAGATTGCTTCTAATATGGGTTTATCCTATACTAATGGAAAAAATGGAACTTTGAGGACCTTCCCCAATGAATTAAAGTGTGCATATCAGATGATAGGCTTCAAATTGAAATTTTGAAGTTCAATCATCTTAAGATCATAAATGAATGAAATGGCTAGTTCAGTTGTTTAGGGTTATGGTTTAAGTTTTGTCGCTTGTTTTTGAGTTTGAATTTTCTTGCTCATATGATGATGTGCCAGCGATGGATAGGAAACGAGGTGTGAATGAGTGGATTTTCCTAGGCCAGTCCTAAATTTTTTTTAGGTCATGTGTTTCTTTATTTAACTTATTTTTCTCCCTTTGAAACAATTTATAGGACAAGAAGGCCTAGAAAGGACTTTGGATTTAGCTAAAAATTTTGCAAGGGGGTTCAATTTAATGAGAGGGTATACATTAAATAAAGGGACTGTTTTGAAATGACTAAGCACACCAAAAATTAAAATATAAGGTGTAATCATTCTAAGGTGGCATATAAATAAGGGGATGGTATTGATTTGAATAAATATACAAGCACTAATATCTTAAAAATCATGTGTATCAAATATTTTGTACTTTATGGATTGTGGCATAATAATGAGGCCCACTAAATGATGACTATGATATCTATAGAGGGGAATCACATCATTTATTCCCCTAATGGTAGATCGATTTTAAAATCCTTAATTTATTTACAAGATGTGAGTTTACGTCACATGAGCTCCGATTCTTTTCCAAAGATCAAAATGATCTAGGTTAAGATTCAAATGGAATTGACTTCTAATGATCAAACTAATAAAATTATTGGGTGATATTTCTAGAAGGATGATATTATTCAATATTTTTAAGGTTTATGTTTGTTCAAATCACCTATTTTATTTCTAGAGATTGCGATGACTTTTCTTCCATTCTAGGTGCGAGCAATTGTGGGTGTGTAGTCAATGAAGTTGAAGTAGAGGTGTAAAGATATCCCAAAGGTTGTAGAATGGAGATGGGGGGCACCAAAAAAGGTTAGAGATTCTATCTTTCATGCCTCTGAGATAGAATGTGGAACTCTAGAAACTCTTTGAAGAGGCAAGTATGACTTTGTTTTTCCTTGCAATGAAAGGCTATAAAGATTAACCGAATTCCAAATTATTTAATTTGTGGTGGGAGGATAAAGTTATTATTGGTAGCATTAGCTTCATAGTTACCCCTTAAGTCAATTGCTGAAGATACCAACTTGGAGTTTCATGCTATAAAAGTTTCCAAAGTTAATAATGGAAACTATCAACATTTCATTGATAGCTTTCTAGAAGGGGATGAGAAGCTACAAATATGCCAGAATGGTTATGACTGTGAGAAACTCTTGGTGACATATGGCTTGGTTAATGTCCACATCATGAAATATTTTACTTTAAAAGGTAGATACACAATTGTGAATGGCTACCACTTTTTGATTTTGAACCATATTAGGAGAAAAGAAAGAACCAACATTCCCCTTTTTTTGCTCTCTTCTTTGAAACAATGCAAGGGTAAAGGTGCCTCTCCCCCTCTCCATCAAGAAATGATTCAAAGACTCTATAATCATTTCTCTACCCTTTCTCCTTTTCTACGCCCTACAAATGTTATGGTACCCCTTCATATCGAACCTTTGAATAATCAACCCTTCTTGCCCCAAAATAACCCTAGCACATGTTAGCAACCGAAATTGGGCAACTAGAATCCTGCTTCCCTGATAAGGGATGATCACCCTCATTTTTTTGATCTGCAAGACATCTCTATGGAAAAACCTAGTCTACCCCTCCCTCTTAATCAAAGAAAATCCATTCTAAAACACCGGTCTAAGAATCCCTTTTGTTGGTAAGGAGTTTTCTAGTCTGCCCTCTAAAGTTAAGAAAGTTCTAGTTAAATCTTCTAGCTCCTAATGAAAAGGCCCGGATCAAGATGAGTTAAGGATTTCCAAGAAGGTAACCATTGAAATTCCTGAGGAAGGGGAGGATGGGTATGTTGAAGACTCTAGTAGTGGAAAAGGAGAAAGAAGATCTACTAGGCTGGTAATTCAAAATGCTAAAGGAAAAATGTTGTCCTTCGAAGAACAGGAAGATTTTTCCTTGGATGAATAATTTATCCCAATGTAGGAGGAACCCTTGGATTTGAGTAAAAAATAATTGGAAGTGGTTTTAGGGGTGGACCTGGGAGATGAATCAATTACTAGTGAAGAGGAGGAAGAGAATAATTATAAAGAATAGGAAGAGGTAAAGGATTCTAAGGAAGACGAAGATGATGCAAAAAAAATGGAAAAAGACCAAGATGAAGAAAAGATAGAGGTAACAACTAGCTCTGAGAACAAGGGGGAAATGCTAAATAGGACCCTCTAGCAATACAAGACCTAGATCAACTCTCTGTAGGATAAAGTCAATAGATTGGACAATACTTTCAATCGATTAATTTTCATTACGCATGGTATAATAAATCATGCAATTTTTGAGATAGTGTCTAGTCTATCTAAGGTTAGGAAAATGAAACAAAGAATGGAATCAATCTAGGAAGAAGACATACCTATAGAAGAAAATGTTGGAGAAGGAGAGGACCTCTAGAGTAATGAACTGGACCAAATAAAAAGGGAATGGGACCTGATTAACTAGAAAAAAGGATTAGTTTGTTTCTACTTTTTCCTTGTTTTGGGGCTAGCATGATCATTCTTCAAATGGATTTTGTGTCATCTTGCTCCATGTTGTTTTTTGTTTCTAGTGTTTTATTCTATACGTTTTCCTTTAGTTTTATGCTCTTTGGGTGGCTTGTTGGCTTTGTTTTGTTTTAAACTGTTGGTCGGGTGGCCTATTTTATGGTTGTTGTTCTATGTGGATTTGAAGTACTAGTTGTGAGGCCTATTTATTATTTCTTTTTTGTATGGGATTAGGGCCCTAAACCTACCTTTTTAATTAAAAATATAATATTTTATATATATGACATAAAAATGTATTCGGTTCTCTTAGCCTTACATATGGGAAGCAATTGTAGGTATAAATTTTGGATGAAAATATTTTTTATGGGACAAAAGTGAAGATTGGTGACCACAAACCTAGTCTAGATTTGATAAAATAATTCTTTATTCACATGGAATATAATATTTATAATATAGAAGTAGACAATTTGGTATAATATTGTATCATGATTTCTTATTCTTGGAAACTTGGGTTGAAGGGTTACCGTATCCTCTCCTCTCCCTTGACCACATTTCATCTATAAATTAAAATAGCTTGAATCTACACATTTATCAAAACTTTTAGAGGTAAATCATGTTTCAATTTATTGTCTACATAAGACTTTGTTTTATTTTTCAATAGTTGAAAAAAATGGTTATTAATGGACACATATTTTGGTCAACACTTGTAGTATTTATGTATTTATGTGTTTTATCTTTAATAAAGGGCTACATTTTGATCCCCCATTAGAGTATATTTCTCTTTGGTTTCACTAGTTTCTTCCATACCTAAAACATGGTGAAAAAGGGGGGGAATGAGAATATATCCGATCCACCTTTTCTCCACAAGAGATATTTCACTGAAAAGATGAGATCCTAGAATCTTGAAACAATTATCAACCCAAGAGGTGAATTGAATCAAGATTGAGGGATCTTGCACTCTTTCCTTTATGCAAGGATGGGGTGGTGAGCTAGATATTAATTTGAGGGAGAAGGAATTAGGCTAATGAACAAACCCTAATCCTAGGTCTAACACACAAATGCATAAATTGAACACAAAACAAAAATAAACTACAACTTTTTTGGAGGAACAAGGAGGTAAGGATGTTATGCACCTAGTAAAATATGGCTTTTCTGTGCTGTCAACAGGGACTCATTTGCCACCAAAGTCAAATGGGTCCTGGTTGGCCTTCTCGGGGAGATCTAAATTGGAAACAAAAGCTTGAAATGTTTGGAATCTGATGACTGTCAGCCCTCAAGAGGGACTCATTCACCCTTAAAGGAAAATGGGTCCTGCTAGGGTTTTTCAGAAATCTTTGAATCTAGGTTGTAATTTCTAGGTCTTCTCTTCTCCTTGGAAGTTTGAATTTCCTATTTCTGAATCTAGATCTACCTAAAACCTGCAAAACAAATTTGGTATCTTGTTTGTGGATGGGGGTTTTCCTCAGTCAAATCCCTTGTTGGTAATTAAACCTTGACAGATAAATAAAAGTCTGAAACATGCAATAGTGTGTGCAATCTTAATCTTAAGTTTGTTTAAGACTAATATCCAAGAGAATGTAAATGAAATTCTACCCCATTTTTTTAGGATAAAACCCTTGAATGCAATGTGAACAATGTAAATGACTCACTAAAGAAGATGCTTAATCTCTCTAATGAATCACAAATCTAAAGATACCTCTTGTAGGCTACAAATAGGATGATTATAGAAGATGGAATCAATATAGAAACAAGTCCTTAGGCTTGGTTGTATGACTTGTGCATCTCCCAACACCTAGAATCCTTCATGATTCTCCATAGGCATCTATCATCAACATTCAACAATGCTTGATCTTGGATACAAAATGAGCTTGAAGATCTTGAGATGTTGCTCCAAACTTCACTTTTGGTTGAATTCTTTGTCTTGTTTGCTTGTAATCTTGCTCTAGTTTTCTCCCTTAGATTTATTAGATGAAATTATGTCAAATAACCTTTTGTTTATTATAAATTAGTGATTTAACCCTGAAATTCAAAGAATTTTGGTTGACCTCAAATCTGGAAATGAAATTAATTGAAATCCCACCAAGATAAAATTGAAAGAGAGGTTCCTTGTTAAGGGAGGACCCATTTTCCACCTTGGGTGAATGGGTCCTAGCTCACTTTCCAGGTTCAAGCTATGAGAGGTGAAAACAAGGCCAAAAACCTAGTTAGAATATGCCAAGAAAGTGGGGTCATATTAATGGAGGACCTATTCGCCCCTAGTGGAAAATGCGTCATGGCACACTTTCTGGGACTCAAAATTTTCCACCTTCAAGGTTATGTCATTTAATTGCTAGGTTTCAGGATTGATCTGGGGGAGGTGCCACTAAATTTGAATTAAATGGTAAATTAAGTATAATTAACCACCATTAATTAATACCATCCTAGATAGATGTGAAAGTATGTTTAAACACTTTACAACACCATAAATAGTGCTTGATTTAAGTACAAGAGGGGTCCATTAGGCTTAATTAGGTGAATAGACTTTAGAAAAGTGTGAAAATGTCTTACAACACTTTACAACACTCTTGTAAAAGGTGAAATTTAAGTGTATTTTAGTTAAATAAGGACCCTAGAGAGGTGTGAATGTGTACAACACATTACAACACCAATCCAAAGAATAATTAAGTTAATTGTGTGTCAATTATGTCAAATAAAGTGTGAAAAAGTATTACTTTTTTTGACACTACATTTAGCCCCCAGTTTAGCTGCCATATGATACTATGTGAATATGCAAGATAAAGGAAATAATTGATAGAAAAAGGATACTCATATGGATTCATTAGGCAGAATGAAGCCCCCATTGTAGCTACCTAAAAACTCACAATTTTAGGAACCACATCTTGCAACACATTTTTGTTAGTCGCTCAGAAATACTCTTATTAAACTTCTTTGGAGAATTGAATTCGAGGGTAGATGTATGCCCCCTGATTCTGCTTGCTTTATGGAGGTGGAATCAGGGTGAGAACGAAACCACATCGAATATGCAAGTCATATCATAGGGTATTTCTAAGTACCATACCACATAATGATAGATAGTTGATGAAAACAGGGGCATAATTATGAATCCAATGTAGCAAATGGCATTGAAAATGGAGTCCTCTAGCCCCCAATATGTTGATTTTAATGAACTTTCCCTTTTAAATGAATGTACTTTTACTTTACTAGGGTTTTACTATATACTATTGAAAATGACTTGTTTCACTATTCATTTGACTTTTACCTTGTTACAAATTTATCTTGGTGCAGAGTAGGTGAAGATACCAAGCTGCAGGATTTACAAGCCTCTGAGATTGGACCTAGTTCGTGGCATGCTCAGTCGTATGGTGAATGAATTTTTCTTTGTGTTTTCTTCGTTTTCATACCTATACTATACTTTTTCATGTAATCTAGGTAATTTTATGACCTTAGAATAGATTGGTGCAAAGTGTCCCACTTTGGCTCAAAGTGTCGGGCCACTTTGGCTCAAAGTGTCCCACTTTGGTGCAAAGTGTCCCATAATAGATACAGTGTACCAAGTCTTCATCTAGAAATGGTCTAGGTGTCCATTTTATCTGAAAAGCATCTTAGAACAAATGTAGTGATGTTGATCAATTGTTTTAGGACTTATTTGATATAATATTTGTCTCTTAGGTGTCTCCTCAAGCTAGACAACATCTCAGAGGGAAGCAATTTTGCTTCCTTTGAAAGTCCGTGACTTGGCTATCAAAGGAGGGAATTTAGTTGCTATAGAAGGTTGGTTTATTTTGGGTGTACCTCATGCCACCTATTAGGTTCCATGATAGTATGCCACTAGCCTTAGTAGAGAGGTGGGATGTGAGTACCTGTACATCCTGTCTTCCCATAGGAGAGATGACTGTCACATTAGAGGACATTCACCGCATCCTATGCATCCCCATACATGGTGAGCATGTACAACTAGTCATTGATAGATCCTTTGCTCGAATGAGAGATGATATATGCTATTGTGTAGAGCGGCCTATGTGATGCTCAACTATTAGACCACATGTGGAGCTTAAATGGCTCCTAAATGTGCGGTCACTGCTCTTGTGTCAGATCATGATCATTACTATGGCACTTACATTGGTTCTCAATGGTCGAGGGGCACACCTAGACAGTGGCCTAGTGCACACTATTAGAGGGATGGAGCATCAATGAACCATTTATGCATGGGGTTACAACATGTTTTCCCATTTATACTATGATCTTATTCAATTTTCCTTTCAAGAGTGGTGACCGCACATTTAGGAGCCATTTAAGCTCCACATTGGTTCTCAATGGTCGAGGGGCACACCTAGACAGTGGCCTAGTGCACACTATTAGAGGGATGGAGCATCAATGAACCATTTATGCATGGGGTTTCAACATGCTTTCCCATTTATACTATGATCTTATTCAATTTTCCTTTCAAGACCTCTAGAGCATCGTACATTGTACTCTACTATATATATGGTGCTTTGAGTACATTAGATGTACTAGGCCCACTGGATATCCTCTTATAGCGGTTGTACGCGAGCCGAGGGTTTTCAAAGCTCTACCCACTTAGACGGCCTTGATAGGGGGGACACTTATTATACTAGAGGATTACTTTTGATCAGCTAGATGAGGATGATATCTGCTGGAGGCCCTATTAGTGGATACCATTGTGGGTGGATCACCGACATGAGATGTGTAGATTATAGATGGATTGATTTCTACTGGGCTTACATGACTATGTGGTCAGACCATTTTATTATGATAGGGTGATGAGATAGTTCGGGCATACCTACGTGGCTCCATGATCTATACCATCATTTCAATGATTAACACATAGTGCAATGGGTCCCGAGGATGACCGTCATCTCACAAGGGATGATGTATACTTTAGTGATTCAGATGATGAGGACCTTGACCCACCCCCAAATTCTGAGGCTGATAACACAGATACCACTCAGGCTTATGAGGAGTGGTGGACTACAGGGAGGCCAACACCCGTGTTCCCTTTACATCACCCTATGGGATTTGTCAGACATATTCCAGGTCATGGAGGGGACACAAATAATGATCACATAGATGTAGTCATGGATGATGATGTTTCCGCACCTGATGTATTTATAGATGTAGATGAGGAGGATGAGGATTATGAGTAGGAGGAGGAGGCTAATGAGGATGATAATGATGCCTAGCCAATGAGTGAGGACACTACTCATACATAGGAGGATTGAGTGCCTTTTGATAGTGCAGAGATACCCCTTATCAAATTAGCCAGACCACATGCTAGTGTCAGGTCAGATTTCCATATGTGCACGAGTATGAGGAGGCTAGTGGTAGTAGACCACCCACATCATCAGCACTGGGAGGGACCATCGTTGTATAGGCATACCTCAATTGGTAGACTGTTGATCCAGGTGATATTTGGATGCTTTATGTTATTACTCTATGTATATATCTTTTATGTAGTTGCTTTATATATATGATTATGATGGCTACTGATGTTCTTTATGGTTTCCATTTTGCAGGATCTACACAAGAGTGACAAGATCTCTATTAGCAAGTGGCTACAACACTAATGCCTCTGCTACACCCTAAGGATAATGTCCTTGAGGGGTATGTTCCCCCACCCTTAGTGGATTCACATGCAAATATTTTTGAGCCTATGGCTAGATTGGGTATAGCCTATCAGAGTTCCACTAGTCACACTAACAAGCTCCATGCACAACTTACAACAGTTTTAGCTTCTATGGGTATCGCCAACAGTAGGGTGGAGAGTGACCTACAGGCATAGGTCTCAAGGCTGCAAGAGGTCACGAGGATATAGGTAGATAGGGACCAAATTTATCAAGAGCATTTTGAGGCTCTCATATGGGAGGATAGGCCATCAAGGATGCTAGATATTCTATAGAGAGATTTAGTTAGATCGTGATCTCATACTACTATCTCATGATGGTCGTAGAGGTCATCAGCCCCGGAGGGGTACAACAATCATAAACGTTAATAGCATTGTACTCACTGATGCATATGTACCCATTTATGGGGTTTTTAGAGGTGTACCATCCATTTGAGTTAATGTGTAAGCTTCAAATCCATACTTTTCTTTAATGATGTAAGGGCCTAACCAGTTAGGGCTAAACTTTCCTTTTTCATTCAAGAGAGCATTGAAATTTTGTTGGTTTTTGTATAACACTAGATTGCTTGGATTAAATTCATGAGGAATGACATTATCATTGTAACCATGTTGCATTCTTTTAGAGTAATCTGGTAAGTGTTCCAAAGCATTAACGCGCTACTCATCGAGCATTTCAAGTTGATCCAAATGTTGTTCTTTGTAAGTATTGTCATCAATGAGCCCTTTAAGATAAATTCTTAAGGAGGAAATTTCTAACTCTAAAGGCATTATTGCTTCAGCACCATAGACCAGGTTGTATGAAGTATTTCCAGTGGATGTTCTAACACTCATATGATAAGCCCATAACATGTAGGTTAATTGTGTATGCCAATCTTTGTTGTGTTTTCTTATTGTTTTTCACATAATTTGTTTGATAGCCTTATTAGTTGCTTTTGCTTGTCCATTTGATTGCATATAGTATGGTGTTGAAAAATGATGTTGACTATTCAATGTTTCTAAGAATTTATTCACGCCATTGTTTTTGAATGGAGTTCTGTTATCTGATACCAATGCGGAAGGGAGGCCAAAGCGAGCAATAATGTGTTCCAATATGAAATGACATAGTGCATCAGTAGTTGTGGAGTGAAAAGGGATGGCTTCTACCCACTTCGTGAAGTAGTCAGTTGTAGTAATGATTGAAAGGTGGAAAATTGGAGCCATTTTCACCTTTAGGGTTTAGGACCAAAAGGGGAAACTTTCACTAACTTTCACTTAAGAACAAACCCTTGAGATCCCAAATGAGAAAGAGATCTTGCAATATGGCTTCCCTAGTGGTTGATTAAGATCTAATGAGGGGTTCACCACCAAGTTTAGACTTGAAAAAGATAATGAAATTAGAGATGAAATGTAAAACCCTAATATGATGCAAACTTGAATTAAATAACCTAGAAATGAAAATGAAACAAAACATAAAGTTGAAAAATAGAACGTGTGCACCTAGAAAATTGTAGAGAATTGAATGGAGATTGGAAATGCTACTGATCTTGAAATTTTGGCCCACTGGGACTCATTCACCATTCTAGGTGAATCAGTCTCGATTTTGGATTTTT
The DNA here is from genome assembly GCA_007258455.2 of Sequoia sempervirens. NCBI lineage: Eukaryota > Viridiplantae > Streptophyta > Pinopsida > Cupressales > Cupressaceae > Sequoia > Sequoia sempervirens. The sequence continues at coordinate 123,879,898 of VDFB02358134.1, forward strand.
GCATTGGAGCAAGTTTAAGGAAAATGGGTATCCAAATCTGCAAAGATATCTAAAAACACCTAAAGTGGGACTCATTCACCACTTGTGGTGAATGCATCTAGTTTAGATTTTCTAAAAATTCAAAGTCTAAATCTGCTCTTCTCAGTTTACTCAATCTACTCCTCCAAGTTCCTGGACCCGAAACTTTGATTTTGGGGCTCTAGATGGCCTTTTAATGAAGATTATGACCTCGCAAATGGGGAGACAACTCCAACAATTTTGTAACCTAATCTTCAATTATCTTAAAGTCTTGAAAGCACATAGATCCACAATTACACAAAGAAAGAGAGCAAAAGTGTTGATTGTTAGGGAATAGGGGTTTACCTTGGTCAAACCCCTTTTAGGTAATTAAAATAAATGATGAAACAATGGAATGAAGATATGAAGCATGGAACAAAGAACATGAATCATGGACAATGATACCTTGAATGATTCCTTGTTAATGATTTCTTGTAAATCTACAACTCAACATGAAATGGCCATGAAGGATGTCGATCTTGATCTTTGGCAATAGGTGTGGAACAATGCTTGATCTTGGATCTTCAATGCTACATCGCAACACTAGCTCAATAACATGCTTGATGCTTGATATGCTTGATATGATGATGGATATTGAATTGATACAACAATTGATGAAGAATTCTACACTTGAATGCCTTAGAAATGATCTTGAAAGTTATCTTGATGACCTTGTAAAGACTTGGAATGCTTAACTCTTGAATGCTTGACTTGATAATATGAATATATGATGAAATAATGATTTTAAATCTTTTTTATCTAGGAAATGCACTCAAATGACCATTAATTTGATCCCAAAGGATGAAATAGAAGAAATTTGAACTTAAAACCTAGTTTTTCCCACTCAAACCTTGAAAATAGCTCAAATGGGACTCATTCACCAAGTTGGGTGAATGAGTCTCACGTGGATGGGACTCATTTTCCCAGAGTGGTGAATGGGTCCCACAGGGGCTATTTTTCCAACTAAAGTGTTAGGAACTTGATGAAATTAAGTTTATATGTTGATTTTGTTGAGTTTTTTAATTAAATTATCCCTTGAGATACACAATATGGGGTCATAAGGGCCTATTAATGATGATATAAAGGTTATAAATGCAATAGGGCCCAAAATCCAATGTGAAAGTGTAAACAAATACACTTTACAACACTAAATTAAGGAAAAATTGGGCCTATTTAGCTTAGAAGGGCCCTAAATACCATGCGAATGTCTAAAACACATTACAACACTAGATTAGGTCCACTTTAGTTTACAAGCCTCCTAAATTTAATGTGAAGGTGTCAATAAATATACTTTACAACACTAAATTAGGGAAAAGTTAAGTTTATTTAGATTAGAAGGGCCCAAGACCTAATGTGGATGTGTAAATCACATCACAATACTAGATTAAGGTGATATCAAGTCCAATTTATCATTAATTATCAAGTGTGAAAAAGGGATACTTTTTTCAACACTACAATGATAAATGTATGTTTGGCGGAAGAAGGTGGTGATATTTCCCAATAATGTCCAAGCCCTAAACAAAAAATGGCCAAATAGGAATGTGAACATGAAGTTCAGAGGTAGATGTGTGAATCAAATTGTTATGTTCCTAAAATTTATGACACTTCTTCATGTATTCAAAATATTCTTTTTCCATGTGTCTCCAATAATACCCTATGTGAATTAACTTTTGAACTAGGGATCTTCCTCCAAAATGACCCCCACAAGCACTTGCATGCCTTTGTTCAAGTGCTATCGGGGTTTTAGATTTCATAAGGCATCAGAGTAAAAGGCCATTAAATGATCTTCAATAGAGCAGTTTAGCTAAGATTATCTATTTAGATGGGTAAACCCACAAAACTGGTTTACAATTCTAGTGAGGAAGGAAAATTGCAAAAAACATCTGTATGGAAAAGAATTTGTCTTTTGGGGATTCAAACAAATAATTGGTTCGACTGAACTGAAAGGGGGTTTTCTAGAGTCCCCCTTCAGCAAACCTATTAAATGTTGGGTCCCACATTTCCTGGGAAAATAAAAAACAAAGGAAAATTTTGTGGAAAGGGGGTTCACTCAAACCCCCCTTTTCCCCCTTCTCCCCCTCTGGCACCAAAAATCTCTAGAAATTTTCCCTTCGAAGCTAGAGTTGAGGATCAAAATGGAGGAGACTTCATAGAACCAACTGGATGATCGTAGTCCTCAAAACGAGCTATGCAAAAAATATAATTTTAATATGTTTTGGTTTTATTATGTATTTGTTTCTTTTAGTTTAATTAAACATAGGTTTTTCACCAAAAATCACTCTCTGTTCTACACATGGAAAAATAGAAGATTATAAAAAAAATTTGAAAAATATCAGTGCACTAGAGATTGATGTCCTTGATCCAAAAATAATAAATTGAATTTTGATGTACATACAAAAAAAGTTATGTTGTATACGGTCCGCTTATGTCTGAATTGTAATTGGTTTGACTTCAAAAATTGATTAAGGAAAAAATATTCAATCAAATTCTATGAAACCAATTCCATGCACTAGATATCATAGTCACAAATCTAAATTTGAAAAAAATAGAATTTATCCTTCATGGAAAAAAAGTTATGTTGTATATGGTGAGCATCACTCCTTAAAAATGGTGTTTACTGAAAAAAACTAGTTTTCAGAGGAGAGGAAAAGGAAGTGCAATATGAAATTTTCCAAAACTTTTGAAAAAAAATATATTGAGAATCTACGAAAAATATGTCACAAATCACTAGTTTGCATTATTTTCAAATTCCTCATGGTTTAGCCGCTATAGGTGCCTAAAAGTGAAGATTTAGTTAGAAAAAATCAATTTTGTGTCCAGTTTGGCCAAAAATTGTAAACCAATATTGTGGGATCACCCAGATGTGAGCTTTCACATACCGACTTGAGTGTTCTTGGTTGTAGGTTCAAGAAAGGTTCCATCTTTTAGGTATTTGAATATAGGTGTAAACCATTCACTAGAAATATTGGCCTTAGTTGATAACGCTTCTTTGAGCTCTTGTCATCTATCAAAGGTTTTAGTATCATTTGGACTTTAAATGTGAATTCAACGAGATGATCATCGGGAGAAACAAGAGAAGAAACACTTGCCATTTCATCTGCATGACTATTATCCTTTCGTGGGATGTTTTCTATCGTGTAAGATTCTAACTTGTATAATAATGTCATTGTAAGATGTCTATATCAGACGAGTTTATCATGCTTCACTTGATACACACCAGCTATTTTTTTAATGATTAAGAGTGAATCCCCAAATATAGAAATGTGTTTGACTTTTAATGCTAATGCAACACGTATGCCAGCTATTAGGGGTTTGTATTATACAGTGTTATTGGTACACAAGAAGTTTAGATAGAAAGATAAGGGAATAGGCTTGCTTGAGGGAGGAATTAAGATAACTCTTGCCCCTGAGCATGTTCTACACTTAGAACCGTCGAAGTATAATTCCAATGTTTCTTTTTCTTCTTTTATAGCCAACACATTTTCATCTGGGAAGGAGTCAATGTTGGGAAAAGCTAGAGGAGAATGAGCGTTAGCTAATTCCTCGGTTAAGGCTTTTCCTTTAATTGATTTTTGTGAAAAAAAATTAAGGTCAAACTCAGTTAACAACATAACCCACATAGCTAAGCATCTTGATAAATCTATTTTGGTAAAGAGATGTTTTAAAGGATCAAACTTTTTCATGACATGAATTTTAGCATTTAATAAACAGTGTCTCAGTTTACTAGTAGCAAACACAAGATCCAAACATTGTTTTTCTATGGTTGTGTATCATGTTTCATAGTCAAAAAGAGTTCGGCTAATGTAATAAACAAGATGTTCCTTACCATTATCATCTTTTTGAGCCAAAAACACTGCTAGAGCATGGGATAATGCTACTGTACAGAGGATAAATGGCTTGTGTTGCATAGCAGGTTGTAAAATAGGTGGAGTGACAAGATAATCTTTCAAACACCTATTTACAATCCTCATTCCAGTCAAACTGAACATCTTTCTTAAGGAGTTGTGTAAACGGTAATGTTTGATCTGCCAATGAAGCTATGAAACATCGTATAGCTTGAATCTGTCCTTGTAACATAAACAATTGAGAAATGTTTCTAGGAGGTGACATATTAATGATGGCATCAATTTTCTTCATATCCACCTCAATGCCTCTTTGAGATACAATAAAACCTAAAAAAAATTCCACTATCTACACCAAAGACACACTTCTTTGGGTTCAACCTCATGTTATACTTTTGCATTCTCTCAAAGATTTTACAAATAATATTTACATGGTCTTGTCGAGTTAAGTATTTAGCTAAAATATCATCATAATCTTCCAAAATCTTGTGTATGTACTCGTGAAATATCAATGTCATTGCTCATCGATATGTTGCACAGTTTACAATTTTTAATCCAAAAGGCATGACTAGCCAATATAAAGTTCCCTAAACTATCGTGAATGCTATCTTGTATTGATCTTGAGGGTTGATAAATATTTGATTATATCCATAAAATCCATCCATGAATGACAACAAAGCATGTCCTGCAGTCGAGTCCACTATCATATCGATATTAGGAAGGGGAAAGTCATCTTTTAAGGATGCTTTATTCAAGTCTCTAAAATCTATACACATCCTAATACAATTGTCAAGTTTTGTGACTATGAAAATATTCGAGATCCATAGAGAATAATCAATAGGTTGGATGAATCCAGTGTTAAGAAGTTTTCCAATTTCTGCTTTGACCAATAGGGCTATCATAGGATTCATTTTTCGTATTTTCTGTCACATTGGTTTAGCATCTTCTGCAAGGACTATGTTATGTGTTACAATCTTAGCATCAATTCCTGGTATATCTGAGTAAGTCCAAACAAAGAGTTTAGGAATGTCATGAAGTAAGGTTGTGTGATCTTCTTGTTCATCTTCATCAAGACATTTCCCTACTTAAATTATTTTCTCCTCATTGTTAATATCCATTAGTATGTTGATTATATCTCCCAAAGGAATTGCTTTTGGTTTCACTTTCTTAGGATCATATTCCTCTTTTTCTTTGATTTCTTTAGTGTTTCCATTATCTTCATTAACTTCTTGAGTGCTAACCAATGCACATGTGACCCATTTCCTTGTGGGAGTGAATGGTTTATCATAGAATCTTAGCATTTCTTTTAAAGCTTCATCATCCTCAAAGTGTTCCAAAGATACATCAGAATTCATATTGAGTAATTTACGATGCTTCAAGGTGAGAGTTGGTTTGCTAGAGTTACATATGACAGTGTTGATGTTGAGTGAAGGTCACTTTTCTCCTTGTGTTATCTTAGAAGGGAAATATCCCAAACCACTTTTTATTTCATGTGTGTTAGGCCCGATAGGGATACGAATGCCTTGCTCTTTCTTCCCACATTGTTTTCTGTTATACCCAAGTTGTTTCATGAGCTCATAACCTCTCCCATAAATTCTTTCCATTTCCTTCGGGTTTAGTGGTTGTTGATAGTCTATCTCATCAAAATTTGTTGTGTAACTTGTGTCTTCATTTGAAGAAGATGAGGTAGATGGTTGTGAGATGTCTTGTGAATATTTTGTGGACATTACCATTGGTTTCTTTTTATTTTCATTGTCTTTTGTTGTTATCTTGTATTCTCCCATGAATGTCGATGTGAAATCCAAAGATCCCCAATCATCTTCCAATAACTTAGCAAGTTCACCAATGTTTGTTTAATGTTCTTTTCTTTTTTCTTCTGATACAGTTTGCTGTCTATAGGATTCCAATTCTTCCAAAGGATTTTGTCCATCTCTTTCATCCATCAAACAACTTTCAAGCTCTTGATCATCTTTTAGCATATAAAGTTTGTTGTTATAGACATACTTCATGATCCTATGTAGAGTGGAAGGGACATCATTCATCTCATGAATCCACAGTCTCCCTAAAAAGGAGATTATAAGAAAGATCATTGGGCATAATGTGGACCATAGTTGTTAATGTTACTTCCCCAATTCTAATAGGTAATGTGATAATGTAGAGCAGTTGTTTTCCTATGTTGTCAAATCCTCAAACAGACAAAGAATTGAGTTTAATATATCATTTTTACGCATCTTAAGTCTTTTCACGAGGCTCATACTACACACATTCAAGGTTGAACCATTGTCAACAAGAGTTCATTTTATCACAACTTGACCAACATGGGATATTATGTTGAAGGCTTTATACTTCTTCTGAATGTCCAAGGTAGGTAACTCATTCTGGTGAAAGACTATGTCTAGATTCATTTTGTTCATATATTGGATTAGTTTTTCTACATCATTTGAATTATTGTTAGAAGGAACCATAACTTGTTGTGATGCCTCTTAAAGTATGCCATGATAACTAGGGGATACTTGAAGTAACTCCCATACAAAAATCTTAGCAAGAGTTTTCTTAAGGTATTCAACAAGGTTATATTCCTTTCCATTGTTTGTTGGAAAACAAAGAGCACTAGGTAAAATAGGATTAGGAAATGGTAATGAAGTAGAATTTTGTTGTTGTTTCCTATTGTTTCTTTTATTGTAGGTATGCACAATAGTGTTATAATTCTTTTGTTGTGAAGTGTTACCATCATTGTATGAAGTCTTATCTTTTGCTGGTTGAAGGATGAGCACATGCTTGTTTTGAACTTGTGGTTTTTGTGAGGGGGGATAAATTAAGAGTTGTGGTGTAATGGTATTAAATTCTTAGTGTTTGATCAAACTACCTTAGATCAAACCCCCTTGGATAGAACCCCACTAGTTTTAAACCATACCTATAATAGAGTCTCCTTTACACCTATCAAAATGCTGATAAAAACAACTTTTGATTTACCCTTTGGGGGATAAAATGAATTCATTTAATTTTATTTTTTTTGTAATTATGTAGTCCTTATTATAAGCTTCCCAAAAATTATAATTTTAAATAAATTTAATTTAATTATTATATTTATTTTTTATTTTCTTGTGAATGTAGGTTTTTCACTTAAAATCAAACTCTTTGTTCTATACATGTGGAAAAATAGAAGATTATAATTTTTTTTTTTGAAAAATATGAGTGCACTAGATATCTAAGTCCTTGATCCAACAAAAATAATTGGAATTTCGATACATACAAAAAAATTTATGCGTTATACAGTTGCGCTATGTCTGAATTGTAATTGGTTTGACTTTGAAACTTTATTAAAGAAAAAATATTCAATAAAAAACTATGTAACCAAGTGGAAGCATTAGATATCAGAGTTAAAAATATAAATTCAAAAGAATTATAATTTTACCCTTCATGGAAAAAAATTTATACATTATACGGTGAGCGTCACTTTTTAAAAATGTTGTTTTCTGAAAAAAACTAGTTTTCGAGGGAGATGGAAAAAGAAGTGAAATGTGATTCCAAAAATTTTGAAAAAAATATATTTATAATCTATAGAAAAAATTTCATGAAACTCTAGTTTGCATCATCTTCAAATTCCTCACAGTTTAGTCGTTATAAGTGCTCGAAAGTGAAGATTTAGTTAAAAAAAATTATTTCAATGTCCAATTTGGCCAAAAATTGTAAACCAATATTGTGGGATCACCCCAAACCTTGTGAGATGAAGTCCTTAAGGGCTTCATCTAACATTTCAAAGTCATCACTACTAAAAGGCTTGGAGGGTAGGTCAACCTTTAGAAGGAAACTTGTCACCGTTTTACTTTCTCTACAAGTCTCATATGATGTTTTTGATGTTTTGATTTTGTTTTCTAGTGAATGCCAAATGTAATTGAACATGTCTATTGATGAAAAAATACTAAAAATGCAAAAGTTTAATGCTATCTATAATTGAAAATGAAAGAAATTATTTTTCCCAATGTTGCTAAATCTATCCAAATAAACAAGGAATTGCATCCAAGAAAAATCTATTTCAGACTAAGAGTTTTCAGATTTCCAAATAGAGGAAAAATTGTTTATTAGTAACCAAAAACAACCTAGAAATTTTGTTGTCCTAAGTTGTACATGGACTCATTCACCCTTAAAGGCGAATGGGTCCTAGTGCAGGTACTTATAGAGATCAGAAAGGAACCTAAAACACCAGAACATGCCCAAAATTCCTACTGATTAGGGTGTCTAGGGACTCATTCTCCATAAAGGAAAATGGGTCCTAGTTTTATGGTTTTCAGAGTTTCATTTTAGTTTTTCTAAGTTGGATCTGTGTATAAGCTTGCTTAGATCTGAAATAGTAAATGTTGTAACAAATTTTTCAGGTATAAGGCTTCTAAATGCAAGTTTTTCTATGATTGAATGAGGACTAAAATTATCAAATCGATGATGCAATTTGAATCTAAATTCTTAATTGATGATTTCAATGTGAACAAAATTGAAAACTAAATGCAATTTAAACACTTTTTTTCAGATTTTTAATGAATACAACAATGCAAACATGCAATTTAATCCTATATGCAATGTTCACTAATGCAAAACAAAGAAACCATAGAATGCAATGCAAACCTAATCCAAGCTAGGGGTTTATGATTTAATTGCACTCCTAATCAGAAACTAAGATTCTCAAAAATGGGTTGGGTTCACCAAAATGAAACATGGTGAAAAAGGGGGGAATGAGAATATATCCAATCCACCTTTTCTCCACAATATATGTTTCATTCAAAAGATGAGATCTTAGAATCTTGAAACAATTATCAACCCAAGAGGTGAATTGAATCAAGATTGAGGGATCTTGTGTTGAAAATTGAGGTGATTATGTACCTTAATACTTTGTAAAAAAATTTGATTGCTGATCTAATTAAGTATTCTTTGTTATAGATTCTTTGTGGATGATTATTTGGTTAGATTCATTTTAGCATGCTTGTAGAATGAAGACAGAAGGTTGTAGAAGAATTAGACAAAATATTAGAAGTTACAAAATATATACCATGGATAAACCCTTTCGAGAAAAAATGCCACCAAGAATCAATGTATTATTTAATCTCAAAATAAGATTACAATAATTCTAATCCTTTCTTCATATGCTTCTTTTTCCTTCAAAAAATATTTTTCACAACCTGCAATAAAATCTGATAGAACTCTCTTCAACTTGCTACAATTTATAGACAATAATGAGCCTTGTAAACTCCATAGAGTTTACAATTACAAAGCACAAAGCTTATCTCACAAAACCTACGCCTATTCTTTGTAAGTAGAGTTCTTCCATGAAAAATAATGTCAAACCAAGTCCTTCATCAATTTGGGCATCCAAAAATGAAGTCCTAACTCAACGTTGATTATAAAGATATCTTGTAAGCTTCTCATCAAAGTTGGCATCCAAGAATGGGCCCACTTAACTAAACCTTATAAAATATCTTATCATGCAAAAGTGTCAACTCCAAGATGCCAACTTGGGCACCCAAGGTGGGTCCAAGTCAATATGTGTTAACTGAAACATATCTCTCCACCATTCATGCAAATACCATGCATGATTGATCATCCCCTATTAACTAAAAGTAGTCACCTGTTATTTTTCATGCAACTCAAGTTATTAGTCATGCATTCCAAGTCAATTGAATTCAATTAGCATTCAACTGAAACTAACTACATGCAACTGAAGATAACTGAATTGAACTAAATTGAACTGAATTGAACTAATACTGAACTAAATTGAACTGAACTGAACTAAACTGAACTGATCTAAACTGAACTAAACCAAACTTCATGCATGTAAACATCGATCCCTAACTTCTAGGATATTTACATGCATTACATAAGTTTTATCATTTTCTCCAAACAGTTAACTTAACTCAAGGTGGGTTCCACCTTCCATGTGGGTGCCCAATGTGCTCCTATTATTTAGGAACTCATATTGGATGCCCTCACATGTTCCTATCATTTAGAATCAATTAAAAATGTCAATTAACATGATTATTTCATTCAAAATTAATCTCTTTCTAATCCTAGTGTTGGGGAACACTTTCCAAGGACTTAAGAGATACATGAAATAATGTTTAGGATTGCAATTAAATGACATCCTATTTCCAACATTCTCCCACTTGACATTATACAGTGCAATTATTCTAAACAAGGAATAATTATTATAAATCAAGTATAGGACTCAAGGCCAATGGCCTTCCTGCACCAAGAGAACTTATCTATAGGAATTGGTTTCGTAAGATAATCTGCAACATTAATCAAAGTGTCAACTTTCTCAATTAATACCTTTCCACTCTCAACCATTTCTCACACAAAGTGATACTGAACATCAACATGCTAAGTATGATCATGATACATAGGATTTTTGGCTAAACAAATAGCACTCTAACTATCACATTCAATTCTAACTTGCCTACAATTAAAACCAATACCTTTCCCAAGTCTCTGTAACTAAACCACCTCTTTAGAGGCATGTGTAGCAACCATCTACTCTACTTCTGTAGTGGAAAAAGAAACTGTGGGCGGCCTCTTACTCATCCAACTAACCGCATCTCCAAACAAAGTAAACACATAGCCACTTGTCGACCTTCGACTGTCCAAATCTCCTACCCAATCTAAATCAACAAAGCCCTATATTTCCAATCATCTATGCATAATATCAATTTCATTAGCACCATGATAAACCAAATATTAATTAGAAGTACCTCGTAAATATCTAAACACCCTCTTAACATAAGTCCAATGTTCTTTACCAAGGTTAGACATAAACCTACTTAGAACTCCCACTGCTTGGGCTATTTCTGGTCTCGTATAGACCATTGCATACACTAAACAACCAATTTCACTAGCATATGGAATTTTACAAATTTCCTCATAATCAAAATCAAAATTAGGACTCATGTCTAAACTTAGCTTCGTTCCAACTAGTAAAGGAATATTAATTGGTTTACTTTCCTGCATGTTAAACCATTTCAAAATAGTATCAACCTAATTTCTCTGACTTAAGAAAAGTTTTATGTCACTTCTATCTTCTAGTATTATTCTTCTACAATCTTTTGTCTACTTCTACAAATGGTAAAATAAATCTAAATAGATAATCATCCAAAACGAAAGTGTAACAAAGAGCACTTAATTAGATCTACAGTATAATAGTTTCACAAGTTCTAAAGCTACATAATTACCTATATTTTCAACATCTTGCACTCTTTCCTTTATGCAAGGATGAGGTGGTGAGCTAGATCTCAATTTGAGGGAGAAGGAATTAGGCTAATGAACAAACCCTAATCCTAGGTCTAACACATAAATGCATAAATTGAACACAAAACATAAATAAACTGCAAATTTTCTAGAGGAACATGAAGGTAAGGATGTTGTACACCTCATAAAATTTGGTTTTTCTATGTTCTCAATAGGGACTCATTCACCACCAAAGGAAAATGGGTCCTGGTAGGCCTTTTTGGGGAGCTCTGAATTGGAAACAAAAGCTTGAGATGTCTGGAATCTGATGCCTATCAGCCCTCAATAGGGACTCATTCGCCCTTAAAGGTGAATGGGTCCTGCTAGGGTTTTCCAAAAATATTTGAATCTTGGTTGTAACTTCTAGGTTTTCTCTTCTCCTTGGCACTTTGAATTTACCATTTCAAAATTTGGATCTATCTAAAACCTGCAAAACAAATTTGGTATCTTGTTTGTGGATGGGTTTTTTCCTTAGTCAAACCCCTTGTTGGTAATTAAACCTTGAAAGATAAATAAAAGTATGAAACATGCAATAGTGTGTGCAATATTAATATTAAGTGTGTCTAAGACTAAGATCTAAGAGAATGTAAAGGAAATTCTACCCCATTGTGTTAGGATAAAACCCTTGAATGCAATGTGAACAATGTAAATGACTCACTAAAGAAGATGTTTAATCTATCTAATTATGAATAAAAAATCTGAAGATACCTCTTATAGGCTGCAATTAGGATGATTATAGAAGATGGAATCAACCCAAAAACAAATCCTTATGCTTTGTTGTAAGAATTTTGCATCTCTCAACACCTAGAATCCTCCATGATTCTCCATAAGCATCTGCCAGCAACCTTCAACAATGCTTGATCTTGGATACAAAATGAGCTTGAAGATCTTGAGATGTTGCTCTAGTTTTCTCCCTTAGATTTCTTAGATGAAATTATGTCAATTAACTTTGTATTTATACTAAATTAGAGATTTAACCCCAAAATTCAAAGAATTCAGGCCGACCTCAGATCTAGAAATGAAATTAATTAAAATCCCACCAAGATGAAATTGAAAGAGGGGGCCCTTGTTAAGGGAGGACCCATTTTCCACCTTGGGAAAATGGGTCCTGGGTCACTTTCTAGGACCAAGCTCTAGGAGGTGAAAAAGGGCCAAAAACCTAGTTAGAATATGCCAAGAAAGTGGGGTCTTGTTAATGGAGGACCCATTCGCCCCTAGTGGCAAATGGGTCTTGGGAGACTTTTTGGGACTCAAAATTTTCCACCCTCAAGTTTTGTCATTTAATTTCTAGGTTTCGAAATTGATCTTCGAGAGGTGCCACTGAATTTGAATTAAAGGGGAAATTAAGTCTAATTAACCCCCATTAATTAATACCATCCTAGATAGATGTGAAAGTATGTTTGAATACTTTACAACACCATAAATAGGGCCTAATTTAAGTACAAGAGGGGTCCCTTAGGCTTAATTACATGAATAGACTTTAGAAAAGTATGAAAATGTCTTACAACACTTTACAACACTCTTGTAAAAGGTTAAATTTAAGTATATTTTAGTTAAATAAGGACCCTAGAGAGGTGTGAATGTGTACAAAACCTTACAACACCACTCCAAAGCATAATTAAGTTAATTATGTGATAGGACAGGGTTGGATGGAACACTCACTATTCCATGCTCTGGGTCTCACCTTGGCGAACCCCTTTGGTGTCACTCTCCACCACCTTAACCTATAGGCCCTAATGCTTGTTAGGCACCCCTGGTTCTCCTGGCCAACCCTACTATCATCTCCATTTCCCTAACCAAGCCAATCTTGGTGCTTTCTCTGCCATTCTCTCCTTAGCCCTTAATCTTCCTAAAGGCTAGCTAAATCTCCAACCTTCACTAATTCGATGCAGGGGTGTGTAATGTCTCCCATGGATTCAAGACCATCCACCTAGGGTTCTTGATCATCCACCAATCTCCAATTTTCCATCGCTCTGACCAAACCCTCTTCTAGGGTTAAAAAGGCTACTAGCCCTTGAGCCCCAATTAGGTCTCTTAACTCGAGAAAAGTTGAAACCACTCCAAAAACCTCTGAATGACCTAGGATATTTTCTTAGGGTTTGTGTTTCCTATTCCCACACCTTGAATATTTTTGGGGTTTGGAGCCTGTACTGCCCGTACATTGCCCTAGCCACCAACTTAGCACTTTTAGGCTTGTTATAAGCCAATTTCTGACCTTTTGTTTGTGAGCAGTCAGTTGATTCTTCCTCCATGCGGTATGTCAGGGCTCCATCCTTCTTTCCAAGCCTCTACAAGGCCTCCTGCATCCACCACACACCTTGGTTTTCCAAGGGATTGACACCCTTGCAACTTTAGTGCTTGTTTATCACTGTCTTTCCTAGCTGGGCATTGCCAAGCTCACCTAGGAAGAGACTTTCCTCATGATCACTCGACCCCTGAAGACTCCTAGACCTAATCTATTTATAGGCACAAAGCTTAGCCTCAATCCCCACAGACTATACATCAGCTATAGTGGAAGACAGAGGTCTAAGTCTCCATGGTTGACAGTTTTCCGGATTGATCAGCAATGGAAGGAAACAAAACTAACTAAGAAAAAAACTAGGAAATGATGAGACAACTTAACTAATGACCTCACAAAGTTTGAAAAATAATTACTTCATGTGCCACACACTGCTCAGTGCTTGGAACCCTCCACTAACACACTAATAAGAGCTAAAAACCAGAAAATTACAAGAGTTTCATTGTTTTTCCATATGAACAACAAACTCCAAATGACACAAAAGCCTTTCCAACCCCTAGACCTGGTCGAGGCACACCTTATAAAGGTTCATAAAGTGGTTACTTTTCCCCTTGGTCGGACATAACCACCACATTAGGCCAAAATTGCACAAATGCAACATTTTGGGCTTTATTTTCAATTCCTAGTGAATCATAGTGGAAACAAGGTTCTAAACTCATCCGTTCTACCATGAGCTACTAATCAGCCTTCCTCCTAACATGTTCTAACACCTCTAACTCAAAACTAAATGGTCAACATGACCTTAAAGCATTAAAACCACAAAATTTCATCCTAGGCTCACAAATTTGCCTAGTGCTACCTAATGCTTCATAGGTGCTCTTGCACCATTCTCCCCCTCTCTGCCCAAACACTAAGGAATGGAAGGAGAGATCAATGACAGATCAATAACAAACTTCTTGAACTGATCTTCTTGTACCCATGTGGCTTCTGATTCATCCTTGTTCTTCCACTTGATAAGGTGCTCCATGTACACCTTATCCCTTGTAGACTTTTGCACTCTCCACTCCAAGATTTGTTCTGCTTGTTGCTTGTTTGGAGTAGGTAGAGGTATGTTGCTTACATCCTTGAATATTTCCTTGTTGTTCCAATCCAAATCCTTGACTGATCCCTTGTACTTGATCAAATCAGCTACATCAAGAACACTAGAGAGATCCCTAGATCGACAAGTAACTCCACCTTGTATGCATTCTTCCCATACTTGGAAAATACCTTGCATGGACCCACTCTCTTCATCTGCAACTTGGTTGATGTACCCTTCTATAACCTTGATTTGTTGAGGTGGACAATGACATAGTCTCCTACTGCAAAGTGCACATCTTTCCTTGACAAATATTCCTTCTCCTTCAAATTTTGTGTAGCCTTGGTGACTGTCTTCTTTACCTACTCCTGAATCTCCTTCATGGTTTGACTGAAGTCTTCTGCATGTCCACTTCTATGGTCCATAGCTCCAAGATCTCTGAGCTCACATATGCCTTGTGGGTGCATCCCATACACTATTTCAAAAGGACTCTTCCCTATAGTCCTATTCACACTGTCATTGTATGCATACTCAGCCTGTGAGATAACCATGTCCCATGTCTATCCATACTCTTTAGTGAGGAACCTAAGAAGATTTCCTAACACCCTATTAACCACCTCTGTTTTCCCATCGGTCTAAGGATGGTAAGATGATCCAAAAGATAGGTTGGTACCTAATCTACTCCATAGAGTCTTCCAAAAATGACTCATGAACTTCACATCTCTGTCAGAAACAATACTTAAAGGTAGTCCATGGATCCTTACCACTTCCTTGAAGAAAAGATGAGCTATGTAGCAAGCATCATGAGTAGTTTTGCAGGGAATAAAATGACTCATTTTTCTAAATCTGTCTACCACTACATAAACACTACCACAACCTGCCTTGGTCTTAGGGAGTCCTACCACAAAATCCATGCTCACACACTCCCATGGTCTGTTAGGAATGGGTAGGGGTTGATATAAACCAGCATTACTAGCTCCTCCCTTAGCTTTCATACACACCACACATTGCTCCACATATTTTCTGACATCTCTTGCCAACTTAGGCCAATAGTAGAACCTCTGCACTAGTTCCAATGTCTTGTTGATGCCAAAATGTCCACTAAGACTACCATTATGCTTCTCTTGAATGAGGTTTTCTCTCATTGATCCTCTTGGAACACACAATTGATTTCCTTTGAACAACAAACCACTTTGCAAAGTATACTTAGAGTATTGGCTATGAAAATGATTCTCAAAGTCTAAACACACCTTGTAGACCTCTTAAAAGTCTTCATCTTTCCCATAGGGATCCTTGAAACTCTCTATGCCAATGCTCTTGATTTGTATCTCTTGCACTGTCAACAATCTCCCGCTTAGTGCATTTGCCACCTTGTTCAACTATCCCTTTTTATGCTTAATGGTAAAAGTAAAAGCTTGGATGTATTCCATCCATTTCAAAGGCATATTACTCAACTTCTCTTGAGTGTTGAAATAGCTAAGTGCCTGATTGTCAATAAAGACTACAAACTCGTTGGGTAGAAGGTAATGCCTCCACTTCCTAAGCGACTGAACCAAAGCATAAAGTTCTAAGTCATAGGTTGAATACTTCTTCTTTGCTTCATTGAGCTTCTCACTAAAGAAGGCTATAGGCCTTCCCTCTTGACTTAACACTCCTCCTACTGCAACTCCACTGGCATCACATTCCACAGTGAACAACTTGTCAAAGCTACGTAACAAGAGAATAGGTTGAGTTGCCACTTCTTGTTTCAGTTTCTCAAACCCTTTCTCAGCTTCTTGTGTCCACTTAAACTTGATTTTTAGACCACCTTTGATTGTATCTAGGATTGGTGCACAGATACCACTAAAGTTCCTTATGAATTTTCTATAAAATTGAGCCAAACCATGGAAACTTCTTACCTCACTCCCTGTGGTTGGTGTAGGCTAGTTTAGGATGGCTTCCACCTTGCTTGGATCCATCTTCAATGATCCTTGGAATACTACAAACCCCAAATACACAAGCTCCTATTTGAAGAACTCACATTTCTCTAGATTGATGGCTAACTTCTCTTCTTGCAATCTTCTAAGAACCATCTCCACATGCTTTAGGTGTTCTTCTGCTGTCTTACTAAAGATGAGTATATCATCAAGATATACTACCACAAATATCCCTGTAAAGTCCTTAAGCACCTCATTCATGAGCCTCATGAATGTTTTAGGGGAATTAGAGAGACCAAATGGCATCACTCTCCACTCATACAACCCATCATTTGTATTAAAAGCTATCTTCCACTCATCTCCATCCTTGATTCTGATCTGATGGTATCCACTCTTGAGATCCAACTTGGTGAAGTACTGAGCTCCTCCAAGACAATCCATCAAGTCCTCAATTCTAGGAATAGGGAACTGATACCTGATTGTGATTCTATTTATTGCTCTAGAATCAGTGCATAATCTCCACTTGCCTCCTTTCTTGGTTGCTAAGACCACTGGTACTGCACATGGGCTGATACTCTTCCTAATCAATCCTTGATCCAATAACTCCTGCACTTGTCTAGCTACCTCTAGATTCTGATTTGGTGTAAGTTTGTATGATGCTTTGTTTGGAAATGAAGCCCCTAGTATGAAGTCAATCTGATTACTAATGGCTCTCTGTGGAGGTAGGGTTGCTGGTGTTCCATCACTCACTATGTCCTTATATCTCTCAAGCAACTTCTAGACTGCTCCAAGTATGACTGTTTTCTCAGCCTTGTTCTCTTCTTTAGGTTGCAACATAACCACATATCCTTCACCTCCTTGATGTAGGTTGTTAATGAACTCTTTGCCACTATTCAATAAGACACTAGGGGTATTTGACTGTCCTTCTTCCTCTTCTGATAGTGACTACAACTTAAATGTCTTCCCATCCTTCTTGAAAGAAATGGTCTTCTCTTTTCCATCATACATGACACTTCTGTCATACTGCCATGGTCTTCCCAATAGAAGATGGCATGCATCCATGGGTAAAACATCACAAACCAACTTGTCTTTGTATCCTCCAATGGAGAACTCCACTGTTGTCTGCTCATTGACAAGAACACTCTATCCTTTGTTCAACCATGTCACCTTGTAGGGATTGGTGTGGGGTGCTTTCTTTAATTTCAACTTCCTTACTGCCTCCTCAGAGATGATGTTATCAGTTGAACCTGAATCCACAATGACCTTGCATACTTTCCCAAGTATCTTGCATCTCACTCTAAATAAGGCTCTTCTTTGCCTTGGCTCTTCCTTGACCGGTTGTCTGATCAAAACTCTACTAAACATCAGATTCTCCCCCACTTCTGATTCAATGTGACTAACCTCTGGTGATTTGACACTCATGGTGTCCTCTTGTGCATATGCCACTCTCTTCTCAGTATTTGATGAAGATGCTTTCTCCAGGAACCTATAAGTTGGATGTCCTACTTGTCCACAATGGTAAATTAGCAAAGTAAGAATTGCTCCTGCCTGCTCCTCTTTCTCTATTTGAACCTCCTTGAGGACCTCTGCCTCTGTTATATCCTCCTCTAGAAGATGTTTCACCTCCATGCTCTATGAGTTTAGACTCTCCTTGGTTTCTTTGCTCAGTTCCTCTACCTTGGTATCCACCTCTATGTCCTCTTTGATCTCTTTGATCTTTTCCTTTGCCTCTACCCTTAGAAGCCTGGTCTTGCTTCCTCTTGTTTCTTTCCTCAATCTTGATAGCTAATTGGTAACATTGATGTACTATCTTAGGACTTAAAAGAGCCATCTCCTCTTGAATGTTCCATTTCAAGCCATTAAGATACCTAGCCATCTTGAGACTTTCATCTTCTGAAACATTAGACCTCATACAAAGTTTTTGGAACTCCTCTATGTAGGTATTCACATCTTGGTCTTTTTGCCTTAGGGTTTGTCTCTTCTTGTGTAATTGAATCTCATAATCATCTGGCATGTATGCTTCCCTCACTTTGGCAACCATTCCTTTCCAAGTTGAAATAGGTTGTTTTCCTTCCTTTTCCCTCTCTGTCTGAATGAATTTCCACCATGTCAAGGTAGAACCTCTTAGTCTTTATTTTTCCACCTTTACCTTATGTTCCTCAGTGACTCCATCACATTCAAAATGGTTTTCCATTCCCTCTATAAAATCCATGACTAGATCAGCTTCCATTTTTCCACTAAACAGTGGTATGCCTTCAAGTGCTTTTCCACTCAAAGTCTTCAATGCCTTCAAGAAAGGCTCTTCTTTTAGAATAGGGTCAGGTTCAGGGGTCCTTTCTTCCTCTGCAACCTCTTCTTCCTTTGGTACCCTTCCTTCAAATTGCACACTCCTCACTGCTTGCTCAAGTTGGGCTATTCTTTCCCTTAATAGCTTATTGTCTTCCTCCTGCTCTTCAACCATCTTAGTCAATTCTGCATTTGTCACCATGATGGTAGAATCACTAGACTCAACCTCTGACATATATTATTCTATCCCAAATCTTTTACTTGATCTGATACCAATCTGATAGGGTAGGGTTGGATGGAACACTCACTATTCCATGCTCTGGGACTCACCTTGGTGAACCCCTTTGGTGTAACTCTCCACCACCTTAACCTATAGGCCCTAATGCTTGTTAGGCACCCTTAGTTCTCCTAGCCAACCCTACTATCATCTCCATTTCCCTAACCAAGCCAATCTTGGTGCTCTCTGCCATTCTCTCCTTAGCCCTTAATCTTCCTAAAGGCTAGCTAAATCTCCAACCTTCACTAATTCGATGCAGGGGTGTGTGATGTCTCCCATGGCTTCAAGACCATCCCCCTAGGGTTCTTTATCATCCACCAATCTCCAATTTTCCATCGCTCTGACCAAACCCTCTTCTAGGGTTAAAAAGGCTACTAGCCCTTGAGCCCCAATTACATCTCCTAACCAGAGAAAAGTGGAAACCACTCCAAAAACCACTAAATGACCTAGGATATTTTCTTGGGGTTTGTGTTTCCTATTCCCACACCTTGAAGATTTTTGGGGTTTGGAGCCTATACTGCTCGTACACTTCCCTAGCCACGAACTTAGCACTTTTAGGCTTGTTATAAGCTAATTTCTGACCTTTTATTTGTGAGCAATCAGTTGATTCTTCCTCCATGCGGTTTGTCAGGGCTCCATCCTTCTTTCCAAGCCTCTGTAAGGCCTCCTGCATCCACCACACACCTTGGTTTGCCAGGG
Source organism: Sequoia sempervirens (assembly GCA_007258455.2). Classification (NCBI taxonomy): domain Eukaryota; kingdom Viridiplantae; phylum Streptophyta; class Pinopsida; order Cupressales; family Cupressaceae; genus Sequoia; species Sequoia sempervirens. Next base: position 123,899,561 of record VDFB02358134.1, read on the forward strand.
GATTGACACCCCTGCAACTTTAGTGCTTGTTTATCACTGTCTTTCCTAGCTGGGCATTGCCAAGCTCGCCTAGGAAGAGACTTTCCTCATGATCACTCAACCCCTGAAGACTCCTAGACCTAATTTATTTACAGGCATGGAGCTTAGCCTCAATCCCCATAGACTATACATCAGGTATAGTGGAAGACAGAGGTCTAAGTCTCCATGGTTGATAGTTTGTCGGACTGATCAGCAATGGAAGGAAACAAAACTAACTAAGAACAAAACTAGGAAATGATGAGACAACTTAACTACTGACCTCACAAAGCTTGAAAAACAATTACTTCACGTGCCACACACTGCTCAGTGTCTGGAACCCTCTATTAACACACTAATAAGAGCTAAAAACCATAAAATTACAAGAGTTTCATTATTTTTCCATATGAACAACAAACTCCAAATGACACAAAAGCCTTTCCAACCCCTGGACCTGGTCGAGGCACACCTTATAAAGGTTCATAAAGTGGTTAATTTTCCCCTTGGTCAGACATAACCACCACATTAGGCCAAAATTGCACAAATGCAACATTTTGGGCTTTATTTCCAATTCCTAGTGAATCCTAGTGGAAACAAGTTGCTAAAATCATCCATTCTACCATGAGCTACTAATCAACCTTCCTCCTAACATGTTCTAACACCTCTAACTTAAAACTAAATGGTCAACATGACCTTAAAGCATTAAAACCACAAAATTTCATCCTAGGCTCACAAATTTTCCTAGTGCTACCTAATGCTTCCTAGGTGCTCCTGCACCATTATGTGTCAATTATTTCAACTAAAGTGTGAAAAAGGATTACTTTTTTTGACACTACAATACCAATAACAACCCCTCAGAGTGAGAAACAACTTTACTAGTTGGTCAAGTTAACCACTATCAATCTAGTCTTGTATGGATGTGTTGATTTACTTGAAAGGATGGATGATTACTAAAAATAAAATGAATGGCCTTGGTAACATGTTGATCTGATCATCATCTATTCTTACTCACAAAAGCATAAAATATTCCAATTATTGTATTAATCTCGCATAGAGACAACTTAAATGTAGGCCATGTGTTGTACTATATTGGACCATAAAATCATTGTCATTGATGTCAACCTTTGGCATGGACATTTTGAGGAGGTTTTTATGGAGTTGAGCAGGTGTTGCAGATGTAGTAGGGTTACTTGGTTTCCAAGTTCTTTTGAGAAAATTTACATAAATAATATACAACCTATGACTGTGAAGTGTTGTATATTTTACTCTGCATTTCCTCATTCTTGAAGATGTGCTTCTGTGATTTGAGCATGATTTTCATAAATCTTTGAAGGTGTTATATCTATATTTTCAGATTCTAAATCATGTGGCGGTAGAAGATATGTTTGATAGTGCACTAGACTATCTCTGGCTTGTGAATAGGGATATCTAGAAGAAATGGAATTGCTCTACATTTCTCTACACTAAAGTTTCTTTTCTTGAGGATTTGTGAATGTACTAATATTCTACCTTCCCTTGGTTTTTCTAGTGTTCAGTTGTTCTACAAAATTGGTTCATGAGTTGTATCTCAATGGTAGTTTGACTAGTTGCACAGGATGATAGTATTCTCAAGTTCATGTGTTTGTGCCAATGTTTTTGGATATTTTTTTTGTCTTTGAATATTCCAAGATGTTGTGTAATGTTGCTAAATAGTTCACAAGATTTTTTCTACCTAGGTTAAGTGTGAATTTGGTTGCTTGATAGTGTTAATGTTGGTTTGGCCAATTTGGTGTGTTAGCGTTGTTTATGGATGAGCCTCATGGTTTGTGGAAACCTGTTGTAGTGTGTCAGTGTATATTTGGGTCATGGTTAACCCTTGATGAGGTCCACCTTCACTTCATTCTGGAACCACATATTTTTTTGGTGCTGACCTATTTTGTGGTTACACATTTGAGGTGCATACATTTCATTGAAGCTGACGTAGAGAAGGTTATTTGAGGTTGTGAAAGATATATCTGCAAGGTCCAAATTTTAGAGAAGTGTGTGGTATGTAATGATGTATGTGTGATCATGTGTTGAAATCTGAGTGCAAGCAAGAGCGTGTAAGACTATCGAAAGCAGTGAGCAGAAGGTGTCTATAGTTTAGTGTGTTAGAAGTCATTGGGGATAGTGAGTCAAAGGTTACAGATGGTAAAGATACATTGTGGTGGTTTCTCTAGTTTCTCTAAGGTAGTGAACCTCATTGTAACTATTTATTTGTAATCTAGAAGAAGTGATCTTCCTGGGTAGTGATCCCTTCAAGTAGTGATCCTCTTGTAATTGGTTTTGGTTTTCATATAGTGAGTTAATCCTCACTTTGGTTTTTCCCTTACTCCAGGCTTTCCATGTAAAAAAATGGTGTTCTATTATGAATTATTGTGGATGTGTTGTCTCAATTCCCTACATTCATACTAATACTTAATCATGTTTTGAATGCTTTGAATGAACAACTAATTCACCCCTCTCAATTGTCCTCTGTGAATAACAATCGATATTAGAGTTGAGGTTCCTTTCAAAAAATTTAATCGCTTGAGGTAGATCTGCAAAGAAGGAATTTCTAACTCTAAAGAAATAACAACATCTTGATGCCATAGACAAGGTTGTATGGAGTATTACTCATAGCCATACAAACACTTGTGTGATAATCCTACAATGCATAAGAAAGTTGAGTATGCTAATCCTTATTATATTTTTTAACTATTTTGTGCAAAAAAAGCAATCATTTTGTTAGTTTCTTGCACTTGTCCATTATTGACGATAATACGGCGTAGAAAAATGATTTTGTATGTGAACATTTTATATAAAATTCTTTACTTTCTTGTTTTTAAATGGTGTAACATTACATGTAATCAGATTTGAAGGAAGATTGAATTATGATATTATGTTATCTAGAAGATAAAATGAAAAATAATGTCAATTGTTTTTGGAATGAAGAGGCACCCCTTGACCCACTGCATATAAATGTAAACTAGAGTTTCTACAGATTTCTCGCCTACACAATGTAAACATCACTCATACAAGTTTCACTTTTCATATTGATCATGTCATTATAACCATTCAATGTACTTTCATATTGATCATTCCATTATAACCATTCAATGCACTTTCATAGCTTAATATAGTGTTAAGTAAATTCACAACTCAATTATTCAATGTAATAAAGGAAATGGAAGTTGACTACGTTCGCTTAGCCTAGAAATATACAAGTTACAATTTGAGGAAACAACATCAATTCAATTTTTTGATTGCAACATTGGTCAGATTAGATGGTCTATCTAATAATTATTTTTCAAAGAACATTTTTTTATTTATTTTCTAAGTTTTGATTTATACTCTCAAAAAAAGTTTGTTGAGGGGGAAAAGTTATTAGTAAAATTGAAGTTGTTAATTATTTTTTAATATAAGTAATTGAATATTATATATAGATTTTTTTATTTTTTTAAAGAGAATTATAACATGATGATTAAGCATGTACATTGAAATAATGAACAATTTTCGACTAAGCTATCATGAATAAGGGAACCTAGTGCACCTTAATAAAACCTACAATTTATTTTATATTCATAAAACAATCATGTTTTGTAAATGAAATACTATCAAATAAAATAGTGAATGTTCATAACCATTTAGCAAAACTATTAGTGCATTGGTTTAAGTATATTACATATATTTTTTATTATTTTAAATCATGAATATTACTATAAAGAAAATAACTTGTTCTCTTTTTATTATCTATGAAAACTATAAATTAAGTGTGATGGGTTGAGATACTTAGGTTTGAAACTAGTAGTTGGTGATTAATATTGATGTCATGCTAAAATAAATTACCACTTTTAGAAAATTAATTCCCTTATCCTAGACATTGTGTAGACTAAAAAACTCTATAAATTTATCCTACATGTCATGGGTTTCATCTCAATTTCTATGGACTTGAACAATAATACACATATCTAATATAATAAAAGTAAGACTTCAAATTCATGTTTCCTCCTAATCTTTGATGTCTAATGTTCTTGTAAGGAATATAGTACTCATAGACACCTTAAGGAAGTATGCCCAATAAATAGAGTAATGTACTCATAGGTTGGAACCTTTGGTTAACTAGCTTTGTAAATTTGAACAAAGATTGAATGATAGCATACACAATTGTGCAAGTGGCTTACATTCAAATGATGCATACTTGCTTCTTTATCCTTCAAAAAATTGAAGTATTCCCTAATAAATTTCCTTTTTAGTAATTTTCCCTTACATATACTTTTCTTATATGAATGAATGACACACTAAATGTTTTCAAATATTAATACACAATAACATATTTTATAAAGATTCACAAAGTAGGCTCATAATGACTAATAAAAGGGGCTAGAATGTAATAATTTAGCATAAAAAGAAATGAGGTTCATTCCAATGCATTGCAAGATTGATCTTGAGTACTATAGAAATAAAATTAGATAATGAAATGATAATCTCAATGCATGGAGTGAATGTCTAGAGGTATGTGCAAGCGGGGTGTAATAGATGGTGGCTAAATGATAAATGTGCATTAACACGTGTAAATCGAGATATAAGAATGAATAGGGATTATATCATAAGCCAAATCTAGAATGCAAGTGTGTTTCTTATTCATTTATTAATTTTTATTTAGAACATTCCACTAATGTGAACACAAAAGTAATTGTTAAATGACATGCACATATAAATTTCATCATTATATTTTGACACCACTTTAATGTGTGTGTGAATCTAACATTAGCACACACTTCAAAGTATATAAACATTCTCAATCAATATGAAATGTAAATATCTAAAAAACATATAATAATGACATATTATCCATATAAAATAGTAGATCATTCTTTGATTCTATGTCTATGCTCCTTGGTATGAATAATCCATCAAAACATATTAAATAGAAAGGGATAATTAAATATGTATCCTTTGAATGAGATAGTTGAAATGTACACAAGCTATAAATTAATTCAATTATTTAGGAAATGTGAGATGTAGAGAGAGATATCAAGGTTAAATATTACATGTAGAGAAATTAATATGATAATCCTCCCTCAATATGTGAAAATGTGATATGATGTGCTTGACATAAACATGTAATAAGACTCCACATTACGTGGTATTAATATAAAATAGTTTTAATATGGACACGTAATTTGATAATTCAATATAATTAATGCTTTTGATTAAAAAGAAAAGAAAGGGCCTTGATACCAAATAAAAAAAAATAGCAAAATTAAAGTAGGCCACCTAACCACCGGTTCAAACCAAAACTAGGCCTACAAGACAACCAAAAAATAACACAAAAGAAGAAATAGTCTAAAACATGAGACAACAGGGCACATAGGCCAATGAGATATAGGAATGTAGGCCCCCAAAAACAAAGAAACAACAAAAACCAAACTATTCTTTTTGATAGTTAATTAGGTCCCATTCCTTTTTTAATAGTTCCAAATCATTTCTCTAGGAATCCACCTCATCGCCAACATTGTCTTTATTCATCATTTCAACATCCTAGTTTGCATTCATTCTATCTTTTTCTTTCCTTACCTTTGAAATTCTATACACTGTACCAAAAATTTATTTATTCATGTTTCCATAAGTGATGGAAATCAAGCTATTGAAGGCCCTATCCAATCTGTTGACTTTGTCTCGTAGAGAATCAATCTAGTTCTTATATTGTTGGAGGGACCCACTCTTTAGTTCCCCTTCTTCCTCAGAGCTTACCACTACCTTAGTATTTTATTCTTCTTGGTCCTTGTCTCTTTGTTCCTCATCCTCTTCTAGGACCATATTCATTTCCTTTCCCTTGGATTCATTTTCCTCTTCCTGTTCTTGGAAATCTTCCTCTACCTCCCCTATTAGTCACATCATCCCCAGGGTCCTCCCCTAGCACAACTTCGAGTTCTTTTTGGCTCAAGTCTAATGCTTCTTCCTCCTACATAGGAATATATTCACCATGTGATCACCCTTCATCATGTTCTTCAAAAGAAAGCATTTTTCCTTTAAAATTTTGGTTGGCCAATTGGGATGACCTTCTTTCCCCCTTGCCACTACTAGAATCCTCAACATAACTTTCATCTCCTTAATCAAGAATTTCAATAGTAACCTTCTTGGTAATTCTTAATTCATCTTTTTTTGAGGATTTATGTTTGGTACCAGAAGGTTTAGCAAGGGATTTATTTACTTGAGGGGGAGGGTTAGTCTACTCAATTCAAATAGAAGGGTCTTTCAAAATATGCTTTTAGTTAGAGATTTCTTATTTTGAGAGGGAGGGATATAGACTAAACTCCTTTAGCATAGGGGTCATGTGAAACAACATATTGCGAGGTAGCAGCTTTTAACAGAGCAACAAAATTTTGGGTAGTCAAAATTTCTTTTTACTAGTGCTAGGGTTATGTTGGAGCAACTGAGGATTCTACTCCACGGGTTTGATCTGTAATGGCTCCATAGAACTCGTAAGGACCAACAAATGGGTTAGGGAAAATAAGCAATTGTTATATGAAAGGAATTGGAGGTAAGAAAAAATGGTACATGAGAAAAAAAATGAAAAATAGTAAAGTAATCATGTAATATGTAAAAATATTATAGATCACATATAACATGTATTTTAATTTATCATCATTGATTGGAGATAAGGCTTAAAATGTATTTCTACCCCAATATAAGGGTATCACAAAGCAAAGATTTCCCTAAATTGTAGTTAAAAACAATGTAAGGATATTGAGTAAATAATAAATATGGCTTGTAAGAATGCATAATTAAGATATAACAATGAAACCATTATACCCAAATTAGTCAAAAAGGATAGGATGAATGTCATAAAAATATAATTGGTATATATAGTATACAATCATGTCATGGATCACAAATATGGGATGATGAGAGAAATCATACTAGAGGTGGCAATGCCTAGTAACACTTGTAGGTGCAACAAGATGAGTATAAATTTATTAACATGATATCATAAGGAGATAAGCATAAGAAATAACTTATAGTTAAACATAAAGAAAGACAAAGATATGTGTTACAGGATTAGTGATAATAATATCATAAAGTTTATGAAAATAATGAAAAATTGAATAGCCCAAGTGGTAGGCATATAAAACAAGGATAACAATAAGAAAACCCCCCCTCAGCGAAGGTGTAAAATCTTGGCGAATCTTTCCTTTTATTTAAAAAAAATATTAATTTTCGTGGAGAATCTATGCACATTATTAAAAAAAAGTGTAAAATCTTGGCGAATCTTAATGAATAATTGGTAAAAATAATAATCACAGTGGTGAATCCTAGCAAATAATCACTAAAAATATTAATTACAATGGTAAATCTCCCCTTTAAAATTTTGCATAGTTGGTCAGCGCAGTTCCCCCATATTTTTTTTCTTTTTTGTAATATTGAAGAAGGGGCTCGAGGACAGAAGCCACTAGCGGGGTCAAGGGGGAAAAGCTCCCTTGTGGGGGTTGAGGGGGCAACACCCCCTTGTGGGGTCTGGGGATAGCGGCCTCGGTGTGCTCCTGTCGCGATATAGGCAGGGTTGAGGGGCAGAGCCCCTCGCCACCAAGTATAAATTCACTATCGAAAATGCGTTGGAGCACACACAAATTAAGTATTTTTTAAAAATATCACTTTAAAATTAAGACTAAATGAAAAGTGAAATTTTTACCATTGATTAGCTTTTCAATCAAATGGTTGTAGGTTGATTTTGCACCCTAATACGCACGTGCCTTTTAAAAGGCTTGTTGAGGCTTGAAATTTGTTTTGGTCTACACGATTAAACCTAATCGTGTGGACCAAAACAAATTTTGGGCCTCAACAAGCCTTTTATAAGGCACGTGCGTATTAGGGTGCGTAATCAACCTACAACAATCTGATTAAAACAATAATCGATGATTTGATGGCAATAAATTAAAGCTCTATTCAAGGCTAAAATATCCCTAAAATTAAATGGTAATTTATTAATGTGGTGATATTGCCCCGAAATTAATGGTAGTAATATAATATTACTCATGAATTTAATTAATATTTGTAATTATATAAACTACTGGTGAATCGGTTCTAATGACGCATCATTTACATAGGCGAATTAATCGAGACATTTTTTTTTGTAAAAATATGGTGATTCAATATCGTTTTTAGCTTGTACTATTTTCCATTTGTAGAGGTCTCGATTTTAATTATTCACCAATTGGCAAAGATTCGCCACTAAAGTTTTCCCTAATATAAAATATAAAGCAAGAAATAAAGCATATTAGAAAGACATGAAACATAAGAAAAAGTAAAGTAGGCATAAATCATAATATAGAATGTGTTTCATCTAGACCTGAGCAACTTCACATTCAAAGGCTTGATATGTGAAAGAAAATTGAACTTAGAAAGAATTATCTTCCTCCTTTATCCATCTTTCTAAAAAGAATTTTATGATCCAAAACTATATACTTAGAACAAGAGGGAAGATACACCCCCTCTGAAGGCGTAACTAAATGCACAACACCATCAAAATAACTAAAGGAAAAGATGAAACAATCTTAAGGAGGACTATTTTGAGTCACCCCTCTTACTAAATTTGTTGCTAAACAAACTTTCAATAATTAATTATTGTCAACAACATTTGAACTGAAATTTTCTTTATAGTATAAGAGTGAAACTTTTAGAAGGCTTTGTATAATTGAACGGTATAACAGGCTAAACAGTACAAGATGACTCCAGTAGAGCATGGAATGCCATTTGAGAGATTTCAATATGGATGTTTGTGTTTGAATAGGAAGAGCTTATACTGTCGGTGTGTCGTGGTCAAGACAGGACGTGATAATGAGTTAGTAAACAAATACATTGACTATAATCCAGCGGCTACATAAGTGTTTATACAAGAGGTCCGCCCTTGACGTATTCAGTAAAGGCCAATGCTAGCAGGCCAAGCATAGCAAAGCGCCCATTCCACATCTCTGCTGAGGATGAAAATATTTGCTGCGACCTGCTCTCCGTCGAGATTCCCTTCGACAGGGGCACCAACGTCCCCACTGACAATACTACTACGCTTAACACAAACCACGACACGCCTCCACTATTCAGCTGCGACCACAAATCTCTTCCGCTCGCCGCCTCCACTGCAATGGCCGCCACGAACCCCAGCATGGCCGCCCTTCCATTGACGATCTCCGGCACTGGCCCTGAGAACGCAAACAGGTCTCCAAACTTTCTGCTAACCTGGATGACACATCGCACAGGTCAGATACATTGTCCACTAATGTAAATACAATCACAAACTATAAATTGGGCATTTAAAGTGTTCCTTGCCTTGGTATTGCTAAAAGGAGAAACGCCTTCTGTAGAGGACGTCTCCTTTGAATCCTGATCCACTCCACAAATTATAACACGTAAGGCAAAGCTACAGTGAAAAAAATATACTCTAATTGCAAAAACGAACATTAACATTCCAAACCTTTGCCATGCACTTGACTTGGAGGTTACTGTGTGGCAACCTATTGATATGACCCACACTATTCCTCTGCACTGCCCCGTAGTTAAGGCCTGCAGGTGCTTTCATCATCATTGAAGCCACGGCCGCCATTGATGAGTGCTGAGAAAAATTGGATTCTGTTGTTGTATCTCTTCGACTTGCTTCTGAAAAGATTGTTAATTAATATGTTTCTTCGGGCTTGTTGTTTCCTTTATAGCTTGGAGAGTTCGAATTTGGGGGTGAAAAGTGCGCCGACTCATTGAAGTGAATGACGCGAGTTTACAATCGCGTAGGTGAAAATATGACGACGTGGCTGGTGAATTGCCCGCACATTTGTTGAAGTGAAGCTTCTACATAGTACTCTCCCAATGTGAAGTTTCTACATATTGCTTGCCTCCTCAACGTGGACACCCCTCACCCAAGTTTCACTTTGATATTATTTTGAAACGTACAACGTTTCAGTGAAACGAGTTCCTGGAGTTTCAGAAAGATATTTTGGTAATTTGAGCTGTTACTGTCAACTTTTGTCTGGAAGTCGGATCAAAACACAAGTTCTGTTATTGGAACCATTCAATTCACTATTAAGTTTATTAAGTTTATCTTTTTATTATTTTATGGGTTTTCTTTTGATTGTTTTATTCTAGGTAGGGAAGAGGACCCACTATCTCAGCATATTTCAACAGTTGTTATAATTTTTGTTGATTTAATATTCAATATTTTGTGTTTCAGAAAGATATTTAAGTAATTTGAGCTATTACTGTCGACTTTTGTTGGGAAGTCAGATCAAAATACAAGTTATGTCATTGGAACCAATCAATTCGCTATTAAGCTTACCTTTTTATTATTTTATGAATTTTCTTTTGATTGTTTTGTTCTAGGTAGGGAAGAGGACCCACTATCTCAACATATTCCAATACTTATAAAATTTGTCAATTTAATGTCCAATATTTTTAACAATATTGAACCAATAGTTGTGACTTTACCGTTGTTAGTGTTGATGATGACTACCCATTATTGAATGAAATGTATTCCTTAGATCTAAAAAGCAACAAATCATGTGATGCCACATTAGCACACCAATAAAACACGACTCAGTGCACAACTATCGGTCTCACTTTTTTTGGACCTTTTTGGACACCTCGACAAAAAGCATGTTGATGTGGCATCATATTTGATGATGTGGCCCTGAAACCTTAGTTATAAGTAAAGGACTTGACAAGTAAGTTGTAAAAAAAATGGGAGTGATTTGAAATTTTCCATGTAGGATTTTGAGAAGCGCAAAGTTAGGGTGCTCAATTACACCATTTTAGTGAAATGATTTTTTTGGGTTTCACAAAGATATTTTAGTAATTTAATTTTTTTCCATACTTTTGTCTGAAAAGTGTGATTAAAATACATGTCCTATCATTGTAACCATTCAATTCACTTTTTTTTCTTACTTTTTTAATCGTATGATTTTCTTATTAAATAAGATATATACTACTTTTTATTCATTAGAAAGAATGATATATTATTTAAAGAAAAAATGAATAGTAGAAAGATATCGTTTTTAAGAATTAGAGGATGAAATTCAAACAAAAAAAATTAAATAGAAGGGAGAGTTCAATGAATAGTATTTATGTGAATAATTCAATAATTCATTATAATTTTATAATTTATCATAATTAAATAATTCAATCATATATAAAAGATTGTAAATTGATGGCATATGGCTTGCAATTTGTCTTCTTGACTTTAAAATAGTCAAATTTTAAAGTACCTATGTATAGTCTATAATCTAGGGAAAAAATAAAACTATATCAATTCAATTGTTTGTTGTTAACAATGGTCACAAAATTTTTGTTCATGTAGATATTTTGCTATTGTAATGGTGAAAATAGCACACACATGCTCTCTTCGTTTATGTTTTGGATTAATTTTCATTAATGTTAAAAATGTAATAACTAGTTTATAAGTGGTATAATTATTGGTTGGTATACACACACACATATATAATAGTTATTTCTATCAGTGATCCATAGATTTGTATTCTTGATTCATATAATTAATTTTCATCATTGTAGACTAAATTCATTGTTGTAGACTTGAATTAAATCACTTTCATAGTTGTGAATCCCTTCACTTTTAAAATTCAAAATGTAAAATTATTTACTCTCCAAGCTATTGTGAGTTGAGATAATACATATTATATTAATTTGTTTGCTTGATTATTGTATTTAAGGATAATTATACACTGATTTTAAAATCATCCAAGACAACTTATTTATTTATTTTAATTAAGTACCACCTTAAGGGGTGGCTCCCTCTGTTAGATTCAAAAACAACTTACAACAGAACATATAGATATGAGGCTTACAGCCTCTAAAAACAAGAAACACAAGATTACACTTAGTACAAATGATGGTAGAGATGGCCGACTCCCTCTGCAATTTCTACCAAAAGGATCACGTCCTCCTCTTCGATCAGCCCGGGATTCTCCTCCAAGAAAGACAGAAAGCCAGAAATATCATTCTTCTGTTCAACACCCTTCTTGAACAGATTCCAGGATTTCTTACATTTGATTTTCTTCTTTTCTACATTGAGATCCAACATCCTAATAACAACACCTGAATTTGGGACGACACTCACATTTTCCATTGCACCCCACAGCTTGTTCGCAATCTATTCAGGACTATCCGTTGAGCAATACGTATGCCTCACACCACATCTCCTGTCACTTGGATATAGTTTTTTTATATTAAATATAGAGAGATCAAAAGATACAGAACAATGGAGCAGTAATTTCATCTGCAGAGCAGAAATCCAGCCCTCGAACCAGTACAAAAGTGGAGCCCCCAGGTCCAATGGACCATCCCACAAAATAGCAGCAAAAGCTCCCCCTCCTAATCTACCCCATACAAAAGATAGCAAAATAGGCCTGCAGCAAAAATCAGATATACAATATAGAATAAAATCAGAGAATATCAGTCAAGACTGGACAGCATAAATTAACATCATGTCAAAAAGGATATAAAGAAGTCTGCCGAATATGTCAATTGGATCCATGGAGCACCATTGCTGTCTTGTCTGAACGCCTGAGAGGCCCTTAAAATTCAGCCATAATAACTCAACCATCAGTTTCATGGTTAAGAGATGATAACTTGAAAAAGGTGGACTTGACAGTGCACGCAACACTATCTACACTTCTTCCCTGGAATCCAGTGGGCCCTGCAACCACCAAAGGCCATCGTATCCCTGCTGAACAGAGCAAACAACGTCACTGGGAACCATCTGAGCCTGTGCTGCATTGATCTCTTCAACTGAAAAGTCAGGAACACTATTCTTCTGCTGCTCCACCAGAACACTAACCAAATTTCTACCCTTATACAGACTATGATTAGCTATCTGATCGTCTTTGAGTTCATCTCTGAATGCCTGCAAGGCACTCAAAAAAATCTCAGGACCCAGGTAGCCATCCTGCCACACATGACCAGATCTGGCATCCATAATCTTAACAGAAGGATCCCTGCACACCAAGTATTTCTGGAACTTATCCTTTGACAGCTCCATAGTAGTGAACACCTGCATAGCAGTATTATAGAATATGAGTCCCTTGTAGGACTTAGTAAGCAATCTTCTTCTACCTTGAAATCGGTCCTCATTCCGGGACTTCCAAATTGCCCATAAAATCTCAGTAGAAAGGATATGCCAGAATAAAGCACCAGTTTTACTTAACTTGCAATTTTTTAAACAGAGCAAATTCATAGAGCTTAGACCTTTATTACATCCCCAGATATTATGAGAAAAGAAAAACATATTCCAGATTTCTTTGGAAAAAATGCAATCAAAGAAGATATGAGACAGGGTTTCGGGTTTCCTGCACAAAGAGCACATCTCAAGACCATCTGGGCTAGCTTTATAGGGGAGATTTTGCAGAAGGAGAAGCCATCTGAAGCAGGCCTTTTTGGCCTCAAGTTCCTTCTGCCAATTTTGCAAAAATATTCTATGCCAATGATCCTTACTCAAGTCCATTTTCCAAACTTTATTCATATGTTCAGTAATATCAACCTGCTCAGTAAGCATAGAATAAATATCCTTAGCTTTAACATTCATTATTTTATTACCATTATCCCACACAAAGTCTGTATAATGGAGAGGTTCATTTATAACTTTAACCAGGAACTTGAGATGTCCGCAGGCCTCTCTCAACACCGTGAAAGTTCTCCAGTTGCTTTGAGGAATGTTGAACTCAGAGCTAAGGGTAGTCCAGTCCTTCAAATTACCATTAATTAAGATATCGTTAAAGCAAAGGATACCTTTAAGTGCCCAGCCTTTAGCAGAGCACCCCTATATAAGGGCCAAGGGCTTCCCTTTACGTTTGAGGTTCCACCAAATAGATTTGTTGGCAAAAATTATCCTATTATCCCCCTTGGTGAATTGATAGTTGGAAAGGAGTTTCTTAACAATTTCCCAAGCCTTCCACAAAGTTTTAAAAACATTAGACCCTGCAGGTGACATAGGCATTTCACAGCAAAGAATATCACTGAAGGGGAGAAATTTCTAGAATTTAGCATGCTTAGGCACCGCATTAGCAATATTATGTCTCACTAGCACCTTCCATGGCTCCTCCCCATCCAAAGCCCCAACCACCCACTTAGAGGCCAAAGCAATACCTTGGATCCTCAGATCCTTAAGCCCCAACCCTCCTCTCATTCTGGAGATAGTACACCATTCCCATTTGATAGAATGCTTCTTCTTCCTCCCCTTACCATTAGACCATAAAAATCCTCTAATCCTCTTCTGAATAGCATTGATTTGATAAGAACAAAAATACCAAACAGAGGCAAAGTAAATGTTATAAGAAGACAAGATTTTCTGACAGATCTGAAACCTTCCAGCAAAGGAGAGGTAGTTCTTATTCCATTTGACTAATTTACTCTCAATCTTATCTCTAATCCAACACCACATATCTTTCAAATTAGGCTCGATAGCAAATGGGATACCAAGGTATCTCACCAATCTATGAGGACCACCCCATTGGATACCATATCTGCACACCCAATCAGGAGGCCTGTCCTTCCACCCAAGAAGGTAAGATTTAGTAGGGGCAATTTTGGCCCCTGAAGCGGAGCAAAAAATATCAAGCTTCTTCATAAGAGTTGCAAAGTTATCCTCATCAATCTGTACAAAAATAGCCGTGTCATCAACAAACTGCAGATTGAGAAGTTCATTGGAGTCTGGTAACCTAATACCTCTTACACCAGGGGCCAAAGATCTATCCCTCAAAATATAATGAAGGGCATCAAAAGCAATGACAAATAGTGTTGGAGCGAGGGGGCATCCTTGCCTTATTGACCTCCCCAAAACAATTTCCTGAGAGAGAATTCCATTAACATCCACTTGAGCAGAAGCATCTTGGAATAGAGTCTTAACCATAGAACAAAACACACCTGGAAAACCAAATGCATCAAGGACCAAAAAGACAAAGTCACATTCAATTCTGTCATAGGCTTTCTCAAAGTCAAGTAGGAACATAGCAGCATCCTGCCTAGAATTCCTAGCCCAATTCATGGCTTCCCAACTTGTCACTAGATTTTCTAAGATGTACCTCCCCTTAATGAAGCCAATTTGAGTTGAATTAATGATGGTAGGTAGAATACTTGCCACCCTATCAGCCAAAACTTTTGCCAAAATTTTATATGAGACATTCAAGAGAGTAATGGGTCTCCAATTCTTAACAAGGGTTATGTCTCCCTCTTTAGGAATCAACTTGATAATTCCTCTGTTAATGTTTTTACTGAGGGACCCTCTTTCAAAGGCATCCTTATAGACCATGTAAAGATCATCACAAGCCCAATCAATGAAAGATTTGTAAAATTTTGTAGATAAGCCATCAGGTCCTGAAGATTTATCATTTTTTAGGGAGAGAATAGATCTCCTTATCTCCTCCTTAGAAATTTATTTGCTCAATTCAAGGGCTGCCTCATTACCAATCTGACTAGGCAATATCCCTTTAATATAGTCCCTAGCACGAGAGCAAGATTCATTACCCCCTTCAGACTTGAAAAGATTCTGGTAGAAGAGGAAAAACTGCTCTCTTATTTCATCTTGGTTCACAAGGATGCTACCATCTGCATTAATTTGATCAATTGATTCTCTAGCCTGCTTCTCCTTCAAGTATCTGAAGAAAAATTTTGAACCCTTATCACCATTCTCCAACCAATTCATCTTGGCTCTAACTTTTAGACCCTTGACCTTGAAAGTTTGAAACCTCTTGAGATTATCTTGGGCCACAATGAGCTTATCCACCCGAGAACTATCATTAGGGAAATTTTGCACTTCCAGTTATGCCTCGTAAAGAGTGTCCTGTAGACATTTCTCCTGCCTCCTTCTATCCTTTGCCTTTTTCCTTCCAATGGTCTGGAAAAGAATCCTCCAGCCTTGCACATTCAACTCCCAGCTCTCTATGGGAGGAAGGAATCTATGTAGCCATTTGTTAATGGCTCTAAGAGAGGTTATGGCACATTTACAGTCATCATCCTTAAGAAGGCTGGAATTAAGAGAAAATCCAACTCTGGGATCAACTTTAGAGGCAGCACCATTCTTAAACACAAATTTTTCTCTTATTGGGTGGTGATCAGAGAGTGAGAACAGAGTAACCTCCACTTTACAACCATCCTTAAGGAGGGCAGTAGAAAAGAAAGCTTTGTTTATATAAAATCTATCCAGTCTATAGAGCACCCTCCTCCCACTTTTTTGGAAATTGGACCAAGTAAACCATATGTCTTTGCAAGCCTTTTTTTGACCTTCAATGGGATCCTCAAGATTTAATTTACACTTAAGTCTAGACCAATGAAATTTCTCATATTCTTTCCACACATGGCCAACACCTCCACATTTGTCCTCCTCCCTTTCCACAAAATTAAAATCACCCCCAAGAATCCAAGGGATACCCTGGAGATTAAACAACCACTTCCACAGCACAACCCTATCTTTGTAGTCATTAGGAGCATAGATTGAGCAGATACCAAAACATTCTTCCTTCTTTCTTATAATAGCCCAAACTATCCTGTTGCAGGGAGAAACCCCAGAGTGGATTACATACTGACTCCAATTGTTATCCATCATAATGACAGCCCCACCCTTTCCCTATTCATGGTTGGTCACAAACTGAGAAGCATCCTTCCAAATTACTTTCAGGCTGGTTTCTAGGGAAAAACCAACAGATTTGACTTCTTGGAGAAGTAAAAATCTATTCTCTTTTTCTGGGTAACCAACCTCCTGACAAGGTGTTTTCTATCAGGGGACTCAAGTCCCCTTACATTCCAAGATAGACTATTAAGTTCCATCCTTATGCTCAGTGGAGGAAGTACCCTTATCAGTCCTAAAGTTATCGAAGCACTTAGACAGTTTATTCTCTGCCTCAATTCTCTTAGCATTAGGTGGAAGGAACACTCCACTAAGCTTCTTTCTTTTGTCCTTCAAAAGGGGATTACCATCATTAACATTCTGCAGATTGGTGCCATCCAGACATTTCTTCTTCCTATACCTTCTAGTTTTTTTAACAAGCACCTCAATGGGCACCCCCTCCCCATCAGTGGTTTCCCTAGTAGAGAGAATCCCTAGGTCATCTGTAGAGTCTATGCCAGATTGAGAAGCAAAACAATCCGTACTGGCCAATCCATCAAGGAGGCTAGTAGAAACAAATGCCAAATTAGACGGAATCTCATTCTCCTTATCAAATTCAGAGTTCAAGTTCAGATTGTTGGAGTCAAGAGATGATTTTGAAACAATCCCATCTCCCTTAGGGTGGATATCCACCTCCAGGTTGATTTCCTTGTTAGGGCATAAAGATGCAGCAATACTAGTAGCTTGAGTGGAGTAGACCCCTCCCAAATTAGGGCTCAAATCCCCATCATTCTTATGCTCCTTTATTAACTGCGAATCTTTTGTTAATTTAAAAAGTTTTATATCTCTACAAAATTTGTCTTTAGAAGAATAAATCTCATTTACTATGACAGTATCATTAACCCCTGGTTTCCTTATTTGTCTTATTTTCTGAAGGGCCAGTTGTTGTGCATTGAGCTTACCATGGAGAACAACTTTATTCGACTCATTTGAAGAAAGAGGTGGAAAACAATTCATGTCCAAAGACATATCCCCCACCTCATCTCCCTTATTATTCACAGCATTTTCCAACTCCTGATATATAGGGTTCAAAGTATCCACATTATTGCTTTCAACCTTATTGACAGAGGTGGCCAAATCCTTCTGATATTCAGTTTCTGGGGGAGAACAACCTTCCTTTGCTTCCCCCGAAAGGTTACGATCACCACCACATTCTTGCGGAACCTGCATACTGTTCTTATTATCTCTATACTCTTTCTTTTTTTTAATCTTTCTTTTAATCATCAGACAATTCCTTCTAATATGTCCTTCTCTGTGGCAGAGATAACAAGCATTGAGGCCTCCTAGAGTTTCCACCATACAGTTAATGGTGCCAGATTTTAGTTTAATTTCTAGGATCCGTGGAATATCTAGACCCAGGTTTATGGAGACCAAAACCCTCACATCTGAGTGAGGAAGAGGCGATTTGGTCTCATTCGATCTTAACACCTTGCCATAGGGCTCAAGCAAGAGAGGAACAAATTTCTAGAGCCGTGGGGGGACATTCTTGACAACTAACCACCGGGGAGAGGACAAGGCCAGAACCTCCTCACTCAGAGCCTTTGGACACCAGGCCAGGGCTCGAAAAGTAGTCTTCCCAACCGTCCAAAATTCCATACTAACTATTTCCTACTGGAATTTAGGGTTGTTAAAGAAAACTATGAATAATCCTTTTTGCACCATTCTATAGTAATAAAAATGCAACCCTAATTTCTTTTCCCACACATTTTTGAACCACTCCATATATTTCCTAGCCGAGACCCTATCCGGGTCAACGACCGCAGAGAATATAGCAGTCTTAGAGAGCCTCACATCTTCCTTAGTAATAGCTTTATCCAATTTTGTATTCGGAACCAGGACAGATTTCAAAGGAGGAGAAAATGGTTGCTTACCTTGTTTCTCCTCACCATTCTCTGCCAGCAGAGCAGACTAGTCAACAATGAATTTTACACCCTCCAACAAACACTCCCGCTCGCCCGCTACAATATCTCTGAAGGAATTAGAAGGACCGCCGAAAGCCGCACCGAAGAGGGAATCCGTCGGGGGAACCATATTCCCATTCATTGTGGTCATAAAACCCGGACGCGATCACCCACATACCTCAGCACTACTGGAGAGAAAACTCAAAGGGTGGAGCCCGTGGCCACCACCAAGCCGAAACTAAGGAAACACCCGCTCGCCCACAGCAAGGAGATGGTTTAGAGACATGGAGGAGGACCGAG